>OX451363.1:0-1200000 GCA_949629185.1 Apamea crenata | reverse complement strand
TAAGATCTAACAGTTCTAAAAGATAGAAAGGTAGAACTTATTTTTTATTACGGCACGTGCGTTATAAATTTATTTTATTACATACAAAGTTTCTGTTAAAAAAAGGTCATAATAGCTAAAAGAACTTCTCAAAATGAATACTGTAAAGTGGAAAAAAGTTAAACGATGTGGTAATTAACATCGGCAAGTTGCACGTACTTTTAAGAATATAATGGACGTGGAAACAAGTGGTACTAGTTCAGACCTTGAAAATGTTATTATACAATCAAAAGAGGATACTCCAATTGTTGAAAGGTAAGTAATTATCAATTTAAAGCATAATAAAAGGTACAGCAAGCAGATTGTAATAATAATAATTTTCTGTTTTGAGCAATTGTGTCAAGAGAATTTTACTATCAATAACGCAGGTTCCGTACATATTAATAAATTTAAAAAGAGTATGATTTGTATTTAAGTAGACCTACATTTTAGGTTATTATTATTATTAAGGTTATTAGTATTATTTCCTTTATTCAAAATTACACATATAAATTATATTTTTAAATATTTGAATATAAAAATTATAAAAACATTTAAAAATATAAAAAATAGTAGCCCACCGGTATCGGGAACAGGGTCCAAGCTACCGGCGGTCAGGGCTCCAGAGAGAGGAACCTCCTGACAATGCGAGCCGTGTCCAGAAGTACCGCTTTCTGAATCAAGCCCTTGATCCAGCTGCCCAACGAGAGCCTCCTCAGGTGTTGGTCGAGGCTCTTGGCTATTAAGCCATTGGCTGTCACGACTATCGGCACAATGATCGCTGAGTCCACATCCCACATGTCGACAACCTCGCGAGCCAAGTCAAGATACTTAGTATTATTATTATTATAATTTTTTAATCTACATACGTTATACTGGGTGTAAATTACAGATTGGTAGGCAAGGCAAGATCAGTTTACATTCATGAGTTACCCTTCTAGACGTCTCTTGTATTTCGATTTTCAAGTTGTAGGTAGGTACCTATTTGTCAGATTTATACTATAAACATTTTTTTTTTGCAGTCATGATCCTAGTGAAAGTTCTACTGAAATTACTGATGGAAATTCAACTGAAATAAGTGATGGAAATTTGGCTGATAATGATAATGTGAATAATGAAATAAAATAATTTAAGATTTAAAATAAAACACATTCAAATTCATGTCATACACGGATTTTATTTTCAATCACACAACTAAAAACACTGGGAATAGTCTCATAATTATAAGTTTACGTGAGGATTATTGCAGCATCACAATTTGAGTTAAGTAATTGTTTTACACTTAAATTTACATTTTTTAGAAGTCTTCTTAGTAGGCCAACTTAAAATTCCGTTATCCACCCATCCTTTCGGACAAATTGATAGTTTTTTGGAACCGTTTTCAATCGTTTCAACTATCAAAAACGGCATTCTGAAAAAAATAATAATATTACTGTAAAGTACATATTTTTATGCAGCATTATAAATTAAAATTAAGTAAGTCAATATGCCGTGTGCTGGTGGCTTAGAATACTAGCACCCCATCTCTTCCCGTAGGTGTCGTAAAAAGCGACTAAGGGAAAACCAAGGAATAGGCAGAGCGTTCTCTGTGATGTTAATGTTACACTTTACACTGCGCCCGCCAACCCGCCTGCCAAGCGTGGCGAGTATGGCATTTGCCCCCGATTGGGGAGGCCTCATCACACACTGAATGTTACGGCTATTTAAGAAGAAGTAAGTACCTAATAAAACGGCGAACCTATGAACCTGCCGCATACCAGCTCTCTTTCTCATCTCGCAAATGATGGTTCCGAGCAACAGAATAGTATAGCAACATAGGAAAGTGCGATTCCGTGCAGTCAAATGTGGTCCAACCCTTATTGTGTGCCAAATGTGGCCTATTAAAGCTTGATACCTCCTTTCCGTTACACCCTTTATATTAAGTACTTCATTTAGTCAAATAAATACTAATTAACACTATTACCTTTTACACTAATATTTTGATTATATGCCTAGTTCTACACATTGATAAAAATTACCTATTGCAAGTTAGTTCAAACCTACTAGTGTAGGTAGGTACTATATTATATTGTAAAGAAGAACTGCTAATGAAAAATTACAAATTGGAAACTATCAGTAGGAAATCGGGCATCGAATTAAGAAGTCTAGGATTATATTCCAGCCAACATTTACAATTTAAATAAATTTTACTTTATTTACCTTCAATGAGTTTTGTACCCGTCTTGAGGATCCCCAATTCAACGCAAAGACAACGAGACCTGTAAAGTGAAAATAATCACTACTAGGTACTAATGAGTGAATTTAGGACCTAGGAGCTCCAATAAGGCAACAAATGAGTGGAAATATGAACTGCAAGGTCTATTTTAAATCGCCATGTTTAAAAATGGAGTTCTTGAAAAGTACCTTGTTGAATGGTATTTTATTACAATAACATACAATAAAATGAGTTTTGATAACTGTTTTTGATGTAGTTTGACATTATACTTTTTGTAAAACCATAATGTTAGGTTTTTATCAACCATATTTTTATAAAGTATTATCTAATTTATATGATCAGTGCATATTTTTTGATAATTCTTGATTAGATCTAAGGCGCATCAAAATTTACTCAGTAAATATACCATGGTTTCACGATAAAAAACCATTTGCATGGGCTTCATGATGGTTATCCCATGTTACACACATATTTTTTTAATACTCACCAAATAGCTGCAATAATCCAAATAAATTTGCTGTCACAACACAAAGCACAAACAACCGTCTTTTTGTTTATCTCCACCGAAAATAAGAACTTGTTAAGATCTCATTTGTCACTCAACGAATGAGCTGTATCGCTTTTTCGTGCAATCATTCATTCACGGCGCGCAATTTGCACCGTGAGTTCCAAGTGCCACTAAGGATAACAATTCGAACTCTTCTGCATCGCTTTTGCATCTATAAATAAGCTGCAATTTTTCTCCCTTTGGTAACATACAGGTTGCTTATAGGTTCTAACCACCTTTATAGAACTTAATCACGGTGGATTTTATTACTAAAGTTTCCAAAAAAATACTATATGCAAGCTATTTGTCACCAAATGTGTTACTTGGGTAGTGATGCCCAAAGGCAAGAGGACTGCGACTTGTTGACCAAATTATCTCATGACGCTGGTATTAGACGCTAGTAAGACCAAATTAATGTACAGACGCCAGCACATCAAGCTACTACAATCTGTCAAATTTCTTTAATATATTTTTCAACTTTATCACTAAAGTATTAGGCTCAAAGTTGATTGGGAAAATTTGATAGTTTCGGGTAGCTTGACCTGCTGGTGTCTGTATCTACCACAGTTCCAGACAAAATAGAAACTGTTTCTTGCCTAAAGGAACAGCTCACTGTCATGAGTGTTTGCATGACAATTGCACCAATAAAGTAACCAACCCTTTTAAATTTAAAATTAATAGCCGACTTAATTGGAAGGAGCACATTAACGGGGTGTGTGATAAATTGAGATGTACCTATGCTAGCTAAATTCTATATTATTAAATGCAAAATTCCATATCTAACTCTGTTAATGCTTTACAAAGCCCTGGTCAAATCAACGATATCCTATGGTCTCTCGAGTCTCGAGCTATGGTAGGACAAAAAACGTAAATAGTAATGAAATCGTAGCGTCATCAATGCTCAGCTGTTACTTCCAAAGTACACGAATTTACACGGTAAGAGATCGTTAAAGTACCTTATTAAAATGAACTATTACTAAAAACAAATAGGTACTTTTGGGAACAACCTGTATCAATTTCAAAACCTCTCCACCACTTTTTTTTTAAGGATGGACGGCCGGATTGGTCACTGATGTGCACACCACTTGCCTATGTGGTTAGATAATTAGGTATATTCTCTAAATTACCTATGTAGTTGATGATTTTGGTGCACGGTAAAATTCTAATGAGTTTATGTTGGCACCATATTCAATGAATAAAATGTGTGTGTACCTATTACTGAATAAATAAACAAGTGCAAGTGAAAATTGGTCTTTGATAGTACCTAATGATAATGAAGTAATAAAATACAAAATTACCTAGGTAGGTACTCATACTTATTAAGCCTTGTATTAGTCACAATAAGTTATTAGTCACGCACATACCTACCTATATTATTTTTGCAACAGTTCATAAATCTTATGACAAATCAATTGTTTGTATTTCAAACACTGTGAGATTAATCTTCAATTAAAGAAAAAAAAAACTTTATTTCAACTTACCGGTAGGTTTGGGAACATTCCTCTTCACCTGCATCCATTTATAGGTCGGCACAGTCGCATGGGTTGCGTGCGCCTGGTGACCCTGAAGATGGCTGTGAGAGGTCATACATTCCTCCCGCGGGAACCCATCCCTCAACCCTCCGAACTCATCCTTCGGTTGATAGTGTTCAAATTCTGGGCACGGGAGAGGAGAACCCGCGTGGTTGTACTGCATGGTGGTCTCGTCCACAAAGTGCATGTTGTACTTAGTCTCCAGGTAGTGATTGTCTAGCTTGTGCTCGTGCATCACCATCTCCTCATGTCGAGGGACGTCCTCTCTGTGTTTGAACGGCTCCGGATGAGGAGGTAAGGTGTGTATTGGGTAGTTCGGCTGCAGCTCTCCATAGTCTAGATTGGTATAACATAAACCCGTGTCTGTGCTTATAACAGGTGTAGGAGGATGCTCGTGAGTCTGCCCGTGAAGTAAAGGCTCGTAGTAGTGCCCGGGAGTTTCGTAATATCCCTCATGATAACCCTCATATGGCGGCTGGTATGCTGCACCCTGCTGGTAGTACTCGGCGCCCCCGTACCCGTTCTGCTGGTTGTTGTACATCCCGACATCCATAGTCATCATGTTTGTCACGATCACCGTGTCTGTGTCTATCGACAACAATATCTTACATCACACACATCACTATTGCGCTACGATCAAACAGTTCCGCGACGGCTATTGGCCTCCCGGAATTCGGACCGTTCGAAATTAAATCGGGCTAGTGCCGCACCGTGCGCTATCGATCGCACGCCCGCACGTCAGGTGAACCGACGAACACTGATCGCGGCACACACGACGGCATAATTTTTCTTAACCACACCTAAAACTTTGATTCACCGTCCCTCTCTAACGAGTCCAAAATCTCGACGCCCGACAAAGACGGAGTTATCTCAGACAGTTTTGATCGTATCACGATTTGATAAGAGTAAGAATTTTGATTTAATGTAAAGAATGGTAGTCACGGCAGATGATTTCGTTAATGAATGCGTTCGACGTCAGTTGTGGACTGAGAGTTACGTGGGCAGGTAGAAGCTGATTCTGGAAACTTTTTGTGCGATGGGAGGAGTCTTTGCGAAGGGTGGAGCTTGTTACAGCGAAGGGCCAATGAAAGTGTTGTATTCCGCTCTCCATTTTGGATTGGTTGCATAGAGATAATAGTGCGAATCTGGGAGGCTGGATGCGAGCGGCGGAGTTTTTTTTATTTACTTTGTGTCGTTGTGAATGGTCCTCGGCGTTTATACTCGGAATGCTTTAATTTATCCTGGTGACGTAAATCGATTTCAAGGTGGGAAATGTTACGTTTCATTCGTTTTTTCTGCCGCTATGTGCCACTGCAGCTGCCCTTATGTATCGCCTACTGGGTTAACTCTACGTGAAAATAATAATGTTGGACTGTTTTTAGGCAAAATTCCTTCATCACTGTTTTTGTAGCGTCCTTTCTGCCAAGAATGATTTGATTTTTCATTACTTTGTTTCAGGATTCAACACTTAGGTACCTAGATTTGCCATTGACATTTATATATTGATTTAGAATCTTAAACAAAAGATGTTCGCAATACATGATACGTAATAATATTATGGTATTATAACAAAATAATAGGTAAAAATATTTTTAATTGCCCATATTTAACATCAACGTGCAAAAATGAAGAAACCAAAATAATGAACAATATATAGGTACCTATTTACAATACATGTAGTTTCATTCGTAAGGCACTTAGCAAAAGTATGCAGACTAACTTATCATTTACTAAAGTAAAACAAGTAACCCAGCGTAGCAGTCCCCGAGCTAGTTTTCTGGTTTTACCGAAGATGAGAACTAAGTTTGACAAAAAAATTTGGAGGAGCACAATTAGGTATACCTACCTATAACAAAATACTCTCATGTATAAAAAAGTTGCACTCATTCACTGCATTCAAAACTCAATTAGATGCATATTTAATCACAAATGACACCCTTCCTAAAAGCTGAATGCACTGGATGTGTGTATCATGCTACCGTGACGAACTTTAAGTATGTAAGTGACTTTGTGTCTGTTTTGAGGGTAAATTTCTTTAAACCTTTTTTTATTATGTAGTTCCTTCACTTAGTTATATTAGGACCACAGCATTTTGATCATTTGAAAGAAAAATATGTTCCCGGTAATGCTGCACATCTTCGTCTTAGCTATAAAAAATAACCAAGAAAATCCTAAATTGTTATTGACCATCTGTGGTATGTACATGTTATGTAAGTGAGCGTTTGCCGCAGTAGTTCAGTGGGGTTGGGGTTTAACTCTCTAGGGTTCTAGAGTCCACGGGTGTTGAGCATTGCAAATTCAGCTCCGCTTTCTATAGATAGGTACTATTTTAATCTGCTGGGATTCCACTTTTTCAGTGACGTAAGCTTGCTTTAAATAAATATTTTTTTGTGTGTATCGGTAATAATTGTATCGGTAGGTAGGTACAAGCCGCAAAATTGAGCAGTGGTTGCCCAGTAGCAGCGGCCGCGACTTACGAATCGCGTGTTCAAACCCAAGCACTTTACTTTGTTTCAATTATTTCATCACCACTGCTCTCAAAACGGTGAAGGAAAACATTGGGAGGAAACCGGCATGTCCTAGAACCAAAAATTCGAAGACACGTGACATCCGCCAACCGGTAGGTAGGTAGGTACTTACTGGGCCCGCATGGTGGATTACTCTCACAGAGAGGAGGCCTGTGTCCCAGCAGTGGGAACATTATAGGCTGATTATGCTAAGCCGTAAAGGCTGCAAAGATGTGATCAAAAAACAAGATGTCAATTTCTGCATCTCAATTCTTGTGAACATCGTCACCCCTCAGCCGACAGCTGTCATTGGGTAATTGATTACTCTTAGAACATGAGAACACGGCTTTTAAAAGAATTTCCATTTACCTACTCAAACTATTTGCCAAATTGTTTGGGAATTGTGTCTATGGTTCCCGTTGTTATGATTCGAACACTATCATTTTTATCCGACGACGTCTCTTTAAAACATTTATGTTTGTGCTGTAATGTGGGCTTAAAAATTTAGCATTTAAATATACTTAGCTTGATTCCGAAGGTTAATTTTTGGGAAAGGAAAAAATACACTATAAAGAATTTACTGAGATGTTCTGAATTTAGACATTCTAATTAGTCAGTTAGAAAGATTTTTAAATAAAAAATATTGTTACCAAGACAAGGTATCAAAATCTTTGATAAGTTCAAAGATTTTGATATAGGGGAAGTCAGCTCAAAGCGGCCATAGAAGGCAAAGCGGCCACGATTCATTTTTCGGATATTTGAAGTGATAGCGCGATGTTGCGATTCTGCACGCGTAATAAACCTCCGCCCCGTGCCGATAAGTCATTCGGTAGCGGTGGAAGCGAGCGGGTGGCGCTTAGTGACGAAAAATACGTTTTCGCGTCTTTTGTTAAAATAATACATGGTAAGTTTAACCTGTTTTGGTCAAACCTGATTAAGTTTAAATGCTTGCATTACACGTGTATTGTTACTTGTCTATTTGGCTTTGTTTCTTTAGTATTAGCTCCAAAATTTGACAAATAATGTGGGAGTAGTTAATTTTTATAACAAAATGGGCGATAAGGGCAAAGCGGCTCGGGCAAAGTGGCCAGGTGACCGCTTTGCCCTTATTAAAATATTATGATTCGATTGATATGCTCAGTTATTTTGTTTAGATGGTCAACAATTACAAACGTAAAACTACCCAGGCGTCTTGGGATGAAGTTAAAATTAAAATTATTTTTGTTTGATTTGCATGGAGCCATATGAAGATCCACCCGTAGAGGACTGGATTCGCTGTGATGACTGCCAGTTATGGGCTCATGAATCGTGTACGACATATTCCGGAACTGGAGCTTACTACTGTGATAACTGTCAAGAAATCTGATCTCTGTTGTTATAATTTAATTTTAATTGTTTTATTAAAAAAAGAGGATTGGTTTTGATAAAAGATGAAGACTGTTGAAAGACTTAAGTAATAGAAGTACCTAACTGTGATTAATAAAAATGTCAAGTATCAACCTAATAGGTAGCAGTAGTTCCTAAAATGTTAACTAAATATTACAAAGTTAAGTTAAATTACTTTTAAGACCGATTGTGATTAAAACGAGTAGAAAATGTTGATTATTTTATTAAAAATATGTTTAATAATAATAAATAATGGTTTTAATATATATTTTTTTATTTTTATTTTGTCTAGCACGATATATTTCAACAAAAAATAAACATTTGCGAAGAATTTTTGGGGTGGCCTCTATGCCCTTACCACCATGGCCGCTTTGGGCGACCCCTCGGGCAAAGCGGTTTTTTGACAAGTTTTTGTAATCTACAAATCTAAGGCTTATATTTAAATTTGCGCGAAATTTAAATTGCAAATTACAAAAATTAAATAAATTCTCTACCTATTAGTATAAAATTATTTTCAAAAATGAATCGTTTTATAGGTTTTTTCTTAATTTAAAGTTAAGGTGGCCGCTTTGAGCTGACCTCCCCTACCTTGTCGTAACTTCAAACTTCTCGCACACACTAAGATACAAAGATTAAATGCATTAATCTTTGTGGCTTCTTATAGATAAGCTAAATAAAATAAAAACCTAATGAAAACAAAAACTTTTTACATTTTTTACTCTTAGATTCATAATTAATTCAACTTATTAGGTATCTATTCCACACTTAGGTAGATCACCAATCTATACATTTAGTAAAATAGTTACCTACCTACGAGTAATGATGTAAGTATTATTGATTATAATTGGTTTATCTTGTACTATGATGTATTTTGTGCCTGGATTAATACATAAGGTACTTTTAATCCCGGAAGTAGGTACGTCCCCGTGGGATATTTTCCGACATACACGCGGGTGAAGCCGCGGGCAAAAGCTATATAGTCAAATTTGTAATGTTACAAAAACTGGCACCTGATTCAGGTACATAACATATATTACTGTCTAAACATATATTACCATGATTTATTATAATGTAGACTTGCTGACATCTCGACAAGTCGCCTACAGTCCGAGTCCGACGTTACTATTGTTGCAGGTCTTTATTTGGTGCACCAGACATGGCAAGTGTCGTAAATGTATTGTATGAATATTTAGAGGTTCCTATTAAGTATATAGAATATAGAGTAGAATGATTTTTCCGATGCTACTTTTTATCCAAGGAATAATTTAGAATTTTTGACACTTTTTCTGTACTTAGGTATAAAAACTGTCACAATGCCGCCATTTTAGTCAACGGATAAAAACTTTGAACATTGAAAAAAAAAAATGCCCTTTGTGAAAACAAGACACCTCTTAAAGTCGCCTGTATACCAAGTTTTCCAGATTTAATTCAAATATGCTGTGAAATGAATTTATATTTCAAATGGTAAAGAAAGAAGAGGATTAAGATTCACTTGCCAAGTTTTAGCCCAAGCTTTTGATAGTCTTTTTTAACGTCGTACAGAAATTTAACATACCTATTCAACTCATACAGAACAAGAAATCAAATAAAACTTGGAGTGCCTCAAGGTAGTGTCTTGGGTCCGGCGCTGTTTTTAGATGTAAATCTTATTTTAATGCTTAACTAATTCATATTGGAGTAACCGCCAAAATCAACAACATCAAACCTTTCAAAACCATAGCAATATACATTACTTTAAAAGACAACAGCCTGGCGACAGTTGCCCGTTGAAAGTGCATTTACAAGAAAACCCTTGCGTTACGTTTCAACTTTATGTTGAAAGTCCTAAAGTAGGAATTTGAATGAGTTATACGTGGATAAAATTGTGAATATTATAATGAGGTTGGACGTGTTAATGCACAAGACGAGACAGATAACGCATTATGGGTGTAACGGGGAATAAAAAAAGGATGGGGCTTGTCCACTGAATATTAAAATGTATCGATAATGAATAAGTAGGTAAACACCTGTTAATAAGGTCCTAAATCTCAAATAATGTATGAAAAAAATATATAGAGTTAAAGTTCGAATCTTTGGCTGCCCAGCAATGTCAGGACCAATTTCTTTGATTTCATTAGCAGGTATTCAAAACCCAGACTGCTCTCAAAAATACATAGTAAGAACTCTTTTGTAAAACGAAGCATTCATATAATATATAATCTTATATTACTATTCAGCTACCTTGTCCCCAACTTACCTTTGAAACATGGCTGAAGCAATTTGCACACAATTCAAATGGTCTGCCAGAGAAAAACGACTAAATATATCGACTGCAGCCCAACCCTATTCCTCACTTGTTTTCAATTAAGTTATCGAGTGCTCCCATCTCGCTCCATCATAGGTAACTATTATATTTCTGTCTCCCTCACCCGGTTTAACGGAAGCACTGGAGTTGATCTGATGATTAATGGAGCAAAGGGTTTATTCGCCGCTATTGTGGGCATGGTATAATGTGGTCAGTGGCCATTAGCCGCGGGATAACGCGAGATTATGTTGTTATTGAGATTGTTTAAGAAAGTAATGTTAGATTTGTCTTTGTCTTGTTTGTAAATAAGGTTGGTGCTTTCTTTCTCGTGATAGATGTTTTCATCGTTATCTTTTTTGACATCTTTGGAATGGGCTTCTTAAGACGCAGTTTTTTTTTTTAATTTATGCTGGTTTCCCGAAAGATTTTTGGTAAAGTCAAAAGATAATCAAAACTTAAAGCATCTTCTTTCAGTTTGTTTCGTGATTGCTTTGGCAGATATAAATGTGTTGCTACAGAGCTTGTTGAAGCTTTTCATCTTTCAGACTTGCCCAAACGATTCTGACATTTTTGCAGTGAGCGCTAAGACTAGTTAGAAAACAAAACATTTTAATTTCATTCATTTACCAGACATAAGATTAACAATTAAAAATGAATTAACTATCGGTCTTTCGGAGCACCATTTAAACTTTTAAGCCATCAAAAGTAACGATAAACACGAAGTGATTCGTGTGTATAAAACAAAAAGTTTATAAGCTTATGTTAAAAGCATAACATGTTCCCTGCATCAACATTATTATATTTTAATAAAAAAACCGACCGAGGCGGACAAGTCACCTCCATTATTAATCAAACGACACGTCAAAACACTATGATATCGTTATTCAATTATAACCCTTTCTTTTCACTACCCTAGACTATCAAAAAAGAACTTTAAGATAGTTTCAACAGAGCCCAATTTCTTTTGAAGAGTAAGGAGATATTTGGGACTTTTTGGTGATGAAGCAGAGCTGATAAAGTAAAGGAAAATCGACTTTATTCTTATAACACAAAAGGTTAGTATCGTATTAACATAAAATGGTGTATTTTAATAGCATGTCAAGCGATAGGGTATTGTTTTTGTGTTGTTATGAAGACATCGAGTGTCAGGCGAGCCTCATTGTCTGAGCTCGATAAAGAATACTGAAATGTGCTCTCGCTGAGGTTTGTACGATAAAGTCTATCATTAAGAAGTGGAGGAAAGTATGAATTATCAAATTTTTGAGTGCCCTAAATGCAGCGATTAAGAAGGGATTGGATTTAAAATATTTAAAAATAACCTATATTGAGGAGGGGACTTTTCGTGGCAGTGTCTGTAAGGAAACTGAAATTGGTAGAGTTGTTGTTAGTCACCTAGAAGCAGGCTATAGGTATAGGTACCTATAGCCTGCTTCTAGGTGACTAAGGCTAAGCACGCACCGCGATAAAAAATCGTTGCGATTTTTTTAATGCGAAATAAAATCGCAAACTACAATATTTCATACACGCACGATTTATTTTCGCAATGCGCGGATTGTAGTGTATTTCTGTGGTTCACAGATTTGCGATATTTTTTCGCAACGATTTTTTATCGTAGTGCGCGCTCGCCCTGACAACAACTCTACCAATTTGACTTGACTTGACTTGACTATAGTCAAGTCAATATATTTAGGCCCTACTTATGTACCTACCTACTTATAAGGACCTTAAACCTCTAAAGCTTCTTGAACTGTTTTCATTCTCATTTCGCCTGTTTGTAACTAATAGGCTTCCTAAAAAAACACAACATTCGATTTCAATAGAGAATTTCATGACGTCACTGACCAAGATTTGCAAGTAGGCCATTCAATATCATTAATTTGGCAAGGAACTTGCAATTATTTGGCACTTACACGCAGCAGTCGTGGCCGAGCGGTTAAGGCGTCTGACTAGAAATCAGATTCCCTCTGGGAGCGTAGGTTCGAATCCTACCGACTGCGGACACTTTTTGTAATTTTTTTTAATGATTTTTGTTTTCGCGGTTTGATACATAATCTATTTCTTCGTATTATATTGGGAGGAAAGAGCCTTTGTAAGATGACAATCTACATTCTACCTTGACATTGAGAATATTTAGGACCTTACCTAAATATTTTAATGTCAAGGTAGAATGTAGATTGACACGTACCTGCTTACCTTTTTTTTAACATATTTACATAGGTACATAGGTATACCTACACAGGGTCAAATTAAATTAACTAGCAAAACTCCGCAGCTCGCTTTCGCTAGCTAATTTAAATTGACCCCGTATACATATTACGTGCATTGCGATAATTGACAGCAAATTAACATTACAAAGCAAATTACATCACTTAATAAATTGGTCACAATTAATATCTATCTATTAGGGTGGCAACACACGGTTATACCCTAATCTCATAATATATGATCAAAGATTTACGATGGTAGGTACTCATGGCTTATTTTATGCGTTATGGTTATGTAACAGTTAATACTGCATTGCTGATGTTGAGTCATGCTTTTCATAATCTCCTTTTTTTAAAGAATTCTTAACTAATCTATGTACTTCTTAGATTAATATAAAATCCTTTGATACGGCTAGCGGCTGTGCATAAATTTCGGACATTTAAGTATCGTGTGCGTTTTACTAATTTTACCAGAATTTTTAGACATTCAAAGTCGAACCTCAAATAATACTAGGTACAGCGAGAAATAGAGTGACAATGATGTTTATTATAAAGAGCAATCATTCAAATTAGACCACAAATAACCCTAATTGTGTGGTTTTATTTGGACAATGTACCAACAAACCCAACCATTCTCTGTGTCACGACAACCGTCATCAGCCGTATCGACTACATCTTATAAAGTGTCAATTACTGCTCTCGTATAACCCGCCTAATGCTAAACCACTGTCAAATCAATTAGCCGCTAATTAATCACGCGCGGCTCCGTCACGCCGCGCTGACAGCGGCTGTCAGTGTGACAGCTCGCGTTTTGACAGCTGTCACTTTGACATCTCAAGGCCTAGTTGTGGTTCAAGGGTGAAATTGTTGGCAATGGAATTTATTGGACTTCCTTGTTGTGTTTAAGATCCGTTTGTAAGATGTTTTGGTGGAATCGCAAGCTTTTATTGGGGCAAGTATCCTTTGCATCTTTTCTTCTTTCTACATTTAAACCTATAAATAATTCATATATGGTGTACATAATAAAGTAGTACCTATTCTATTCTATTCTTATGTGGGGATTACATTCGTGTCGTTGACGTTTGTCTATTCTTTTTTTTTAATTTTGTTTTCACAACATCATTGCATAGCATTATTATCACTTTTCTATTTTTGCCATCGACACGCTAAGGAGATGATCACTTCATCAGATATTTAACTGAAAATTCAATGTCACATCAAAACAACGTCCTGTAAGATGCAATAAAACCACCTTCCCACGGTCATGAGTTGATTTTATGGTGTCATTGAGGTTTGATTACACGATGCCGCCGCGCTATCAGATAAGAGATAGTGTAGAACAATATTTGTATATTGATCGCTAGGAAACAATCATCCTTTGTATTGGCGGCAAGATAATGGGACGAACCAGTGTGGGCCATACTGTACAAGTAGGTTGGGGCTTGCCAAGCTTCGCTGTACAGACACCTTTTCTGGTTCCTTGCCACTTAGGAGATGCAGCGGTAAAGAAATGAATGGCACCTCATTTTTTAGGGTTCCGCACACAAACGGTTCAACGGTACCCTAATACTAAGCCTCCGGTGTCCGTCCGTCAGTCTGTCTGTCAGCGGGCTGTATCTTAAGAACCCTAATAGGTAGACAGTTGAAATTTTCACAGTGTGTATTAAACAACAACAATAATAAAAATAAAATAAAGTTAAAAATTAAAGGGGGTCTCCATAGAGGAGACGTGTTTTTTCCGTGTTATTTGCCTTGTGGTACGGAACCCTTCGTGTGCGAGTACGACAAGCAGTTGACCTAAAGACTAAATTCTGGTTGCGTCAGTTCCTCACTATTAAAGAAGAGCTGTTAAATATAAACAGCACCAACCAATTTGTATTCCCCTCAAAGCCCTCTTCGCAGAATACAAGTTCCGTATGAAATAATTCCCGGTCACAAGTGTGCAGCAAGTTGGGCCGGGGCTCGGAGTCCGGGACAAGATGGATGGTCCCGCTGCGGTGGAATCCCGGGAGAGTATCGTACGGAAGTTACCTCACATTTTTGGTTGAATTGGTTCTACGACGATGGGATGTGTTGCGTGGTTTGTATTGCAGTTTGTAAAGCACTCTTATAGTTGAAGATGTAAATAGTGTGTCTTGAAAAAACTAGTCCCGTCGCTTTAGTATTTACGACTAGGTATATCGTTGGCATTCTGTTAAACTGTGCGTGTCTATTTTATTCGCATAAATATACTAAGTGTACCTATTTACTATAAAAAGAGAACAAGACAGGAAAATTGTACCGAAATACTGAGCGACTGGCTGCCGGGGCCGTCGGCTTCGTTGACGTTACCGTGTAAATTCATATTTTAAGTTAAAATAATTAGAGATATCTGTTTTTTTCTGGACGTTAGCAGAATTTGAACTTTATTGATGTTTAGATTATTATAATCACCTATGACGTGACGGTGATCTGCTAGCATCCAGAGAGGTGATCTATCACCCAAGACAGTCAGTCAGTTATGAAGCAAGATACATTCAACAGTTTAGTAAAAGTAGACATAGAACTCATAGCATGAATCGATAGCCACATGAATATAATAGAATAGACTCTTTACACGAACACATCGTCTTTTTCATGAACACGATGGGAACACGAAGTACGTATGTTTGCAACATGTTTGTTAGTACCTACCCAGTGGAGCGATCCATCTATTTTAGTGGCATCTCGTCTACATGCGACGTTGTCAAAGGTAAAGTTAGCTGCGTATGTATCGCGCAAACAGACAACGGAAGTACTCCACCCGATAGCGCGGTGTTAGCTGATAACGAGTCTATTCTAACTTGTTTTAACTAGCTGATAGGTTCGACGATCTCAGCTATTAAAATTCAAATCAAATCAAATCATTTATTCGCATAGAATGTAGGTATTTAACAAAAAGTTGGTAATAAAATTATATCGTATGTGTTATAAATACCTATAATGCTTCAGTGATCTTTTGGCGCTTGAATGATATCGACAAGGGGGCGTTGTTGGCGAACATCTAAGAAATTATTTTGTGGGATAGTATTGAAAAAACAAGATGGCAGTATGGTGATGGCATGGATACAAGTACTAGTTCAAGTACTAGATCAAGTACCACCTAGTACACACCTCCTACCTTCTACTGGCCGAAGAACATTTTCGTCCCCGTCGAAGACGCAAGACTACCCCGCGACTCTGACGGACTCCACACTACGGGACGCTGACTGCACACCTGCACCTACCAGACTACTAAGCAGGATAGTGGTGTTTCTTCGGTTAGCTAAAACTTCGCGCGTGCTCGATATCATCGTACTCACACCCAGCTCAAACCGATATTTAAATTCTCATATTTTTTCCCCTTCTACCTTCACATAATTTTATAATTAAATTATTTTTTTTAAATTCTAAACATTGTATCATTTTTATGTTAACGTAGCCTACCACTAAACCCCTACGTTACAGTGGCCTAGGTAGTTAGTACCTAGTATTTTGGGCACGCGCCAAAAGAACCTTGTAGCGCTATATTATGGATTTAGTTTTAACCATAATTAAAAGTTGCGATCATCGTGTCTTTAGATTATAAAACAAAAAAAAAAAGTTCGAGAGACTTTTTTTACAAAACAAGGTTTTTCTTGAGATCAGCCGATCGAATTTAAATACATAGAAATGCAGTTCTTTATAAAAAAATGACAACTTAGTTCAGTGCTAAGTTGTCATTGCCTAAATCGAAATACAAATACTGGCTCAAAGGCTTTAAGGCTAGAACTTATGTTAGATTTCGTTTTGTAATAAAACGGTTATGTCAAAATTACTATCACTATCCTGTAATTGAAAATATTTTACACTTTCGTTAGATACTTTACGTGTACCATCTCCATCTTCTTTTTGTGTCGATGGTACTTTGTGCTTTTATATGAGTTTGAATCCAGTAGATGGCCACGTTAACTTTTGACGTACAAAAGTGCCTTTTATGTGCTTATTTGAAATAAATCCTTTGACTTTGATTTCGATTGCGGGATCAGTGACATTATTAAGGTCATCAAAGGTGAACGCAGAGCTTGGCGAGCAATTCTTTCAACACGATGTTACCACACTTAAAAACGTGTACCATGACGACCGTGGTTCCTTAGAACCTCTAATACGTTGATCCCTTCAATAAGTTGGTTCATACTGACCCATCTCAAACTTCTGACTTAACATCTGTAACTTGTACCTACTTTCTGTGCAAATAAAGAACTATTTTATTCTATTCAATGTATAATTTGATGTTTTGTTTGTTGGCATAAAAAAACATCCTTCTTTCTCTGTGTCTTCAATTTCTATATTTATTTCAGCGATTCCTATAATCAGAATTTCTGTAGCTAAGTATAGTAGTATAGTATAGTGAAGGGCGGGCGTTTTTGGAGGACTGTCTTTTGTAATTTTGACGTTCAAAAAGTGCTGATTCTCAGCCTAATTTGAATAAATGACTTTTGATTTTGATTTTGATTTATAGTATAATATTTCTGTAGCTTCTTATTCAGTATTGTCCTCTTTGACGTTCCAAGTATTGATATTTTCTTTTTCATGTAAGCGCCACCTAACTACGTACCTACCCATCACTATCAAAGAATTCGATAGCTAACAAACATATTACTTATAGATAATTATTGTGATTTTTATATCACGTAGGTACCTTATCCCTATCACATTGTGTATCTTAATCTTTTCAGTTTCATGTTGGTAGTCGATTTAGATCTTTATTGGGTAAAGCGGTTTCTTCTTCATTTAATTGCGTCCATATTTCCTTGAAAAAATACTGTTACAAAATCCTTTGTTAGTTGGGCCTAGGTTCAGTCTCTTTAGGTCTTTAAGAACTTTTCTTCGACTTGACTTTGAAGGTTTAATGTGCAACATTATCACCTGGATATGGAAAAAGGCTGCTCATAGATTTAAAAAAAAAATGTACTTAGGAACCTATTAGTAGCATATACCACTTTTTGTATGTATAGAAAAGATAACATTAATGTAAAAGATGGTAGCAATAATTTGTTGATTGCATTGACGTAGGTTCAAGATAGTAGATTTAATCATTGGTATCTTGCTGCAGATACTAAAACACACTGTTTACCTAAAACCATAACAGCTATAAAACATTCAAATAACAATTCATCACTTTAGAATCACGACTAAGATTTATCTTTATCGAGAATATATTTGTATCAACATTATAAATTAGAACGAACGTGTCAAGTGTTACTAACAGTAAAAATATCAATTTAATAACAAAAATAAATATTGTTGACGTCTCCAGCCGATACGGTGATAACATTTGATATTTCATGAGTCGAAATTTTTATATTATCAGTGTCAAAACAGAGCTTATCATATCAGTCTCGTTTGGTAAATTAAAGTTGTACCTTTAAATATCCTCAAGTATCGTAGTCACTTGCAGGAATAGAATTGGTTTTAGATTTACGAGTAAGATAGTTTCCAATCATTCGTACTCCTGCTATGACTGCCAAAATAATTTGGCGAAATTTACGTTACAGCACGGAAGTTAAATTAAAGGCACCACTAGTAAGACCGCATAATTCTAATGGCAATTACTATCTTTTATCTAAAGAAAATAAAATAAATATTTAGTAATCAGGAAAATCATGAAAGCGCTCTTCCTCTCTTTCTCTCAAAATGTTGCCGTGCCCGACAGGGTCCATGATTGTTTCTATTGATTATACTTACCATCGGTATGTGTACATTATGGAGTGCAATAAATATTAATTGAATTGAATATCTCATCAATTTAAGTTTCCTTTGTGTTCAAGTATATAGGTATTAAATGAACTACAATAACACTATCACCTAGATTCGTAACCTCCTAATATTTAGATGTATCTACCTGTCTACTGTTGACTATATCTACTCTCAACAGGTTCCAAATTGATGATAGCCAGCACCTAATATAATTGACAGCCAAATATCAAAAGGCTTGCAATTACAATACCGTGTCGTAATAATTACTGTCGCATGTCCACATTTCTATCGCTTGTTCCCCATTTACCAACTTTTATTTACTACCATTACATGCGAAATTGAGTCTTCAGTCACTGTTATAAGGATGGTGTTGTCGTTTTCAGATGTATAGATATTATTGTATAGATATGGGTCTGTGTTCACATAATATATCATGTTTATCTATGAACAAACTCAGTAGCTGGCAATTATTTTAGATTTCGTCGCCTCCATGGATTTTGGTCGAAGCGTTATCGCTGGTACTAAGGTGTTTGTGTTAGAGAGGAAAATACATATACACAAACGATTATAGTACCGAAATGGAAAGGCAAAACGTTTATTTAGATATTTACCAGGTAAAGATCAAATCTGATTTCAGTTATATGTGGTGGCTCTCCAAACTACAAATACATAAAAAGACCACAGACGTGAGAAGCTGAAAATTTTGGTTATGGTGTCATTTGTTAACGTTTCAAAATTGAATAGTAGTTCGATTTAATTATTCGACTAATGTTGTGTTCTCTATGGCAATCATTTTTATATTTGGCCTTTTTATTCGAGCGTCGTTGTCGTGACTACAAGAACTTAGTTAACGAACGGTTGACTCGTTTATGTTCTATATTTTATCATTTAATATAATTCAAATTAAAATAAATCTTGTAAAACATTTCCATTGGTTTTTTTATTTTAAAACATTGTAGCAAAACTATAACTGGAATTGAAACTAGGGGAAGAACCAACCTACGCCGTTACAACTATTGGTTATTCTGTGCCTAAACACTAATATTCAGCATAAGTAGGAAAAAATAAAATTTTATCAGCCTTAGGTAATTTAGGAACAGTCACATGTGGTATATACCAAACCTGAAATATGCTTGAGAGATGATGCTCAAAACATTCTTAAACTTGAAAACCTGAATAAGCAAAAGCCTGTACTGTAGCCAATTAAGTACTAATCCAATGAAGACCATTCATTCTGTACCTACTGATGATACTTAGAATATTTTAGGTGCCTAAATGTCTGAAAGAAAACAAACAAAGGAATCCAATTACGAGTATTTTCATAATAACTATGATAAGGCAGCTACAAATAAACAACTATATTTACCCAAGGGCGTCACGTGCGAAAACCAATATACGGCTCTATCTGTCCGACCGTATTATAGGATTAGGAGAATTAAGCTACTGGACAACTCGTTTGATAAGATAGCTGACGGATCTGGTCGCTCTCTGACTTTCGTTCAATTTAATGTTTTTGTATGTAGGTGAACACAGCCATTTTTGTAGATACCTAATTTAAGTCTTTAATATTCTTGAGACGGCATATAGAGATTTTCTTTTCGATGTCATGCTTACCTTGATTTTATTATTTTGAATTAAGTATTTCCTGTATATTTTCGGTGCCTATTTTTCTCCATACTACCTCTTGGACTTTTATTCAATAAGTAATTAGCATCGACGGTATGCCTGACCCGCGCCGTCGTCGTTTTTGTACATACATTTTATTTATTCAACCATTTATGTACACACATATACACAGTTAAATTTTGATCGTTTTAATCCTTAAAAGGGGTCATTGTATTCATCATTATGAACCACTTTTACTACGGGACCAACCCTGAAATCGTGAAAAAAAATCTGTTGATCCATTCATTATGTCGAGTTATGCGAACATAAATCTACCTATGGACCAACTGATTTTTTTTGTCACAATTTCGATTCATATAATTAATTTCCTATTGATTTACGATTCATATAATCAATAGGAAATCTCAACCGGAGGTTTTCCGCAGCCGCATCAGCAGCACCAGCGCAGCACGCCGAGCCTGGAAGATGGGATGGCGCAAGAGTATCGACACAAATGGCATCTCACACTAAAGGCTTACCCACCTCCCATTGAAATAAAGACAGGCCGTCCGGTCTCTTGCCATCGTCGCGTGCCAAACCATTGGGTTCTAATACAGCTGGAACGCCGACGGTAACAAGAGCTCGGCGAATGATGTCGTTAATGTTTGCGTGCCAAAATTAAATACCTTTTACATTGTTACTAATGCAGTTATTTCTGGCCCCATTCTAGAAGTATTTCAAATATGTAGTAGCATCAGTACTACTAGCTGTAATACTGGAGACAATAAACTTTATTCTATTCTTTCTGTATTTAATCTACAAGTCAGTTACCGGTAGGTACTTAAAATTAGATTTATTATAGAAATAGACACCGATAAAGATCCTACATTTCTAAATCCAGACAAAGTCATTAGTCGTTCAAAGTAACTTCAAATAAAAAACCAAACGAAAAAAAAAACCGAAACAGACTCAATAAAAATGGCAGTGTCGACGAAAAACAATATTTCTACAAAAAGTCTACACTGTCAACCACTGCCCATCAGTATCACCACACAACTTTAGTCCATAATAATTTAAGAAGAAGGTTGAATTTCTTTTGTAATTATTCAGCTTTCCTGTCAATTATATATGATGAAAAAAGCTACCTTGTCTTTCTAATTACGTGGCGATGGGCTGTCGACAAGCTCGGGAGATAAACAAATAAGATGATACTTTCCGGTCCGGAGGTAAAAAATGGAGGAACAAGACTGTTCATCAGATTATCGTTACTTTGAAAAGTGTCAAACGATTCCATCGCGAAGGCTTTTCAAGGTTTATTTTTAGGACTGGGTTGGCGATGATGACATTTGTGTGTCACAAAGTTGTTGAACAAAAATTTGTTTTTATAAGCTACTCTTGAATCCTTATAGAGATATCTGTATTTTCACTCGGCCTAAGTTCAGTAGTCCTCGGTCCTCAGAATGAGATTTCATTTGGGGTTTGAGTTCCTTTGGTTTATTTTCACTATCAGGATAATGAAAATAAAACCGTTTTCTGTATTAGTATCACCTGTTCAACCTTCATTGGCTGATAGCTTGATGGCTTGCACCACACTTCACCACTAACTCAGCCTATCCTCACCACTATTCTTTGGATATCCATTGTCTGGAAGATGACACGGTCATGTCAAATTCAAAATATTTTATTTCACATAAACCTACTTATGAAACGTCAGAAGCTAGGTGCAATTTGTCCAATTTGTCGTTTCCTATGGAGAAGAGCCGGCAAGAAACTCCACGGTTACTGTTATAAAAATAACTAGCTTTTACAATGTTTGTAAATTACAGTGTTAATAGGTATGGGAGGAAATTGTAGGTCTGTCAACAAGTTCCATTCGTTTACGGGTACCTAGTGTTAAAATTCATAGTTTGCTAGGAGTTCCTTGGGCTAGGTGGAGCGACAATCTACACATGGTGGCTGGAGAAGCCGAGGATCGCGATTAAAGGCGTGCGATTGGAGTGGCTATATGCGCTGACGATAATGATGAAGGAGTCTTTAATTTATGCTCCAACATACCTACCTGGGTAGGTTGCATGTGACATAACACACAAAATAGCTATTGTCTTTTATCTCAAACACCTTTTATACGAGAACAGATTGCAACAGATTTCACTTGAGATATGAGATGGTATCAGTACTCTAATCGTAAGAACTGGATCGAGCTTATATTTGTAAGCGTTGCTTTTGTCTCTAACGTCAAATGTTTATCTTACATCTCTACTCTAATGAGCTATAGTTACGCCTATGTGATGGAAGATGCTTGGCAGAATTGTTATTAAAATGGGCCTAAAGTAGAGAATGATGAGGTAGTTAATAATGCTTTTTGGTACACCATAGACTACTGTAATTTTTGTTAGATTCGTCTTATTCGTCATGATCATTGTCCTTCACAGCTCGATTTCCCCCTCTGCAGAAGCTTCTGTTTGCTTGTGCCAATGTCCACGCTTCTGTGCTTTTCTTAGATTATGTTGTTATAATTTGTTATTTAAAATATTACCTACTCTTCTGATCCTTTGAAAGGCACATACATGACCAAGCACTGCGTCATCCTACAATATTTTAACAATATGATTTCACAGTACCTCAGTCTGTAACTCTATACTAATGTGGTTATGGTTAACAAGTTTTTGTGAACACGTTACAAGTAACAAGTATTGTGGTGAACCGCGACACGCGTCTGTATCGAATTAACTTTTTGTGTTCAGAAATTAATATGCATCTATAATTCAAGGTTCGTCAAGTTCAGCTGGGTTGGTTCAGGTGCCTTAAAATAGCCTCTTCGAGTACCACGAATGATGATACTTATGCCAGTTTTGATTCTTCAATATCTTCATATGGTTCTTCAACTTTCACCGCCGACCGTTGAAAATCCAGCACGCTTTTCACTAATATTTCGATCATGGCATGAGCTCTAATTATTGTTAGGTAGAGCAGAAAAAAAAGAAATGAAATGTAGAGATGGTCGTCCAGCGGCGAGATGGGCAGACGACAATGTTACTATCGCAAGTAGAACCTGGATGAGGCTGGCACAGGGGATTGGCACAAGAAAAGCGCGGCCTATGCTCAGCACGGGTTGAAGTTGGGCTGTGGAGGATGATGAGCAGATACAAGTGAAGAAGAAGCTGAGACCAAACGCGCAAGGCTCGGAACCAAGTGTTTTGGTGAAACCAGAGGTCTATAACGGCCAGTTGAAGACTGCGATGGCCGATGGGAATAAAGAAAATAATATAAACCTTTCACTTGAAAGGTTTATATTACGACTGATTCAGTAAGAACGAAAGAAAATAAAGAGGGTTTGGGACTCACTAACTAGATTAGTTAGTGAGTCCTAATCCCTCTTTATTTACTTTCGTAGATAGATTATCTAACTAGCCTGTATTGCCCCACTGCAGGACAAAGGCCTCTCTCTCCCTTTTCCACACAATTTTGTCTCTTGCGAGTGGCCGCCAGTCTCTACGATACTCGTAGGAGTCGAGCTCGTCCCACCATTTCTGTCTTGGCCTGCCGCGATGACGTTGTGCGTTTAGTGGGACCCAATCGGCGGTTCTCTTAGCCCAATTGTCATCTGACATGCGGTAGACATGTCCGGCCCAGTCCTACTTAAGTTTAGCGGCTTTCTGGGTAACGTCTGTTATCTTGTGTTCTCACACAGGAAGAAAATTGTTAGAAGAAAGCGAGATTTGTCTTGATATCATCCTTCACTTCCCTTGGTTTAATTTGGTATAGTGGTTTTGTGCTACAGAATGGTCATCATGCCATTTACATTGGTAAATGGCATGATGATATGAAAAAAATAAAGACACTTTTGCCCATTCCCCCAAAAGTGTCTTCATTTTTTTTTAAACTGGGCTTAGTAAATACAAAATAAATCGTTTCTCACATTTCACAATTTTTCGCTTTAAATTTTTGAGACATCTTGGCATAATCAAATATCTTCAATCTTTTCTTTTACATCACTAACCTACCTTTTTATATCATAAATTCTTGACAAAGCAAAGGCAAAACCACAGGTACCTCCTCCGGGACTTTATCTAACACACGGAGTACGAAGAAATACCTCAATTCCCATAGGAAAAGCGAATTCCTCTATGAATTAGTCAAACTCCTGTACAAATTACAGACAGGTGAAATACCACACTCCAGCTGCGGATACAAAACTCAGAGTTGTTACATTTTAAACCTTATTACATGAAATTTAAGAGTTGTAGTTTTTTTCACACGTGTATGGGTATTGTGGGTTATGAAATGATGGTTTTGTATGGAACACGCGCCTCTCAGTAGGTGGTCATATCTTCTAAATGTTTGTTACGATAACTGTAAAGGGTTTTCTTTCCTATATAATACCTTCATCCACCTTTTGCACCTTTGTTTAATTGTTTTTGAGTTCGGTCTTATCATTTCTGATATGTTTGAAGGATAAAGAAAGATTAGGTGGTGCATACGTGAGGTGGACTGGGCATGATGCCTTATCTGTTATTATTACCTATCATTATCATCAGAATGTAACGTCCGTTAGTATCCACTGCGGAATATGGACTCTATCCTTGATTTTAATTATTTTTTTTGCTTCTCTATGTTTAGGAACATTTATTTCGAAGGTCAATTCCCGTAATTACAAACGTTGAAAATCTAGTCGCCACTCATCTCAGCGACAATAATGTCAAAAAAAAATCAAAAATGTAGGGAAATTATAATGTTGAACGTTCTTAAAATGACTAAAATTGCCCCTCTGGTTTCGGCATGAAATTGAAAATTCCATTGTGACGACAGTAGTGGCTAATGTGGAAAAAAAAGTTTTATATACTTACCTACATAATACGCCACCGTGCTTCAAGCGAAGGCTCAGCCTAGGCTGAAAACCATCCGACTCTTTGATTCATTCGCTTCTAATGGCTTGTTCTGATATTTTATATCTAAGAACCATTTTCTATTTTTAGTAACATACCATGCGCATTCTCATCCAACGCCTACTGTCGTATATATATAATACTCTATAAATATCTCCACTATGTCTTGTTTCAAGACCCTGCAAATGCAATGTAGATCGCCCCAATTTCGAGCCCCACAAACACAGTTCCCCATGTAGGGCGTCTGCACACGTACGTACTTGTGCAAGCTCATGGGTGCTTGTGCAAGCGTGCAGCTGTGTGCGTGTGCCGCTGACTGCAATTTCCTTGCACGTCGACTAGAGCGCGTTATCTGGCCATCGCAACACCTTGCTATCAGCCTTACTTGCGAAACTTAAGTAGATATTCCAAGTGTGTGTTTGGACTACTGTGAAACGTTACTTTAAAGGGTACTAGTATCCAACTATAAACTACTAGCAACTGCCAACGAGTTCGCCCGCGTAAGTTTCGATCCCGTGGGAATATCGGGATAAGAAGTGTGTATTCTGTGTTAATACTGGTCACCTATCAGTGAGCCAAATTTCATCGAAATCTGTTCACAAGTCTTTGCGTGAAAGAGTAACGCAGTCAGCCATCCATCCATCCTAACAAATTTTCGCGTTTACGACATTTTATTAAGTAGTATAAGGTAAAGTAAATACATTGGAAGTGATTTCTCTCGTTAGTCTAACAGTTTTTCTATCAGGGAATCGGTAGCAGCCCGGAGTCTGGGTTTGTGACCTGAAGGCAAATTCCCATGATTAAAACGTTCAAAATCTAGTCGCAATCTCATCTCAGCGACAATCAATGTCAAAAACTAGTAAAAAATGTAGGGAAGTTAGAGGTACTTTGACAGTTTAAGACTGAGAACGTTCTTAAAATTACGAGAATTGCCCCTCTGTTAATGGCGATAAACTCATTCCTATTACATAGGTACGTATGAGACTTAACCATAACAAGCGATATGTTGGTGAACCTTTGCCTAATGCAAAATAATGGATTTATGTTACTCTATTATGAGTGGGTGTTCACCAAAAGTGAAACATGAATTCGTATCTCTTCAATATTATTTATTCGTAGGGCTTCCTAAGCAAAGCTGCTGTTCATGCTGTTCATCACCACCAATATAGGTACCTACCTAATGCCAAACGTAGGTCCTTGCAAAGTGAGTGAAACCTACAGGTTGATGTCAATATTGTATCACGTAGGTACGTCTGAGTTTCTACCTGCAGTGCGTGACACCGACCCGGCTCCGAAAAAAACGAAATGCCGTTCCGAATCATTGAACGATTGACGGCAAGTACAGAGGTGCTCAACGTTTGATAGTGGAATACAACTGGGTAGTAAAACATACGTACATAGATTCACATCTTCATCCCATGGGGGTAGGCAGAAACTACAGGACAATATAATAGCATTTTATAAAGAATTTAAGGCTTTTATTCAGACCGATATTCGACTTCATAAGACATGCATGTGACTAAACCTTCGAAGACTTCAAAATACAGAACAGTATAAAATGAGGATGAGTAGAGCGCGTTACATTCATGATTTTAACTTTCAGGTTGATTAAGTATCGTCATTTGAATTCTTCATTCTTTCGTAAGAGGTCGGTAAAATGCGGTTTTGCACACTTAAATTCGTAATACCTATGTATCCATCGGCATATAATAATCCATACTGTGTCCTTGCTGCGCCGTAGATGGATTAAAAGAACAATTAACTTGCTCGTGCTTGTCAATAACTTATATTCCCATTAGACTTCCAAGCTATTTTTTAATCTTTCATCATAAAACTTTGAGTATCCTGGCACATCCGCTGACGCGCGACAGGCCGTGTTGTTGTGACAGCTCGCCGGGACGCCTCCACCAAAAGTCAGTATTCTTGCCTCCACCATGCATGTAACAACACTGTTGTTAGTTGTTGTTATGTACAGAATACACCTTTTGTCCACTCTACGCTGCAGTGGACACTGGAAGTGAGAACTTCGGAGAATAGGACGCGCTTTGGGGAATTAAGACATTATTTAAAAGTGGGATGAAGTTTTTTTTTGCAACGACGCTTGACCATTTGTCGTTTAAAGGGTTGCTGGCACACTCCTTCTTCTGATAGTAGACCGAGTTCAACATTGTCTTATTTAAAAAAAATGTAACTTTTATAATTTGATCAGCGCCTGCAAAAAACAGTATCGCAAATGTGAAGAGTTTGAGTTTTGTTAAGTGCATGACTGATCTTTGTCTCAGCAAAATGCTATGCTAATAGTCAGCTACCTAAGTGCATGTCATTTTCAAGAGTCAAACTTGTCGTCAGAGGGTCTTTGGACATCTGCAAATATCTACATATTCTTTATGGGTTTATATCGTTTTAAACCACTGCTGCGCTTAGCAACAAATATAATCAAATCATTTTTATTTCCCATTCTCCTCCATATGACCCTACTACGCCTTTGAATGGGCAACTAGCTTCATCTTTCTGACTGACTGACTCTTGGACAATTCAATACTCAAACAATTTGATGCATACCACAATAATATTATTATTATATTATCATTATTATTACCCGTTAACCATTTTTTTCAATTAAAATTAAACCAGTTATTATAGGGTCCACCCTATAATAAGTGGTTTGATTTGATTTCGAGTTTGTAAGTAGGTACCTCTTTCTAAGTAGGTATCTCTTTCTAAGACCTCAACCAAATTCGCACATTATTATCTTAAATTTTTTCAGTTTTAAAAATTGTCCCCAAAAAGGTGCAAACCCAGACATTTCTTGCCTAACCATGACACGCTTAATCAGAAATCATTGCAGCTATCGCAGCGCATATAACTCGGTCGTTGTAAGCCGTTTATCAGCGATACCGACTGCCACTGCTATCATAATGTATTAGCAATTAATCAATTTTACGCCGCTTTTGTTTTAGAATTCCTCGGAAATTGTTTAATTACAATGTCACGGGAGAGATTCTAGAGTAGTCGCCTAAAACCTATCTGCATGTAGTGGCGTAACTATAGGGTGGCAGGAGGGGCAAAATGCCACGTGCCCCCGGTCGGAGGGGGCCCCCGGCCGGAGAGGGCCATGAGCACAGGAGGCCCCTAACATAAATGTATCTAAATGCAAACTTTTTTGGCCTACTAAACCAACGAAGCAGTCAGGTATTCAATTTTGCTGGGGAAAATACGAAATCTACACGGACGAAGTAGCTGGCGAAATTCCCGTTAAAGAAAAAAATAACGTTGGTTGAGCTTCTTTACATTGAGGGATAGGTATAGTTACGCAACTGTCTGCAGACAGCGCGCGCACGCGCTGCTGTCTGTCTGTCTGTCTGTCTTGATATTTGTAGGTGATTTTAGAGGTATGAGGAATAGGGTGGAGAATACATCATCCTCCATACAAAAGGAAGGTTCCCCACAAGAGAGGTGTTGTATCTCGTGGGCTACTGTTCAACGTGTTGTTGTCAACGGCAAATTCTACTTCGCGCAAGCAGAGTTATAATAATAAATTATAATTATTATACAGGTTGGCAGGGACATCGACGCCCAAACTGGTACCACGAATTCAGCATATGATGGGATGGATATATGGGGGCTCGTGATGTACGGGGGCTCGTGAAATATGGGGGCTCGTGATATATGGGGGCTCGTGATATATGGGGGCTCGTGAATCCATGGTAACAAGTTGCGCGTCGATGTCTCTGACCTGTATAATAATTATAATTTATTATTATAGCTCTGCTTGCGCGAAGTAGAATTTGCGTGACGTCAAGTGCAATGCGTAGTTCGTATGTGGGGTTAAATAGAAGGGTCAGTACGTGCTCATATGATATCAACCTGTTAAGAGAGTGCTAACGATACCTTTTCAGAGGATTCAAAGCTGTAAGGAAAGCTTTGAATCCTCTGAAAAGGTAGTAGTGGGAAAGCGAATGTGCCTATGTGACATTTATAAGTGCTTATACTGAAAGAGAGAGAGAGAGAATTATTGATTATTATTATATTATATTGATTTATTGAGATTTATTCAACTGAAAAGTTTAAGCTGTAAACAGGGAAATTTTATTAAAGTAGTATAAACCGTTCCTCGATGAACTTTAGTTCATCGAGGAACGGTTTATACTACTTGGAATTTAAAGGGAATTTCGGAGGCAGTGTGAGAAGTGCCAATCTACCTTTGTCAATATAACAGTTCATATTTTTTTCGCAAAAGCAAGCCTGGCATGCAAATTGCGCTGAAAAAATCGTATGTACGGAATCGCCATTCCTAAAACCATTATATTTTCAATTAAAGCTATCAGTCTTGCGTATCATGGTAGCATTGATGATATTTCTTTTGATTTTAACAAAAGATATGGTTATGTTTTTGACTACATATACCTATCTATTTTACCACCGGCGTCTACGTAATTTATTTTTTTTATACATTTTTTATCGTGCACGTGCAGTCCGTGGTTTGATGGGCATGACTTTTTCCTCATAAGGGTAAGAACGTAGGGAATATACGAAGAGAGTAGTTATGTAACTATTCGACTATAGCAGCTCGCAGTACCTACACTTAAAAAAATAAGCATTTAAAGACAAAATAAACGTAACATTGGTACATCACACATTCCATGCAGGGGTAGGGGGGATTTAACTCCTTAACTCCACCCTGGTACTGATAAATTGTTAATAGAGAACATAATAAAACTTTTCCCGACCCGGGAATCGAACCTAGAAGAACGTAGCGGCAACCTCTATTAGCCCATGCTCAGCTACCGCGCTTGCGACTAAAACAACAACGCAGAATTCCTCAATATTTCTTTAAATAAATAAAAATAGTTATTTGAATCCTTATGTTGCCTTTAACATTTCCACCTGACGCATTTAATAATCTGCTCAGCTCAAAACCGAAACTCAGATAAGAAATCGACACAAAATAAAATTCAAAAAAATATTTGACCAAACTTGTCAAGTGTCACCCGGTTCAAAAGATGTGTATCTGTGACAGACATGTTATGGGGCTCACAAAAAGAGTATCAATGGCGAATAATCCTTGGAGCTTAAACTAACAATATTAGCCACAACAATAGCTTAATCTTTGAATCGGTAGCCGTAACGCGTTTAAACGTCCTTTTAAACGTTTTTTAGACAAGTGTGACAGGTAGCTTTATGTGCGGTGACCCGAGCGGGTGTTTCTACCAGCTAGTGTGCTCACATTATTGATATACGTAGTAGGTAAGTCATTTAGTAATCGGAAACAGGCCTAAATAAGTACTTAATTCAGGGCGAGAGTGAATAGGCTTCTTCTGGGCAAGCTCGTTCCACCGTAGATCTCATCCCTGCCTCTGGGCTGGATTGAGGTCAAGAGTGAGCCCATTGTCGATAAAAAAAAAAAAAAAAACACTACGTTTAGGATTACGGTCGATTAGAGGAACCATCTACTTACAACCATATCATATCAGGTTCTACACAAAATATATAATATACCTTTGGACTACGACACCATTTTGCAGTCGAATAGTAGATACATTTCCGTATAAATAATAATGTGTAGGAATAGCAACACTCGACTAAGCCCTAACTAGAACTATGTTGCTGTGAAATTTTGAAAAGGCGTCGTTGATTTTTACGCTTTCTTATAAGACTGCGCGTTGCTTTTTATAAGGCGTTCGAACGACATTCTCTACGATAGTATTATTTTATGTTACAACCTTTGATGTTCCGGCATTCCTTTAGAAAATCTGTGTTTAAATTTAAATTTTCCAATAATAGGTAGTTCAAGTTCGATACTAAAGCGTACCTCAATTAATCTCTACTTCGCTGGAATGGGGTCAGACTTTCTGATTGTTGTTAAGTACTTTCAAAATCAAAATCAAAAATCAAAAGTCATTTATTTAAATTAGTCTGAGAATCAGCACTTTTTGAACGTCAAAATTACAAAAGACAGTCCCCCAAAAACGCCCGCCCTTCACCACTTCCTAGTGCTATCGCTGGGAAGAAGAAGTGGCGCAACAAACTCCCCAGCAGCACAGCTGTCTGTTCAATTTAAAAAAAATACTTGATTGTATACAATACTAGGTACCTATGTTCGGTAATTAACGTTATAAAACCAGAACATAAAATTTAATTATTTGCCATAATATGTCAGCTAGCCACGCCAATATACCAACAAATATAATAAAAACTATACGTACTCAAGCTAAAAAATAATTAATTAAAATGTAAATAAAAAAACTTACTACCCAAATAAAAGCCTCCAGGCATAAAGGGCGTGACAGCTTACATATTTATGCATTGCTGGGTTCTGTTCCTTTATTTTGAAATGTACACTCCTCTTTTCCCAACCACTACATTTCCTGTACCTAAGTAAGAATCTAAATGGCAACGAAGAAGAAAAGACCAGAGAAATTATTTAATCAAACTCAAACTCAAACTCAAATCATTTAATTCAACTAAACCAATTACAGGCACTTTTGAATTGTCAAAGGGTCGGTCAGTCAGAAAGATGAAGCTAGTTGCCCATTCCAAAGCGTAGGTACCTATGGAGAAGAACGGGCAAGAAACTCCATGGACACTCTTTTAAATCATAAAATTCTTACAAAATATTTGATTACATCATTCGTGTTGAAATTAACCATGTGAGAACGATGTAGAAAAGACGTGCACGTTAAAAGCGTCCGTTATACATAGAAAACATAAAACAATTCAGAAATTAAAAATTACAATAAGCCGTGGCAGCTAAGAGATGACCAGTCCCTACTGACGGCGCCCGTTCACGAACATGACGTATGGATCAGCACCATTCAGCTCAACCATTTTGAAGGGAACTTAATGATCCAACACACACGCCACCACCAGCGAGACATTAGAGTGAGCATGACATACTCTCAGCCGCCAGGGCACATTTAAGTCAATGAAAGACGTACCCAGTAAATGGTAGCTTTATAGAAAGTAGTACATAGTGCTCACACGTGTGCTATGCAATTATACAATACTAAACAATTGAGTTTATACAATGCAAATATAGTTTTCTTCCAATGTTCCGCAGCTCCAGCAATGTTTCCGAATGCTAATTAGTTTAAGCGCCCCTGTGGAGCTGGACCAGCATTGAGCCAAGCATTTTTGTCAGCGATGTAATCCCCTAACTTATAATATGCTTGGCTACATAGTGTGCGTTTAATACAAGATTTAAATTTCGTTTCATTCAGTTGGAGTATGTGGGGAGGAATTTTATTGTAACATTTTAAACAGTACCCCATGAAGGTTGAGTCTACTTTAGCCAGTCTGAAACCTGTTTGAACTAATTGGTCCCTATTTCTAGTACTATAGTTGTGTTTTTCACCTCTTTTGTTGAACAGATTTAAATTTTTTCTTACGTACATGATGTTTTCATAGATGTATTGACAAGGTACCGTCATGATGTTAATATCTTTAAACAGTTCCCTTAAAGAATCGCGCCTGCGGAGGCCATATATTGCTCTGATGGCTCTTTTCTGCAGAATAAAAATGGACTCGATATCTGCAGCCCGTCCCCATAGTAAAATACCGTAAGACATGATACTATGAAAGTAACTAAAATAGACCAGCCTCGCGGTATCTACATCAGTAACTTGACGGATTTTTCTTACAGCGTAAGCTGCTGAACTTAGCCTTCCTGCAAGAGATGTTAAATGAGGACCCCATTGCAGCCTTGAGTCGAGCGTGATCCCCAGGAAAACAGTTTTATCGACGAATTCTAATAGTTTTGGAACCGGCAAAGAAATCAAGCGGTAATGAACAATGTAGAAGTATTAAAACAATGTGAAATTCTAGCTTAGACCTAAATGCAACAGAAATTCATTATTTCATAGTTTCATGTTGGGAATATGTCGGCAAACTGAAAAGGATAGGCATGTGAAAATAATAAAACAACACTGCAAGCGTAATCTTTTAAACTCAGTTTATTTCAATTAAATCGATTTCGTAAAAAAATGAGGTATACACAACAGAATAAAATATATTTACACGCGAAGAGACCGGGATAGACTGCGCTATACAGACATGTGATAAAAGGCTGCAGAATGTTAAAGTTTGAGACAGAAAATGCAAAGGGTAGTGATAAATCGTCTTCATTTGAGAGCTACATCTGTTGTACTACAAACTTTAGAGAGAGGTTACATTGATCCGTTATTTCAATCCAGTGACACTGAATCAATAATAAACAATTATCAATACTTTTCAACCTAATCCAGTATCCAGTAAAACGATAAATTAATGAGCTTGAGCGAATTTACATTTAAATATTTATAATAGAGCAGCCGCTTATTTCAATCCAAAGCTACTGAATTCAAATGCTGGATTGAAATACTGTGTCAATGTCAATCAACCTTATGCTAGCTAGTTGTTAATGCGTCGACGCCACTCAAACTTGACACAAACATAACGTTTTCTTTTCATACATGGCACGTTAGCTATCAACATCGAGTACGCGGGCACAAACCCAGTTTCCAAGCTGCGACTCAGAATGAGAATTCTCCAATGGAAAACATATAACACTTTGCCTGACCCGGGGATCGAACCATCGAACTCAGGATTGTAGCGTCGTAATTGTAGCGTAGCATTCTAAACATCGCTTCTGAAATATGTAAGTATATAAGGTGGAGACGATAATAAATTAAACTGTAAATATCAAAAAAATTCAATCAAATATATCCAGGTTAGTCACTATATCTAGTCAGCGTCAGTCGAAGACATGTGACGTATACCAACCCGCACGGGGCCCGCGTGATGTTATGGCCCACTCCCTCTCACCTGTCAGAGAAGAGAGGAGGCTTGTGCCCCAGCAGTGGGAACATTATAGGCTGATTATATACATATGTTATGTAGCTAGTCGGCTGATCGGCAAAACCCATAGTCGACCCATGACTACTATGCTCTAGTACTGTCAATGTTTTCATTTATCGTCGTATTGTCGTCTCCACATTGTATAAGTTTGCATACCGAATACTTAAGTGAGTTATACAATCGAGATGTTATGAAATCAATATCGTAACGAGTTTCACTGCAGATATTTTGAATGGTGTTATTATTAAACTTTTAAAATATTAATTATACTTAAAATTATGCCTGACTTAAATAAATGGAATGAGTACAAGCAGACAATGATTTAATCACGCCAGTACCAACCATAACACACTAATTTTTTGCCCATTCACAGGGATTGAATCCACGACCGTAGTCAGCTCAGGTGACATTTGCGACTTGATTCATTCACAGCTAAATATTTATAAATAGGTACTCTGATTCACTTGAATGGCCTACAGCTGGATTTGTTGCTGAAGAAAAGCAGCAGTTTCACTAAGCCACGGGATCTCAAGAAACTCCCATAATACATTTGCATGAAGTGATCATGAAAATGGAAGGCTTCTTTTCGTTTCGGGAAGTCTTGAACAACACGGTCTATCCTTGGTATTTTGTTAGCGATGGAACTTTAATTATATCGACGAGTCATATTACTTGAATTGATATAATAAAGAAATTAAACGGCAAGGTATGATACATTATAAAAGGCTAGCTTCTGCCCGCGACTTCGTTCGCGTGAAATTTCTTGTTCCTCCGATCCACCCGTCGCATGGCATCGCCTGCCCCTACCCTGCTTGTTAGGATCCTAGCGTGATGTTAAATAGCCTATAGGTTTGCTCAAGAATTTGGTAATCAAATGCAAACAGAATTTTTGCTAATCCGACTGGTAGTTCCAGAGAGAAACAAACAAACTGTTCAGCTTTATTATTAGTATAGATAGATTTGTGCTCTGTCGCAAATTAGTCATCAAACTAAAAGTAGTTTGGTTACAGTCAGTCAATTGTACCACAGGATGACCAAAGGTGCTGGTTTCTGCATATTCAGTTGCTCTTGAACCAAAAAGTCCGATTCAAGAATGCAGAAGCACATAAAGCTTGATTTAAACGGTGCGATTTGATTGCCTGTGACATACCTGAAGTCGAAGCAATAATAAAGGTTGCACCATCTAATCTAAACAGTGCCTCGACGGTGCAAGTCAGTTGTTGCTTCAAATACATGGTATATGCCACAGGCAAGAGATTTGCATCGTGTTTTCGGGCGTAACCTACCGTTTTTCCCAAATGGAGAGTGTCCATAAATAAAACAGCAATTAACTGGTGGTTACTCCCGAAGTAGCCACGAATTAAAGTTTATGGGGAAAAGTTGCCAACATAACTCTCAAGTACTCTTGACATCTTAAAGTACCATCGCCACTATTCTAAAGTAGTTAATATTCTAAGCTTTCTGCACGCTAGCCCGGAACCCTTGCCGGTCGCTAGCAGTGTAGTGCACTGTGCGCGTCTTCCCATCCGAATCTATGAAGCTGTAGAAACCGTGCACGTTGCCGCCGTCTCGACTCTCCTGCGCAGTTTTCAAGTCGCCTGTGGTTTTGTCCTGGAATTAGAGAAAAAAATAATTTAATCATACAAAGTTGATACGACAGAGGGGCTTTCCTTTAAACAGCCTATACTAGGTAGGTACAATTTTCAAGCTCTGTACCAAAAATCAATTTGCCAACATCATAACCATTTGGATTAAACATTTCTATAAATAAACAGAGACCTCAACTAAGTAGTAGTTTCAGCATTTAGTTGGTTTGAAAACAATATTTTCTCATTTTTGGCGCTTTTTATTTTTATACCGTATCGAATTAATACTAAACACGTATAGTATACGTAGTGTAATTTAATGCCCCTCTGTCATATCAACTCTGTATATATTATATTATATGAATGCCTGTAATTGATTTTGGCTGAAAATGGTCTTTCTGATAAATTCAGGTCTCCTTATTAATGTAATTTCAGTTAAAGAGAGAAATATAGTTATTCTACTTGCCGCCTGTTTCAGAAACAAACGATATGATAATTTGAATTATTCTTATTTCGCTCGTATGGACTACATAATCATGATCACGTTTAAATTCCGTAAGAACTTCGTATTGAAGATTTAGAATCCTTTAATGGGCTGATTCTGCGCTCCCACGTCTTATGACTACATTATTATAGTACAACGTTCTCAATTTTCATGTCAAGATTACCTCTCTAGTAAATACCACATGTTTTACGACTGACATTTAACTCCAACTTTAACTCAAAGGGTCATAAGACAACCTTTCCCTTTGTTCTAACAACACATCCGTTATATGAGTTCAACAAGATATTATTAAGTTCCAAATCGTGCAAGTATAAAGTGCTTATTTGGGTACTAGACTCGATAAATAGGCACTTAAATCTAGCCAATTGTATCTTTCAACCTGTAATAATAGGGTGTTAAAGTAACAATAGACAGGTAGTACATAATGTCCAATAATTGTAATGCTTAAGTCCATCAAGGCTATAACATAGATCCGGAATACAATTTTGATTATCGGCATCAAATTGACATTTGTAGAGGTGTCCTATTTGTAATGAGAATGACACTTGAACTGGGGAGTCCGTGACTACAAAGTAAGACAGTGGTCAGGGGCAAGCCTGTACTATACCGCCCCTAAACCTATTGCGTGTATTAGAAGCAAGACCGTAGGTATTGTAATGTGTAATCGATCCTGTTGACCGATATTAATGTGAACCCTATAACTTAACTTAAACTACGAAACCCATACTTCTACGAAATTAAGGCGCAGTGGAAGTCATATTGTTACTGTGAACGTGCAGCTGTTTGAAAACTGAACCCAGTATAGTACTTTTGTTCTATTTAAAAGTAAATTAACCTAACATAAAGGAAATCTCAAGCTAATTAAAAATTCGTGAAACCTTGCAACAATAGTTAAGCAAATACAATTTCCTAGCTTATATTTAAGACATAAGTTCATAATCGGCAGTATTGTGTCTGAAATATAATCGTCATTGAGTCGTGATATAGTAATTTGCCCCTTCTATTTATTACAATTTAGACAAAAGATTATTCTAAAAGACTTTGAGTGTGGTAACTACAAGGCTATGTTTAGAATAGACTCTTTCACTTTAGTGTCTTTTGAAATGGTGCGGATAAGTCTTTCTTTATTTTTGTGTCACACCACTCACGACTGCCTGGGGTAAAAAATCTAATCTCTGTTTAACATTTTTACGTTAAACTGGAAGATTCGTACTTCGTAGAGCTAACGCTACGCCGCGTAGCGTATGGCGTAGCGTATACGCGACGCGATGCAGCATTAGGTCTACGGAGCGTAGTAGATGATATTTGTTGCAGATGGGCAATATTTTTGCATTTCTAAACACAGGCTAACTACGTAATAAGTACGAATATGTACTCGTAGCTACTAGCGACTCAAACACATCGTTATTTTTATTAGATATATTGTGACCACCACTTTTCTACAAGGTTGTAGATAGTAGGAATAGAGCCGTTATGTATTCTTCTGAATTCTTGATTTATATTAGATATATCTTGATTTTATAAGATTTATGTTCATACAAGGAACGATTATTAATTCTAACACCTAGATAATACGTACCTAATTTCCTTCGATAAATTCGCAAAAAAATGCGGTTAAAGTTAGTTTATTTACGTAATTACAAATATGACCACCAATGGCATGAGCAGAATTATATTACAAACCATTACAAAATGTTTTAATTAAAGTTTGCCTTAAAAATCGCAATAAAATTTCCTTTCCGAAGGTTTTGCAAATCCATATAGCGAACAAACAAAATTATACTTAATCCAGTTAGTATAAGCTTCATTTCAGAACAGCTTCATGTTTCTGCTAATTCTGAACTTAGCACAAATCAAAATAAACTGTATCTTCTCACTTTAAGGTCTATTTTAGAATAGAAATACATACGGAGGTGTGACGGACAAGTACAAGGTTACAAGTTAAAAGTAAGTTCTATGCGTACACGCATTGACGTGTGTATACCCGACTGACCAAGGTCAAGAGCGCAAGATATGCGTTTGATACGGCCGATACGGGTACTTAGGTGCAATTGTTCAGAGTTCCTTATTGCCGTTATGTGATTGGGTATTTTTTGCGAACTTGAAATAGTTGTTTATCCTTGATTAGTTCAGTCAGTATTAACCTTTGTACAACACAACGCTGATAGAAAAATGTTGCAATTTTTTTTTCTTTATTAATACTTATCTACCTGACTGGTTGGTTTTTACGTCCGAGGAATTTTAATAACTTCTTAGGTACCCACTTTATTTTACTGCCTTTGTTTATAATTACCCCTTCTAGTAATTATTGCAAAATTGGCAGTAAGTACCTACTGCTGTACCTAAGTATTTGATTTCCTCTTATTATTTTTAATTGTATAACTTTGGTACTTACATTTTGTTTTAAAGAATCGAGATTGGTTAACAATTTTGGTTGTTATTTTGTAAACTAATTCATTAAAAGTAAGTAAGTAAGCACTATCTTGTCTAAATAATACATTTTCATTATTTTATTATTATTATTATTATTTTCATATTATTGTTTTATGTAGTTTAATAGTTCTCCAATAACATGGGATGAACTGTAGAGCCAATTAAGTAGTAGAGAGTAATAAACAAAATGCAAAATTAATTTTATCAAATTTCTGCTCGTAATTTGCACACAATATTTCGCAATAATTATTTAAAAAAAACTACCTTGCCAGTTATTTGTTTTCATAGACGTCACCATGCAAGAAAACGACATCCTTGCACCGTCATCGCTACGTAACCTTACGACAGTCGAGTATACCTCGTTGCGTAACAGACCACACCTTCGCCTTACGTCCTACTATGGCAATTAATTCCGACCACATTCCTGTTGCACGAGATACATTGACGGTAATGTATTGAGAAAGATTTTAGCATCTTGTATTGAAGAGGCAGTGGATTAAGTAAAATTTTAAATTTTCGTGGTTGTTAATATGAAGTCTACTTACTCGAGTTATATGTATTTGTATTGTTGTTTCGTCACTCTTATACACATATGAAGTTTCTCAATATCATTGCCGAACTGGGAATCGAACCTGTAATTATCTTTCGTGTTATGCGCTGTTCCTTACTTATTAAGTTGTCAATTAAATACTAATCATAATATAGAAGTATGCTACATGCCTTAATAATAATATTTATTTAATTAGTTTTTTTTCTACGAAAAGTCCTTGCATGTTGACTGCTACCTCAAGATTGCACTAGAAGATAAATAGTAGAGCTATTTAATAACTATAATTATAAGGCTCATTAATTTGGATATTAGCAGACTAATAATATACAGATTTATATGACGTGTTAATTTGCGAATTCACGGCACGGTAAAAGGAAGGAAGGTGGTTGTTAAATTACCTGCATCTGTAAATAATATTATAATAATTAATTTAAAATGCTTTTATTTTTCAACTTTTTGTCTGTAATTTGGAAGCAAATTGTACTTGAATACGGATAAGTTTTTAATCCTAATAATATTATAAACGTGAAAGTTTGTATGGATGGATGGATGTTACTCTTTCACACAAAAACTACAAAACGGATATGGATGAAATTTGGCACACAGATGGTTTATAACGAGCATTAACATATTGGATACTTTCTATCCCGATATTTCCACGGGATCGAAACTAATGCGGGTGTAACCGCGGAGTGCAGGTAGTACTTAAATAACATAGTAGGCTATTCCCTATTATATGGAACTTTTAAACTAAACTTACCTACCTTGTATAGCTACACCTCTGCCACCCCTTCGCAGCAGTGGTGCCCCAGTGGTAACGACCGCGAGTTACGAGTTGTAGTACGCAGGTTCGAACCCAGGCAGGCGCTTTAGTTTGTGTAAATAATTTCATCACCACCGCTCTCAACGGTGAAGGAAAATATCGTGAGGCAACCGGTATGTCCAGGAGCCAAAAACTCAAAGACATGTGACATCTACCAACCCGCACTGGGCCCGCATGGTGGATTACTCTCACAGAGAGGAGGCCTGTGTCCCAGCAGTGGGAACGTTATAGGCTGATTATGCTTATTTTCAAAATGAGAAGAGCTGGTGCATGGAATTAGTAAGTACTCGTACCTACTATTTGGTGTTAAAATGACACATTGAGCGGCCTACTTCCTCTCACAGAGAGGAGGCCTGTGTCCCAGCAGTGGGCACATTATAGGCTGATTACGCATTCCTTCGGGGATGACAGGCGTGATGTTAAAGTATTTTTATATAAAATAATTAAAAAAAGTTGTTGGTTTGGCACATCTACATTTCCACCTTTGTCTTGCTGCTCTCACATGTAAAAAAACCTAAACCAGGAAGAGAAGAATAATCCCTTGCCTTATTTATTGAAAAACTTTATTTCATTGTCTACAAGTATGTTGATACCTAGTACCCAGTATGTAGGTATAGCCAACCTCGTAATTGTTTTACCACTTTTGACAACAGTTGCTACTGCTAGCAAATTGAAACTTTACTAAGGTCAAAAATATCTAACCGTCGCAATTTCACAAAGACCATGTCGAGTTATAATTATCATATATTTAAAACTCACGTAACTTTTAACTTGTTTCTTTTGTTTCTCCTACTTAGTTATTTATTTTATAGTGTAGTGCTTGCTGCTTGTGGCACAATTAATTATGTTTATGGGGCATGCGGTGCTGACCTATAAAATTTTTTAATTTAAATTTATTGGTTGGCCATTAAAGAAAAATAAAAGGACTTGCAACTGACAGTCAACCTGAGGCTGGTAACATAATTACGAGGTCAACTATACTATAGAAGTAAGTTAACTTGGATAATATTCACAGCAGCCATCAGAGAAAGCGTTGCATCTAGAATGCGTCGCTTGTCGCGTGAAAGTGTACAGCAATGTCACTGTTACGTACAAAACAACTATTTGAACTAAGTAGACTAGCACTAACACTTGTTAAGAGGTCTTTGTGTGGTAGACTTGCTAAAGTGTTATGTATAGACACCGAAAAACACTTTGCTTGTATAGAGTGTTGAAACGAATATCTAAACGACAAAATATTGGTAAGTGCTATCATATCTAATAAGTATTAGTACAGTAAATTATTGTGTATATAAAAAAAACACAAAACTCTAATATGAGGGCTGATTCGAGGTAGGGGGGAAAGATTTCCTGGAAGGATTTGGGGGAGGCCTTTGCCCAGTAGTGGGACAGTAACTCTGAAAAATCAAACTTCTACGCCAACGCAATCAAAAGATACAGCCGTTTATGCCGCAAATTTCCGCAAATTTTCGACACTCGCAAGGGAATCAAAACCTACAGGTTACTTCCCGTGAACTGAGAATCTTGAAATTTGGTACGAAGCAACGTCTTATAGCACAGATAATAATAATATTTTTAATAATTTTAAATTATACGGAACCCTCGGTGCGCGAGTCCGACTCGCACTTGGCCGGTTTTTGAACAGTAGGTACCTAAAAATGCTTACAAGAACATTGAAAATCATTTTTAAACTGAGTAAGTGCGTAAATCTCGAACTATGAATAATTTATGGGGTGATTTTCAAAAACGTCGTAACCCACTCTATTTGTAGAGTTCTTTGATAATGTGAAAATGTCTGTGCAAATTCGGCCTAAGTACTATAAGTTATGCCTTGTGGTTGTTCTTGGTTTTAGTTTATTTCCTATCGACAGATTCAGATATTGCCTATAGAAACACAATGGCGCATGAGCTTCCATACAATAATTGGTCTGGCTATTACTTATATGTCGTACACGGATGCATAAACTACCAGACTAATTTATTTACTTTGGTCACAGTCAGGAAAAAGTAGAATGAACAAGCAACAAGTAAATACCGGTCAGTGGTTATGTAAAAAATATGCCCCAGTTCCGTGTTGGTGGCCGAGAAACTAATTACGTACTAAATGTGACTGAGTTAATTATAATTCGTAGAGACAAGAGGTCGGTAAACTTTCAATAATGAGAGTAACAATATAACAATATACTCGTTTCCCGAAAAAAATAAAATAAAGGGGTATGCTCCTTTATTTATAAATGTTGGTCAGAGTTAAGAAAAGTTTAAATGTATGGTTAAACAGTAGCTATTTATTACTTATTTTGAAGAAACGTTTTTAAATAACGGGGAAAGTGTATAAAAGTCCCATGTAATAGGAGGTGAAACTGTCTGCTGAAGAGAATTTCCTAGTGGACCACCCCTATAGAACTACCCAAACCGGGGATCAAAACTATAGAACCCGTTCCCAGCAGTCAGCAGTTGCGCTTGTGACCTCTAGGGGCAAGCAGACAGTCCATTGTGATAACAGTTTTGTCAAAGTGTACGTGAGCTCGACAAATGGATGTGCGAATAACACTTGTGCGACAAAACTGTACTGCGACTCACGATAGTTCGAATACACGCTTGTGCGATAAGCAATAATATTAATTAAGTCTTCGACGTCAGAGGCACCCCGAGGTTCGGTTTGGTTAGGTTCCTTTAAACCCTGCAGACAGAAATAGGGGCCCCGCGTAGCGGTGCTTTGTCGCACAAGCGTGCATTCGCACTATCGTGAGTCGCAGTACAGTTTTGTCGCACAAGTGTTATTCGTAGGTACATTCATTTGTCGATCTCACGTAGTACGAGTACACTCGTATTAATAATAATAATAATAAGTTTATTCACAGAAAAAAAAAATGTACATTATTTTACAAATTAAGTGCTTAGTCTACAGTTACTGTACACAAAAGTTTTAGCATTTGGGGCCGAACTAGGCATGGCCTGTATTTCAGCCCTCAACGCCGATCCCCCTGAGTTACAAATAAGTGTTGAAGTTATGTATTGTAATGAGCCCATTACGTATTGTCAGTGGCGTGCATTGGTTTTCAGAATAGGTAGACAGGAATTGAATTTCGTCGTATTAACTTGAACGAGTAAAGACCAATGACAATGTGCGAATAGTACGGGAGCCGAGTAGGCCGTCTGGCGACTGCCTACTGCCGCGCGAGTTTGTATGAAGATTTTGTTTTTGTTAGGTATGATAATTTAGTGGGTTTCCTAATTATGGGGCACATATATACACTAAAATGTAATTGACAGGTTTATAGTGATTTTACGAGGTAGGCACTGCTTATATGCCTATATGCAATGCACGCCACTGAGTATTGTTGCCTATCCTCTGACGGAGGGGCCGGGACGAATGAAGGCCGCATATTCATTGAACCATAGATAATTTAATAATTAATTTATATTTCTATGATTTGAACTCCTTCAAATTGAATTAGCAGAGAGCAGTGGTGGCCCAGAGAGCAGTGGTGGCCCAGAGGTAAGGGCCGCGACTTACGACTCGTAGGGTGCAGGTTTGAACCCAGGCAGGCGCTTTACTTATTATTTCATCACCACTGCTCTCAAAACTGTGAAGGAAAACATCGGAGGAAACCGGCATGTTCTAGAACCAACAATTCGAAGACATGTGACATCTACCAACTCGCGCTGGGCCCGCGTGGGGGATAAGAAAGAAAGAAAGACAAATAGGTTTATTTATTACAGAAACACACACATACAAAAAGATAATGAATTAATTCCACGGCATTTGGCATTTCAGCATTTTGGTTTATTACGGCCCACTCCCTCTCACAAAAAGGAGGCCTGTGTCCAGCATTGAGAACATTATAAGCTGATTATGCTAATAGTACATTATGATATAGTGCGGTAAGATGAAAATTACAGCCGAGGCGATATTGCTAGCCCGAGCCGTAGGCGAGGGCTACAAGAAAGCAGAGGCTGTAATTATCAAAGCGCACGTATGTCATACGACGTTTTCTAACATATTTGCGAGGAAATAAATAAAACTCGGACTTTCTTAAACGAATAAATCTTTAATCACTTGTTAAAGCAGTTATAAAAATTTGAACAATTTTAAAAATTAATTAAAATAAAGAATTAAATGTTTATTTATTATATTTTATCTCCCAAAGTTAATTTTATTCATAAAATGTTGACCACTTTTCTGACATAAAAACTCTTTGCTAAGATTTAATAAAGTACCGTTCGTTTTAGACGGAGCATCTTGATAAACCGTGCGTTTTACATTACCATAACGCACAAGTACGTAATGAGATACAATACGATATTGAAATTGGTGAAATAAGAGACCCTTTACCAGCAAATGTGTTATAAATTAAATTATGGATTAAGTGTTTACGAGAGTAATCTTACCTTGAAATTCTGTCTGATACTATAATAACAGGGTCCCTACATAACAATTTACACTTCAATTATCATATTGAACAAATCAGTTTTCCCTTCAATTACATAATGTAGGTAGTAATTGAACAAGCGACTATTAGTTTCACGGACAAATTCACAGCCTAAGGCTTGTAAAGATAATAAAATATAATTTGTAATAACAATCATGACTTGATTATTATACCATTAGAATGTTCAAAAATTAGGTGCCCATATTGGATTCCATGGAACATGATTGTCGAATTGCCATGCAAAGCAGCACAAATATAATGACAGCCTGTAATGTCTTAGTAAAGGGCAAAGGTCTCATACACATACAGTGTACGGGCAAGTTTTGATTGCTTGCTGAGTTAAGGCGACTTCAGCTCCCTAATTGCGCAACACACTATCAATCACAATCTGAATCATTTTGAAGGATATTGCTAATCCATTGCTTCATATGTTTGTGATTTTTTCTGTTCAACTACGCAAATAACGCAATGAATGTTGTTAAACTGTCAGAATAAAAGTCATTGTTACTGTTAGTGTATTACGCTATTATAATACATTTATGTTTAGGTTTCTTCACAATGCCGACCGAACTTAGAAAGTTAATGAAATTCATTACGTCAACGAAGTACAAGTTACAAGGCTCAAACCTTCGTGTGATACGGTTCCCTTTATCTCCGGGCCGTCACGAATGATGACTGGTTTGATAGACTATGCAGGTACTTCGTTGGAATCGTTACCTTACCGCCTAATTCGCCGCACGACTAACCTCGACCTGTCCACAACACGCCAATTTGACGTCTGTTGGTTAAAGTTATTGTTATTGAAAGCAGATTATCGTTTATCCAATCTTTTGGAGGTGACAGATAGTGTCTAAATGCACGTTTTTGGTCACGGGCGCAAGAATATTTGACAAAGGCAAGGCGCAAATTCGTAAACGAGTACAAATCCGATGCAGAGCAAAAAAGGCAGTAGGTTAGGTTAATAGAATACTCAAAAATATTGACTACACAAGCACTGACTATAATATATAATGACAATGACGACCGACGGGTTAGCCAAAGGTACACTCAAGTCCTAATTGGCACACATCCTGGACCTCCGGACTGAGAAATTCCTACCAGAAAACCCCAAAAACTCTTTGGCAAGCCTGACTTTTCTTTTAAAAGTTAAATTATATAAAAAAGTTCGCCAAGAGGAACCTACTGTATATAAACTACAGACTATTATAAAATATAGCATTTTGTAGCGGCTTTTTTAGGACAGTCTAATGCAATTGTTTTTTTTAATGTCAGCCTTGAACTACTCGCGATCACGACATGAGCTTGTATGGTACTTGACAAAATGTAAGTAATAGTACCTGTAAGAGATTCAATGCCAGTTATTATGACAATGTTCAGTGTGTGATTCTGTTTCATTACGTACTTGAACTTGACATTAGATAAGTTATTTGAACTGATTGGCTTCCACATCCGCATGGAGAAGTAATCGGACCCAGCTGAACGACGAGTATCCTGTTACATACCTGCCAAGCTGGGGCAACTGCATTGTGGCAAAACAACTAAGGGTAGGTAGGTACCTACCAACCCAAGTTGGCACATCGACACTTCTAAAACTTCCTTCAATTTGGCAATTAAACGAACTTCTGAACAAATGAACCATGCTTCCAGGAAACGTGTCCAAACTCCTGACACCTTGGCTCGAACTGACGCCAGTGGAAAGCTACCGTCACGCCCCAGTACCGCTTGCATTGTTAATAAGTACCACAACGATTATAACGCATTTCTTAGTACTGGTTGTTGCAGAATGTCGGTTGGTGTTGGTAAATTACAGTTGTATGGACGTAAACAAACATGGCTGCTATCATCATCATCGGTAGAAGTGCACTGCTTGACTAAGACGTTTAATTTGATCCATGGCTACTCTCATCCAACTGTTATCAGCCACCTTGCGAAGGTCGTCGCTCCACCTAAGTTGAAAGCGTTCTTCTTAAGTTTGGAAACCAGCACCTAAACGTGATATCTAATCAACGCAGTGCTCTTTTATTTAGGCATCCATTTAGGTGTCGCCTAGTCAAAGTATTTTTTTTTAAACGTGCATAAATTATTAATGTTTTTTGCTCTAAGTAGGTTTTTACAAACACTTTTATACGTCAGTCATATTTTAAAAACTAGATGAGGTCACCGTTTCTAACTCTGAGAAGAAAGGCCGAAAAAAACTCAGAGGCCACAGTCTCTTTAAAAAAAAGTACAAGCGCACTTAGACACATTCTAAAAAAAGGCCAAGAAAAGGCTAATATAAAATCACAATTACTTATACAATCACTCATACATTACACAATATAATAAAAAAGCCTAGCCATCAAGATTTCACTTAACATATTTTTTTGCGTATAAAGATTGTTGTCGGTGAAATAAGGCCACTGTCGCACTGTCGCAACCCACGTGGGGAACCAGCTACTACAACTTTCTTATTCTCAATGAAGACTTGCATTTTTACGACAATGCTGAGAAATTACCCTGTGCTATACAAACAAACTTCCAAACTTGTATTAAACCTACATTTTAACTATGAAAGTTTAAATTTTATGTGAGGTATTCTGGGTTGCTACTGCGGTTTTCAAAAAAAGAACCCCAATAATACTGTTTGAGGATGGAATCGAACACAAAATGCATAGAATTGAAGACTCTAGAATGATTTTCACATGATGATGAATAATTCAGGATTTCAGAAGGCCAATTCCCGTAATTGAAAACGTTAAAAATCTAGTCGCAATCTCATCTCAGCGACAATTACTAATTCCAAAAACTTGTCAAAAATACCTCTACCCTACCCTCCCCTACCTCTGATTTCCCTACACTTTAGACAGTTGGAGACAGGGTTAGGATCAGGCTTTGAACGTTCTTAAAATTACAAGAATTGCCCCTCTGGTATCTATTGAGGGAATAGACTAGTACCCAATAACAGCATAATGTTTACCGTCTGTTATGTAAGCATGCGAAACCAACACGTAATGTAAACTATCTATAAAATAAATGAACTACTTATATCGTACGGGTAAGCGCCCGGATAAAGTCAAGCGCACGATCATTACTTGGGAATCATGCGCATTCGAGGCGTATAGCGTCTCATTCGCTTTAACCTGTGGACTTTTAATGTTAATAAAATATTACTTATAGCGATTGTAAATTATAAGGTTATGGTGTTCCTAACGATATACAATATACTTACTATTATTAAAGTTGAAGCTGAGTTTGTTTGAACGCGCTAATCTCTGGAACTACCAGTCGGATAAAAAAAAGTCTCTTTTGCTCGGCTCCTAAGGCTCCTAGCGTGATATTAAATAGCCTCCTCAAGATTCTTGAAGGCCATAGGCTATTTAACATCACACTAGGACTGTCAGGAGCCGAGCAAAAAAAAAAGAAAGGACGTGAAAACGAACTAATAGCGCGGGCAGGCAATGCGATGCGACAGGATGGGTCGGAACAACAACAAAATTGACGTGGACGAAGTCGCTGGCAGAAGCTAGTATAGAAATAAACCAAAAACTTAAAACAATAATAGGCAACATTTTGTAATGCGCGGTCATTGTACAAGTAGTACAGCATACATAATGATATCACTCTATCTGTATAGAAGCTACTTTCTCGATCTTACGCAAAGCGAATCCTAAGCCCCACATTGATTTGGAAAGGAAACTGCTTATAATGATACAGAATATTATACTTAGCTACTTACATGAACTCCATACGAAAACGTGTACTTAGGGTGTGGGTCAAACTGATCATACGCCTGCTTAAGGTCAGGGTCCCTCATATAGTGCGCCAAGCTCAACGGATTGCCCTTCACTGTGCGCACCTTCTGGAACTTGAACGGCTCCAACTTCTTCTCGACTTGGTACACCCCCAACACATCGTTGCCCTCCAATCCTTTAGGTCCTATTGTACCAACCTTGCTGTCTTGAGCGTAGAAGTGTTTTCCAATAGGATAGTTGTATATATTTGTGTGAATGTTCTGATACTGAAAGTGAGGTCTCTGCAATATTTTGAAGCGCTCATCGTTCTGGAATAGTCCTGAATGATGCGTGGTGGAGTGATCTTGTTGTATTAACTTATTGATTGCTTTTTCTTTCTCGTGTTCTGGCAGTTTTGTGTCTGGGTCATCAAGGTATGCTATTAGTGCATCTTCCAAGTTTTTATATGTGTTGTAAGCGTATTCTGGCTGCTTGGCTCCCGGTCCTGTATCGTCGTACTTGTTCTCTAGCGCGAATTTGACTTGTGACTCTGACGCTACTTGCACATTTTGGTGCCGTAATGGCTGTTTCGGTGACCAGTTCCGCCATGAGTTTGCTGATGATAGCACGAATATGAGAGGTACCTGTGAACGATAAGGTTTGGTCAGTTATTTTTTTTAAATGACTTGTAATAAATTATATTTTCCCGCGTTTCAATTTGAACCTTTATCAAAAATTATAATATCCGTTTGTGTATTTTACAAGGCGAAGTGTTTTTCTGTATCTTTTTTTGCAATCTTGCCAAATTAAATCAGTATTTTCTCACACAACATATTCAAAATTTCGAAACAAACACCCTAGCTGTAAGATTCACACCATTAAATTGTTGGTCAAGGATTTGCTTTCGGAGATGTCCTCAAAATTAGCATAAACTATCTAATTAACAATTATTCTGATGATCTGGTTCACATGGTCATGCGTCGACCGACTTTATTCAACCAGTTTCCGCTCATTGACCGAAAGAACGCGTAACAGTGTTTTTATTTTCGAAACCGGTATCTTTATTCTTTGCTATATGGAGCAGTTAACATTGCGTGGTTGAGTTAGGTAACCAGTGAATTAGTGTTTACGGTAAATTGTTTGTTTTCACTTGTTTTTCATTCATTTGTTGGGTTAGTTAGGTATGTGTGTCAATTGTCTGTTGAGATACAAAGAGCTAACTACTTATGAATGAAATCGTAATGAGCTAGAACTGCTCTAGGTCAATGCTACGCTAACTTGCGTTTGTTCTGCCAGTTGGAATCTTTTGTCGTCGCTTTCAGTTAAACGAAAAGAAGAAACAGGTAGGTCCTGCAGTAGAATTACCCAGTCTTATAAAACGGCAGTGTGAGCTGGCTGGGACCAGGAATGTTCCGGGATTCCGTCGTTCCGAGGTCCGTCCACTGCCGTTTCTCGGAAGCACACTGTGTATATTATTATGCAAGTTTCCCTGATGCGTTGTGAGCGTGTCGCGATGCACGAGACCACAACAATATGTAGTGGACGTAATGTGTAAACAGAAATAATACTGTTCCGTTACTAGAACTAGGGATAGGTTCATAATTATTAATAAGCTACAGGACACAATCGGGGACCAACCAAGAGGCAACTGAGGCTTCATAGAAAAAAAGTTGTCTCAGGTTTAGGTTTTGTTATAGTAATTGAAGCAAATATCGATACAAAACATAATTTGTTTCTGACAATACAACTATTCACTAACACTTCAATAAATTCTTAATCTACAAAAGGATAACGATTATTTTAGATACCTTATGTTGCGTTTTACCACATAGGCACCAACAAGTTGCTTACTTGGTGAAAATGATGTGCAAAGGACCTAAATAAGGCAATAAAGTCTCGCGGAGCTAATCCAGTCAATGTTGAAAGACATCTCATCATAATTATTAATCCATAAGTGGAGGTTTTTGTTAGAAATTGCAGCCTCCTCTGGCATTCACCAGTAACGATACATTGTTTAAAACTGAATAGCGCATTGTTGAGCAATTCCTGAGTTTCTCCACAAACAATTTATTGAAGGAACCAACTAGCCGTAACAAGGGATACAGACTGAATTTTTAATTAGTTTGAAACAATGCGGCAAGGTCGTGTATTTAAAAATACACGCATATCTTTAAAAAAAACTCGTTTACAATCTCCGAGGGAAAAATGTAACATTAGTGAGCCCTTGAAATCTCAAATTGTTATCGTATCTAGTCATCAACAACACTATCCTTAGTTTTTGCAGTGGCCGAACAACGACCTTCTCCCTTGCCGAAGCCTGTCTTTTCCCAAAATCTGTGGGGACTCCAGCTCCTCTTGCTGTCTTCGCCCGGGGTTTTCCACGTTGTCGGTGGGCGTACCACTCTACTAAGCTCTCAGCAATGATGGATTTGGGCTCCTATACTCAATTACGACATCTTAGTTCCCTGACCCGTGATTCGAATTCATTACAGACCTCTCACAGTCACGATTGCAATCTCTTGAAAAACGATGTCTCCATCGGAAGCATCCTTCGATCACCACCATTGAAGGGCGGGTGTTTTGCGGGACTGTCTTATGTAATTATGATGTTCGAAAAGTAGGTACTGATTCTCACCCTAATTTGAATATATGACTGTTTATTTTGATTTTGATTTTAACAGGAAGCATCTATTTAAATCATGTTTAACGTGCATGTCACCCTTTTATCACTGTGCTCTTCTGTCTGTTCGTTCAGCATAATATTGTCATTTGCTTATGAGACAGACTTTCTAGTAGGTAGATGTTACATTTTTATACTCACATGTCACTTGCGTAATGTCGTGTCGTTATTTGGTTTATACAGCAATGTTTGCTACAATATGTTCACAGCCTCTTTGACCTAGTGTTGCGATTTCTGTTATCTTCAGTAAGTATCAATTTGATACCTTGATTATGGGAATCGGCATGCAGCATTTGTATCGAATCAGTGTCGTGGGTAAATTGTAACTTATTAAGCCAAATAACCTATCATTATTTTCAAACTTAACACAATAGATGATGTTGCTTTATTTTACTTTATCTTGTAATTTAGAGAAGAAATTCTATAAGAAATGCAATAAATAAGAATATCTTAAAAATTTCAGTATTGGCCAAATAAATTGGGAATCATTTATTATTCATAAACATAATAAATGATGATAGTTATATATACATACAATAAAAGATTAGGTACTAAGTATTTAAGGACAGGTGAAATAAATGATTTCCAATTTATTTGGCAATGATGCAATGGAAGTCAACGGAAAACTCAATTCAAAATACTAATATGCCACTTATTCGTAAGGACGACTAAGCGATGAGGAGGTACCTAACAGTAATTAATAAAGGTTACCAAATTGATCATCAATCATCAGTCAATCACTAAGTAATTACGCTTTATTTGCATGATTTTCTAGTGTTTACTTACAAATTATGCCTGTCCTCGACCTAATATTTGCATGTGCATATTGCATTTGAATAATACCTAAATCCGTGCGTTTTCGTCACGTAGGTATGTGACGGCTCTTGAACGTGGTTCGGATGTGCTGAACGCGTTCAGTTTCATTGGTGAAATTCGCCCTAAATTAGTCATACACGGCTTAATGGATTTTGATGAAATTTATCGTACGGACTTATAGGCAATGGTTTTCCTTGGATGAGTGAAGCCGCGGGTACAAACTTACTATAAAAGCGAAAGTAACTCTGTCTGTCTGTCAGTCTGTTACCTTTTCACAACCTTAGGGGTGAACGGATTAGGGCATAGGATACGTTTTATCCCAGATGTAAGTTCCATTCACATCTTGGATTTTTACAATATTCTATTCAATACTCACGATTGAATAGAATATTGTAAAAATCCAAGATGTACTTAATGTTGATATTAATTTTAAAGTAACGATTACCTAATCATACCTAATAATATTCATTCATATTGGACTTATTATCATTCGAATATCATTGACAGTCATTAGTCAGAAGCCCATAGGTCTGTCAACCAGTCTTACCAAGGGGTATCGTGTTACCCAGTAACTGGGCTGTGGAGTACCCCCAACGTAGTTATAAAAAAGGCTAGGCAGATTGATTGTTTACAATCTTAATTAGGTTGTTTACGTTCCAAATAAACTGGTTTGCCTTTACGCACATCACTGAAGGTATTTATAATATGATGGTCATAACTTTTATTGCGTTACGGGGGACGTCGAGCTCGTTACATTACAGCGGGGACGAGATTCGCGCGAATGTGGCTCAAGGTGGAAGATGCCAGCTATGCCAAGTGATTGGCCCACGGTGGTATTTAAATACTTATTAAATTAATTGTTGCGCGTTATTTTTTTTTTTTTTTTTGTAAATCTTTCCACAAAAAACATATTTTTTGCATGTTCATTCAGGTTCGGAATTGGTTTGTCGTCTTACCTTTTTGTTTTTCTTTTATTTTATTTTTAATACTTAAAAAAATATCAACGAAAATAATGAAGCAAGTTCTACATGAATGTTTTTTATGTTCTTTGGTTAGGTACCTAGTCTTACTAAGATACTGTAGGAAATTGAAAAGTGAGATTTTTCACGGTTAAAAGATAACTTGGCATTAGAGTGTAAGTTACTCTTATCACTCACAGAAGTCGTTTAAGTAAGAAGTCATTTTTTTAGAGAAGGCACGAGCATTGGTCATCACGCTTGCTCAAGACGAGATGGTGATTTCAAACCTATAACAAGTAAACATAAAGTAACGAGTAAAAATTAAAAACTTTCACTTGTGCGCCGCGGCGCGGGCGCAGCTGGATTTCCATCACAACGTAACCACGTAAAAGGCGTAAGAATGCAAATAATTGAAGGTGAATGTGGATCAAGGCGTAAGATGCCTTGGGGTTGCTCTACTTCCGAATACGAACGGAATAATACCATTGATTGCTTTTACGATTAAATTGTGTATTTTTCGCTAAACCTTGCAGTAAAAAAAAAATGAAAAACATAAAAAGTGTTAGTTTTGTGTACTTATTTAAGAATAAATAATATTAAGTAACCATTTTGTGAAAAAGATATAAGTAAATAAGAGGAAGTAATTTTTTATGAGTGGTTCTCTTATGGGTTTTCAGACAATTAGCCTGCGAGCTAGACCCGACTGTGTTGAGAAAATATAAAACACGTACATATAAGTACAGAGCCAGCACACCAAGCTAACCGAAACTGTCAAATTTTCCCAATCAACCTTGAACCTAATGCTTTAGCGATAAAGTTGAAAATCTTTTAAAGTTTGACAGATTGTAGTAGCTTGATGTGCTGGCGTCAGTGGCGCCGATTCCCTTGTTCACAAACTAAACTAAATTGAAGTTCAGTGCATCTTTTTCTTTCTATTTAATTAAGAAAAGGACAGAAGATAAATATTAGTTTAGTCCTGTCCTGTCCTGTCACTGAACTTAAATTTAGTTTAGTTTGTGAACAAGGGAATCGGCGACATTACCTAAGTATCTAATAAGTATGTGACAACAATATGAAAGCTAATGAAATGTTTTACACTCTTTAACTTGGAAGTTAATGGTATTCAATACATGTGATGCAACTGCTCAGTTCTCTCGCCAATTAGTAGGATAATTATTACATGCTCGATACTGAATTGCGAAACATATATGCGTTAACTTTAAGACGAGTAGATATTGTTCGCGAAAGCTGCCGTCTTTACCGGTTTTTGAAGTAAAAATATGGTGATTTCATAACTCGAGTTACCTTTAGGGCAGTCGGTTCATAAGAGAGGTCACTACAGTAGTAGAAGTCGTTTATGAAGGACACCTTCTTATTTTCATTAATGAGTAATATGCACAAATAAATCAGATGTCAGAGAAGAATGTAGTTCAAAGAAAATAGCTTCCTTATACAGGATCAATTAAATTAGCTAGCGAAACTCGGCAGACGTGAAGGGTCGAATCGAATTCTAGACATGATATAATAAAGATAGAAACGATTTGATGTTATTTTTTTGGGGTCATCGACCACTGGTTGTGCAGTTACTTGAAGTAGATATTAGTTGAGAAAATCATTTTCTTGAATTTTTGTGTTTAGAGTCATACCCATTAATTAGGACTGTAAAGTTTACACAAAAAAAAACGATTTTTTTAAACTGATATTTCAAGTGACAAGCAGTGGTCAATAATAATAATTTATTTATTTTCGGAAAAGTCAATTCCATTATGTACAGTAAATTACATTAAATTAAAATCATAAAATTAATTTCTTCTTTGTTTTATCGTGTTGAGATATAGATAGATACCCATCACGTGTGCGGAGTTTCCCTAGCTAATTTAATTTGACCCTGTATGGGTCAAATTAAATTAGCTAGGGATTTACTCTTGTACCTAAATACGTATTAACGAATATGGGATATATGGGATTTTGAATCCCAAAATCATCACGTACTTTTGATGCATACTGTAGGTACCTACATATGTATGTAGGTCGTTTAATGGAATCGTTTTTACATAATTATTATGTGGATAGGTATGATATGAAAACGATTCTCAAATTAATTAGCATTTTAATTCGCATTCAAAATGTCAAAACCATGTTTGAAATCACAGCACATGTAAAAGGAAAATTAACAAATTGAATTGAACAGTTTGCAAATCCATCCACATAGACATTTTGCAGTCGAGATGCATCATGCATGCCATGACCCACTAACTCTTTTGACTGGTTCACCGTGAAATCTGGATCATTGGATCATTTTCATAACGACTGTGAATCGATTAGATTACATCGATTAACCTACAGGTTAATCGATGTAATCTAATCGACCACCCGGGTGAAAACAATGATGTACCAACATTATCAGCCTATAATTGTTCCACTGCAGGGTAAAGTCCTCTTCTCATACAGAGAAGGTGCGAGCATTGATCACCACGCTAGCTCTAGATGGGTTGGCGATTTCAGACATAACTTAACTATAATTCCAGGTTTTCAGGCTGCAGTATCAGTGAAAATCTTATTTCAAGAACCGTTGAACTTTGTTCATAGTTTATTGTAATACTGTGGTATAACATTGTACACCACGTGTTCAGCAGTATATGAAAAAAAAAAACAATAAAAACAAAATCTTACCACGTATCGTAACATGTTTACTCCAATTTAATATAACCAATTAAAATTATAGAACCACAAGACACATCCACTAAAAACTTTATAAAGTCGTCCACATTTCCAAATTATCGATGTAAAACACGATCGATTGTTCTAAATTCGAATATTAAAGTACGCGGCTGTGTTGCGCGGACGCGGCTTGCGGAATGACGAAGACCTGCCACTCACGCGCATATCAATCCGATGATTTTGACTGTATGTAGGTGTAATAAATCTAGGCAGTGATACATACGAGTACATTATAGTATTAGAGCTTACTATGTATCGTTTGTCCGTGATGTTGTGATAGCTTACCTGGGCTACGCTCAGAATGATGGGACCTGCCACGAGGTTACTGGTTCTAACTTAGCAAGACCAGTGTGATGCTTTCAATATCATTGACTGATATTCCAGGAAACCAGAACTTACATATACCTTGGGTTGATACATTGGGTATTTTGTTAAAAAAGGGTGCGTTTAGCTCTGCCACTCTTATTTAGATATTTCAAGGTCCTGAATACATTATACAATTTAAAAGTCATCAGACATGTTAAATGGACCTGCATTATAATTACCTACATTCGGTAATTGTAAATACGTAATTCTGATTATTCCGATAGGTATTGCCTAAGTGGGCGACTCAACGTTTTTTGTTAGAAAACTATTTAACTGTCATGACGTCTGGAAAGTAGTTGATATTTAATACATATAAATTAACTGACATTATTAAGTTTAATTTCAAGGCTCTTCAATGTAGGTATTGAGTGGCGTAAGCATCAAATAGCCTCCACATTCCACAGCGTATGGTGGGTGCACCCTGGGCAGACAGCCTCGCTACTACTAGCTATGCATGCCTTTGTGAAAAAGATTACAATATTTTATAAAAAAAAAAAACTTGTAAGGACCAGAAGACTACCCAAACTTTTTTCTGATAAAAATATTACCTATATTCGGACATGTATAATTCGCCGAAAGGAATCCTAGTCGAATCTATTAGTATTAGTATTCACTGAGCAGTTTTTCCTGACCAAAGTAGATTTCGACCATTTCCTAGATATCGTCTAGGTATGTATGATAATTTATTTTCAAAGCGGTATTATTGGCCAAGATACTTGATGAAATGCAAGTCAGGCTATGAGGTAATGTCGAAACTTGCAAATAAATGGCTCAATATTAATCGCCACAAACTTGCAGAATTTAAATTTCTGCTAAATCAGGAGCACCTTCATTTAGATGTGTTGAAAGAATACCGGAGGATAGAAAGATGCAAATGTTCTTCAGCAATGTAGAGCGTTTATATGGTTTATTCCAGAAATCCCCACCGACAAATCCCCACCAGTGGGGATTGAATAAACCGTTTATATGGTTAATACAAATGGTAAAGCACAAAGTCCTCGAGACCAAAATAAAAACCAAACAAAAAAGCCGGAAAAATATAGATTTTGCTGTATTGGAAATCATCATTCCAGACAAAAGGAAAGTCACAATAGAAGGCGTTGATTTTATATAGAAATTAAGACCTTGGGCCCAAGTATCTTACACTCCCATCCTGTTCTGAATTTCGTTTACAGCCCATCAAACTATTGTCATAGATGGTCACTCTTGCAAGCTCGAATCGAAAGTGGAAGTAACCAGAATGAAGCTTAACTCTCCCATGATAAGTTTTTGTAACTTACTTACTTATCTAGCGAAACTCTGACGTAATGGGTATCGATATCTCAAAACGATAAAATAAAAAAAAACGTTCCTGATTGGTCTATTAAGAGGTAATGAGACCCCCTCCATGTGCTGATGGTGATCACCGGGTTGGTTTAAGTGGATAAGAATCCCACACTCCCTGGTCTGTTTCCCCAAAGTCCAGGAGCCTTTTGAAGGTCTACCGCCGAAAACAAAAAAAGGTACCCATCATGTCTGCGGAGTTTCGCTAGCTAATTTAATTTGACCCAGTAGAGACACGTTCTTTTTTCCTAAAGAAGCAGAACAAACTTCGCTAATCTAGTTCAAACCACTAGTTCCGCGTGGCTGGTCACCCATCCGATCATTGTCCTCAATGAAGTTGCCTCACAGACCCAAGCTATTAACCAAATCAAATCCATCATAAAGACAGAACCTATTGTTTTCACCAAATCATTGATTATAAACTCTATTGTTAAGCTTATTGGGTGGTGTTTTGATTGTCAAAATGTTTGGTATTTAGCTTGACCGTAACCTTGGATTATTAGTTGATTTATTTCTATATCCGTCTATGTTGTTTGATTGATTTCTTTCCGTGTTAGCTTTTTTGTTCGAATCGTGTGAAGTATTTAGTATATTTTACATAATTTACGAACCTTGATACAATATTATACGAGTAGTATCGGAAATTGTAACAATTAAAAGTGTTACAGGTAGTTAGCAATATATTTTCCTCACCACTATTGTTTCATGAAACGTCTACTAGATACCACATTTATATACAGGTACCTACGTTTGCTTCTAAATGAGTTCACTAGGTATGAATATCCAACAGGGAAACTTCGAATGGTAATTGTTTAAATTCAATTCAACTTCCAACCCCAATTCAATTCAACCTCATAGTTTTTTGGCTTGACTTTACCAATTCCCATCGATATGAAAAAAAAATCTGTTTTATCTCGTTCTAAATAGAAAATCGTCCTCCCAAAACCAGATATAGCCTTCTAGTACGGAGGCTATATTATTGAATCAATCATGTGTGTTGTATTGCCACATCCCTCGATCTTAGCTCTGCCTCCACGGTGTTAACGAAGCCATGATCTGTCTCGCTTAAACCTTGGTTGGGTAATTAATCAAATTAAACAATTGGTCGAACGTAATGAAAGTTTAAATACTTGGTGAAGTAGGTTTGAAGCCTTGGGTATTAACCACGTACGGTCACCAATATAACTGCCGATCAGATTCTATAAAATCTTACCGTAAAAACTTAGGTGAGGTGAGCTGTCATTCCACCTGCCGATCGATTCTGTAAAAACCTCACTGTGAATACTTAGGTGAAGTGAACTTCACATGAGCTGTCAATACTGTCAATCCGTAGCGATCCCTAGCATCAGCCGATCCATTCACCGCTCACTTCACCTAAGTTTTCACGGTGAGATGGTTACAGAATCGCACTGCAGAAGACCAATTCTCGTAATTAAAAACGTTCAAAATCTAGTCACAATCTCAGCGACAATTAATGTCAAAAACTTGTCAAAAATACTAAAACTAGAGGTATTTTGACAGATTGAGACTGAGATCACTGTAAACGTTCTTAAAATTACGAGAATTACCCCTCTGATGCTGAGGATCGCAGGGGATCGACATTATTAACAGCTCACATTAAGCTCACATAAGTAAGTTTCACGGAGAGGTTTTTACAGAATAGATCGGCTGTAGTACGAGTAGCTACCCGGCTGCGACATGTAGGTAGAGACACACAGGCAAGAGTGACAGAGACGATTCTTTAGAAAGACGAACTTGTTCTAAAACTCAATGTGCCGTACCGGACCGGGCCGGGGCAAATTGACCGGGCCGGGGCATATTGGCCGGGCCGGGGCATATTGGCCGGGCCGGGGCATAATAATAGTTTCTTAAGTTTTGTCTTGTAACTAACAAAAATATGGATACCTATTAGTCCGAATTAAAAAGTTTTATTATTATTATTATATTGGCCGGGCCGGGGCATATTGACCGGGCCGGGCTTCTAATTGTTAAACCTGGTGATTAGGTACTTTGCTAAATAAGCTGTTGATTGTTGAAGAAAATCAAAGAAAAATACGAAGAAGAAGTAATAATTAAACACCCATGAAACTGGTCAGTGAATTTGTTAAGCTTAAACCAGTCAATATCTCTTTTTATCTCAAATCAGCTATGGAAATCGACATTTCCATAGCTAATGTTGGAGGATGGAATGTTAGTAGGTCTGGCAACCGTAAAGCCTGACACATTTAATGATCTATTTTAATTTGTGTCATTACATTAAACAACGAAGCTTTTGTTTTGTTATATACTTATCTGCTTTATTTATCAAGGAGATTTGATCTAAAGAATGCCGTTAAGAACTGACCGGTTTGTGTTCTTAACAATTAAAATGTGCTAATGTTCCTTCAAAGTTATCATTAATTTCTTCCGTTGTGGTTAGCCTTCACATCGTTAATAGTTTAGGTATCTTGGTTACTACTTGAGTACTTGGTTAAAACAATTATTTATAAAAACGGCATCGCTGGTTACGTTTGTAGTCGCAAGATCGCTTGATGACCGGGTCTGGGAAAATGTGAAGGATTTTTCTATGGTTCTATGGAAGTATTCTTAGCAGCAGCCCAGTATTGGAATTGTATTCGGTAAATGGCAATAGCTCCGCCCTCTCTTATAGTATTATCTATCTATATATATAAAATTCAAAGTCCTGACTGACTGACTGACTGACTGACTGACTGAGACATCAACGCACAGCCTAAACCGCTGGTCCTAGAGACATGAAATTTGGAGGGTGTATTCTTCGTGAAGAGTAGGTATCCACTAAGAAAGGGTTTTTCGAAATTCCACCCCTAAGAGGGTGAAATGGGGGGATTTTGTTTGTATGAAAAATATTATTCCTTGAGTTAATAAATTTGAAACTTGGCACGAATACTTATCTAAGTAAATTATGAAGTTGGGCATTTTTTGTTTTTATAAACTACCCCCTAAAAAGGGATTGGGGGGTTTCAAAGTTTATATGGAAGAATTTTAGCGCGCGGTCCGATTTAATCGAAACTCAGTATTTATACCTAAAATTGAAAGGAAAGAATAATGTGTATGAGGGTTTTATAAATCTACCCCTGACGGCCTGAAAAGGGGAAGTCAATTTTACAGGGGAGGATTTTACAGCGTGGCTTGATTAACTCGAAAATTGGTATAAATAATCTATGAGACAAGTTATGAACACATCTCAAATGATTTTTCAAAATTCCACCCCTGTGGGGGTGAAAAGCGGGGATACAGTTTATATGAAAAATCTTATTCGTTAGGTTAATAATCTTGGAAATTGGCATGAATACTCGCCTAAGTAAGCAATAAAGTTTATCATTATTAGTTTTTCAAAACTACCCCTCAAAGGGGATATAGGGGTGTTAAAGTTTGTGTGGAAGAATTTGAACGCGCGCGGTCCGATTAACTCGAAACTCAGTATTGATACTTTCGACAGAAAATAATTAATAATAAGTATGTAAAGTTGTCGAAAATTGACCCCTGACGGGGCAAAAAGGGGTAATTCGGTTTTTAGGGGAGGATTTTAACTTGAAACTGTATGTTACATTTTCACGCCTAAACCACTGAACTTCTGATTTGGCAAAGAGATAGATGGCATTCTGGGGAAGCACATACTTTTTATCCTGGTAGCACGTTCCCGTGGGATAACTTCCGACATCCACGCGGGCGAAGCCGCGGGCAGAAGCTAGTAATCTATATATATAAAATTCAAAGTCCTGACTGACTGACTGAGACATCAACGCACAGCCTAAACCGCTGGTCCTAGAGATATGAAATTTGGAGGGTGTATTCTTCGTGAAGAGTAGGTATCCACTAAGAAGGGGTTTTTCGAAATTCCACCCCTAAGAGGGTGAAATGGGGGGATTTTGTTTGTATGAAAAATCTTATTCCTTGAGTTAATAAACTTGAAACTTGGCACGAATACTTATCTAAGTAAATTATGAAGTTGGGCATTTTTTGTTTTTATAAACTACCCCCTCAAAGGGGATTGGGGGGTTTCAAAGTTCGTATCGAAGAATTTTAGCGCGCGGTCCGATTTAATCGAAACTCAGTATTTATACCTAAAATTGAAAGGAAAGAATAATGTGTATCAGGGTTTTTCGAAAATCTACCTCTGACGGCCTGAAAAGGGGTAGGCAATTTTACAGGGGAGGATTTTACAGCGTTGCTTGATTAACTCGAAAATTGGTATAAATAATCTTTGAGTCAAGTTATGAACACATCCCAAATGATTTTTCAAAATTCCACTCATGTGGGCGTGAAAAGCGGGGATAAAGTTTATATGAAAAATCTTATTCGTTAGGTTAATAATCTTGAAAATTGGCATGAATACTCGCCTAAGTAAGCAATAAAGTTTATCATTTTTTTATTGTTTTTTAAAACTACCCCTCAAAGGGGATATAGGGGTGCTAAAGTTTGTGTGGAAGAATTTGAACGCGCGGTCCGATTTACTCGAAACTAAATGGTGCTGTGTGAAATGTCCAGGGATATTATTATTATTAATGCGTGGCTTGATTAATTAGAAAATTGGTATAAATAATCTTTGAGTCAAGTTATGAATATATCCCAAACTATTTTTTAAAATTCCACCCCTGTGGGGGTGAAAAGCGGGGATACAGTTTATATGATAAATCTTATTCATTTAGTTAATAAACTTGAAACTTGGCAACAATACTTGCCTAAGTAAGTAATAAAGTTTATCTTTATAAGTTTTTCAAAACTACCCCTCAAAGGGGGATATAGGGGTATTGAAGTTTGTGTGGAAGAAATTGAATGCGCGGTCTGATTAACTAGAAACTCAGTATTGATACTTTTGACAGAAAATAATTAATAATAAGTACGGTATGTAAAGTTGTCATAAAAACTTTACATACTTATTGTATGTAAAGTTGTCGAAAATGACGGGGCAATATAAGGGGTAATTCGGGGAGGATTCGAACTTGAAACTGTATGTTATATTTTCACGCGTAAACCATTGAACTTCTGATTTGGCAAAGAGATAGATGGCATCCTGGGGAAGCACATACTTTTTATCCTGGTAGCACGTTCCCGTGGGATAACTTCCGACATCCACGCGGGCGAAGCCGCGGGCAGAAGCTAGTTATATATAAGAAAAGTAGCGTCAGTACATAAGACACACACCCACTTCAGACTTCGACATTGTCTCGGACGGAACCGAGAGCTCCTGCACTTACACTTTCACAGCGTGTTTGTGCATTTTGTAACCACAAGTATAGCGCGAGTCGCTCCGTGAGATAAAAATACTATAAGCTACATGCGAGTAAGTAATGTAGCTGGAGAAACTTGCTTGGGTGTCATAAACCTCTGTAAACCCTTCGGGGCAAAAAGCGTTTTGCGATGTGGAAATGATTGTTTTTAAGCTAACTAAAAACTGGAAATATATATCTAATAATACCTATGCAAATTAGTGTTATGACTTAGGCCTCTGCTGCGGTTAAAGTTAATCTTTACTGGCTTGTGGCTTCCTGATACTGCCTATCTAATGGGCCTCGTAATAAAATACTAACGGATAGATTTCTACCACTACGACCCGTTTTCCTTTACTGTTAGCAATTAAGCATAGTAAGTTTTCGTTTCCTAGTTATGGTAGCTATGTAAAATACTTTGTCAAGTTAATATTTCATCTCTGAAACTGTGACCCAACTGCTGAATCTGCTTTGGTTGATGGTGAATGGGGAAATGGCCATAAATTCAGTCACCATTGGTGATTTATGATTTTTAATGAGCAGACAAGAGGATGCTGCAGATGCTGCGACTAGCTTCAACTTTCTGACTAACTGACCGACTATTTAATTTTGACAATTCAAAAGTGCCTGTAAATGGTTTAATTGAAATAAATGATTTGAGTTTGAGTTTGAGCTGCTACAGTATTTCGCGAGTTGCCTATTTCTGCCAACAAGCAGCGATGCTGTGTTCCAGTTTGAACGTTATGGGTGGCGGTGTAGTTACAAGTAAATCAGATATTAGGTAAGGGCGAATTAAAATTGACATGCTGCTCAAATTATGCCTGTCCTCGTCCTAATATACCTATGCATGTGCATATTGCATTTCGATAATACCGGAAGAATACCGGCGTGACGAAAACGCAAGGTACATCCGAGCGTTTTCGTCACGCCGGTATTCTTCCGGAATTTACACTGATGGTTCTTGAACGTGGTTTAGATGTGCTGAACGCGTTCAGTTTCATTGGTGAAATTCACCCTTAAGTTGTTTCCTCTACTATGCGGGAACGCACCCGCGATGCCTCTGCTGGTATTGCAGAAGGAAGACCATGTGCAGTGATGATGAGTAGTCCCTCAACATTACGAGGGCCCTTGGTATTTTTACCAACCAGTAAAATAAAATAACAAAAATATCTCGCACAAGAATGTCTCATTTTGGGGAAAAATCGTCTAATTTTATCGGTAGCCGTGCAGAGGGGCGAGGGGGCGTCCGATCCATCACCGCCGCTGTCACATGCCATTAGCAAGGCCTACGGGGTACGGCTCCAGGAAAGTACGCTGTGTTATGGTGTTTGGAGTTGACAGGAAACTACCTATGACCTTACAGCTAAAAAAAGCTATAAGAGACGTCTGTACCTTTGTATGCTGTCTCCTGCTTCACGGAGAGAAGAGGAATCTTTGTTTTTTCTTAGTTATCCGCTGTTCTTTTCTGTTGTTCCGAACTCCAAAACAGGTGAATAATTTCTCCTGGACTGGATGCTCCGAGATTCAATGTCTCGGCGCTTTTTGGGAGTCTGCAACGCCAATTTTAGCTTTCAGGAGTTGTATTGGTTAGGAATAGTAAGTAAGTTATTTATCCCAAAAGTTGCAAAGTGGCACGTTTGTCCCAAAAGTTAATTCGTGAAAACAAAAATACCTACTTACTAGTTTCTTTCAGTCCTGCAGACATGTCTTTGCCACACCATACTTATAATCTACCTATAACTCGATTTCCTAGAAATTGTGTAGGTATTTCTCTCAACAACTATAATTATTATAAATACGTTGACCGTTATGAAAGAGAAACTAACGTCATATCTATTCGACAACTTATATATTTGCGCAATTTAATTATAAACTGTCAATGCTAAACGTTCTGTGATTTGTATCGGTATATAGGTAGGTTACTTAATGGGTATTTAAGCAGGTTATAATAATTATTATTGTTATTGCGATATTTCAATTGCCAAGTTTAAAATAATATACACCACGAGAGATTTTAATCATAAGAGCAGTTGTGGCCCAGTGGTAACGGCCGCGACTTACGAGTTGAAGGTCATAGGTTCAAACTCAGACAGGCGCTTTATTTTGTGTACATTATTTAATAACCACTGCTCTCAAAACGGTGAAGGAAAACATCGTGAGGGAACCAAAAATTCGAGGACGTGACATCTACCAATCCGCGCTGGGTCCGCGTGGTGGATTACGGGCCACTCCCTCTCGCAGAGAGGAGGCCTAGCTGTGTCCCAGCAGTAGGAACGTTATAGGCTGATTATGTGTACAGGGTTATTTGAAAAACACACAACAACTTTTACTATAGGACCAAACCTGAAAACGCGAAAAAAAAAATCAGCTGCTCCCTACATTTTGACGAGTTATGCGAACATAAATGTAGGGAACAGCTGATTTTTTTTTCGTGATTTCAGTTTTGGTCCCTTATTAAAAGTTGTTCATAATGATGAGTACAATGACCTGAGTGAAAGTTTTCCTTCTTCACAAATCTCACGAAATAATAAACAGTGTACCTATGTACATCTTAATAATAACGTAAGTGTAAGTATCGCTACGCTTGTTACCTCCATAATAAAGCCAGAAGAACAAAAACTCTCCCTGCGCACTTTCTTCCGGCCATGCACGCGCGATATTCTCGCAAAATACGCGTAAACACGAATATCTCCATCCGACTCGGTCTTAGCCAGTCGCACGTATATTTACCTTATATACCTATATTATATTTAGGCAAATATTGCTGTATTTACCGTTTGTTTATATTTATTATGACTGGTACCTACCTACTTACCTACATGGAAAGTTTATGACTGCAATTAGTACAAATCTTTCGTCTACACCAGGCCGTGATATCCTGATAATCATTAGGTAGCTAGACTCTAAATCTGGTAATCATTAGGTTGCTCTGCCTACCTAAGTTGTTTCAGCGGATTGGTGATAGCAGAAAGATCACAGCACGTCTTGTCCCAACTGAATCCTTAGTTATTTTTTTTGAGCCAGTCCTTTTCGGTAGGAGACAGGCTAGTCCCGCCATCTATGTCTTGGACGGTTCTATTTTCTTGACAAAATCCTTCAGTTATCTTCACGGGACCTACGAAACTATTTTGTCAAGAAAACAGAATATTCCAAGAAAAATATGGCGAGAAGATCCTGTCTCCTACCGAAAGGACTGGACATGGAAAAAGGTAAGGATTAAGTCGGGCTGGGCTTTCCTTTGCTGAAAACAATACGGTACCGACCTCGCACATCAAGATCGGCACAATTAAGTAGGTACGCATGACGATATTTCACGGTATAGGTAGATTTTCAGGTTAAACTGAAGTCTGATACATAGTGTATATTTTAATAACAAATAAAAAATCTTTGTTTTTGACTGTGCGAAAGGTGACGACTGAATATAATTGCACTTTGTCATACGTCACAAAAAGATCTGCTTCAGATTATTTTAAAAGACCTCCACGGTTACCTACGTACCTACGGAAAGCCAGCGCAATGCGAGGTTAGCTTTTACTGGAAATGTACCTACTATAATAGCTTGATATGTCGTCGTGTGTACGATACCTACCCTTGCAATGATTTGTTGAAAGACTCGTCTTAAACAAAATCACCACCCGCCCCTCTTTAAAACCAGTGCCGACCCTCTTGGTAAAACACTCTATTGAATTAAAATCACCCTTTAAAGTTAAATAGGGCGTTTAATATATTTTGAAACAAGGAAACCCTATCTATAATTCATAGGATTTAAATGATCAGCGATAATATTATCTTAATATCTACTGGACTACCTTGATACTGATAGTCTAGGGGTCGCAAACTCGGTTTATCGTGGAAACTTCGATGCATGGCAGTATAGGGTTTTCCATTGTAAAATTCTCAGTAAAAAAAAAACAACCAGGAGTTTCGATTTGTGCCCCGTTCGCAACATAATTACATTAGGTACGTGTGACTTAAAATTACTGGCCAATTATTATGGATAGGTATCGTATTCCCACCTCTCAAATGTGATATTCTGCTATGTTCTTAGTAGTTACTTCCCAGTTTCACAAATTTTCCCCGCGCTAAACAGTCGGCCATGCTGGTTGTCACAGGAACACGTCGCCGTCAAAACTTAGCTCCCCTGATGGATCACCGCTACTTTGTAACCGTTGTGTTAGTGGAGATGAATTTGTGTTTGTTGAGGTAATCGTTGGAACTTGTAGATTTTATTGATAAATTAAAGATTAGCTGAAGCAGAGCTTTAGGATAGTTGTGTTGTGTGACAAAGAAGCGCAGTTGCCTATTCAGTCGGACTCAGCTTCCGATCTAAATGAACCACTTTTGTAGGACGTATATCTGAGGGGCAATTCTCGTAATTTTAAAAACGTTCAGTCTGATCTGTAAAAAATACCCTCTGATTTCCCAACATTTTTGACATTTGTTTGTCACCGAGATGAGACTAGATATTGAACGTTTTAAATTACGAGAATTAGCCTTCAGAACGTCCCGGAACTATCAATCCACAAAGTTAGTGGAAGGCACTGGAAGGTACCTACCAGTAGCTCATTATATCTGGGTACATTATTAAATTATATTATTTTTGTAAGTAGGTTTCTAGGAACACTTTTAAAATTTTCGTCAATAAGATACCTTATTGACGTAGATATAAAAGTGTTTGTGTAGGAGGCATCCCTAACATAAGATTGTCAATGCAAATGTAAAATGTTAATGTAGGTAATGCAGAATGTCGAATTAAACTTAATTGCATAAAATGTCAGTGAATGCTCAACGGGAAGAATCTAAAAAAAAATGCAAGTTGTCCGACACGAACCACGTCTAATTGAATACTAAATGAAGTTTTAGTAATATTATGTGACTTTCGACATTCGACGATAACTGAACACCGTTAGGTACCTACCTATGCCAAATCCAATCGATTGAAGAGAACGGTACAGTAGCATAATAATATTATCTTAAATAAGTAGGTAGCACTCTATTTTTTTTGTCCACACTACACAAATTCTATAGCCTTAAAAATTCAAAATTTCACTCGCTCTACCATATATTCACAAAAATCTGTCGCTAGCCGTCCCACTTGATGGATCACCATCACACATTGTGCGCAGAAATTATACTTTTATACGTAAAATATACAAAGATACTTTTGGACGAGGATTGACGCGTTCGTTAGCACTTTTTTGCTGTAATAATAACATTGAGATGTAGGTATGTAAATGGATTATGCAGGGGAGCCCTTTTTTCGGGTTGAGTCGCAGTGAAACACGGAACATATTTTCGCCATTTTTGTCTTTCTGTCTACACGAGACAGCATGTTCTCTCACTTGCAGATAGTCGCCGTTGATGGGTAGCAGAAGTTCATTTCAGAGATTTGTATCAAAATCAAAAGTCATTCATTCAAATTAAGCTGATATTCAACACTTTTTAAACCCCAAAACGCCGTTCTTCACTTTCTAGTGCTTTAGCTGGGAAGAAGTGGTGCAAAAAAACTCCCCAGCAGCACAGCTGTCTATTCAGTTAGAAGAACTTGATTTTATACAATAGTTAGTAATGAATATTACGAAACAAAACATTACATTGAATTATTTGCCATACCTATCGGCTAGCACACGCCACTATATACGCCGATACTTATTCAAGAACAAGCTCTGTAGACATACCTAAATCCAGCTTTTGAGATACCGCCACATTATATTTTTCTCTCAGCAATAGGTACCTAAGAAATGATCCCCGTACAATTCAAGCTCACACACGGCCAGTGTGTGCTCGCACATAACATTGTAGGAGCGTCGCCGATCCATCATTCTGTCATCGGGCGTCCCCCGGCGCGGACGTCTGTCGTACAAAAGCAACATTTCGCTAAAATCGCACGAATCCGCTATTGTATGGATTTATCGTTCAGGATTTACTATACTACTTATTTATTATATTGTTATTTTAATTTAGATGTTTTCTTTATATCGACATCTGTCGCCTGTTGCTAATTCAATAGTTTTTTGAGATGGTCGGAGTACCTATTGGATTGTCAAGAAAGGTGATGTTTCAATTGTAAACGCCCAGGGTAAGGCAGTGTTGCCAGACTTACCTAACAGCGAAATCGAAAATGAGTTTTTACCTACTGAATAGCACAGAGGGTTAGGTTCCAATACAATTATTTTATGCCACGTCCAAGCTAGTGAGAATTTGAAAGAATCCAATTTCAAGAACTAAAACTTTCAAAGTTTAGGAGCTCTTTAATCTCCACAACCTCTTATTTACTGCGCAATACCCGCACGGTAGCTATGGTAACTGGAGGAAGGTAGCAGTATAGTTGTTCGTTCCGGGCTTCAGAGTTTCTGAAGAATTTCGTATGACACCACCGGGACCGTCAGTTTGACGTACTCTCAGAAGCACATTGTAATCTCGGATTGTAGGATAAAATGTAACTTATTTGTTGGTAAAATACTTACTTTTCAATTTTTATTTATTTTATTTAGCCAAACGGTCCCACTGCTGTGCAAAGGCCTTCTCCAAATCCATGCATCTTTTTCTAGAGCTACCTCGATGCCAGGGTTGGATCGAGGTAGCTCTAAAAAAAGATGCATGTCTAGGTCGTCTCGCCAGCTCTCCCCGGACTGGCCTCGGCAGCGCCGCCCACCCTCAGCCACACATGTGGAGCCTGTTACCCAGCGGTCATTAGCATGCGGCTGACATGGCCGGCCCAATCCCATTTCAGCTTAAAATATTAAAGAGATTAATAAAATCTCATACTTTGTGCCTAAATTATGTCCGCAGTTAGCGCCATCTATTGACGAAGAAATAAACGAGATTAAACGCCATCTACCGCTTTAAACGTGACCTACACAGTATCCAGTCACCACACGATTTACCCTGCGGAAACATAGTGAGGGACCATTCAGTGCAGAAAACTAACGATAGATGGCTGAACCAATAAATTTGACAGTAGATTAATATCATGCTCGATTGTTGAATAGGGTTGTAGCCGCACACCGTTAGAAAATATAAACTAACGGTGTTGCAAGATAAAACACAAAACCTTAAAATAACATCATTTATTTCCAACTTCTCCTTTCCATTCAAAATAAATAAAAAGTAAATAAATATCGAAGTGAATAAAAATATTTACACTTGAATGTTAACCTCCGGTATCGGAAGCACTTTCCTCTAGAGATTACCACTCACTGGCTGCTCGCCGCACTGATCCTGGAAGAGAAAGTATACTTGTTTGAGACTAACACTCGGTTTCTAGACAAAATTAAACGCAAGTCAAGTGATGCGGTTGGCTGTTGATAATTCATTCACAAGTTCACAACAGTTTATGCACGCTTGACAATTTGTAAGCAATTGTTTCTGTTGATTTTCGTTCTAGAAACTTGGTGTAAGTAAGTGTATGGCTATAGAAATATTTGATAAATTCTGTAAATTTCAAATTATTGTGTCTATGTGAAATCTATATTGCACACCTGTGCGACTGTAAAGCGATCTGGATATGAAGTCAGACAAATTATACAGGGTGGAAACTTTCAGCGGGGCAGTAAGGGGAAGTACCTTATCCGTTGCAGGTGCACGAAAATGGTCTTAGGAGACTATCCATAATTTTTTATGGAATTTTGATCTCCATTCACAGATTTTCAAAAAAAAAATACTTGCACTTAAATTAATTACACTTGATATCGTAGGGCAAGAAACAGCAAGATTTTAAATAAGAGTAACATCATCAAGTTACACAATTTTTTTACAAAATGTAAGGGAAAAGTTTTCTGCAATTTGTGACTTTTTAAGTACTCCAACGATGGTTGGTCCCATAGAAGTTTTTGATCAGTATTAGAAACAGGATCGATTGGCATCAAAAAATGTTTTTGTGTAAAATGGCTATTTTCTTGCTAACTGTATTTTTTTTTTTGAAAATCTGTGAATGGGGATCAGAATTCCATAAAAAATTATGGATAGATTCTAAGACCATTTTCGCGTAGCTGCAACGGATAAGGTATTTCCCCTTACTGCCCCACTGAAAGTTTCCACCCTGTATACTAAGCAGAAGCCATTTCATACTTTATTTAAGGAGTCGATAACTTTTTTACATGCCTTATCTCTATCGTATATTTTGTGTATATTATTAAAGAATAATTGGCTAAGTAATTATTTGTTCCAACTTTACATAAATTATCATTATTAAGCCACCCGGCTTAATAATGATAATTTATGTAAAGTGCATCGGCAACACATCGTCGAGTGCGTGTGCAGTGATTGACGCGCAATGTGGATATCGTGGATTACGTGATGTGACGTGTACTGACTTGTTGCCGAGCACGGCGGTGACGGCGGCCTGCACGTCGGGCACGCGCGGGATGGCGGCGGCCTCCAGCGTGCGCGCGTAGGGCATGGGCACGTCCGCGCCCGTCACGCGCCACGCCGGCGCGTCCAGCTCGAAGAACGACGGAGACTCCATCACGCGCGCGCAGATCTCCGCGCCGATACCTGCGGCCGGACGAATTTACACTTTTGACAAACGTTCTAACTTAAACTCAAATATATTATTGCACTTATTATGGTAAGCAGATGTTACATTCGAGGGGTCCTGAGGGTTTATTCTCTAAGCACGAAATCCGCCGTAACCTACTCCATATAAGTTACGGACATAATATTAGTTGGGGCCCGAACTAACAATGAATGTCAACACAATTCGACACTTGTCCCTACTCCCGATGAGTTCTTGCCCGTCAGAAAAATTTGACACTTGTTTTGACGGACTAATTATATTCGAACGGACCCGTATCTTCGTTAACGGACTGAGAGAGTAGACCCCCCATAACCTGACATGACCCCTGTAATTAGCTACACGAACGAGTGAAAAGTTTTATTAAGGGTTCACAGGATTGACGATGAGGCGGAGTGGTTCCGGGAGGCCATGTCCGAGATTTGTGACGTGGCAATGCCCCGAGTCCGGCCAGGACGCGCCCGACGTCAGGTGTACTGGTGGTCGCAGGAGATTGCGGCGTCACGCAAGGCGTGCATCGACGCGCGACACCGGTACACCAGGCACCGCAGGCTCCGCATCCGCCCTCCGGATGCGGAAGCCACGGAGGCGGAGCTGTACGAGGGGTACAGAGCGGCGAAGACCGCCCTCCGAGAGGCTGTCCAGCGGGCCAAGGATATGGCCCGCGAGGAGATGTTGGAGACTGAACAGAGATCCATGGGGGCGCCCTTACAAAATGGTGCGGAATAAAGTCCGCACCTGGGCCCCCCCGCTGACGCAGTCTCCGCCCTCAGCTGGTGGAGGAGGTGGTGAGCGCTCTGTTCCCTTCACGGGGGGAGAATACTCCCCCGCCTATGTCTCCGCCAATAGCGGTGCCCGAAGCGGACCACGCGGACGACGACGACGACATCCCTGAAGTGACCGGGGTAGATCTGAGAGCGGCGGTAGTCAGGCTGAAGGCTAAAAATACCGCCCCAGGACCCGATGGCTTGCCGGGTAAAGCCTGGGTCCTGGCCTTGACGGCTCTCGGGCCTCGACTGGAGGCGCTCTTAAGCGCATGCATGGAGAGAGGCCAGTTTCCACTCCGTTGGAAGACGGGGAAGCTGGTCCTCATTCAGAAGCCAGGGCGCCCTGCGGACTCTCCGTCCGCATACCGGCCCATTGTGCTGCTCGACGAGGTTGGCAAGCTCTTCGAGAGAGTGATTGCGGGCCGCCTCGTCGGGCACCTGGTGGGGACGGGGCCGGATCTTGCGGACAGCCAGTTTGGCTTCCGCAAGGGGCGCTCGACGGTGGACGCTATCATTTATTTATAGTTAATTACGGTAATAAAAAACGGTACAACACCAATTACATTAATTAACATAGAGACATGACGTTGACAATAATATAGCTTAAAACTAACATGGCACAGTGGACTCCCTTGCATACATTCTCTCACAGAACACCAGACATAACGCATAATTTTAATCCATTCATCTGCAAACACATCACATTCAGGGTTGGCAGCCAGAAGGGCATTCAGCACCTTTAGAGTACGACAGACCGGGGATTCGGCTCTGGCTACAGTTTTCGCTGGGACTTGCGCAAACAGATTGTGCCGGCGGCTCTGACGGTGTCCGATGTATTTGTCGGGCACAAATAGTCGGCAGAAAAGACCATGGAGCTCTGGGCAGTCGATACGTCCCCGTAAGGTCTTACAGGCTACAGTGAGTTGATCAAGGCCTCTTCTCACCTCCAACGAGTTAAAGTCCAACATCCCTAAAAGATAGTTGGTAGGGTACACGTAGGGAAAGAAATGGTATATCCTTTGGAAGAGGCATCTGAGGAAAGTTTTCTGTACCTTTTCCAGCATTAGGGTTTGGGTCGCGTTATAGGGGTGCCAGATACAGGCACTGGACTCGAGTTTGCTTCGAACAAGAGCGGTGTACAAAAGCCTAACAACATTTGGATTGCGAAAGTCACGAACATTTCGTAAACCAAATCCCAAACGTCTGAATGATTCTTTTGCCAGAGTAGAAACGTGGTCCCTAAAAGTCAGACAGCGGTCGAAAGTCACTCCCAAATCATTTATTTTGGTGACACGAGCAATTACGTCACCGCCCAAACTATAGTTATAATGAATTGGCCGAAATCCTTTACCGTATGTCATGACGTAGCACTTACTTGTGTTAAAAAGTAGTTTGTTCGCAATGCTCCACTCATAGATGGCATCAATATCCCTTTGTAGTAGTTTGCAATCCTCGTCTGTTCGGATTTGTGCGACTAGCTTAAGGTCGTCGGCATATAGCAGGCATTTGGCAAACTTAACATTAGTTATGAGGTCATTGATCATGATCAGGAACAGAGGAGGCCCCAACACGGATCCTTGACTTACACCCGAGCGTGTATTATAAGGCTTGGACTCGAAGCAGCCATGTCTTAAAAACTGCTTACGATCGCGCAGATAGTCCGAAAATTATCATGCGCGTTAGAGCCCTCACGACGGGGGACGCGGTGTCCCGGGGTGGGGTCGTCGTGGCGGTGTCACTCGACATCGCCAACGCGTTTAACACCCTGCCCTGGAGTTGCATTGGGGAGGCACTCCGGTATCACCGGGTGCCGACCTACCTCCGTCGAGTAGTCGGGGCGTATTTGACGGACAGAGCCGTCATCTACCCCGGTCGCGACGGGAACTGGAACCGGCGAGAGATGTCGTGCGAGTGTCGCACGACATCTCTCGCCGGTTCCAGTTCCACGGGGATCGGTTCTGGGGCCGCTCCTGTGGGACATCGGTTACGATTGGGTGCTGCGGGCAGATGGCGTCAAAGTAATTTGCTACGCTGACGACACGCTGGTCCTGGCGCAGGGGAGGTCGCATCAGGCGGCGGCCGACGCGATGACACGCGGGGTTGCGATAGTCGTGGATAGGATCCGGCGGTTGGGTCTCGAGGTGGCATTGCACAAGTCCGAGGCCATGTCCTTTTCTTCGGGATCCCAACTGACGGTAGGATGGGTTCACATCGGCGTCGAGGCAACGATGAAGTACCTGGGTCTCGTCCTCGACAGCCGGTGGAACTTCGTCGAGCACTTCCGACGTTTGGCCCCCAAACTGGAACGGGCCGGGGCCGCCTTAAAGCGGCTCCTGCCCAACCTGAGGGGGCCAAACGCCTCCTGCCGGAGGCTTTACGCGGGGGTCGTGCGGTCCATGGCCCTATATAGGGCCCCGGTGTGGGCGCGTTCACTGCGGCTTCGAGCCGCACACTATCTGAACGCGCCCCAGAAGGTGGTAGCCATAAGGCTGATCCGGCGATAGCGGCGATAAGACCCCTCTTTGAGGAGTGGCTAGAGGCGTCACGGCGTTCTCACCTACCGCCTGACGCAGGTCCTCTCCGGACACGGATGTTTCGGGAGGTTTCTGCAAATAATCAGGCGGGAGGAGACGCCCGGGTGTCACCACTGCCAGGATCGCCCAGAGGACACGGTGGAGCATACGGTGGCGGTCTGCCCTGCTTGGGCGGAGCCCCGCCGTGTTCTCGTAGAGGCGATCGGCAACGGCGGCGACCTCTCGCGTCCAGCCCTGGTTCAAGCCATGGTCCGGGGCGAGAGGGAGTGGGAGGCAGTCACCTCCTTCTGCGAAGCAGTCATGCTAGCGAAGGAGGTGGCGGGGAGGCTGAGGGAGAACACCTCACGCCTCAGCCGCCGCGGGAGACGCTCCGGGCGTCGGGAGCCGCGTGACGACTCCCGGCCACCGTAGGCGCGGGCCTGCGGGCGGTGAGTAATGGGTAGCTCACCGTCCGATCAGGACCAGGCCCGTGCCGGACGGCGCGTTGTGTTCCACGCGCGCCTCAAAGAGATGTCAGCAGTGGACGGGGCCCGATAGGGCCGAAGCCTGCCAGGGCGGCGGGATCGTCCGAAAGGATTACCGCTGCCCTGGAACAGAAAGGGCTAAGGAAGGAACACGGGTGGGTTTTAGTCAGTAAGAGTCTGACACTCCCTTCCGCTCCACCCAGAGCGGGAGGGGGTATTTAATGACTTCCCATCCAGAAAAAAAAGAAAGGGTTCACAGGATTATATTAGAAAGGAAACATTCGTGCAATTAATTAATTGTAAAGTTTCGTCACGCCAAACTATCGAAAGGATAATAAGGTTTTTTCATTCTATTATTTAAGAATATGTTTAAATGAATAAACACGAGGGCGGAGTGATGTCTGGTGAAAATTACAAGGAGTCAGTTTTATTTAATTATTATTATTTATTTTTCAACGTAGTTTCCTTGTAACTCAATGCACTTCGTCCAGCGTTTCTCTAGCTTTTCGAGCCCCTCCATAAAGTACGACTTAGGTAACCATGCCAATCGCGCAGGTGTGCACTCGTGTGTTGTCTTGACGGAAGAGGATTTTCTTTTTAGCCAAATGCGGTCGTTTTTCACGTAAAATTTTGTCAAATTGGTCCAATAAATTGGCATAATATGCGCCATTAATCGTTTTACCCTTCTCTAGGTAGTCAATATGGATTACCCCACGTGCATCCCCAAAAACTGTAGCCATCACTTCATTGGCCGATAAAACTGCTATGGCCTTCTTTGGAGCTGGTTCGCCGGTAGCAATCCACTGTTTCGATTGTTGCTTGGTTTCTGGGGTATGGTGGTGGAGCCATGTTTCGTCTACTGTTATAAAACGACGCAAAAACTAGGTTTTATCCCGTTGAAACAACGCCAAACCTGCCACCGAAGTGGTCACACGCATGCGTTTTTGATCAACAGTCAGTAAACGCGACACCCATCGCGCGGATCGCTTCTTCATATCTAAATGTTGGTGTCAGATATTGCGAACACGTTCGTCTGAGATGCCTACTATCTCGACTATCTCCCTCACTACTCTTCGGTCGTTCAACACTAAATCGAGGATTTTAGCGATCACACGGACTCTGGAGTAGTGACCTCAACTGGGCGTCCTGGACGCACAGCATCACTTGCTCTTGTACGACCACACCGAAAACCGTTGAACAACATATGAATCATTTTAATCGACGGAGTAAGAGTCCCCATAATATTTATCAAGTTTTTGTTTCGTTTCCGTTATATTTTTTTGCGCTAAAAATAATGTTTAATCGCGACACGAAATTCACTTTTTTCCATCTTTGCAAAGACGTGTTCATTTGCTGTGTTCAATTTTAATTTAGTCCTTCAAAAGAGTTGTGAACAAGGAGGTTCCATGCAATTTGCGATCATTTTATTCCAAAATTGATTTTTACCAGATTATCACTCCGCCCTAGTAATAATAACAATAAATTCCTGATATCAGTGTTTTTTTTATCATGTTTCCTTTATTATGTTTATTTTTTATTAAAATATTTAAAAATGTAATTTACTTGAGTGTCATTCTGAATTTCGACAGTTACTTGTAGGTATTAAAAATATAATAATATGTGTCAGACATTTTAAAAACAAAGTTTTATTTCAGACAGAGCCAAGGAAATTTAAGAAGGCAGCCAAGTCATCAAGGTTAGCGTACTCGTATGAATTCCGGCGAAAATTAGAACAAACTAAAAATTAAAGATTGAAGATTTTTTTATGATTAGGTTGATAGATTTTTTATTTGAATATGTATTCTTTTGATGTTTAATAAAGTATAATAATAAATAGGTACCTGACTGTGGCCAGCCCTGCTCCACGGTGACGAGGTGGTGTGTCTTGGCGACGGAGCGCGCAATGGTTTCGAAGTCCAGTGGCCTGATGGAGCGCAGATTAATCACCTCGCATTCGATACCTAAAACATATCCATTGTCAGCCTGTCTCCTCTCGATGAGAGGGAGTGGGCCGTAATCCACCACGTGGGCCCAGTGCGGGTTGGCAGATGTCACGCAAATCTTCGAATTTTTAGAACTAACTTTTCAAACTAAGACATGCCGGTTCCCTCACGATGTTTTCCTTCATCGTTATAAGAGCGGTAGTGATGATTTACACAAAGTAAAGCGCCTGTCTTAGTTCGAACCTACGACCTGCAACTCGTAAGTCGCGGCTGTTACCACTGGGCCACTACTGCAGTGCAGATTTTGTTTTTGAGTTTTGAAGCTTTAGAAGTTTAGTACTTTAGAACCGGGTGTAAAGTTCACTCATCCTCCATAGAAAAGGGAGGATCCTCCGACCAGAGGGGTGTTGTGTCTGGCGGGCAATTACCCAACGATTGATGTTGGCAAATTGTATATATGCTAATTGCTAGTAAACTCTGCTTGGGAGATGCAGGATTTGCGTGACGTCAGTATGATGCGTTGTTCGCATGTGGCGGTGTAGATACCGCTACACGTCTTTCCATTCTATACAAGGCCAGAACGTAAGGGTGTGAAACTAATCGCGTATACTTTATAGTGACCTAACTACTTTATTCCATAATATACAGTGCCAGAACGCATCGTACTAATTTACAGGCAAGTACTGAAGTTCTTTAAACCTACTAAAGTATTTTTTTTCTATATAATTTAGTCGTTTCTGGTCACACGTAGGGGGTCAGTTTTAACCTAACGTAACCTTTTTTTTGTCAGGCGTATTCGATGTAGGAGACACGAATTTTGCGTACTGATCTTGTATGGTTTGTAACGTGTACGCGCGCATCACGGGCGCGCGTACACGTTACAAACCATACAAGATCAGTACGCAAAATTCGTGTATACATTGTGATCGCAGATACAAAAATAGCAATACAAAGTATACGCGAGCCGTTTCCTATGGCTGCGTTCTGGCCTTGTATAGAATGGAAAGATACAGCGTCGTCTTATATGAAAGATGCAGCGTCGTCTTATATGAAAGATGCAGCGTCGTCTTATATGAAAGATGCAGCGTCGTCTTATATGAAAGCGAAACATATCCACTAGTTTCAAAACTCAACAACAAAATTACAAAGCATTTATTTTAATTAAACTTATTAAACACACAACGCACACGCACTTTTGAATTCCTTCACAATACAAAAGTGCCTGTAATCGGTCAGTCCGATAGATGAAGCTAGTTCACTTTCCCAATTTCAGATGATCTTTTTTTTAAATAATCCGCTATTTGGCATTTTCTCAAAGTTGATCGCAGTAACGAACTTAGGGCACCCCGACCAAATGGGTAAGGTTACGTTAAAACTGTGACCACCCGCGTCTACATTCATGTTGCTCGCAGTTACATGGTTAATTAACAGTTTGAATGCCGTAATTACAGAAACAATTAAAAAGCCCTTGTGCCTCGAGTGGATCCACGTTCCGTTACGTTAATATTACTAGGACTCCAAAAACGGGAATTATTTGAGTATCACAAAAAGGGGCACATTTATTATATTAGTGTCCATTAATAGTTTATAGAAAATCAAAATAGGAATTATTTGGAGTTCGACTAAATAACATAAATATCTGATATATTGTTAGCATTCATAATTTAATAAGTAAATATGATGGAAGCAGTATGTTACCCTTGCCGGCGAGTTCCTTGGCCGCCTGCAGCGCCGTGTCGGTGCCCCTGCCGGCGCATACTAACGTGATGTGTGAGCCTTCCCGCTCTATCTTAGCTTTACCTGGGAATTTAACAATACATACTTGTTAATAGGCTTATTCTATTCTACATATATCAGCAACAATCAATGTCAAAAAATGTAGGGAAACTAGAAGTATTTTTGACAGAATGAGATTAGAATGTGAACTTAAAATACGGGAATTGGCCCTCTGATCTGCTGTGGACAGTTGGATTCACAAAGTGGTAACCCTAAAGTCTGGCGGTTAACATAATGTGGGTGAGTAGTCGGCCAAAGCTGGTGTACATACCACTCAAGGTCATTTTCGACTGCCACTTGTAGCCTCGACGATTTTGCGACTTCATCAATACTGTGTCCTTTTTGATTAATTAATATAATAGGTTTTGAGTGGAGTTTTAAGATTATGTTTATCCTATCGCCGAAAACCGACAAAATCGTTGACCGCCGAGGCTAAAAGTAGTTATGTAAGACGCTAAGACTTAATTTCGTTTGCACGTCATACAACAGTGAGGTCTATTTGTCTGTAGTTCTGCACTAATAATAAATCCGTAGAGTTTCTTTGAACACGCCAATCTCATAAAAAATATTTTTGCATTTGATAACACGAATAAAAATAAAAGAAGGCAGAAAGAACGCTAAGCGAAAACGAAGTAATAGCGCGCAGGCGATGCGATGCGACGCGGTGGGACAGGGGAGCAAGACATTTCACGCGGACGAAGTCGCGGGCAGAAGCTAGTATTGGATAAAACAAATAATATACATACCAAATGGAATTAGAAAGTCTGGAGACAGTGCCTCATCTGACATGGGGAACTGGATACCATACATAATCTCATCTTCTAATACTACCACCGGGTCAGCGCTTCTGATGGCGGACTTAAGGAGACCTGAAACAAAATAAAATTATTTATTAAGGATTTGAGGAGTTCCTTTTTTTTCGTAAATATAATGCATACGCATTTTCAATAGCAGTATAAGTATAATCAGCCTATAATGTGCCCACTGCTGGGACACAGTCACACAGGCCCCCTCTCTGTGAGAGGGAGTGGGCCGTAATCCATCACGCGTGTTGGTAGATGTCACGTGTCTTCAAATTTTTGGTTCTAGGACCATGCCGGTTTCCTCACGATATTTTCCTTCACCGTTTTGAGAGAAAACGGAACCGGAACGGGCCCGTGGAACGGTTGATGAAATTATTAACACAGAGTAAAGTACCTGGCTGGGTTCGAACCCACGATCTACAGTTGCGGCCGTTTCCACTGGGCCCCCACTGCACTTGCTCAATACTCAACATGCTGATGCTTAGCCTAATTTGAATAAATGATTTTTGATTTATGTGAGGGTGTATGACTGTGATGTTAGGTTTTCCATCAAGAATTTCTCAGCAGTAGACCGGAGTTAAGATTTATGGCCGGTTGATAATAATAGGCCCCAGCCCTATTAAATGGGACTTAAACATAACTGGCGAAATGAGGGTTTAGGTACTATAAGCTACACCTCTGCCTAACCCTTCGGCGATTACAGGCGTGATATTATGTTAAGTATAGTAAACAACATAACATCACGCCTGACAACCAGTCTTACCAGGGGTATCGTATTACACACATAACTGGGTTGTGGTCAGATAGGCAGTCGCTCCGGTATCGGTTGCACCCGGTTAGATTGGAAGCAGACCCCAACGTAGTTGGGGAAAGGCTAGGCAGATGATGATGATGTTAAGTACCTTTAGCGTCTTCAGAGGTGTAGGGCATGACCACCTTGAGGCCGGGACAGTGGCTGTACCACGCGCCGAAGCACTGCGAGTGCTGCGCCGCCACGCCGGACGCCGCGCCGTTGGGCCCGCGGAACACGATCGGAACCGGCACCATGCCGGCTGACATGTAGAAGGTTTTCGCTGCTGAGTTTATTACCTGGAAGTTGATGGTATGATTATAAGATAGGAAAAAGAAAGACAATTTTTTTTTTGTCACAGTAACACGTAAGTACATTTTGTGACCATATCGGTGATATTTTCAGAAAAGTCAGTTGCGTCTGCGTAAACGACGATATGCGTGATAAACGACGCAAACGAGGTTATCATCGTCATCCCTCAGTTCTCCTTTCTGCGATTAACGTCACTTTTAATAAGCGAGAACTAATAGCCTCTACACCAACCCACTGGGAACTGATACAGGAATCATTAAAGACAAAAATTATCATCAGACTTCAGTGTAAGTGCAATAATGGTGCATTGTAACATAAGCCAACCAAGACAATTAGGCAAATGGTGGAATGCGGCCTAACTACCGCTCACTGCTCATGTTTCGCGCTCGTGTTAGTACTTAGTTCCCGGAATATATATTATGTGGAAGTCACGAATTTTAGTTGAATAATTTGCTACCAAAAGTTATCTTTTATGTGCCAAAGAATATTACTCAAAATTCATAGATTTGTTCTATTTTTCTCAAAGACATGTATTTTTGCTGAGTCCATACTTTAAAGTAAGTGGTGTGTGAGTTCATCAAGCACAGTACCCGGCCGTTAATATGGTACACATCTTTAATCTCTAAATATAAAAATGAATCCCCATTTGCCGTGGTCATGTCATAACTTGAGAACGACTTTACCGATTTCATCCATCTTTTTTTTTAAGTTTTCTAATACTTTGTAGAAGGTTCTTACGGAAAAAACATAAGAAAGGTGCTTCACGCGGACGAAGTCGCGGGCAAAAGCTAGTAATATGTATAAATTTATGAATTTTAGATTTTTATTAAAGCCTGTGTACTGTAGCAAGCACATTGGATAACAAAATTATAATAACCATTTATTTCATTGCTTGAACTTGAGTTGACATTCGCTCAAATATCGCATAGATTAGATAAACTATCGCTCATCAGATGTCTGCAAGATTTATGTATCTAACCATGAATTTGTAGACAGTATCTTATCAGCTCTGATTGTTTTACATTATTTTATTATGTATATTCCTATCTTCATAACAACTGCAAATAGTTAGCAATTAGTAAATGACATTAACATTTCTGAGATAGGTTTTTAGTGTCATTTAATCTTTATCTTAATTGGTTGTAAAATAAGATGATGGGCGTAGGTACTCTTTTTCATTCTTCTAAAAGTTGTGATTTGTTACATTTCTCTACAATTTGCATGCCAATTAAGTTCATAAAAATACTGTAGTAGCTTAAAAATTAAATATGCTGGGTTGGTAAATAGTAGGTACCTACAGCCAACTTGTGAATGTATGTCCTGTCTCCTCACATCAGTGTACACACAAGTACTAGCTACATTCATCATGCTATGGAATTGTTCTCATAATAATACTGACTCAATTGATTGTTATTATGATTGATCAACCATGGGAGACATTCTATATTGTGAATTGAAAACCAAATACTTTTTGTTGAGTGATTTTCTCACATGTGACTTGAGAAAAGGCTGGTGAGAAACTCATTTTCGGAGTACTTGAATGCTTGTTTTGGTTCCAAGTGCTCCGGGACAATCTAAGAATGTATGACCCTTAAAGTCACCTGTGTAGATTCATAGGACTTTAGCAGACTTGAGACTCAATCTGTCAAAAATACCTATAATTTCCCTACATTTTTGACATTGATTGTCACTGAGATGGGATTGGGACTAGATTTTGAATGTTTTTAACTACGAGAATTCGCCTTTCGATGTACAAAACATCTGAAGGAATTGACTTCTGAGAGATTTCTGTTTGTTTGGGCTACCATTGTTATACATATATTATATCTATTCAATTTCTATTATAATTAATCTTTCATTACTCAAAAAAAAAGCACTGTACTGTGCAAAAATATTATTTAAGCTATGGCTTGTCAAGCCAGTTGAACTTGTAAGAGATCATGACCACTGAGTTTGTTTCTGCATTTCTTCTCAGCTAGGATCATGTTCATACAAAGGGTTAAAATATTTTCTAACAGAATTACACATAATTTAATAAAAAGTTCATAATGTCAATGACCTAGAACCAGACAAACAGTTAATGCATGTGTAGATAGATGGTAGACTATTACAAGAGCTGCTTACATGATCAATAGCCTGCATGGAAAAGTTGAATGTCATGAATTCACAGATTGGTCGGAGGCCAGCAAACGCAGCACCAACAGCAATACCGGCAAAACCGCTTTCTGTAATTGGTGTGTCTATGACTCTCTTGTCACCATATTTTTTCCATAGACCCCTGAAATATTGAAAACAATAATAATTAGTTTTTTTTTGTGATAAAAACATAACTATTCTATGGAAATATCGAGGCATATGGAATGGTATAATGTTCAGGCATCCTATATGGAAAAGGTAGGATGTATGGTGGGCAACTGCCCAGTAATTGATGTTGCAACATTGTATATACACATATATTGCTAGTTGCTGCGGCAAACTCTGCTTGCGCCACATGACTATTGCTCATTCATTATAATCAGAAGGTTGAATCGAAGAACAATGTTTTCACACACTCATTGAAGAAACACATACTTCACCTTTTGCTACCATCATCTAGCCTTTTCCCAACTATGTTGGGGTTGCCTTCCAGTCTAACCGGATGCAGCTGAAAACCAGTATGTAACACCTTTTGCTACCATAATTTAATATTGTTCACATTGTAATTTCCCTGGTTAACCGCACAATATCATTGCAAGTCACCAAGTTATCGGCAGGATCTTGACAAACACTATTATTTTGTTGCTTGTCTTATAATATCCTTTAAGAATGGTTAAGCCCACTTAGGTACTGAACACTATATCATTTTCCTTGTAAGATATAAATACTGACTTGTCATCAATAAAACTTCAATAAGATTAATTAAAATGAAATGGAAACTTCATTTTTAAGACCTGGTTTGTAATAATGTTCTCATTTATTTAGTTTGTAGCTTTTAAAAGGTTATGAATGATATTTGACAGCATTCCACAAAGATAACATTCTCATTGAAATCTATCAACAAACTTCTTGGTTATGTAATATTGAAGCATATTTTTGCAAAGAAAAAACTGTGAAAAGCTTGGAATTTTCAGTATTATTCACATAGAATGTAAAGAGTAATACTTTATCATAGTTTTTTAATACAGAACTCAGGCCAACCCTTACTGTAAAGGTTATGTAGCCCAGTTGTCTCATACCTGGTCACTTTGTAGGCACCATCGTATTGGGCCACTTCCTCGCCCAATATGAACACCTTCTCGTCTCTTTCCATCTCCTCATCAATGGCACTGTTAATGGCATCACGCACAGTCATAGGCTTAGCGGCTAAAGCGCTAGATGTGGAGAAATTACGGGGCAACCGAGAGAGCCACCCGAAGATAACCGGCGACGATTTCAACGCCATTTTCATTTCAAAACTATATTGTTACACTTAAGAACTTAAAAAACTGCACTTATTGACTCCTGGAGAGATTTTAGAGTGGTTTTGGTTGAAAATGGTGTTAAAAACGTTATTTTGATGAGACGAAGGATGAATGGAGGTCGTAATCAGTGTTGCCAGATCCGATGACCGATCATGTCTAATTGGGCAATTGTCACTTGTCAGTGACAGTTGTCAGTAGAAAATCAGCTGTTTTCATTTTCTGAGACAGAAATAATTACAATTTAATTAGTAATAAAAAATTGTAAGACTGTATTGCATTATTTCTTATGTTCATAACCATTGACCGTATCATATTATTGTAAAATAGAGGATAACGTGATTTATATAAACAATATAGCATTATTTATCAGTTGAATATTGATTTAGGGTGTAATTTTCCTGCTTTCAAAATAACTTAAAAAGACGCCTTGCAGCGTAACTATGCAATTATTATGTTTTTAGTACCTTTCTACTATCAAATAGAAAACGATCTAGCAATACTCAACGGTCAAGCAAATAAATGTCAAATTAATGAGTGCAGTCCATTGAAATAACACGGCGGTCCACTTCCGAAAAAATAGTAATTCATTTTATTCATTTCCGAACTTTATGATTGTTATGCTAGGTGCACATGCTCCCGCAGCGGCTTAGCGTCGAAACCCAACTACCTATCTATCACCAGTTTTGACATAATGGAGGTATAGCTTAGTGGGACGTTTCCCAATATTATGCTTTATCATCTGTAGCGAATGTAGCGATCTGCGGGGTAATTGCGTAACCCACTATCAATAGCAATGGGTTTCATTTTGACAGTTCTACAACATTCATTGCGTTAAAAACGTTGTTGATTTTCCGAACATATGAAGCAATGGATTAGCATTTCTATTTTTAGATTTATTTATTTCATTTTTTTTTGTGTAGGTAATACGGTAATACGCACATAGTGGGTATTTATTTTAGTTGTACACCAAGTGCACCAAGTATTAAGTTAGTAAGGGAAGTAAATCATGCCGACTATCGACAGCTTGAATGATTTTGGGGTGGGGGGTTGATGACCCCACGAAACCCCCCCCCACCCCCTCGGAATGCACCCGGTTCGGCCGTGAGGCGCTAGTACTCCCCATGCCTGTTATTTATAATTAAACATTTACGTCTTTAATTAATGTCGTTTTGTGGACATATAGGACCTTTGCACCTATATAGCAGCTAGGTTTTTATGCCGCTGCGGTGCCTCAGGAGCTACGGCGTACAACGCAGCAATAGTCATGGTGTCATGGGTTATAGGTTCAACAATGTTTTTGTATACTTAAGTCTTCAGAGCTAAGTACATCAATATTTTCAACGATCAATAAAAACGCAGGGATGTTATTTTTCTCAAACTAAGCCAAGGCCGTCATTTATTCAGCCTAGCCCCTAATCCTCCAAATTACGCCGCCAATTGTAACAGGACGTTTATGGACCGTGCCTTTTATGGTTATGATCAGCTTCATGACATCCTCGACTGAAAAGGTCGTCAGTAACATGGCCGATCGGTTTTAATGCATTTTTTATTGTTGGGATATGTGAAAGTGGTTGTCTGGAAGATACTTTTAAAATGTCTTGTTCGAAGCTATCAATATTGAATTACCTAAGGTACGAGTTTGGTCAAACAAGGCTAATGGCAGAAGCAAATAACTCTACTAGCCTAGCCTTTTCCCAACTATATATTGGGGTCGGCTTTGAGTTTAACCGGATGCAGCTGAATACCACCTACTTAACATGGAGCGAGTGGAACGACTGCCTTTCTGACCTCCGCAACCAAGCAACCAAACAGAAAATAAATATATTATATTGTAAACCCTAGTTAGGTACTTATTCTTTGGCAATACGTTTCAAGAATCAAGAATACTTTATTGGCTACCTAAATTACAGTGTTCCTGCATGACCGTGATTCAACCATAACATTATAACTAAGCGTCTTGATCTCACCTCATTGACTAGTATCGCAAAGGCATCAATAATTTAGATAAGATAAAATTATTAAGAGATGTCTGGCTCTGGCTGGATCTGGCTTCCCATAACATCAGTATTAGCATTTAATTTTTCTTTCAAGCTCTAAACGTTCTCAAAAGCCGAGAGTCTGATCTTTTCTTTTTCGCAGTTGCATCTGGCTGGGTACTGTACTTTTTGTTTCTTTTTCTTTTCACGATGCCAGAGCTTCTTCTTGTATTTTACTGAATAGAAAGAAAAATAGGTTTATTTGTTGTGACAAATAAACCTATTTTATGCACGTGTTTCTGTGGAAACACGTGCATACAAAAAGATAATTAAATTTAAATTAAAACAAAAATATTGAGGATTTTCCTCCGTTCAACTGAGGCCTTTTCCTCAGTTGACTATAACGTCAAAATAGAACCCAGGTAGGACGTCTTCCTGCACATAATCAGGCGGGAGGAGACGCCCGGGTGTCACCACTGCCAGGATCGCCCAGAGGACACGGTGAAGCATACGGTGGCGGTCTGCCCTGCTTGGGCGGAGCCCCGCCGTGTCCTCGTAGAGGCGATCGGCAACGGCGGCGATCTCTCGCGTCCGGCCCTGGTTCAAGCCATGGTCCGGGGCGAGAGGGAGTGGGAGGCAGTCACCTCCTTCTGCGAAGCAGTCATGCTAGCGAAGGAGGTGGCTGAGAGACTGAGGGAGAATACCGCACGCCTCAGCCGCCGCGGGAGACGCTCCGGGCGTCGGGAGCCGCGTGACGACTCCCGGCCACCGTAGGCGCGGGCCTGCGGGCGGTGAGTAATGGGTAGCTCGCCGTCCGATCAGGACCAGGCCCGTGCCGGACGGCGCGTTGTGTTCCACGCGCGCCTCAAAGAGATGTCAGCAGAGGACGGGGCCCGATAGGGCCGAAGCCTGCCGGGGCGGCGGGATCATCCGAAAGGTTTACCGCTGCCCTGGAACAGAAAGGGCTAAGGAAGGAACACGGGTGGGTGAGTCTGACACTCCCTTCCGCGCCACCCAGAGCGGGAGGGGTCATTTGATGATTTCCCATCCACAAAAAAAAAAAAAAAAAAACGTCGGACGTCTTGTCCGTCTCTTTTGTAAGCAAGGAACATACCTATACTCGCCTACAGCGAATTGTAAACATTGTTGACGTAGGATCAGCAAATTATTGCGTGTATTTTGAACGTTTAGTGATTATTATGAAGCTAATTTTACGGTACGGCTAAGCCCTTTCTCTCATAGAATATCGCAGCAATAATAAAAGCCCATTCACTAATTACCTCACAGCACACGAAGCCCTGTACACCCCATCGTTATTCCCTTCCTTTTCCACACATCATTAATTATGCCCATAGGATTCTAAAACAGGGTTCTCATAAATAAACTAATATGTGTGCAGACTTGGGTCGACCGCCCTGGGCCGCGTACGGAAAAGATCGGTCTGGGTGAAAGCGATAAGCGGGGATCATGTGCTGATGGCCTATCCTTGGGCTAATGAACCTTATCGATTTAAGGGTAATTTGTAGGGTAGGTATTTTTCGATCAGACGTTTATTGATGTAGAGATTTCGGATTTATTAGTTACTAGCTTTTGCCCGCATGGAGAACGGAATTAAAGGTTACATAATTATCAAGCTATACGTTTCTAGTATAAGCTGACCTGGCATTGGTTAGGCTTGCTGTACAATAAGAGTTCAGCTCGTACTGGAAATGTGTAGCTTGATATGTCGCCGTGTGTACTACCGGGATAAAATGGGTATTATAACGGCCGATCGATTCTGTAAAAATCTCACCGTGAAAAGTTAGGTGAAGTGAACTTAGAGTTACTCGTACCTATTTATGAAGTTACAACCTACATTGGTTGTAACTTCATAAATAGGTCACCCGCTTCCCGCTTACAGACGGACCGTTCCCGAAATGCGGCCAAAAACAGACTGCCATTAAATCTTTACAGTTGCACGCGGCCTTGGCCTACTTACCCCTGCCCTGGTAACTGGGAACTCTTTACCGGGAAACCGTATATCTTACACATAACATAACGCTTTATGTCCATGGAGGAGGAATCCGTCTGAATCTTGCAATATGTCTGCGGAATGAGCACATACCGTGAGGCCAGTTAATGGTCATGTGATGGTTGAAGTAATGGTGGTTTTCCTAACATCAATAAATGGCTTGAATGGCTTTTCTTGTGGAGAAAACATTTGTTTTCCTTTTTTTTCCCCGGCTATTATTATATTATAATAAGATATTAAAATGGGTACGTACATTTTGATGCAATAACAACAGTTCACGCGTATCAAACGACATTTTAAATAAAAGGACATCATTCATTTCGTACCCAAAAGCAAAAGTAGGTAAGCCAGAAAAAAAGTACTGTAGTGCGATTCTGTAACCATCTCACCGTGAAAACTTAGGTGAAGTGAGCTGTCATTCCAACTAATACTAGGGATTGACACTATTGACAGCTCACTCTAAGCTCACTTCACCTAACTTTTCACGGTGAGATTTTTATAGAATCTATCGGCTGTTTTCTTATGGAAAATTACCTCTTGAGAATTTTTTACTATAACAACGTAAGTCTGAAACTAACCCCCCCGGCTGCTGTTTGATGTTGAAAATGCCAAAAATCATATTTTTATAACAAGTATAGATAAGACATGTTCTGGGTGTTAAATTTTAAACTAAAAGTTCAAATAAAAGTTAGTATTTTTTTATGTTAAGCTTAAAACACTTGTTATAAAAATAATTATGATTTTCGGCATTTTCAATCTCAAACAGCAGCCGGGGGATTAATTGTAGACTTTGCTGTATAGTAAAAAATGCTCAAGATGTTGTTTATCATCAGAAAATAGAACTTTTTTTTTATTCTCGGTGGCACTTTAATTTTTGGGTATAAAATGTTCGACACTTGAACTCAAACTCAAACTCAACTCAAATCATTTAATTCAACTAAACCAATTACAGGCACTTTTGAATTGTCAAAGGGTCGGTCAGTCAGAAAGATGAAGCTAGTTGCCCATTCCAAAGCGTAGGTACCTATGGAGAAGAACGGGCAAGAAACTCCATGGACACTCTTTTAAATCATAAAATTCTTACAAAATATTTGATTACATCATTCGTGTTGAAATTAACCATGTGAGAACGATGTAGAAAAGACGTGCACGTTAAAAGCGTCCGTTATAGAAAACATAAAAACAATTCAGAAATTAAAAATTACAATAAGCCTTGGCAGCTAAGAGATGACCAGTCCCTACTGACGGCGCCCGTTCACGAACATGACGTATGGATCAGCACCATTCAGCTCAACCATTTTGAAGGGAACTTAATGATCCAACACACACGCCACCACCAGCGAGACATTAGAGTGAGCATGACATACTCTCAGCCGCCAGGGCACATTTAAGTCAATGAAAGACGTACCCAGTAAATGGTAGCTTTATAGAAAGTACATAGTGCTCACACGTGTGCTACGCAATTATACAATACTAAACAATTGAGTTGTTACAATGCAAATATAGTTTTCTTCCAATGTTCCGCAGCTCCAGCAATGTTTCCGAATGCTAATTAGTTTAAGCGCCCCTGTGGAGCTGGACCAGCATTGAGCCAAGCATTTTTGTCAGCGATGTAATCCCCTAACTTATAATATGCTTGGCTACATAGTGTGCGTTTAATACAAGATTTAAATTTCGTTTCATTCAGTTGGAGTATGTGGGGAGGAATTTTATTGTAACATTTTAAACAGTACCCCATGAAGGTTGAGTCTACTTTAGCCAGTCTGAAACCTGTTTGAACTAATTGGTCCCTATTTCTAGTCCTATAGTTGTGTTTTTCACCTCTTTTGTTGAATAGATTTAAATTGAATAATGTAACCTTAATATTTTGTAACAAGTTTACCTGTGCCCAATTTGTTTAAAATGGCTTTCTGATTTTCAAGGATAAGCACTGACTTGAAGCTGCCAAACAGCCTAAGACTAATAGGTAATATTGAAACTAACTTTTCACACTGTCACAGTCTCTTTTAAAGTCCAGACATAAGTACGTAATCATGGTCATGATAAAAAAAAAACTATTCTATTCTATTCAATTAATGGTCAGATCATGTGTAGTCCATGTAGATTGACGTCTAAACGGGTATTTTAATTAAGCAAGTACCACACAGATTTGAGTGGACCAGTCTAGTCAGTGCAAGCATTTGTCAGTAATCGTGTAGCTCAACTCAGAACTTGTTCTATATAGAGCCATCGGCACGCTAAGAAGGAGCTTCCTCATCGGTAGCATTCGCCTGTAATGTAACAGTAAAAAGATTCGAGCGAGATCAGTAAGTGAAGAGAACGAATGCTAATTCTAATGCTGATGCTCAAAATCGAAACTTGAATTGTTCCATTACAGTCAGCTCCCGGTGAGGGAGCGCCTTTGCGCTAATAGCTCAATAAGCTGATCAGACAGTACCTAATTTAGAACGAGTGTGATTTAGAAGAAGTGAAAACCTGGTTGAGAACAGTTGCTTGTGAAGCCCTTTAGTCCTGTTGGTCGCGTAACATACTCGTACTAACAGTAGGAATGACTTGCATTTTGACAGTTCAACAACATTCATTGCGTTATTTATGTTGTTGAGCAGACAAATTTTTTCAACATATGAATCAATGGATTAGCAATAGCCTTTGATAGTGTGTTACGCAATTAGGGTGCAGTTCCAGTATTTACAGTACAAGTATCGGTAAGCGATAATTAATTACCTACCAATATAAAATATATTATTTTGCTTTTATTACAACACAAGTACGAGTACCTACCTAGATATTATTTATTTAGCCACAAAGCCCAAAACTTCAACACTAAACAATAACTTACCTACTTACCTGTTATATTCAACAGTGAATCCTAACTTACCTTTAGAATAGACGTTCCAACTCCCATTGAAACTTCGCTCCTTGTTGCTGCAAACCTTGTAACTTATAAGCCTTTTGTAACCGGGTCAAGTCTTACTGCTGCCTAAAAGTAGACAGTTTATGTCTTATTTTGTGTTAAATCTTGAAATGGATTTGCATGTAATCCTTTAATGGGGTAGCTGCTTAGTGTGAAAATTAACTTAGAAAACCCGGCCCCAGCTCCCTAATAATTGTGTAACACAGTATCAATCACCAACTGAATAATTTTCGATCAGGACCAGGCCCGTGCCGGACGGCGCGTTGTGTTCCACGCGCGCCTCAAAGAGAAAATGTCAGCAGAGGACGGGGCCCCATAGGGCCGAAGCCTGCCGGGGCGGCGGGATTTTCCGAAAGGTTAACCGCTGCCCTGGAACAGAAAGGGCTAAGGAAGGAACACGGATGGGTTTTAGTCAGTAAAAGTCTGACACTCCCTTCTGCTCCACCCAGAGCGGGAGGGGTCATTTGATGATTTCCCATCCAAAAAAAAAAAAAAAAGGATATTGCTAATACATTGCGTAATATGTTAAAAAAAATGTCTGCTCTACAACGAAAATAACGCAATGAATATTGTTGAACTGTCAAATTGAAAGCCATTCCTACTATCAGGTGTGTTAAGCAATTGCCCCGCTGCGCTGCTTGTGTGATGAGAGTCATAAATTGACATTTTGACAACTTCAGAATCGATTTTCTTATTTAATTACGTAAATGGAATACACCACCAGCCTTAATCTCATGCCTGGGAAAATAACCGATTTTCAGATTTCATTTTCATTGATCAATTTTGTTAAAAAAAACATATTATAATGTTCATCACATACAACATATATTTCTAATTTAACGACATTTCTCACGCCTGTAATCACCGAAGGGTTAGGTAACAAGATTCAATCGATTTTGAATTACTTGATGTTGCGCGAATAGATGACTTTCATGCCATCATACGTAAACGGCGTGCGTCGATGTTGCGGCGATTTCGGGGTAGCCTTAACAGTATTTAGCTACACTGGCGGACAAGGTTGACGGACCTTTTATAGACTCTGGGCTGGCAGACATGTGCGTGCACATGTTCATGTAGCCAATTAGTGTATTTTTAAGTTATTGTTATTTGTTATTTAGTTACTAACATTTGAATTTAGCAACTCGTACCTTATCTTTATATGAGTGATTTTCTCAAGCATAATTTTTAGGCGGCGCGACTGAAAATATTATCTTAAACTAAACGTACAATAAAGTTATTTTTTTTTAAGAAAGAAGGCTTACTTGTCTTGATCAGGCCGTCAATATTTTAGTAGATAACATATTGGTAGTGAAAAAAAAAATAGTTATTTAGCATAAGTCTAAGTTTGGTGGCGCGTCCACAATCTGTTTTTCTGGAGATGACCACCGCTTAAACGAAACTACACTAGTTTACTAGAAAATACTAAATTTATTTGTATTCAGTATTAGTTTTTCTATCTAATGAAAGTTTTATTTTTACATTTAGGGCAATACTTTATCCTAGTGAAAATCGAAAAGGACTGTCCGCGCGAAATTTTAAATTTTGGTGGGAGTAATCTAATCATTAAGTGACTCATAAAGAAAAAACCTAGATGGACGACGCTACCAACGTTCACTTCGTTTAGTCAGGCACTCACGCGCAGCAGTGACAGATGTGTGCCATCCTGTTGTGAATACCCGCCAAAAACGTAAGTTAGTCTTTTCGTAGTAATCGGACAAAAAACCTGCAATTTTGGTGTAATGTTTAAAAACGTTTTATGACTAAGTTGGTGTTGTAATTTAAATTTGCAATAAAAAGGTTTGGTATGCTTTCAAAATTATACAAATATAAATAGTATATTCTTAGTAGTTTTTTTTTAAATAAAAATATTCAACAAGATTCTAATTTTGGTGGTGCAATTTTGGTGGTTTTGGTGGCATTTTACCAATCACCTAAATTGCTTAGTTACACCAAAATTAGTTTTTAGAGTTACGTAACTCACCAACAAACGAAAACAGAACCATAATAAGATAACTCGGTTTGGAAGTACAATACCTATATTATACCTTTTTTTCCGTGGAGAAATGCTCATGCATACTGCACTACCACAGGGAGATAGTGCAGTTATGTAGGACCCCAACCTACTAAAACTCCACGGTGTCCTCCTCTGTCGCTTATGGCGGGAACACTGGCACGCGTTAGCACTCATCCGCGAACCCGCCGCGGCTGTCCGTCACCGGACCCTCCTCTGGGGATTACCCGACATCACCGGCGCACTAGAACATAATGCACGCCGTGACTACCCCAAGGACCAAACCAGCACATGGGCGACAGATGACCCTGTGTCCGGGCACCCTTAATCCCCTTTTTCCTTGCGGCGAGTCAGGTCAGTGGCCCCACCGCCTACCACTTTTCGGCCGCAGAAGATAGGGAGAGCGGCCAAAGTCATACCGACACTCCTCTTCCCTAGCGGCCCCACAGCGTCCGCCATCAGATGGCGGCGACCCCGTTAAGGACACGGAAGGTAGGGAGAGCGGCGCACTGCAATACCGGCACTCCTCTTCCGCCGCGACCTCCAACCCTCAGCCGCGATGCCTCCCATGCGACAGCGCGGCCCTCCTCAGTTGCTATGTCTCCCCAGCGACACCGCAACCTACCTGTTGGCCGCTACGTCGTCGACTTATCGGCATAAGCTCTGACGCGCGGCCCCTCCTCGGGTTCCTCCTCGCTTCAACGTGGGTAATCAAGCCACGGTTACTGAGCCTCGACAATGCGGGAACCCACCGGGGTATATTATACCTACGAGTAGCTTGAGAGTGATGAAGAAACAAGAGAATTTATATTTCTGCACTTGTAATTCTCTTAGACGTTCGTGTACACTGTACGCTTAGAATGAAAAATGCTTTAAATAGCAATAAAACATTAAGTTAGGTATTATTTGTTTTCCAGCATGACCAAGAAAAAAATTTCAAAGTTGACACACGCAGAGTGCTTGGAGAAAAGAAAAAATTAGGAATGATCCCGTCAAACTAGAGGAATTGCGAAGAAAAGAAAGAGAAAGATATCATAAAAAAAAGCTGAAGGGAAAATCCTACCTTTGAGTGAAATGCCACCGCGTGCTCGCAGAGTTCAACAAAAATGATCATGATGATGATGATGATAGAGGCCAGAGGAGGTGATTGCAATTCATTTAAATTAAAAACTGTAGAATTAACAAGACAGAAAAATAAGAAAGTTGTATTTGTTGATTGTTATTTTTTTATTGATCTCATTATGTTATTTTTTTATTAAAACATTTATTCACTATAAATAAGATTTTTATTGCTAGGTATATGATTTATAACTTGTTTCAGTAAAAAAAAAATTGGTGTCAATACTTTCTAATTTTGGTGACAGAAGTAAATTCTGGTGTCAATATTTCTAATTTTGGTGTCAGATATCAATTCTGGTGTCGTACTAATTCTGGTGTCGACAATATATTAGAAGCTTTCAGGAATAAATAAATTTCTTTCACATTTTATGGACCTGAATACGTATCTCTTGCTTATCAACATCTTAGATTATTATAAAAACTAGAAACAAACTTTTCCACCAAAATTAGGTAAAAAATCATAGTTGTTGAAATTCACTCATATACTTGCAAAATTGGCTCCCAAAAACTATCCACAGCAACATGACGAGTATATTTCCAAATGATTTATTGAAGAAACCATCACCAATGCAAATATGTCGAATGTCGGGCAGATCCGACGTTCTCGGGGGAAATACGAATAGGTATATGTGTAGCGTTAGGATTGATCGTAGTGAGACGTTTGCCGGGTTATTTGGTGCATTCAACTATGAAGCCCTCAAGGTATGATCCCTCAAGAACTCGACATGCCTTGAGCAACATGCCTTTCAATAATATGCGGTTATTTCTTTGTTTTAGTGTATTGAGAATTTAAGTTAGCTTTTTTATATCTTTAATGAGTTAAATATTGGTTGAGTGTATTTTAAAATATTTTTACAGAGATACATGTTTTTAGGTTCCATAGCAAAAATGGATCCCTTATAATTTAGTCATGTCCGTCTGTCCATACATCCGTCCGTCCGTCCGTTTGGAAGTCAAACAGACATTTTACTCGGAAACTTTTGTCACTAGGCATATCACTGAAAATTGGCAAGAAGGTGTATTCTGCGCATTGCTAAACAATGGTGTAGTGAAATTACGAAAAAAATAATTAGGGGTAACCGATGGATGAGAAAAATATTTAATGCACGTGTGGTATCGTTGGATCCCATAACTTAAAAGATGATTATGTTTCAGGTGACTTTTTTATACTTTTTTTTTGTCTTCTTATTTTTTGAGATTGGGCTGTTTTCGGTAACAACCGCAGTGATAACTTTGTTTTTCATAGTCTTTTCGAGAAATCCTACAATTATAAAAACAAATACAAACTTATTTCTGCGGTAGGTGAAATCAATACTGTGCTTGCATAAATAGTCCGACACGAATTTGGCTAGTTTTTATTTTTGATCGCGAAAAGTGTGCATGTGCAACGATTGGAGATCGAAGTAATGATGATCTCTAGAGTGCTATTCATAACAACTGCCCACTTTAGTACACGTTTAGTAAATGTTTTATCGAAACTAATTCGATAAAACATTTACTAAACATATCCATTTACCAAAATATCCTTCCAAAATCCTATCAAGGGATATCTTCACTGGACCAGCTCTGCGTCAGCTAAGTGATTGATCATTCCACAGAGGGTTTACGGTCAACAGCTCCCTGCCTCACAGAGTCCCTATTTACGTATGTGCATAGTTCAGTGGGGAGCCTAGTTAATTTCCACTAACATATTAATCGTTTCGTGGAAAAGCACTGACCTAATATTCTTTGGGTGGTTTGTTTTTGTGGGTTCTCTGGGGAAGATCATTGTTATCATCATTTTGATAACATTTGAGACATAAACTATTTTACATTGTCAAAACGTATTCCTAATTGACTCTAATGAAACACGCTTACGGATGGTAGATACATTATGTACCTACACATACCTACCTATGTACTTACCTTTACTTACCAGATTGAATGAAACTGAGGTAAGGCACCGAAGTACCTTTCTAAGAGATATCTTAGAAGTCTGTTATTGCTTGGCCTTAAAGTATAAGCAACAAAGTATGACACATCTTAAATACCCGACAATCTAGCACTTTCATAATGGACACAGAATTAACTAGGCCTACATACCAAATCACATCCTCGTATGGCCACTCTCACGTCGTTTATTACAGTAAAACGTTATCGTTATTATAATTCTGTCTTACTCCATTATACCGGCCGAATGTAACCTCAATTGCTAATGAATTCTATCTGCTACAGCCCAGCATATTCACCGGTTTTAGGTTAATAAGTAAGAGTCAGTTTAGCGTTGATAAGACAATATTAACGCCGATTCAGACCTTATGTTTTTGAGGGCAAAAAGACTGTTTGCTAAATTGATACAGTGGTAAAGTTTGCGTGGTTGTGTTTTGTTTATTGTCATCTCTAAACCCTGGGTCCTATACGAAAGCGAAAAGAAAAGCTGCCCCGTCGGTCTCATAGTCGCAAGCGCGACTGCTGAGTCGGTCGGGTGAGGGGTCGGGTTCGATTCCCACGTCGGGCAAAGTGTTACTGGTATTTTTCCACTAGGAATTTCTTAGCAAAGTTTGAATGTTGGCGGTGTGGCTCGGAAAGCACGTTAAGTTTGGATGTTGGCGGTGTGGCTCGGAAAGAACGTTAAGTTCGGATGTTGGCGGTGTGGCTCGGAAAGAACGTTAAGTTCGGATGTTGGCGGTGTGGCTCGGAAAGAACGTTAAGTTCGGATGTTGGCGGTGTGGCTCGGAAAGAACGTTAAGTTCGGATGTTGGCGGTGTGGCTCGGAAAGAACGTTAAGTTCGGATGTTGGCGGTGTGGCTCGGAAAGAACGTTAAGTTCGGATGTTGGCGGTGTGGCTCGGAAAGAACGTTAAGTTCGGATGTTGGCGGTGTGGCTCGGAAAGAACGTTAAGTTCGGATGTTGGCGGTGTGGCTCGGAAAGAACGTTAAGTTCGGATGTTGGCGGTGTGGCTCGGAAAGAACGTTAAGTTCGGATGTTGGCGGTGTGGCTCGGAAAGAACGTTAAGTTCGGATGTTGGCGGTGTGGCTCGGAAAGAACGTTAAGTTCGGATGTTGGCGGTGTGGCTCGGAAAGAACGTTAAGTTCGGATGTTGGCGGTGTGGCTCGGAAAGAACGTTAAGTTCGGATGTTGGCGGTGTGGCTCGGAAAGAACGTTAAGTTCGGATGTTGGCGGTGTGGCTCGGAAAGAACGTTAAGTTCGGATGTTGGCGGTGTGGCTCGGAAAGAACGTTAAGTTCGGATGTTGGCGGTGTGGCTCGGAAAGAACGTTAAGTTCGGATGTTGGCGGTGTGGCTCGGAAAGAACGTTAAGTTCGGATGTTGGCGGTGTGGCTCGGAAAGAACGTTAAGTTCGGATGTTGGCGGTGTGGCTCGGAAAGAACGTTAAGTTCGGATGTTGGCGGTGTGGCTCGGAAAGAACGTTAAGTTCGGATGTTGGCGGTGTGGCTCGGAAAGAACGTTAAGTTCGGATGTTGGCGGTGTGGCTCGGAAAGAACGTTAAGTTCGGATGTTGGCGGTGTGGCTCGGAAAGAACGTTAAGTTCGGATGTTGGCGGTGTGGCTCGGAAAGAACGTTAAGTTCGGATGTTGGCGGTGTGGCTCGGAAAGAACGTTAAGTTCGGATGTTGGCGGTGTGGCTCGGAAAGAACGTTAAGTTCGGATGTTGGCGGTGTGGCTCGGAAAGAACGTTAAGTTCGGATGTTGGCGGTGTGGCTCGGAAAGAACGTTAAGTTCGGATGTTGGCGGTGTGGCTCGGAAAGAACGTTAAGTTCGGATGTTGGCGGTGTGGCTCGGAAAGAACGTTAAGTTCGGATGTTGGCGGTGTGGCTCGGAAAGAACGTTAAGTTCGGATGTTGGCGGTGTGGCTCGGAAAGAACGTTAAGTTCGGATGTTGGCGGTGTGGCTCGGAAAGAACGTTAAGTTCGGATGTTGGCGGTGTGGCTCGGAAAGAACGTTAAGTTCGGATGTTGGCGGTGTGGCTCGGAAAGAACGTTAAGTTCGGATGTTGGCGGTGTGGCTCGGAAAGAACGTTAAGTTCGGATGTTGGCGGTGTGGCTCGGAAAGAACGTTAAGTTCGGATGTTGGCGGTGTGGCTCGGAAAGAACGTTAAGTTCGGATGTTGGCGGTGTGGCTCGGAAAGAACGTTAAGTTCGGATGTTGGCGGTGTGGCTCGGAAAGAACGTTAAGTTCGGATGTTGGCGGTGTGGCTCGGAAAGAACGTTAAGTTCGGATGTTGGCGGTGTGGCTCGGAAAGAACGTTAAGTTCGGATGTTGGCGGTGTGGCTCGGAAAGAACGTTAAGTTCGGATGTTGGCGGTGTGGCTCGGAAAGAACGTTAAGTTCGGATGTTGGCGGTGTGGCTCGGAAAGAACGTTAAGTTCGGATGTTGGCGGTGTGGCTCGGAAAGAACGTTAAGTTCGGATGTTGGCGGTGTGGCTCGGAAAGAACGTTAAGTTCGGATGTTGGCGGTGTGGCTCGGAAAGAACGTTAAGTTCGGATGTTGGCGGTGTGGCTCGGAAAGAACGTTAAGTTCGGATGTTGGCGGTGTGGCTCGGAAAGAACGTTAAGTTCGGATGTTGGCGGTGTGGCTCGGAAAGAACGTTAAGTTCGGATGTTGGCGGTGTGGCTCGGAAAGAACGTTAAGTTCGGATGTTGGCGGTGTGGCTCGGAAAGAACGTTAAGTTCGGATGTTGGCGGTGTGGCTCGGAAAGAACGTTAAGTTCGGATGTTGGCGGTGTGGCTCGGAAAGAACGTTAAGTTCGGATGTTGGCGGTGTGGCTCGGAAAGAACGTTAAGTTCGGATGTTGGCGGTGTGGCTCGGAAAGAACGTTAAGTTCGGATGTTGGCGGTGTGGCTCGGAAAGAACGTTAAGTTCGGATGTTGGCGGTGTGGCTCGGAAAGAACGTTAAGTTCGGATGTTGGCGGTGTGGCTCGGAAAGAACGTTAAGTTCGGATGTTGGCGGTGTGGCTCGGAAAGAACGTTAAGTTCGGATGTTGGCGGTGTGGCTCGGAAAGAACGTTAAGTTCGGATGTTGGCGGTGTGGCTCGGAAAGCACGTTAAGCCGTTGCTCCTGCGTCTGATCTATTTCCGGAAGTGTCAGACTGCGTGCCATCCCATCGGACTGTGAGAGTGAGGGAAGAGAGAGCCAAGGCTGAAATTCGGTCTGGAGGACTAAGTATTATTGACAGACGGCGTTCAGTGTAGGTATACTGCTGCAGAACGGCACTTGAAGTACTTATTATCATCACCATCGTCTCAGCCACCAGCATCTCCACAACAACCTGTGCTGCGATAAGTTATGGTTACCGGAAACGGCTGGATGTGGCCATACCTACTTATTATCGTGGAAAGTACCTCAAAAACGTGTTTCTGAAAATTCAAATTCCGCGCACGAAAATGTAAATAGGAACCAACCTAGAATAGGTAAGTTATCCATCGAGTTTTGATCCACCAATAGGCTAGTTGACGAATATTGGTTTGTAGAATGGTTGTGAGCTAAAAATATCAAAACTCAACTAGGTGATAGAGGAATAATGAAACCGTTTAGTTATAGAAGTGCCAACTGGCTTCCTTTCACTATGCATTTCCAGTTTTGTTAAAGAATAGTTTAAAAAACATGTGCAAATAATACCAATCATTTCTGTAACTTGAAATATACCCATAATACACTGTATAAGCTTTATTTATTCTTAATAATAAAAACCTAGCGTCTACAATGCAAGATGACAATGTAAGAATAAAATCAGTTTATGGGTTATAAAACGTGATTCCCCATGAACGAGACGCCTGTAAAGGAAGATCAATTTCGCTGTAAAGTAACCGGTTTTGAAGACAAGAGTTCGACGCACGATTTTCTATTACTGTGGAATATGTAGTCTGTTATTTAGCTATCCCATACTGGTTATTTAAGACATAATAGCATTTTCAAGTATAATTTCTTAAAACAAAAAATATTATCGTAATATTATTTATATCGGCAATCTCTTGGCTATACTACCAGTCGACAGCGATGCTGAGGAATATTTCGACGCCATATTTTACTTTGTTAATAGTTTTAGTTAGGTTAGGATTATTATATTTTTATTTTATTAGTTTGTTAGTTAATTTAATGTAAGAAGTATATTCAGTGCATATTATGTCGTAGGTTTTTCATAAAATTAGGTTTTTGATGAAAAACCGGAAGATGACACATTTTAAACTCAATTTCATCATAAACCTGTAACAATCCAGATCTTTGATCAAAAACCTGAACTAGTTTGGGTTTATGATAAAGTTCTTGTCAAAATCACGGGTTTGCTTTGTTTTATGACAAATAAATCAATTTAAATGAAATAAATAAAACAACCCATCATCATTTGCAACTTAGTAGAAGGAAAACAATTATTTATTTATCAAAATTTTACATCCATGATCCAATCAATATTCTCCTCCTTCAATCCAATTATGAAATGAAATATTTCAATTTCACGTACCTACCTATATTAATCTGATTTCGATAAGCCGCGAAAATGAAATTTCGTAACTATTAAATACGACTAAACTGAGTCAAAATTAAAAAAAGAAGAAAATGTAATAAAGAAACGTTTACCGTGCTTGCTTTTTTTATAAATCTGCTAGCATGCTTTATTTATTATGACAGTTTGTTGACTTGTGACATCTAATGTATATCAGATTGATCATAAACCAAAACTAGTTCAGGTTTTTGATCAAAAATCTGGATTATTACAGGTTTATGATGAAATTTAGTTTAAAATGTATCATCTTCCGGTTTTTCATAAAAAACCTAGGTTTTTGATCAAAAATCTAATTTTATGAAAAACCTGCGACATATACCTATATTTTTATTCTCATATGGGCTGATTTTTCAATAGTCAGATCATTATTATTCGTGGAATTAAATTGACGTCACTAAGAACTGTCAAAAATTCAAAATGATTCCTCGGATAAAATTATCTGGCGTTGGAAAAATCTGCCCATAATAACATATATTACATAATCAAATTAAACGTCAAAGATTTACAAAAGAATGTTTCCTAACCTCACCGCTTCCTTTCGGAAAGTGTCCCATCCTTTTGGTTCAAGTTTTTTTTCAAGTAGGTACTTGGGTACAAGCGTTTAACCCAGTGCCCAGATAGAAATAAAAAAGTACTTCCACCACCTTGATTTTCATATCAAGATGAGCACTATCCTCCCCACCATAATACAGTAGCCGCTTCGCCAGCTGATTTCAGTATCTAGTCACGTAGTCTATGAGCTACGTCACAGGTCGACGACCCCGTCGCTACACATCACACCCTTTCATTGCGTCGCGTAAACAAACTGTAGGCAGAATAAGAACATCAACTCCTGACAAATCTGGGAAAGAGTAACAGCCCGCACTATACCAGGTTCTCTTACCTTGAATGGTCGATCTATTCGATTCATCTCCAGCCTATAGATGGCAGTCCACTGCTGAGACACAAGCCCACAGGGAGTGGGCTGTAATAATAATAAATAATAATAAACATTTATTTCTCTTCCATAAAGGCGCCTTAAAATATGAAAACTCTACATATGATAAATCCTTTGTGGGAGTCTGGTATCAGCACTAGGAAAAACCTGTCACACAGATTACCAGCCCCCTCCCAAAAACAATGATTGAGTATTAAATCTTAAGATAAACAGATTATTTTAACCTTTGGTAGGAGAACAGAGTAAACCAAAATAAAGGGGAGAAAAAAAAATATACAAAATTTGAAATAATATTGAGTACTAGTGAAGTAGTGTGGTGTGGTGTGGTGCAGAGTGGTATGGTGTGGTGTGGTGTGGTGTGGTGTGGTGTAGTGTGGTGTGATGTGGTTTGGTGTGGTGTGTTGTGATGTGGTGTACTGTGATGTACTGTGGTGTGTGTATAGGTAGGCTGAAAAAACATTTATCTTAACACTATTAAGAGGCTTTCAGTGCTATCGTAATCAAGGTTCAGTAGATACGTGGTGAGAACTTACTTGCTATTTGCTTTAGTAATAGGGTATATTTTTAAAGTACAGTTTATTTTGTTGTATAAATAACTGCCGAGGAAACAAAAGTTGCAGCGCGAAAGACTACTTTTAAACAGTTGAGTGGAACATACATTTGTCTTAATGCGTTTATGAGCGTGCAAGGATGAGTTGTTTTTCAAAAAGAATGTTTACGCAAGATTTTTTCAACGATAAACAATTGTCGAACAGTGAGAACCTTGCACTTTGCGTACAGTTCAGAGGTAGGGTGAAAAAACTGTAAAGCATGGGCTACGAGTACCTTAAGCACTGCTCTCTGTGCTCGTTCGATTTTAATCATGAACGATTTAGGGGCACCAACCCAAACAGAAATGCAATAGCTTAGTACAGATTGACAGAGTGCAAAGTATACTGTTTTAAGAACTTTTGGATCTGCAACACGTCGTAGGCTTTTAAAAATGAAGATGAGCTTCCTAATCCTCTTGGACAACAGATCGATGTGGAAATTAAAGTTTAGGTTTTTGTCTATAGTTACACCGAAGTACTTGAGAGAGTACACTTTTTCAAGTTTAGGGTATGAGCATGAGTAGGAAGAGCTGTGACACGAATGGGCCGTGATGTTTAATAAGGCGTTTTGAGTGAGATGACTGTTTGTTATTGAAAATGTTATGTATTTAGTTTAGGCTGTATTAAGTGAGAGTAAGTTATTGTTTAGCCAGGTCATAAGGAGTGAGAAACCCATTTGAGCAAAGTGGTACACTTCCTCCCAAGTATCTCCAAAGAAAAGAAGAGCCGTGTCGTCCGCGAAAGCTTTAAGGTAGTAAGGTTTAAGGTTAGGTAAGAAGCGTAATCCACCACGCGTGCCCAGTGCTCGATTGGTAGATGTCACATGTCTTCGATTTTTGGTTCTAGGACATGCCGGTTTCCTCACGATATTCTTCTTCATAGTTTTGAGAGCAGTGGTGATGGAATTATTTACACAAAGTGAGACGATGTGACCTCAACATCACATATGTTGGTTAAGGTCCACCACAAGCCGTACGTACATACGAAAACTTTAGTAATTAATTAAATTGTATGACCTACTTGTATTTGTTCCAAGTCTGGGTGTTTTTCTATCTATAATATGTATGTATTTACAAAAAAAAATTGTATATAAGTAGTTTATCAGCCATCTTGTTACCATAACACAAGCATTAGGTTGCTTAGCTTGGGACAAATGGTGCTGTGTGAAATGTCCAGGGATATTATTATTATTATTAATTGAATCAATCCTTCTTTATTTTCTTGCTATGTGGTTAAAGTCAAGCCTCTTCTGTGACGTCACTATCAGTTTGTCGAGTTAATTCGTTTGTTTGACTGTTGAAGAGGGAGGCCATTTACTCAATGGGCTTAGACTTTGGAGATATCGGTTTTTAGTTTTCCGTTAATTGCTGTTTGAAAGTAATTATTACTATCTAGTGACTGGTTTTGATATGGAAGTATATTTTCTTATAGCTGCTCTTTTTGAAGACTTACATATTTCGGGCCTGAAAATAATTTATCATCTTGGCATGAAATTGTTTTTTTTTTGTAATATCCGTATTTTCTTGGAATTTAGTCACTGTTATTAATGTATTTCCTACTTCCTACTGAATGCTGATGGCTGAAACCCTCCTCCTCATAACCCTACAAACGTAGACCTGTTTTAAATGAGCACCGTTTTATGAACCTGTCACCCATTTCATATCATCCTATGCCTAGCTTTTGTTCGAAGAGAGCATTAACCTCGGTTTTTCAATACTCCGCTGACAATTTCCTCGTCTTTAAAGAGAGTGCTATGACCGGAAATCCTCGAGTATTTGTGTAAATACACCCTTTTGATGACACTCGTGGTGAGTTGTTTGTTCTGTATGAGAACGACCCCATGACGATCAAATGATTACAGAAGGACGTAGAGGGGCTCAGCATCTAAATGTTCTTTTGATTTATGCAGGCTTCATCCGTGTGAAATTTCTCGTTTTAACATAAAATATATCACTCGGACACCCGGAAATACTGTAGCAGCCCATTGGTGAAAGAATTTTCGGAACCGTATTAGTAGATCCAAAGATAACAAATAAACACACTCACAAATACCTCTTTATGATATTAGTGTAGATTCAAAATCTTCGGGTAAAAACATTACCGTTCTTCTACAACAGTTGGGTAAAAATTTACACTGAACTTTTTACTATTACAAAGAAAAATACCAAACCTACTACACTATACATTGTAACCATCTTCCAGTATGGGGCTTAATAATTGTCAGGAAGACCACCCGATCTATTAGATCTATTAAAATCTCGCCGTGAAAACTTAGGTGAAGTGAGCTGTCAATAGTGTCAATCCCTAGCATTACCTAGGTGGAATGACAGCTCACTTCAAGCTCACTACAGAATAGATTGGCAATAGTTTATCATATTATTCTTCTGGAGGACATTTCCCTTTTCTTAAACGAATTTATAAATGTAGAGTAACTTATTACATACTTACGCAGAATAAAAGTATGAACCTGCAAATATGTTGAAGTCTTAGCCATATTATCTGACATTATTTTCGTTCAATATTTATTCAAACACGTCACAGCCACAATCAGGCTTTTATGCCATAATGTGTGACGCAAGAAGTTGTATGAGTTCTTATATCTAAGTAATTAAATGTCACAGTGTCACCTTCGAACGAGATTGGGCACTTCTCGTTGTATGCGTCTGTGGGTTGTGTACCTAATGATATTATAAAAATAAACATTCAGAAAATATTGTATGGTTTTGGGTGGGCAGAAGTAAATTGTAGTGAAACAGTCTCTGATCAAAGAATTCGAAAAGGATATCGAAACAAAACTAATCTAGCTTTTAACTACTTTAATTTGATTAACACTTTTTTCTTTAATCCTAAAAGTACCGAAAGTTCAACTTTTCAAGTCCATCTACTTTAACGAACATCTTTAAATGATTCAATAGAAAAAACTGGGAATCCCCTTGGAATAAAAGCTGCACGCAATTTCAACAAGGGCTTAACCCGGGGAATAAAAATGCGCATGTCAAAGAACTTTCTATCAATAACGACAGTGTGCAGTGTGGAACATTTATGTGGATTCCACAATTCCCAGTACAGTATTTATAATCTTTCCTCGAAAAGACAACTGATCTTGATGTATTCAGAAATAAAACTTGATGGGAAGTTTATATTTATTTTATTTGCGCTTCAGTTTGAGTCAAGTCTGTATATACTAAGGGATCTTATTTCATGCTGCTGTATTTTGTCTTACATATATTGAAATTCGTTGGATATTCTGATTTACTTATGATAAAAACATATTATTGTTTTTCAGTTGTAACCGGTTTGACTGCAAGCTGACCCCCACATAGTTGGGGAAAGGCTAGGCTTATGATGATGATGGCAAACAACAAAAGGATGAATAAAGAATTCACGCAAGAATTCAAGATGTGACAGGAAAGTAAAATTGACAAGACGATTAATATTTTGCAATCGCACATCGCGCTATGCAGCTAAACATCCTAAGATCCCACTTGACATGCTGTTCGACAATGAATCTTGCAAGTTTTTGTCTCCCTTTTTTTTCGTGCCAAAATCCTCATGGATACCGTTCGTCTGGGGAGAGCGTGGAGTTAAGTCGGACTCCTTCCGATAAAACCCCACTGCTCCTTTTACTAGCATAAGTCGGGGGCCTGGGAGATACATGTACATTTGCCGCAACCCCGACTGGTCCGCCCGCCATGCTTAGCAGGCCCCATCACCAATTGCAGCCGATTCCACGAACACGTGGAGCCAGGAAGGCCCTGACCTTGAATTGTGGATAGACCCATTCTCATCTCCGGGTTGTTGACCATAGAGTCAGTTTTCACGCGCCAGCCACTGAATTGTTAGTAAAAACTCAGTTTTACTGTCACATAAACTTTGTTATAACAGTTAGTTCTGTACTGGTTTATGTTTGAAATCAGATTATTTACATACTACAGAGTATTCGCACGTCGTCGTTCTGACCGATAGTAATATTTAAAGTTGAAGTGATTTTTATTTATGGCGCGGTAATTTAGTTGTGGACCTGATTTTTATATTTGGATATTCTCTTTTTCTTACTTTTTGATTATATAACAAGCAGCACCCCGTGATTTCACCCGCATAAGTGGCAATCCCGTGGGAATATCAGGATAATAAGTGTCCTATGTGTATAAGCTATATTTCTGTAAAGTTTCATCAAAATCAGTCAATCAGAATCAGTAGTTTTTGCGTGAAAGAGTAACAAACATTCATCCATCCTCACAAACTTTCGCGTTTATAATATTAGTAGGATGTACAAGTATATACAGAAAAAAAGGGGAGGAGCTCATTGGGTATCAAAAAATTCGTCCACATCGCTGTCAGTGGGAACAGTGCCCAAGAGACTGGCAGCATTGCCACGTTAGCTCGTGGCATCACGTACAAGAACAAGAAAGCTGGTTTCAGGCGGTATCTTATAGTACTCTTTGGTTTCAGGCACGACTTGCTACAGTATTATGTAATTTTTCTTATCTCTAACAATGTCGATGGATAATTGGTAATGAATTACAGATGGTTTGCTTACTCTCAAACTGATAGTAGAGCGAGACACGCTTTAATTACAGCTCGCCAAACAAATTCTAGCCTAATATAAGAGCCAATAAGTCGCTAACTTGAAGAGTGAGATGGCAGAAACAACTGATCGGGGTACCAAGTTTAATTTACTGTTCATATTACTAGCAATCGTTGTATGCGATGTATTAGCAACCGTAAAACTGGGAGGCTAAAGTGCATTTTGGTGTGATCAATTTTATAAATATTTGGACAATGGAAAATAATGTTTGATGTTCAAGTTATTTAATAGTCTCCTCAATTTGAGTTATTAAGCTTATCACAATCAAGTTAGATCTAAGTTGTTCTAGAAATTAATTTGATCAATCCCATTCTGAGAATTATGTTCAGAATATAATTTATTTAAAGGCTATTTACTTTTAATTAGTTAAGTTTTGCTTCTGGTTATACTGGAACAATTTCGCTGAAGTTGTAACTGACTCAAACTTAAATCATTTATTTCAACTTAACCAATTACTTTGATCAATCCCATACCGAGAATTATGTTCAGAATATAATTTATTTAAATGCTATTTACTTTTAATTAGTTAAGTTTTGCTTCTGGTTATACTGGAACAATTTCGCTGAAGTTAATAGTAACTGACTCAAATCATTTATTTCAACTAAACCAATTACAGGCACTTTTTTCTTTATTTAAAAAAAAAAAAACTTTGCCCTACACTAGGAATTTCTCCTGTATCGTGGGTGCGTTTACAGACATATAAACTCACATACACAAACAGTCAGACCCGGAACAACTAATTGTAGTTTATATAAATATTTGTTCCGTGCGGGAATCGAACCCGCGACACGCAGCGTAGCAGTCAATCGCTTAACCACTGCACCAAACGTGCCGTCAACCGTTTGCGTTTTGAATTGTCAAAGGGTCGGTCAGTCAGAAAGATTTTATTTATTTATTAAAACTTACACACACTATCTTTACAGGATGACCCCAATGCAATAGTGGTTAGTAAATACACACCAAATAAAATGAAAAATCAACTAACGCCTAATACATAAAAATCTAAATTAAAAAAAAAAACGCTTTCAACAATACATAAAATCAAAACTTTAAAAATACAAAACTTTTTTTTAGTGCTATATAAACATAACCTAAAATATAAAATCAAACAACACAGAATATTAATATTTTAGTATAACTAACAAAATTCAACAAAACTCTTGCGAATTCACTCAAACTGGACTTGATTTAATACACATATTGTGCGGATGAGGGGTGTTTTTGACAGCAGGTTGGTTTTGGCAGCAGGCACGGCCAGCAGTGGCGGTCGCCGCCGCCTCCACACGTACCGATCTGGCACGCACAGCTTCAGGTGACGCAGCACACCCGGGTTGTGAGCTACTCCACGCAGGAGCTTTAGCGCATACGCCGCAAGTGTCAATTCCCGGCGCTCTCTGAGTTCGTTGTACCCCACCATACCCAGTACAAACAGTGTAGGATACATCAGCAGGTAAAAAGGGTAAACCCCATAAAGTTTAAAATACAAGTGTCTTGTAAATTTATTCTGTACTCGTTCCAGCATGACATTGTATTTCGCTTCATGAGGAGCCCAAATCACCGCACTGTGTTCCAAGTGACTCCTTACCAAAGCGTCATACAGCACCCTGAGCGTGGTAACGCTTGTGAATCCCTGCGACTGTCTCAGCACGAAACCCAGGTTTCTGTACGCCTTCTTGCAGATCTTAACTATATGATCCCGGAAAGTTAGATCCGGGGTAAGCAGTACTCCTAGATCTCGTACTTGAGACACTCGCTGCATCAGCGCTTCCTCTACTTTGTATTCATAGGCTAAGGCAGTCTTCGCGCGCGTAAATGTCATCACTGAGCATTTCGCTGTGTTGAAAAGGAGTTTATTTTTATGGCTGCACTCTACCACTCTATCTATGTCTTCCTGGAATCTCTCACACTCCGACTCACCCTTAACCTCGAGCAGCAATTTGAGGTCTTAACATACACTATGTTTGACTACGTCTGGTAAGTCATTTATCATTAAAATAAATTCGAGAGGACCCAAATTGCTGCCCTGGCTCACACCTGACCTTGTGTAGTATGGCTCGGATTCGAACCCGTTGTAGTCAACGTACTGCTGTCGGTCGTTCAAGTAGCTGGCAAAGAACTGTAGTAGGTGCGGAGTGCAGCCAATGTTTGCCAGCTTCATTAGCAGTACATCATTGTCAACGGTATCAAACGCCTTTTTGAAATCAAAATATGCCGCGTCTACCTGCACACCAGCATCCACAGCCGGAACCACCCTCGCCATGAAGTTAAGCAGATTAGTGGCAGTGCCGCGCCCCGGCCAAACCCGTGCCGCGCCCCGGCCGGAACCCGTGCTGCGCGGCCGATAGCTGTGCGCTCACTTGAGCCTGCACGCAGCGTTGGATGGCAGACTCGAACACTTTTGCAGGTGTCGACAACACTGCCACCGGTCTGTAGCCACTGACATCCGGACCTGCCTTACCCTTGGGAACCGGAATCACTCGCGTGATTTTCCACCTAGGCGGAAACTTTGCTTGATTAATTTCTTTTTTCTTTTTTTAAAAAACGTTGCCCCACCCTAGGAATTTCTCCTGTGTCGTGGGTGCGTTTACAGACATAAAAACTCACATACACAAACAGCCAGACCCGGAACAACTAATTGTAGGTCATACAAATATTTGTTCCGTGCGGGAATCGAACCCGCGACACGCAGCGCAGCAGTCAATCGCTTAACCACTGCGCCAACCGTGCCGTCGAAAGAAGATGCAACTAGATGAAGCTAGTTGCCCATCACAAAGCGTAGTAGGTACCTATGGAGAAGGACGGGCAAGAAACTCCATGGACACTCTTGGACTTGTTGGCCTAGTGGTGCCAAGTGTGAATGCTGAGCTTTGGTCCTGGGTAACTTGGCTCGACCAGGGGATCGATGCCAGGATCTTACGCAGCAGACTAGCTTGCGATCACTTTAGCATTTTCACTCAACATTTTCACTTTATTTTAAAACATGCAAAACATTTTGGTGCAATTTTAACTGAATTTGAGGTTATGGCCCGCCATTAAATATTATAATAAAATGAATTTAAAGCGATTAAGCCGTTGCACTGCCGTCCAAAGTTTACGATGTCTCGACATGTCGAATGCATCAATTTACATGAAATATTACTACCGTGAGTCAGATCGAGAAGATCTCAAAGAGAAGGTTAATAACACCCTGTAATTGTCATAAAACGCAAGTGTAAATCTTCATCAAACATGTTTAGTTAGCTTCCTTCCGATGTATTTGAAAATCTTAAATTCCAATAACAATAATATGAACCAAAATGAAATATCAAAATTTGTTCAAAGCTCAGCTCAGGTCAGCTTTGAACAAATTTGAAAATTCAGCTTTGATTTGTACTAATTTTGATATTTCATTTAGGAAACTTACTAAATTTTAGAACTTACTTACTTCGCTTCGCAGGAAATCACAAAACATCTCAATTTCCGCATTGTCAATGTTACACATAATGTAGGTAGAATACGGTTCCTACTTCAAAAACGATGTTCTCGTAGAGTGTCTCAATACTTTTATAGTAACATTTTATCGTCATCATCATCTGCCAAGCCTTTTTCCAACTTCGACGACACGGTTGGCGCAGTGGCTGAGCGATGCCCCCCGCTGGGTTCCCGTATTGTCGAGGCGGGGGGCTCAGTAGCCGTGGCTTGGACAACCACGGTGAAGCCAAGAGGAACCCGAGGAGGGGCCGCTCGTCAGAGCTTTGCCGGTAAGCCGACGACGTAGCGGCCAACAAGTAGGTTGCGGTGCCGCTTGGGCGACATCGCAACTGAGGCGGGCCGCGATGTCGTATGGGAGGCATCGCGGCTGAGGGTTGGGGGTAGCGGCGGGAGAGGAGTGCCGGTATTGCGGTGCGCCGCTCTCCCTACCTTCCGCGGCCTTGACGGGGTCGCCACCGTCCGATGGCGAACGCGGTGGGGCCGCAGGGGAGGAGGAGTGTTGGTATGACGTTGGCCACTCTCCCTATCCTCTGCAGCCGTAAATTGGCAGGCGGCGGGGCCAATGACCTGAGCCGTCGCAGGGGGACCAAGGGTGCCCAGACACAGAGTCGTCTGGCACCCATGTGCTCACGGTCACGGCGTGCTATGTGTGCTGGTGCGCCGGTGATGGGGAGTACTCCCCAGAGGAGAGTCCGGTGACGGACAGCCACCGCAGGTTCACGGATGAGTGCTAACGCGTGCCCGTGTTCCCGCCGTAAGCGGCAGAGGAGGACACCGTGGAGTTTTAGTGGGTTAGAGTCCCACATAACTGCACTATCTCCCCGTGGTAGATCAGAATGCATGAGCATTTCTCCTCGTTAAAAAAATAAATAAAAAAAAGTGGTCGGCTAGTCTAACCGGATTCAGCTGAATACCAGTATTTTACATGGAGCACTGCCTATCTGACCTCCACGACCCAGTTTACTGGGTAATTTGAAACCCCTTGGTAAGACTGGTTGTCAGACTTTCGGGCTTCTAACTTAACGACTATCAAAGATCAGTCAGAAGACGCATGACAGCCGGGACCACCGGCTTATACTTAGTATTATATGATTCGGATTATTAAGTACTAGCTGGGCCTGCGGTCTCACCCACATATGTAAGATTCGATCTCGTGGCAATATCGGGATAAATAGTATCTTATGTCCTGGTCGACGAATGTGCCAAATTCACATTCGGCCGTTTTCACGTGAAAGGGTAACAAACAAACATACAAAAAAGCAAATCTCTTCTCTTTATAATATTAATTTAGAGTTAAAGATACTTGAAATCATTTAATTTCACACCGTGTTTGTATACTTGGTAACCACAAGTAACGCGCGCGTCGCTTCGCCAGGGCATAATACTAAAATACAGCCACAAACCTACTTTAACTTATCTACATATTTGCCTTGCCTAAGTACACTCTTCTCTTTTCAGTAGAGGCTTGTGACCGACAGTGAACTACGATAGGTTCATTAGTATACTTACTTCGTTCGCAAAAGAGGTAGCTGATTATTTTTGAAACTAGTTTGCAAAAGACATCGCTTACCAGTACCACAGTGATACCGCCAAAGTCATCGTCAAATCATTTATTTCGGGTCTGTCCCACTAGTCCCACTTATTGACCCAGTCCCATGATGGCACAAGTGGGATTATTCATATAGGCACATTAAGTGCAGTTTTGACCGTCAAAATTTACAAGAAAATAGATTATATTAATAGATTAAAATAGCTTAAAAACAGAGTTGTTTAAAAGAATTTTTATGCGAAGAAATAAAATGAAACACTTTTTCATACATTTTGCTCTGATACCTACCCCCATTTTACGGCAGATCGCAGCGATGAAGTGCAAATGGCGTAAACGTTATAAATACAGGCCTAAGAGGAGTTAATAAACTACAGAGCTCAAATTTAACACTTCCAAGCAGAAGAAAATCGGTTTTCAACTCGAGCCTGAAATCCAGGTTTATCCTAAACCTTGTCTGAGATTTGAACTGGGTTCAACGCCTCCCCAAAAAGGGCAACTCGGTCAGTGTATGTATATATAGATACATCGAAAAAATGTCTGTTACTAAATAAAACCTCGATTACTAAAGGTGTTATCTATGAAATTGTAATAAAACTGTTTGATAGCGGAAGTCTATAGAAACGTCCCCATTTCGTTGGCGGTCAGGGGGGTAGTCATACACTGTGGCTTGAAATACAGCCTTAATGTCCCATTGTTCGCAGTACACCGACCTGTGTTTTAGGGTTCTGTATTCAATTGGTAGTGACGGCACCCTTCGTACTAGTTTGTCCATGCGTTTGGCAATGCATCATACCAAAAGACAGATTTAAAAATAAATTACTCTCCTGTGCAGTCAGATGAAAGTAAGGATATTGCATTTACAGTAAAATACTGAACAATGATTTATATTATACAATTCATCATCTGCCTAGCCTTTCCCTCACTATTTCTGTTTCTGTGTGTTTCCAGTCTTACAGGATGCAGCTGAATACTAGTATTTTACATGAAGCGACTGCACAACACAATATACACAGTTACATACTAAATATACAGGGTGCTACTACTTAAGTAAAACCGAATACGGTTGATATCCAAACTACGCAGCTACGGAACCAAAAGTGCGTATCTCATGCGCACTTGTTCAGTTTTTATTACTAAAAAAATTACCTACGTTTCATTCAAAATCGTTCGTCCCGATCATTCGATAAGATTTATTACAGGCGACAGACATATCTGTATTTTACGACACATTATTATTTTTTTGGTGTGTAAACATTCATTATACCTAATAGTTTTTTATCTTTTCAAGGGATTTGTTCAGTTCAATAGTTACTGATTTAAATCTTCTTCAGTCGGCGAGGTCATTGGACTTACGGAACTTGATTAAAATACGATTTTCCGTGATAATTTCCACGGGTCTAAGGAATCTTTTTATTCCTGCTCGAATTATCCTTTAAAGTAGCTCAAGAGCTTAGACCAATTTTATTTAGCAACCTTTTATAGTATAACAGTCTCATTGCTAACTTCATAAACTGTTTCTGATCTGAAAAACTAATAATTTTACAGCAGTTTTAAGATGGAATGGATAAAATGTAACTATAAAAAAGGCAGCTCATTAAAAAAACCCTTTTTTAGTAACCGTGAACGAAATTAAAAAGCTAAACCTGCAGTGCGATTCTGTAACCATCTCACCGTGAAAACCAGGTGAAGTGAGTGTGGAGTGCGCTGTCATTCCAAATAATGCTAGGGATTGACACTACTGGCAGCTCACATCAAGCTCACTTCACTTGAGTTTACACGGTGAGATTTTTACAGAATCGACTGGCTGGAGGTTTCAACAGAATTTTATTTTGTTTAACTACAGTCTGGCCGTCGAGAAAATCCTGACACGTGTCGGCGCGACAATTCTGGTAACTAATAAACACGCATAGACACGTAAGCAAAACACGTTCTCGTTTGTATGAAACTGACACGAAACAACAACGCATTCTCTCGTCGGCCGCAGCGTGACCAAGTATGGTCGATGGGCCTCTTAGCTTTTATAATTATTCTAAAATTACTTCCAATAAAAGGAATCTGAACGAAGCTGCCTTTTCGCGCAAAATAAGGCTTCAAAGGTTTTGATCACTAACAAATACCAGAGTTCGCCGACCTCTCGATTCCCGATAACGTCGAGCTAGACTGACAATCTTAACTAGTTGTAACGGGCCGCTATCGCGCACTACACCCACTGAACATTTAACGCGTGCCGGCTAAGAATAGAGATAGTTTGTGCACTTAGCACGAAACTTAGAAGGTTCACTTCTCTAGTCATTTTAAGTCTATCGAAGTCGCTGACGAAATTATCCGGAAAAGAACCGGAGTAACCGTGTGTTCCTCTGTGGCCGGACCACAGTTTAGTACTCAGATGCTATAGTTCGAAATAATACCTACCTAAAGTCTACTTTCATCGGAATATATATATATTTTTAGTACCTCAAGAGATATCTTTTTAATTAACAATTTATGTGGTCCGGCCGCCAGGCAGTGCTCTCTGGCCGCGCCACCTCAAATTAAATAGAGTATAATGAACTATTATTAAATCAATATCCCGAAAAAAACTACCTAAAGAGTACCTTGCATACGACAAATATGGTCCAATAAACCCCTTTAGTTAAGGAGTTATAGGTCGTAGGGTGTGGTCCGGCTGGAAGGTATACTCTGCAGCAAGTCAATTTTGCAATATTTAATATTAACTATCCATAAATCAATTTATATAATAGTACCTTTTCTCTACTCTTCGTTGATACTTTTTTCTCTCAAGAAACTATTCATTTTGATTAATTAATCTTTAAAGTATGTGGCGCGGCTAGGGAGGATTAGTACTTTTAGCAAATATAACGAAATAAGCTTTATTTCTTTATGCCAACCAAAACTGCATAATAAGTACTTTATAAAAAGACCTGGACTTCATCTATAAACTTTTATTTTTATTACCAACAATGATTTTGAAAAAGGTGCACTTTTTGGTTTTTGTTTACCTATCTACCTAAGAATAGGTAGTTAATTTGACGAAGTAAGTGAATATTTTGGTTTAAAATAGACAATAAGTATACGAATAACAAATATATTTTTATAATCAAATATTAACAATTGTTAATACAAGGTATTGTAAATCACGGAAAAGTGTTTTATATAACAAACTTAAGTCAATAGATTGAATTTAAGCATTTAACCCTTTATACAAGAAATAACAATGAAAAAAGAGTGTACCAAAACCGCGTATTAAAAATATAGTCAATCAGTATTACAAATAAAGGAGTTTTGAAGTTATTTTCCAACTTTAAAATGCAAGGCCTAAATTAAAAATGAATATAATTTATTATATTATAATTTACAATTTAGCGTATAAAATACAATGAACATGCATTAGCTGGTTTTTAGTCCTTGTAACTTTAGTACTTAAATCATCATATAATTATGTTTCCCAAGTCCAGACGATCAAAAAGAATCAAGAAGATCAAAATGTTTATTTTTAATTTAGGCCTTGCATTTTAAAGTTGGAAAATAACTTCAAAACTCCTTTATTTGTTATACTGATTGACTATATTTTTATTACGCGGTTTTGGTACACTCTTTTTTCATTGTTATTTCTTGTATAAAGGGTTACATGCTTAAATTCAATCTATTGACTTAAGTTTGTTATATAAAACACTTTTCCGTGATTTACAATACCTTGTATTAACAATTGTTAATATTTGATTATAAAAATATATTTGTTATTCGTATACTTATTGTCTATTTTAAACCAAAATATTCACTTACTTCGTCAAATTAACTACCTATTCTTAGGTAGATAGGTAAACAAAAACCAAAAAGTGCACCTTTTTCAAAATCATTGTTGGTAATAAAAATAAAAGTTTATAGATGAAGGTTAGTTTATAGGTCTTTTTATAAAGTACTTATTATGCAGTTTTGGTTGGCATAAAGAAATAAAGCTTATTTCGTTATATTTGCTAAAAGTACTAATCCTCCCTAGCCGCGCCACATACTTTAAAGATTAATTAATCAAAATGAATAGTTTCTTGAGAGAAAAAAGTATCAACGAAGAGTAGAGAAAAGGTACTATTATATAAATTGATTTATGGATAGTTAATATTAAATATTGCAAAATTGACTTGCTGCAGAGTATACCTTCCAGCCGGACCACACCCTACGACCTATAACTCCTTAACTAAAGGGGTTTATTGGACCATATTTGTCGTATGCAAGGTACTCTTTAGGTAGTTTTTTTCGGGATATTGATTTAATAATAGTTCATTATACTCTATTTAATTTGAGGTGGCGCGGCCAGAGAGCACTGCCTGGCGGCCGGACCACATAAATTGTTAATTAAAAAGATATCTCTTGAGGTACTAAAAATATATATATATTCCGATGAAAGTAGACTTTAGGTAGGTATTATTTCGAACTATAGCATCTGAGTACTAAACTGTGGTCCGGCCACAGAGGAACACACGAGTAACCGACATAGCTTGCAGAGTAAGTAAACTGAAGTCGCAGTGGGCTGGTCATGTTTGTCGAAGGACCGGTTGCCGGTGGAGCAGACGAGTCCTAGAGTGGTGACCGCGTATAGGCTGTGGGACGGCCCCAGCTAGATGGATGGACGACCTAAAGAAAATGGCTGGGACACACTGGATGCGGAAGGTGGAGGACAGAGTGTTGTGGCGCAGCCTGGGAGAGATCATGTCCAGCAGTGGACTGCAATAGGCTGAGTTGATTGAAGTCGCTGATCCCATTAAAACAGTGGAATATAAAAGGCCTGGCCGCAACCCTTCTTATCTCTTGTTGAATATAATTTAATGGGATAACCAGAGAGCTGTGGTGTAAGGATGTTTAGTCGCTGGAATGACATTGACAGGAGGGCGTTGTTAGTAAAAAAATTGTAAAGTTGTCACTGTCATTTTGTATTGACAAAACAAGATGGCGGCGTTAGTTCTGATTTCGCCCACGCGCCAAAATAACAATATAGCGTTGTAAACAGTATTTTACTCCATACTATTTTATTTTATTTTTGTGTAGTTTGAAGGCTATATTATTATAGCAGCATATTGTTGTACACATTATGATATATCCATATGCACAAAAAAACCTGACATGTAACTTTTTGAATAGTTCACGTAAAGGTAAAGTTGGCCGAACAGCCACCAATTTTCCAAGATGCCACTTTCGATTGACTTAAAATTGCAGGCACTTGGTATTCTGTAATGTTCTTGTGTGATGTAGTACGTGTCTGGTCAGGGTGGCTTGACCTTTCTTTTCCTAGGCATAATTTATATAGAGGCATAATACCCCGGACAGGCAGTGTCACTCCTTCCGGTAATTCGTAAGTCAGATTGTATCTGTATCTATCTTGTATCCATGAAAATGAAGTGACATGATCAGAACTTGGGGTATGTGAAGTTTGTGTAATTTTAGTTTTTTCTAGGGATTTTTCCCACACTGAGAGTATTTTGTATGCAAGTAAACATATTAATGTTACAATTAAAATTGATTACCTATTGTAATAGAAATTGTTTATTAAAGTTGTTAATTGAAATTGAATTTGTTTTTTGAAATTGAAATAATTGATTTTACATAAATATTTACAATATTAGAACCTTAAAAATACTCTCCAAATGCCCTTTATAAGTTAATCAAACATTTGTGTAACAGCTAAGATACGACGTTTGACTGCAAACATAATAACAGATGACGTCATTCTTGTAAACTTGCAATGATACGAAGGTTGTTCTAATTTATACGTCTATTGTTTTGATAACGTAATCGAATAACCAAAGTTATGTCAATGATATTGGTCTATTTTATAAATAGCAAGCGTAAAGGCACTTCTATGCTGTGTGACTTGAGTATGTATACGACCGAGCTACAGTCCTTTCACAGTTATTTTACCTCTGATTTTGCATCACTGTCCAAATCACAGTGATCTTTATTCCCATTGAAATAAGGTTGCTGTTAGGTTGCTGCCACTGAGAAGTCTGTCAACATCATTGTGGTCTTTATTCTCGTTACAATAAGGTTGTTGTTAGGTTGCTGCCATGGTGCTGCGGTCAGACGTGAAATAACTGTGAACGGACTATACATGCAAGGGCTAAATTTAACACTCAAACAAGTCACTGGACGAGCGCAATTTTTAACACACGTTCAAACTATGAATATAATAGGTATATTCATGGGGGATCACCTCATGAATATACGTAAGAGCGAATTTCAAGTTCAAGTTCAAGAGCTGTCAGTCACATTAGTCTTGTGGAATATTGACAGTGACGGCTCTTGAACGCGGTTTGCATGTACTGATTGCGTTCAGTTTCATAGGCGACATTCGCCCTTACTGTGTTCAAAAGTGCACGTGTTCAGGGATTTGCTAGACCTGAAAATCCTTATGCGATCTATGCATATTTCAAATAGTGCAATAACAGTGTGTAGGAGTTTTGTGAAGGGCGACTAGGAACCTTAAATATTTATTTAACCCACCACCGATTGGGTCCCACTAAACGCACGACACCATCGCGGCAGGCCAAGACGAAAATGGCGGGACGAGCTTGACTCCTACCGTTAGGACTGGCCGGCACTCGCTCAAGATAGAATTGTATGAAAAAGGCACAGGGAGGCTTTTGCCTGCAGTGGGACAATACAGGCTAGTTAGACATTTATTTAAAGTCTTTTCAACTAAACCCTCACGATCTGTAAAAGTCAACTGCGTTTGTAATGGTAATAAGTCTCGGATAGGAGACCCTGAGCATCTTACAAACCTTTCCGCTTAATAAATATGGAAGCTGATAATTAAATATCCTGGCATTCCTTCAAGGTTGTGTTCATAGTTCAAGATCAATTTGATCGAGACTCCCACCTACACAATCCAGGGAATGTCATGCATAAAATTAATATGCATTATGATGTTCATTAATATATTCTAGTTTTATGACGATGTTTGATGATAATAGCTAATATAATTGTACTGACATTTTGTCTTGATTTATAACGTAGCCATTGGAGATTCTATAATTGGTAGTAAAACCATAGCCAACCTATGGTTTTGTTGCAAACCTCCAATTTTTAATAAACATCACAAATCTGATTCAACAAGGAAGACCTAAAACAATAATATAGATAAACACCAGAACCCTTATTAAAAAAAACAAGGGTTTTCAGGTTTAAGCCACCAGTTATTTAATTAAGAACCTAACCGTTATAGAAATGCAGTTCTTTATACAAAAATGACAGCTTAGTTTGGTGCTAAATTGTAATTTTGTGAACACAGGGTACAATGATGTTTTATGAAATGGTTTGGTCTATCCTATGTTCCGCCGAAAGGCATACAAAATAGTGACGCTGAAGTGTCGCTAAAGTCAATATTATCAAATTTATTTTTTAATTTATATTAATTATAAAAGTACAAAATCTCATAAAATACAAAATAAAAATACAAAATAGAGAAACCTGAACCACCTTAAGCAAACTCTAAGGTCACCCGAAATCTAACCCTAAAAATAGATGGTTTTTATATTAATGGCATTCCGCCATAAAACGGTCTCAAGCTAGTTTTATTATAATTGTATTCATTTCTTTAATGAGGGTATTTGTGATAAAATATTCAAAAATATCGATATTTTTGGGCACGATATTGAATAGCGTGCTTAATGACATCATGAAATGGTTGTGAATGGCCTTTCAATATATTAATAGATTTAGTGCAACAGGTGAAAATGTATTAAAGAGAGAGTATGATATAGCTTTGTTTGTCTAAAGTAGCTTTTTTATTACGTCTAACTTCTGCTCGCGACTTCGTCCGCGCGAAATTTCTTGTTCCCCTGACCCACCCCGTCGCAACAGATCGCATCAGATCGCCCCGTCGCATCAGATCGCATCAGATCAGCTGGGCTCTTAAGGGCCCTGGTGTGATGTTAAGTAGCCTTCCTCAAGAATTAGGATACCAAGTGCAAAAAAAAAAATTGAATCTGACAGGTAGTTCCAGAGGTTAGCGCGTTCAAACAAACAAAAAAACTTTCCAGCTTTATTATTAGATAAGAATAGATAGATACATTCGTGATAGGTCTGTCTGTCTGGATGTCGAGATGGCGGCTAATAGAGAAGCACCAAATCAATTGGGATAAGGCCAGGAGAATGATGATGATGGGACAGATAGATTCGTTTTCAGGTAACCTGGTTAAGGTTGCAGATGCAGGGGTTAAATTGTACACGTTATAGACTGGTTATGCTTATGCTATAATTATTGACATTTATAAATGAATAGCCAGTCACCGTGAACTGTTTGTAGTTGCGTAAACCAGTGCTCGACAGAGCGTGGTCTAGCGCGTGGCGTATCACGTCAGAGGTGCTGTCTATGCTTACACAACATAACATCACGCCTGTATTCCTCGAAGGGTTAAGCAGACTCACATCTGGCCAGTTATGTTTAAGCCTATTGCAATCAACCAGACACCAATCTAGATTCCGGGCTGCTATTGAGAAATTCCAGATGGAAAAACCCAATGACATTTTGCCCAACCCGGGAATCGAAGCCGGAACCTTATGCTCAACAGTAGGGCTTGCGACCGCAAAACTAACGAGGCCAGGTCGGTTTATCTACATGAAATACTAATAAATTTGTTAATAATTTTTCTAATTGCGTTAAGTCTATAAACTAAAAAGAAGTGACCCTCTAATAATAATCATAATCACTTTATTTCAGGCAACTAAGGTCCATAGATAAATAAATTAAAAAACATCACACATCAATAAATACAAACGAATAAATACAATATAAATACCACCTTTGAAAATTATTCACAAAGGATTACATTGCTGCTACGCCGTAGCTAGTGGCTACGCCGTAGCTAGTGGCTACGACGTAGCAGTTGGCTACGACGGTTACGTCGTCGGCTATTTTATTTGGAAGTTTATTTTGTTGCCGTTTTTCGGCTTTCTGTGCACATGCCATATTAGTTTCTCTATTGACTAGCCGAAAAGAGCTATTTATGGAGAGCTTACCTTGTAGGTAAGAATAATAGTATCGCTGTTGGTTTTCTAAATAAATAAATAAATAGTGATAATTTTTTAAACGTGTAGCGTATCTACTTCGTCACATGCGAACTACGCATCACACCGACATCACGCAAAATCTTGCAACACGCAGGCAGAATCTACCGCATGACTAACATATATACAAGTCCACCAGAAATGACATCCGTCGACCATCCTTTTCTAGGGAGGAAGAGTGAACATTACACCCTGTTCCTCATACCTCTATATACGCATGGCAAATAAAAAAAAAATATATGAAGCAAACACTTTCTCTTAACATTGCTATTTATTTGTGTGATTTTGAGTTGTCACAAATACGACACGACAAAACAAGACATTGCTAAAATACGATTTCTGAAAAGAATAATGTCCTACAAACTAACTACAGATTTTAATTTAAGATCTTATAAATCACGTTGCCATCACAAATCTATTAGGTTTGTAAGTCAATAGAGTCGAATATCGAAGTGATTTACCGAATCACGCGCCGCGCCATGCGTTCGCAAAGTTAATTAAATATACTTTCTCGCTAACTGTGAGAGTAACAATAAAAATATTATACAGAACAAATAATAACTAATAATATTGTTCAAACATTCCAATAAAACGTGACTATGTTCTTAGATTTTTTTTGGAGGACAGTTGACCTTTTAAATATTTTGGGTGAGCAGCTGAATGTATAGTCAGGGAAATCAACTGTTGAACACTGACTGAGTTGTGATTTGAATAAATGAACAATTTAAGTTGGTAGTCAATTTGGTAAACAATTAGTGTCCCTGTCTTTGCTGCAGAATAAAAAATATAAACAAGATTTGTTCGAAAATATCACTTCTCTATGCTTCAATAACAGTTTATCCCCAGTTTCTGATAGCCCAATATTACATTTCTGATCTGATTGACTGCAATAACAACAGCTAAATCACTTGAACAGAGCTGATTAAATTGAATGGGCACTAAAAAACCTGAACCAGAAAACTTGTGGTCATATAGAAGAAGACATTTTGTTTATAGAAGATTAATATAAAATATAATAAGAGTCTAATATGGCAATAAGAGTAGGGGAAGACCTAATAAACGAATGGGATAAACGATGGATGGACTGTGTGAAAGATGATATGGCTAGAAAGGGGTGACTACCAAGATGACGACTAATCGAGAATTCCTTATCTGCCTAGCCTTTTCCCAACTATGTTTATGCTTCCAGTTTAACCACATGTAGCAGACTACCTGTATTTTACATGGAGCGACTGCTTATCTGACCTCCACAACCCAATTACTGGGTGACAAGATAACCCTTGGTAAGACTGGTTGTCACACTTTTCGGCTTCTGACTACCCATAACGACTGCCAAAGATCTATGACGGCACGGTTGGCGCAGTGGTTAAGCGATTGACTGCTGCGCTGCGTGTCGCGGGTTCGATTCCCGCACGGAACAAATATTTGTATGACCTACGTGTATTTGTTCCGAGTCTGGGTGTTTTTCTATCTATAATATGTATGTATTTACAACAAAAAAAATTGTATATAAGTAGTTTATCAGCCATCTTGTTACCATAACACAAGCATAATTAGGTTGCTTAGCTTGGGACTAATCGTGCTGTGTGAAATGTCCAGGGATATTATTATATTATTATTATATGAATGACAGCCGGGAGCAACGGCTTAACGTCCTTCCGAGGGACGGAGGGGTCTCGATATGTAATGAATGGTCATCCATCCACGAACTGACCGCAGCTAGCGTAGCCATGAGGCCAGTGAGCCACGAGTAAACAGACGAGGGAGTCTGTTTACTTAAATATTAGTATGAAATATAGTTCAAAGTCTCGTGAATCGTCTTGAAATTATTATTCAGGTACCAACTATTCTACCTATATTACCTATCGATAAATATAGTTCTAAAATTGTTGACTACAGGGCAATGAACTGTGTAGTTCAGTTTAGATTACGCAAATGATGTGTAACCGCACTTTAAATATATCATATCTGTGCGTAACATCTGACACGTAATCACGACGTGTTTCTTGGGTAATAGAAGGCTAATTTGCCACAGTATTCGTTTGAGGCGTCTTTTAAGTGGTGGAGTTCGGTGACCTTCTATGAACCTGGAGGGTACAGGAATCTTTGTGTGCAATCTAATTCTCTCGTTTCAGCCTTATATCGAACCTATGCCCAAAGATGGTAAACATAATAGGCAGGTATGAAGATGTTAATGTGGTCGCTTTGAGTACTAAGAGATTATCTTAAACCGTTGCTTTTGAAGTAACTTTCCATGTATTCAAAGGAATTTGACCGGGAAACTCCTCGTAACCACTTATTACAGGACATTCGTGGAAAATATTTCCTCTTCCAAGAATTCGGGGTCGTCTTTGACAATTACTCTATGAACGATGTTGAGTGGATTTTCGGACTTAGAAAACCACACAGGATACGGAATCCTGCGGGATTATTGCGTACCACAATGACGATGCCTTTCATTTTGACCATTCATTGTGTCATTTACGTTGTCCAGCAGACGAATTTATCAAACGTATGAAGTAATGGATTACCAATTTCCTTGAAGGATTTTGAAGGAAATTTGTGATACGCAATTGAGACACTGTTATGCTTCGTAAAGCAAATAGCCTTACATCAAAAGATACAGGTCACTGTAACCAGAATCATAATGTTGCCAGCATACGCAAACATTTACCCCGCGCACTGATAGATAGGGAGTGTTGCCCTCCTGGAACGTTGACACTCGTTATCAAAGCTCGCGTCACGAACCTGCCGTGCGTGATAGATGTTTTAATACACGTCTGATATGATGGCTGTGTTGTAGTAACCGTTTGAGTAACTGGAACTTAGGTAAAGTTAGGAAAACAGATTGAGTACCAATTTAAATTGACCGTATATTCAAATCACAACTATAATTCTTTGACAGATGTATGCAATGGCTATATATAACACGGTAAATTGACGCAGGGTATCAATTAATTTTTCTGACTGTATTTTATTGCTGCGTTTTACCGAGGATCCAAAGAGTCTTAAATCGGACTGGTGCTAAGATAGTCTCGAAATGGTTTTGCCTGAGTTCATCAACGTTTTTGTTCTATTGTACCAGAGGGCTGACCTAGTTGTTGGCCAAAGAATCAGTATCGCCATACATACATACATACTGCCAGTCTTTTGGGCACTTGTCCCGTGGACAACGATGTGGACAAATTTGATTCTAAGCCGCTATATTATATCAATATTATCTTGTTTGAAAATTAAATAATATACTTAAACAGTAATTGTCACCAATTAATCGAGTTTAAGTGTTATAAAGTAAAAGTACACTATTCCTCTATCGTCTCTCCCGATTGACTCTGTGATTTGTGGTCGCTATTTATAGGGTCATTTTATTAGTCTGACGTGGATGTTGAAGTACTAGAAGCAGCAACACACTTCCTTATGAAAATACATTAATAGAAAATGAATGTTATACAATCACTAGCCGCTTCCGTTTCTTTTTGGGTAAAATGTTGACAAACAGGTTGCCATGAACTGTCGAATGAATGTAGTACTTCAATCAATCAACTCAGCCTATCGCAGTCTACTACTGGACATGTGCCTCTCCCATGCTGTGCCACATCACCAGGGTGTTAAGATGGATGGCAATAAGAGACTGGATGCGGGAGGCGTAGGATAGGTCCTACGATTTTCGCATCCAATCTGTCCCAGCCACCTGTTGAGGTCTAATCCATCTAGCTGAGGGTCGTCCTACACTACGCTTGCCTTCTACAAACATGGCCTGCCTACTTCAGCTTACTTACTCTGCAAGCTAAGTCAGTAACTCAGGTTCTTTTCCGGATAACTTCGTTCCTGATTTTATCCTTCAAAGAAACTCCGAGCATAGCCCGCTCCATAGCGCATGTCGTACTTACCACTGCCTAAAGACCAAAAAATGCTAAGGGACTAGTCGATGCAGTAAAAAACTCACAGACGAAGTCATCATCATGTGTCACCTATAAAAGTTGAACCATATTAAGATTTATTTAATCGAACCTCTACTAAATGCCATTTCGTGCTCCTAAACATATTATATACTATTTTTACAAGCTAACACAATATATATAGACGCAATACACGCAATATATATAGATTATATACAAGTATATAATAAAGAAAAAGAGAGGAGCTCATTGGGCATCAAAAAATTCGTCCGCATCGCTGTCAATGGGATAAGTGCCCAAAAGGCTGGCAGCATTACCACGTTGGATGGCAATGCTGAAATACTATTGAACACTGTAATGTAATGATTGACCTTCTTTTTGTGAAACACAAATAATTATTGTTTTGGGGTTCTAAAAATAATGGCGAACAATGGCCTAAATGGCCAAGTAACTGCGACCAATTTGGATGTGGCGCTCGCCGGCCACAGTTCTAACCTAACCAAACCCATATGATCGGGGTGCTTTACGTAGCTTAGCTACTGTGACCAATTCATTGTGGATTCGATCCCTCAGAGAGACTCCAAGCATAGCCCGTTCCCTAGCTCGCTGAGCGACCTTGAATTTATGGACTAACCATACCGTGAGTGTCTACGTTTCAGCTCCGTAAGTTATAATTGTTGTGTAGTTAAATATTATCCATTCAGAATTACCTTAAAAAAATATCCAGAAAATGACGAGATTTTTCTCATCTCTTAATTTTGTCAAATAACATGCACGGAAGTATCTCGACTGGTGTCAGCAACCTCACATACAGGGTGTTTGAAGAACGTTGATGTAACAGCTTCCTAATTACCTTTCGTACTCGAAGCAGGAGGTGCGAGGGATATAAATAACTCTTTATCATCGGTTCAAAGCACATTTACGGATTTACACACCCGTATTACCTATCACAAGGGTTGCCATCCCATTGATCAGTGAAAACATCGCAAATAATCCTGCAAAGCTACTGAATATCATTATATTGATTTGCTACCTTGTGTTAAATATTTAAAGCTGTGTTAGGCATGATTTGCAAAACTAAAGGTAGGTAATTCCTGTAAAATAAATGATATCACTTAACTATAATATCACTTCACTCACAGGTCAGCAAGTTTGGAAAAACCTAAATTTTTTTATAAAAATAATCAAAATCAAAAGTCATTTATTCATACTAGGCTGAGAATCAGCACTTTTTGAATGTCAAAATCGAAAGTCGATATTATAACAGTAGTAGATCTGAGGGACAATTCTCGTAATTTTGAGAACATTCACAGTCAGATCTCAGTCTCAATCTGTCAAAAATACATCTAATTTCCCTACATTTTGACAAGTTTTTGACATTTGTTTGTCGCTGAGATGAGACTGCGACTAGATTTTGAAGGTTTCAAATTACGAAAATCGGCCTTCAGGTAGTAGTGGGTTCTTGCCCTGGCAATGTCTTAGGCTACGTACGCACTGACTGGTGGATCGCTTGCGTACTAATTCGCCCCTCGCTAAGCAAGCCACCTATCAGTGCGTACGTAGCCTAAGGTAATGGTTTATGGTTACGTCGTTCGCCAAGCTCATATTCAACAGTACAGAGGTCGTCTGAAGGCTCATAGAATAATATATTTTGTCTCGTCCATCAGCTTTACATCTTCGATCCCTTCAATGCCTGTCCTAAGACATGAAGCATTCGATGAACAGTAACATTTTACGAGCTACTCTATGGTCGCTATTAATAAAGAATCTCATCTTTAATATAGTATTGGACATATTACCAGAAATCAGATAGATAATAATTCATTTGGGAGAATAATATTATAAAAAAAAACATACTGCGCTAGTTTATGTATGATTGCCGATGTTTGACAAATGCATTGCTCAGCGAGATGACCGACGAACTTAAAAAGGCAGCTGGGACAGAATGGATGCAGAAGGCGGAAAACCTGGCAATGACGCAGCTTGGGAGATGCCTATGTATGTAAATATATATGAAAAAATAAACTATATTGCCATAAAAATGTAAAAATGTAAACAAAGTGTAACTTTGACTCCTGCGCTAGGTAATAACACCTTTGTCCAGCATTGGACTGCAAAAGGCTGAATTGATTCATTGGAAACCGATGAAAATTCTCATGCACGGTCTCCTGCAAAACTTGATAAATTCCTGCAAAGGAATTTGTATGCGTAAGTGGTACCCAATTAGTAAAGATGTCTGTGCATGTAACAGCAAAAGTTGTCTGCGTTGCAAGTGGCCGCAGGAACAGGCTAATTACAAACTTGCTACCTACATGATAAATGTTTCGGTTAGACTTGATAGTTAAACAGTTGTAGTTTCGAAGTTAGGAAATTACCCATACTTTGCATGCAGACTGGTGGTTGCAATATGATAATAATTGGTCTGTATGGCATCGGATGACACGGATCACGTTCAGAACTGTCTCTCCGGAAATATAAGTAGAAAGAGATGGGTTTGAGAACGATTTAAAACGAGTAGGTACACAAAAAAATCTCAGGAAGCGTGACTGCTGAGCGTGGGGTCCTGGTTTCGATCCCCAGGTCGGGAAAATTGCTATTTATTATTTTTTTATTTATTTTACCATTAATGTACACACATATATTAACAGACAAGAAAAACACAACAGAAAAACAGGTACCGGTAAAACGGGGTGAATAAAGATACGAGTAGAAGGGGTAAATGAGACAAAAAAGTAATATATCAAATCAAAAACCTTTTACTCAATAAAACTAAACAAAAATTATGCGAATATACTTACATACATACAAATAAACTTACCTATTATTAACTTGTTATTAGCTTTTCCATTAGGAATTTCTTAGTGACAGCCCGGAGTTAGGAAGTTGGCGGTGTGATACCCCCGTGCATCGGAAAGCACGTTAAGCCGGTGGTCCTGCGCCTGATCTCTCTCCGGTCGTGTCGGATTGCGTTTTTCCCATCTGACTATGAGAGTGAGGGAAGAGAGAGTGCACCTATGTCTGCGCACATACTTACTCGTACTTGTGCACTATAATATCTCCCGCGTTGAAGACTAGACTACTGGAGGACTATTAGTTGTGTTATCTCATCTTTACGTTTTCGTAAAATAGAGCAGAGTTCGTAAAATTCACGCTGACAACCAAAACAAGACATTCCAGTATTATTATTACCAACATAACAACACTAAATCTCACGACATTGTACGACACCCAATGATGCCAAGTTTCCAAACTAATTACACACCACATTACGTAAAGTTTACTGCCGACCTTGGCTTTGTCAAATGGTCCCTGTAACTGTTACGGTAGTCCCAAGATGACGATCTTGACCTTCAAAGATCTAACATAAACCATTAGAACAGCCATCAGGAGGGTCTGAGGAAGATTAAGGGCCCGTTTCAGAGTGTTCGGATCTTCGTTCGCCCGTTTCAAAGTCTTACACATAAATTGCGAATAAATTAAGAAATGGAATAGACATTGTCGTCACAAAAGTTAATGCATTGGGTCGCGTTTGCCAGAATAAACTTTTCTTTACAAACTTTTTCTTAACGCAGTTTTCGTGATGTTGCACTTTTTGCTAATCCTTATGGGATATAGGCAAAAGTCGCAGTTAGCGGGGCAACTGTAACTATGTACTGTAACAAGGCTATGCGCAATTCTCAAGATCGTCATACATAAGTCTGATGAAGAGCGCAGCGCCACAAAGTGGTTTGTATGGTTTGTTAACTGTAGACAAAACAGTTTGGCGCACCCTTACTTTCACCGATTGTATACGGACCGGAATATGGAGAACTTTATTTTTTAAAACACCTTTGTACTATACCCATGTTTGCAAAGAAATAAATGATTTGATTTGATTTGATTTTTGATTTGACCATAACCCAAGGATTTCGATTACCCTAAGGGGTAATTGTGGAGACTCGACACATAGTCTTGGTCGCTCAAACGGTAATCAAAGTTCATGTCTTATTTGCATAGTGTCTTGCTGAGAATTTACTGACAGGTGCTTGAATATTGTTGTAAAACTATATTGAACTGTTTGGTTTTCGAAAGCCTGATGAAGGTTCTAATCACTAAAACTGGTAAATAAGCGTTGTAATTGGAAACAGTCACAAATCATGTCATGTCGTGAAATGTGATTTGAAGGCAGATTAAAGGGGAATTTTGGCAAAATTTAAAAGTTGATGGAAAAAACTATTCGATTTTTATTTATTTATTTAACATAAAACGGGCAAGGGCAATTACATTAGTTAAAGACAATTACAATATCAAAGTATACAACTACTCGACAATCATGCGCTCATCTCACAACACTCCAGACATACTGGCAAGATCTTCTACCATTCGTCTGCGAACACATCACAGTATTTTAAAAGCAAAAAACAAATGTTACGCAACATGGAAACTAATTAAAAACAAACCTAAATGTACAAAGTCTCAATATATAGAGGCCATTCAACTGAATGACGTTATGATAGAAAAACCTGAAGAAATAACGGAAGCTTTTAATAATCACTTCATTGATACTACAAATATAGACATAGCTAAAAATAAAAGCAATATCACAAAGAACACTAGCAATGGGTGTAATAGTTTATTTCTCGAACCTTGCACGCCCAATGAAATCAACAAAATAATTGCATCACTAAACAATACCAATGCAGTGGGATATGATGACATTTCCACCCACATAATAAAATCATGTGCCGATATACTGTCTCCTATAATAGCTCATCTTGTTAATCTAAGTTTCGATGAAGAAAAGTACCCGAATAAACTAAAGTTCTCGGTTGTAAAACCATTACATAAAAAAAATAATAAACATGATTTAAACAATTATCGTCCAGTGACCTTGATACCTATCATTTCAAAAATATACGAAAAAGCAATGTATAATCGAATTGTCTCTTTGTATACAAATACAATATAATAAGTACAGAACAAAATGGTTTTCAAAAAGGAAAGTCAACCGCACTAGCTTGTTATCAACTAATAAAATCGATTACTGAGAATATAGATAAGAAGATACCGGTTACTGCAATATTTTTCGACATGACCAAAGCATTTGACTTCGTAAAACATAATATACTGTTAGATAAATGTGAGAGGTACGGGATAAGAGGAAAAGCGTTGAATTGGCTAAAAGATTACCTAACTAATAGACAACAACGGGTTGAAATATTGGGCGTTAATGAAGACAGGGAAGTGATAAAGTATAAATCTCAATACAGGACGAATAGATATGGCGTGCCTCAAGGTAGTATTTTGGGGCCATTGCTTTTTCTTCTATACATCAATGATTTGCCAACAGTGACGAAGAATGAGTGCGTGTTGTTTGCAGACGACATCTCATTGATAGTAAATAATGACAGTAAAAATGATCAATTTGAGGATAAAATAAATGCTGCTGTAGAAGCTATAATAGAATGGCTTGGACAAAATAATTTATGTGTGAATGTTTCCAAAACAAAATATATTAATTTCTCTAATTACAAAATGACAAATGAAGCAATGAAAATTATTGGAGGTGATAGTGAAATTGAAGAAGTTGACTATACGAAATTTTTAGGCATAGTAATTGACAAAAGTTGTAATTGGAAACAACATATCGAAAATATATGTAATAGGCTAAATAGCTTTACATTTGCAATAAGAAATCTCAGGAAAACTGTTGGACGTGTTGCCGCTCTATTGGCTTATCATGGATATGTCTCATCTGTGCTAAGATACGGCTTGATCATATGGGGCAATTCCACTAACAGCAACAAGGCATTTATTGTGCAAAAAAAGTGTTTACGAGCTGTGTTTGGTGTAGACCCATTAGAATCCTGCAGACCTATTTTTAAAAAACATAAATTATTAACATTAGCCTGTTTATACATACTGGAAATGGGAGTATTTGTAAAAAAACATCCTCACCTATTTCGTACAGCCGATAGCGTCAATGTTTATAAAGTGGGCAAAATCTCAAGGGATCCAACAAAATTGGCAATGTCAAGATGTAGAACAGCGTACTGCCATAAAAACACTAGTCCAATGGCAATAGACATATATAATAATATACCAAAGGTTATTAGAGAGCTGAGAAGTAGCTTATTTCAAAAGCATCTCAGAGCATGGCTTATCGAACATTGTTTTTATACTATTAAGGAATTTATGAATTCTAGGACAAATGGTAAAGTTGCATGACATAAAATTAAATTGACATTTTGATTTTAAGCTATTTAACAATTTGTAACTTAGTTTCTTTGGTTGTCTTTTGAAAGCTATTATTTATACACTTATTTTGTAATTTAATTATTTTTATTTGACATTTTGATTTGATTTGTAGACGATCCTTGATTTAGAACATTTTTTTTTTTTTTTTTGACATTTGAATTCAATCATTTAGTTTAAATCGATTTAATTAATTAGAATTATTACTATTGTCACAATATTTGCATGCCGAATTTGGTAGGCGGAATATGAAGAACTATTGTGTGTGTTATAAAATCTGTAAAATCTAATCTAATCTAATCTAATAATTGTGAAATTTGATTTCATGTCATACGGGTTATTTACCAGACTATTTTTTTAAACCCTTTTTTAAAAATCGACAGCACCAAGCGCAACTCAACCTCGTCCATCCATCATCGATTGTTACGTTGCCATGAACCACCAATCAGTCGACAACCAACTGCATTGTCTATTATGTACGAGGTTAGTATTAAGTGATTCAAAGTAACAGAAAGTGGACGTTTACGGTTCTAAGTATGGACGTCTGAAGCCTCGATGTCTGTCATTGATCCGTGAATGTGTGTCAGGAGAACCTTCATTGTAATATGTTTATGATAGGTTGTGGTTTGCATTGAGGTGCTTTTCGATTTTGATGTTTATCATCGGCAGTTTTTAGGTTGACTGTTCATGTCGTAAACCTTATCCTAATATAAATCATGGACATCAATCCAGATAAACAAAACAAAAAGCAATCTCTGGCATTATTTGTATAACTGAACATTGGTTAAAAGATTTATTATGAAAATTCTAGTCAAAAAGAAAAGCAGAGATCCGTAAAGAAGAAGAATAATTATAGTTCGGGCATTTGTTTAACCGAAAATCAATGCTACGGGGGGCTTACTAAACCTAATTTTAATTTTTGTATAAAATAAATAAATTCTAACGACATAGTTCAACATAGTATTGAACTGTCCTGTGTGGAGCTAGATAAGCATGTTATAGAACGGAATCTCACACTGATAGGTAAGTACTAGGCATCCTTTATTTTAACTCGATCAATCAATCTGCCTAACCTTATCCCAACTATGTTGGGGTCGGCTTTCAGCCTAACCGGATGCATCTGAATACCAGTATTTTACATTGAGCGATTGCCTAGCTGACCTCCACAACCAAGTAACTGGCTAAGACGATATCCCAACTAACTATATTTCAAACTGAAGCGTTTCCCTATCTGAGCCTGACTGAGAAGAGGCCATCACTAATTAGCCGCGGATCGATAATCTGTAAGGTTTAGCATCTTAATACTTCCGTGTTTCGGAGCTCATTAATTATGGGTGTCATAGGTTCGACAGTCTGGTCTGCCTATAATAATCTCGATATTGCCAAAATTGCGAAGTATGTATTATCGCCAAAACCTACGAGTACTCGTATAATCTGAACATTTTGAAAACCAAATCCCGTGCACATTATGACCACAGCTGCGTCCGTAAGTAAGACAAAAGAGGATCCTTTTTAGGTCGACTAATAATATGCGCTGCAAGCAGGAATAGTCCTTACGGTGGTCAACTGAAAATACAAAATTTGAATAAAATAAGTACTTGGATGAAATTTGGCACACAGATAGTTTATAACCTGGATTAACACATATGATACTTTTTATCCTGTATCACGTTCCCGTGGGATGATTTCCGACCTCCACGCGGGCGAAGCCACTGGCAAAAGCTAGTTAGTATATAAGTATGGATAGTATGGATGGTGGGTATTAACATTGTAATTATAATCTAAAGTGGTAATAGCCCAACGCTAAGTAGGTGTTCTAATAGAACGCTAACATTATCGCGAGGATCGTTTATTCGCGCCATGATCGCTTTCCATTAGGACAGCTTTGTGAGCTAGGTCGTGCGCGTTCGATCGTCGACCCAGTCTTTGTAAAACTGGAACTGAACCCATTGTTGGCACAAACATCATTATTTTGCTAGTTAGATTTTTTATTATATATGCACTTTAAATATACCTAAATAACCTTTTTACATATAATTTTAATAGAAAACATAAAAAATAAATCATTGGCTATGTGCCAAAATCGGGTAAAACTTTGCAAACTAACAAGAAGTAACTGATAAGAAGAAATAATGAATCATATAACCATGAAGATGGCTTTAACGGCTTTAAACACTTCTACTTACCCCCCTAACTAGACCCTACGCTTGTTATACTGGAAAAGTCGAACGGGTTACCTTTTAAACCATAATTTTTTGTCGCTAGGAATTGATTTCTTAGCGCCGATACTAATTGTAAGGATCGTAGCGGGTGGCGTCCTGTAGTGTCTGCCGACAATTTAACTCCGAAAATTAAACTGAAGGGGTGAGTTTAATTTTATAACTAGAAAAACATAGTAAAACATAACATGGGGAAGTGTGGGTGTACTGGAGGTATCGCTGTGCCTTACCCTAAGTAGTGATTAGATAATAAATGAATAGTTATACGTTCAGTAAGTCAAGTATGAGCAGTTTGTATGATAACGGGTTCGATGTCCGCACGAAACGTTTATGTATGTTGATCAATGACACCCACCGAGATTATATTTTGACTGCGTACGTGAGATAACAAGATAAAATATATGATTAAACAGCGCCAAAAGTTTTCCTACGTCACCAGATAATACACGATAGAAACTTATTTTGATTATTATTTATTTGTTTTCTAATAATTGTTAATTATCATCAATGCATGCTTTGAATTTATAAGTTCATAAATGAAACCTTTGCATTTATTGAAGCACTGAAAAATTCAACTAGGTATATCGCTTACATAACTAAGCACCGGAATTTACACTTCAAATATTTTATCCATTAGATTTTATACATAACAATAACTATCCAACTCCATTACGGTTGAAATGTACGAACGCTTTTAGTGATGCATTTTCGATAACCTTCCAATTTACCCACAAACTATCCTTGATAGCAAATAATAAACAAAGCAATTTAAATCCTATTCCAATAGCCATACAGTTTAACGGAAATGCATTAAATCGTTTGTCTGGGCGTTCCTCAAAATGCACATGCGTCGCGTGGGCCTACGCGGCCTGTAGCCCGTAGCAGCGCTACGCCAGACGGCGCGCGAACGCCAAACCAGCCGCGCGTAGACCTGCTACGGACCGCCGCGCCGAACCCACGGAACTTTTCATACTTTTCTAATGGAACATTAGAGTTTACGTTGTCGTGTGCTGTGAACAAAGTTAATTTATTTAATTTGCTAACTTTTGATGTGTGAAACGAATGATAAATAAATTAGAATAGACTTAGTGAAGTGTGATTATTATTTTGAGATAATTTCGAATAGTTGTTGACAGTTTAATGATATTATTTTGCGGAAATGTCATATTGAGAGATGGCACCTTTAAGAATTCCGAGTGATTTCATGAGTGAGGATGCTAACTTTAACTTTTCGAGTCATGCTAGCCAGGAGCCTCGTCACCACTGGCGCCACCACAACCACTCTCACATGAGGGAGGGCCACAAGCACAACATGGTGGACATACTCTCCAACTCAATAATGGAAGCAATGAACAGTAAATTTGTTCCGGACAATAGTGTGTTGCCTGACTTGGAGCCGCTGTCGACTCACATGGAGGGTGCGCTGGAGCGGCACCACCCGTTACGGCTGAACGTGACGCTGAACCGGTCGGACCTGGGGGTGATGGCTGACGAATTCATGTATCGTCATGGGGGCGCGATGACGGCGGTGTACTGTGCCGCGTACCTGCTGGTCTTCCTGGTGGGGCTCGTTGGCAACTGTTTCGTGATCGCCGTGGTGTACCGCTCGCCCAGAATGAGAACTGTTACCAACTTCTTTATCGTGAACCTGGCGGTAGCTGACATCCTCGTGATCGTCTTCTGTTTGCCCGCCACGCTGATGTCCAACATATTTGTCCGTGAGTACCTTAGCTAGTAGATATCTATTTTGCAGAGTTGTTGGCAAGGCTTCAAGAGATAAAGCGTCGATTGAATGGAAAACCTAATGTAATTGTGATTTACGATGTTTTGTGTCTAGAAAATCTGAGAAACGGATTATTTATAAAAACAAGAATTCGGACAAAAATCTATCTGACGACCCAAATCACGCTATTTCATAAATCTTCATCCTTCGTAAATAACACAACCTTTTAAAAATAAGATTCCACAAACCAGGCATTTTTTGAAGTTAGCTTACGTAACCAAAAACCAGTTATTTAAAAAAGTTAATAAATTGATGATGCTTAATTGATTGATTGATCCGTGTGATTAGCAAAACAAATTTTAACAATCTACCTGTAAATGAACCATAGTCCATTGTTAGCGAAACAAAAAGTTGATATTTTTTGTGTAATTTAATTAATTTTTGCGAAAAAACGCCTTGGCATGAAATTGCCTTACTGGAAGCGACAGTTTTTTTTGGTATTGATTCGTGAGAATCGGAGTTCTGCGTTTTAATTTCAGGATAAGCATAAACTGTTTTTTTTTGGGTTTATAATTTGTATCGACAGCGAATTTCGAACTAAAATTGAATTTTCTAGAACATCGGTTTACATCGGAATACTTATGCTATCATTTCCTCTAAATTGCTGAATGATATATTGAATGGAATTCTGAATAATTTTCAAAGGTCTTTTGATTAATCTGCTATGGTTTGTGAGAAACAATATAACAGGTATTTTGTGTAGGAAACAAAACATGAATGCTTTACTTATTATTGATAGCACTCGCTTATTGTATTAGGAAGGGAAAATCCGGTTACGGGGATTCAATTTCTGTGTTACGTCTTGAGTTCCGAAGGTAAGTTCCGGAAACATACACAGGTGTCAGGTTCTTGTTTCTTATCACATCATTTATTAAGAACTTGATAGGAAGTCGATGTTTTAATTTGGCAGAGTACGTAAGTTATTGTAGGAGATCTGAAAATTGTTGTCGGGTGTTATGTTAAAAGGGGTACTAGGAAGTAAGTTCATTTATGAATGTATATACCCTATTTCCGCTTCCACTTAACTTACCTTAGTTTAGGTCCAGCATTATAATAATTTGAAGTGTTATGGTGATATAATGCTACAGCTTGCTTCATTTCCCAGATTTTTTGGTAAGTAGTTGTTAACTTTTAAATTATTGTTTACCTTTTTTAGTTAATCTACTCAACATAATTAAAGTTTTAAAGACATTTATAGCTTCGATATATTTAGGTACCTACATAGATATTTTAATATTATGGAAATGTATTGTTTCTTTTCATCAATTATTTCCGTTTATAATTCACTGGCGGGGCACAGAATAAGGGTTTAATAATTTAGTCTAACTATATATATTAAGACAAAACTTGAATAATTATAAGAACAAACTTGCATGGTAGGACAGAGCCAAAAACTGACTATAACTGACATTTTATAGGCTGGTGAAGACCTGAATTTAATTTCAGTGCCATCTTTGAAAGAATTACATCGTAAATTCATTGAAGTGTCTAGCTAATAGAATATGTCTTTCGAAATTGGTTTTAAATTAGCTTTTAGATGTTTTTCATTTATAGTTTAAAATTGATTTTTGATTAAGGGCTAATTTTTCAATCATCAGATAACTTTTATCTGAGGCATGAATATGACAGTTGATATTTTCTATATAAAAGCTGTCAAACCTAAAAAAAAAGAAGATTGAAAAATCGGCCCTTCATATTATGTATTTTGCTCATATTACACACTTACCTACTTTAATAGATACCGTTTTGGGTGTAGCAAAATAATGTATGGTTTTACTGTAATATAATTCTTTAATCAAATCTATAACATTACCTATGTTATAGATTTGATTGAAGGTTTTCGTCTATTAGTTTAAACTTTAAGAAAATAGCTAATTTAAGTATTGGCACTGGTGGAGGCTATTTAAATGCACCCTTGTCGTTCGGAACATAAGTGCTGCAGCATTTTTGAAGCTGTATAATATATGTGGGTACTTAAGATGTGTCGATCGTAAACTGCGGAAGAAACCACTTATTGTTAAAACTTCCGTATATATGAGATGGATATTCAGAGTAACCGTTTTCTTGTACAAATATACAAAGATCCGCGTCAAATTGAGGACCTCCTCCTTTGGGGTTTTTGTATGTCGGTTAATTAATTTTGGTATTATCGAGATGCTTTTATTATTGGCCCACTGTTAATAAGTAAACCGCTTTTGGCACAATCTGTCAATTCCTTCGGGTAATACCGGAAACCGGGTAAGGTGAGGTGGAAAGTGGGTATTAATAATTACGTAGATATTATTCATCATCACGCTCCTGCCCTAATCCCAATTTATTTTAGGGTTGGCGCAAGATTTATTTTTCTTCTAATACTTCTCTATTAATCATCATCTCGGTAGCCCCTTTCTAGCCATATCACGTTTCACACAATCCATTCATCGTTTCTTTGGTCTTCCCATACTCTTATTGGCATCGAAATTCATACTCAAAACTTTCCTCAAAACATTTTCCTTATTTCTCTGCATCACATGCCTATAACCCACTGCTTGGACACCGGACTTCTTTGTTCGAGAGGGAATGGGCTGTAACCTATCACGCGAGCCCAGTGCACGGCTGGATGTCACATGCCGAAGTTTTGGTTCTACGACATGCCGGTTTTCTCATGATGTCTTCCTTCGTCGTTTTGAGAGAAGTAATGATGAAAATATTTACACAAAGTGAAACACCTGCCTGGGTTCGAACCCACGATCTACACCTCGTAAGTCGGGTTAGTTACTACTGGGCCGCCGCTGCTCGCAGATGTAGAAGCGTTTAAAACTATGAAAGTATGGCAGCAATATTATAGAATACAGATTTTCTAATATTTGATGCATTTACTCGACTCACGGGTTGAATGCGAAGTACGTTGAAAAAAATAAAGTTATCAAGTTTCAAGTTAAATTGAAATGCAACTTTTATTTTGGTAGTAGCAGCTGGTGCTTCTTTGGACACCAGACCTTTTAATTTTGTTTATAAGTTGTAGGTTTATTTGGGACGATTTTACAAATCTTGATTTCAACTACAAAAATTGCTTTCGTCACCCATACTTAGGTATACCTACGGATTCCAGAAATAATTATTTCATGACAAGACAGTCTATACTGGGTGGCAAGGAAATCGACGCGCAAACTGTAACCATGAATTCAGCACATGATTATAGACTCCCTAGCTCAGAAATTGTTCGTCGGTTAGGTTAAAAAAGAAATAGCTGTTTCATAGAAAAGTGTGACCTTTGCGATTTTTCGCAGACCGCAATTTTCCTACGAATAATTCTCTAGAATGATGCGGTTAACTGTACCTAGCTGTTCAAATTTTAGGTAAGTACATAGATATGTTTAGTACGTTAGTAGGTATATGTTGAATATCTCAGGCGAGCTACAGACTTGTTCGGGACAGCACATTCTATTCAGCAGAGTTTGTAGAGTAACAAACTTTTTTTTGGTTATGTATTTTCTTGTGTACAATAAAGTGTATATAAATATATAAAGCCGACCTAAACACCTTATTACCCTGCACATAATCAGGCGGGAAGAGACGCCCGGGTGTCACCACTGCCAGGATCGCCCAGAGGACACGGTGGAGCATACGGTGGAGGTCTGCCCTGCTTGGGCGGAGCCCCGCCGTGTCCTCGTAGAGGCGATCGGCAACAGCGGCGACCTCTCGCGTCCGGCCCTGGTGCAAGCCATGGTCCGGGGCGAGAGGGAGTGGGAGGCAGTCACCTCCTTCTGCGAAGCAGTCATGCTAGCGAAGGAGGTGGCGGGGAGGCTGAGGGAAAGAACCTCTCGCCTCAGCCGCCGCGGGAGACGCTCCGGGCGTCGGGAGCCGCGTGACGACTCCCGGCCTCCGTAGGCGCGGGCCTGCGGGCGGTGAGTAATGGGTAGCTCACCGTCCGATCAGGACCAGGCCCGTGCCGGACGGCGCGTTGTGTTCCACGCGCGCCTCAAAGAGATGTCAGCAGAGGACGGGGCCCGATAGGGCCGAAGCCTGCCAGGGCGGCGGGATCATCCGAAAGGTTAACCGCTGCCCTGGAACAGAAAGGGCTAAGGAAGGAACGGGTGGGTTTTAGTCAGTAAGAGTCTGACACTCCCTTCCGCTCCACCCAGAGCGGGAGGGGTCATTTGATGATTTCCCATCCACAAAAAAAAAACACCTTATTACCAATAGAGGTAGGCAGAAACTATAGGACGCCACCTGCTACGATCCTTACAAACTCCTTTTGCTTCGTTTATGTTTATACATGTGGTCACACACGCACACTGGTTATGTTTATACATGTGGTCACACACGCACACCGGTTACGATCCGAAACAATTATGCCTACTTAATTATATTATATTAGGGTAATTATGTCACCCAGCTGTGCTAATTAATTCCGTCCTGAAAAAGTGTGTAGCACGCCTCACAGGGTGAATTAAAAAAACCTTCTAGTGATTCCTAAGAACGTAGTTCGCACTTTATAAATATTCCTGACAACTATTTTGCTTGCAATAGTGGATTCCTATCGCTTAGCGCCATGAATAGAATGATGAAACATACATAACATAAGCAGACTCTGTGAGAGAGAGTGGGCCGTAATCCACCGTACGTAGAGTTGTGGTCGTCATGTAGAATACATAAGACATCATTAAGACACATAATATACATATTTTATACCCACACACGAAAGGGAAATGAAAGTAACCAAAGGCCTCTATCTCAACTTAATCTTTTTGTCCAATCAAGCGGCTATTCCACACATGCTCACCGTCTGTAAAAAAGCTATTTTTTATTCCAAAAAACTATTTTCCATTTACAAAACAAATAGCCTTTTAGTTTATTTACAACTCGCTCGACCATACAGTCAATACTGCAGATAGCTTCAAAAGTTCAATGTAAGTGAAATAAAAATAATGTAAATTCAAATATGAAAGGAAAAACATGCAACAATGAAGCTTGTTTGAATTCCCATTAGATGAGGGTCTCAATAGACTGCACTGATGCATTGTCTCTGGTTCATAGAAGGAGTTAAAAGAGACTATTTGTAGCCTAAAGGTATTTGTGCGAAGGTATTGTTGCGTTCATCCTGAATGAATGGGGACTGAATGGGAATAAGGGGAAAGAGGAATAGAGGACATATACCAAGGTTTTGGTTTAGTATAGGTATGGGTGAGGTAGATCGTCGTATCCATACTAATCTATACTAATAATAATCCTGAAGAGTTTATTTGTTTGTTTGTTTGAACGCGCTAATTTCTGACACATCCAATCGGATTTTAATAATTCTTTTTGCATTTGATAGCCCAATAATGAGAAAGGCTATAGACTATACAACATCACAAAAATAAATAAAGTCAGAAAGAACGCTAAGCGAAAACGAAGTAATAGCGCGCAGGCGATGCGATGCGACGCGATGGGGCGGGGGAACAAGAAATTCCCGCTGACGAAGTCGCGGGTATAAGCTAGTAATATTATAAATGTGTCTGTCTGTTACAAACGGATAGATCATGACTTACGAGTCAGAACATAGGATACCTACTTTTATCAGGACAGTACGTTCTCGTGGGATATTTTTCGACCTCCACATGAGCGATGCTGTTTTAGATAAAAACCAGGTGTCAAAAAAAGGGTTGGCGAGTTATAAGCTTTTTTGAAAGGTTTTCAGACACAATTTTAACTAAACAAATACGTTTAAAAATCAACAACGCAAAAAACCGCTATGAATGTAAAACATTTGATTTGTTACACGTCAATGTTTATTTTGAATTTGAAGTAAAAACTTAAAGTATCAGCAGCTGATGTTTTTTCAGCCACAAAGTCAAGGACTTAAGTCTAGTTTAAATAATATCAACATTTGCCACTCTACATAACAGCGCTTGAGTCTGTGTGTGCCGGACCGCTACGTGTGGAGGCAGAGCAGGCCACTACTGCTACCGGTACCTACACTGACCTACAGCCAGAACGAACCTGCTTGCCAAGGCACCTATCCGTACCATCAACTACCTTCAAACTCAGATCGATGTGTTTATATGTTGTTTAAGTGAATTCGCAAGGGTATTACTATTTATATTATGCTACAAGTAAAATAATTCTAAATTTTTGTCTTAATGCAAGTAAAGTATGTTTGTACTTTGTGATGTAAGTAATTATGTTAAACTATGTTTTGTGTTTTTAATGGTGTAATAATTTAATAATGTTGTTAGTTTTATTTTTTTCTAATTTGGTTATTGTAAGCTTTGGTAATTAGCTTAAGTTCTTAACTGTCGCATTAGGGTGAGCCCTGTAATGGTAGTTTAATTAAGCTGTTATAAAGCATTTACTTTTATTAAACCAACTACAGGCAGTTTTGAATTGTCAAGGATATGTCATATTATAAATCATTGTACAATGGACAGAGTATAGTCCGGTTAAAAGCTAAGCTTTATTATGAAGATTTAGCGTGATCATTCACCCTTACACTCACATGCATCGAAAGTCTAAATAAATAACAACATTAAAGTACCCAAGGTCAATACTCGTGTTCACCATTAATTCTAACTCAGTTTAAAACGAGCTAACTACGTCAATTACCAGCCAGTTACATTTGGACGTTCCAGTAAAATTGCTAGTTTATGCATTCAGACTTGTTGGAAGGACCAAACTTTGTTTTGGAAATACAAAGGTTCGTTGGATGCTAACAAGGAATGGGCGAGTGGGTTTAAACAGGGCTTCAAAATGAAATTGATTCTGTGCAGTCATTACGAGATGAATTCGATTAGAGATTTTATTTTTGACTAAATAGCGGAAAGTTAGTCTCATAGAAATACATTGTGAATTAAATTCCTAACCACTTTATGCACGCAAAGGTCAAAAATAATTTAAAAAAATAGCCATTATTGTCCCATAAATGCATGCTGGGCAAAGGCCTCCCCACTCTCTCCACCTCTGTCTGTCCAGAGCTGCCAAGGACCAATCTTTATTAAAAGAGTCCAGTTCATCCCGCCATCTCCTTCTGGGTCACCATTAGAGATATAAAAATTAATCTAAAAAACCAATTGCGAGTTTCCGTCAAAGTTGAAATTCTTAGACCATAGCCAGTCTTACCATCTAAAGCTCAGATTAAGACATAATAACTTGTCACTCTAATTATAAATCCTGCATATCCGAGGTGCAGTGGGCACATATGTCATCAAAGTGTGTGTAGCCTGCGCGCTGCGGTCCGGAAATAGGTATTCTGCGCAAGCGGAGTGAGCGCCGCACGGAGCGAACTACTATGCCATTTGCATGTCGTACACTCGCAGATAACGGTGTGATCATGTATTTGCAATTTTACAGAAGTGACGTAGGAAGAATTTTAACAATAAAACTGGACGCGATCGGTATATCTGATCCGCGTGACAGCAGCAACCTAACAACAACCTTATTGTAACGAGAATAAAGACCACAATGATGTTAACAGACTTCTCAGTGGCAGTAACCCAACCTTATTTGAATGGGAATAAATATCACTGTGATTTAGGCAGTGATGCAAAATCAGAGGTAAAATAACTGTGAAAGCATTGTAGTCTATCTATCTATCTATATAAATAAAAATGAATCACCGAAATGTATGTACGCGCATAACTTCAAATTGGATAATTCTTTTTTTTGTGTTTGTTATTGTTAGGACAAGGTTTTTATACAATTGGACCCGGTAGGTGGCGCTGCTTTTTCAGGCAGGATTAAGTCTGCCGGGTCCGCTAGTTGTCAATATTTCACAACAATGATGACACTGACAGCTCTTGATTGCGGTTCACATGTGCTGATCGTATTCAGTTTCATCGTAAACATTTCAAAAGCAGATGTTAAAAAGTAATATATTAGTAAAACAGTAGTTTAGGTGGTTTATACTTATCTGTTTATAGCACTTTTATTCGATTCCTCAGCCAGTCTTAAGACCAGCTTCAAAGTGATCGCTGTTAATATATGTACTTAAACAAATTACAAAACTGCAACAGAGCATTGTTAAATTAATTCAATTTCCAAGCGATTCACAAACAAACTTTGCCATCTAAACAAAATATTATTTGAAATCGACAGCCTTGTTTACTTTAGCAACAGCCGGGATCCAAACTCGTTATATCGTGAAAAACAAGCCAGGCTGTTCACTGTTCATGTCGAGTTTTACAATACTCTCGCGCTGAGACATCGAAGATGTTCACTCGATAATTGTTTCAATTTAGATATTGTCACGGCTGGGGCTGTGTGGCGGTTTTTGAGGAGGCTGTTGGGATATTATAAATTCTTGAAACTTTTTGATACGTGATTTTGGTGATATTTATATACTTTCTTCAGTATATAATAGGGTTACGTGTCTTAGATACTGCTTATTATAAGTTTTGTCGTAAAATTCACAGTTTTCATTTGTTAATTTCTCAAAAATATCAATTTTCCCGCGTTTTAGTCGGTATGCCGTAATTTTTCAATCATTTATATGTATATTTGTTTGACTCACCCGCGTCTGCATCAAATAACCCAATTTTGCATAAAAGAAGAAAGAAACTCTATAATGAAAAGTAATGTAAAGAATTTGCATTAAAAAAAATCTTAACTGTAACGATGCACAACCTTAACTAAAATAAGAGCGATGATGCTCTCACATTGTCGTGAAAGGCTTCTCTTTGACAATTATTTAAATTATTCACATTTAGCCTTGCGTTCGCGACTGTACGTCGTTACGTTCGACGTTGGAATATTTTAGCGAGAAGTTTTTAGCAATACCAACATGCCATGTTTGTATTCAAACTATTTATTCAGACTGGGCTTTTTTCACTTTTAATATATGCAACGTTTTGGTACGTAGGTTTTGAGTGTAACTCTCTCTGCTTACCGATCTACCACATTGACCACACACACACACTGTTTCCCGTGACTTCGTCTTTGGTCCTGGAAAGTTACCTATGTCCTTACCCAAGTCATGGTCTATCTGTGTGCTACATTTCATCCAAATCCGTTAAGCTGTTTTAGCGTGAAAGCGTAACAAACAAACTAAACTTCTCAACTTCAACAATTATTCAAACTCACTTTCACATTTAAGTATAATACTAAGTAAGGATTAGGATTGCCATGTTGGTAGTTTCGACACTCTTACAATATAACTATTAAAGTAATCGGAGAAATACATTGCAATGTCACAGTAATGTCAACTATCGACGAAAGTTCAAACACGTATTTTTGCTACTCAAAATAAATACTAAAATTTTCAGCGTGAAAACCAGATCTAACATAAAATGCAAGAGTTTCGCATCTCAGACGTTAGTCACCTCACCGTCTTTGAAAATATTATATCAATTATTTAAATTAAACATTTCTCTGGGAGTGTCCCTCGTTACAGTTTACTTTGAGAGTCGGTACACTTCGGTAAACTCCGGCGGCCTTCGTGAATCGGCTTCGTTAACCGATTCTCTCACAATTATAATCAGTTTAGATAAGCAAGAAAATTGTTTCTGTCGATGGCAAGTTAGTTAAAGTTAGAAGTATTAATTTTAGTATCTTGTTTTCCATCTCTACATTTGCCAAGATCTGACTTGAAAGCCGTACTAGTTACAAGACAAATAATCGAAGAAAAAGAACGTCAATATAGTTTTCGGTTTCAGCTAGAATTCGATAAGACCTACGTGTGGCAGGTATGTTATCTGTAGCCACCTATTATAGCTAATAGTAATTCCAAAACTTGTTAAAGCCAAAAATTCTGAAACAATGTGTTATTACAAGTACAGGTAGTTAAGTTGTATTCTAGTACGTTATTACAAGTAGTTAAGTTGTATGTTAGTACAACTTGTATGTTATTACAAGTAGTTAAGTTGTATGTTAGTACAACTTCTAGACCTACAATTTGAATGTCAGTGAGACGGACCTTGATTTTGAAACACTACGAAGATCAATACGTGACTAAGAGAGTAACAAAAGTGACTAGTTTTAAAAATAACTGTGACACTTCCAGATCTTGAATATTTCGCAGTCTTTAATAATGACGGGCCAAGTAAAAAGAAAAGAAAAATGTCAATCCATTATCTTTTAATCAGAAGAAAAGTAGCATAACTAACAAAGGAGATAAAGGCAAGAAATAAGCATATTTTACACTATGCAAGCAATATTCATTGTTATTACCAGTAATAATACAAAATCTGTCAAAGATTTGACTACTAAGTGCAGCATACTCAGCCTGCTCCCCCTGCTGGGACACAGGCCTCCTCTCGGTGAGAGAGAAGGAGCCGTAATCCACCACTATTTCAGGTTGGTAGATGTTGGTTTTCTCACGATGTTGTCTTTCACCGTTTTGAAAGCATGGGTGCCTTTGCTAAGGCTAGGTTAGGTTTGGCTAAGTAATAACAGCCGCACGGCAGATGATGACACGTCTAAGAAACCTATAAATGTTGTGGGTTTAAGTAACACACATTACATAGTTGGTATAATTAAATCCTTAATTACTTTATTTCCCAATTATCGTTGTGTCACAGAGTAAGTAATATAATCTTAATGAGCCAATTAAAACGGATTACTTATGTTACTGTGTTTAATAGCATTAAGAATCAACTGTTTTATTGAATTAGGATTAAAAGTTAAAAGGTTGATAGGTTTAAAGTTAGTGATTTAATCGAAAGAAAGAACTTTATCTTAAATATAATAACTGTTACGTAACCTAACTAAAACTATTAATAAAATATGGCGTTGAAAAATATCTTGCAGTGTGGTGTTAAAGAAATGGCGTGCCATTTCTTTAACACTTGCTTAGTTGTAGGTTCAGTATCGATAAAGGAACCCAGGAAAAAAAAAACAAAAAAATATTGCAAGATCAATCTAATTTAGTAAGTATATACTAACTTAAAATAGCAATCGCTTAGAATTAAACTTATTTTATTTGTTTAAATGTTAATTACTTACCTACTATCGAACGCGTTGTCATTTTGTCCTCCACTTCTCGCCTCCGGCCCTTAGTATTCTAAGGGCCGGCGCATTATTTGCTACTGAAAACGGCGCGCAAAAAATGGTGCAAGATGTGCGCCCCTAACGCTACGACGGTATGTAAATTACAATTATATTTTCCCCTTCGCACTTTAACGGGCTGAGGACCGCCAAAATACAAAACCTACAAAAATATTTTGTTTAACTTTATTACGATTATTCATCTTATGATAATTTTCGGTTTTTTAAAACAACTTTTTTAAAGGTATTATTTTTTTTACGGGTTCTTTTATCGATACTGAACTCAAACTGAAGCTATGGCACGCAATTTCTTTAACACCCTGTATACAAGTATATTAAAAAAAAGACTTATTTTGGGCATCAAAAAAAATTCCGCATCGCTGACAGTGGGAAAAGTGCTGGCAGCATTGCCACGTTGGATGACAATGTCAATCCTTTTTTTTTTTTTTTTGTAAATGTATGTTGGGTGCGTTCACAAACATTTAAACTCATATACACAAACTGCCAGACCCGGAACAACTACCTAGGCAATACAAATATTTGTTTCATGCGGGAATCGAACCCGCGGCGCAGCGCAGCAGTTGATCGCTCAGCCACTGCGCCAACCGTGTCGTCAATTACCTTGGTTGACCTACGTATCTCTTCATTTCTGATTCGATCACGAAGGGAATCTCCAAGCATAGCTCCCTCCATTGCCCATAATGTATACATATATATATATAGATTTTTAAATTACTTGGCTGGATATTAGTTTTTGTTTCGTAAACTGATTTCAGCCTTCACATGACCTTTAGCACTTGTTGGGAAAGTATTTAACGAAAACCTTTGTTGGTCTCAAAAAACTTGTATTGAATATTTTCAAACAATAACAAATTGTCTCCCACGAGGGTATAATCTGTTTTTTTCAGGCGGATCGTTCGATCTTGGATTCGTAGCGCGGCGAGAAATCGCGACAAATGTGCCGTTAAACGACTATAATCAGTATCAAAGACACCAAAAATACTCCACCAACAGCTAAAATCAATACTAGACTCACATTCTTACATAAACCAACGCCTTCTTCCTATTGGGGAAGGCAGAAACTACAGAACGTCATCTGCTACGATCCTAAAATATACTTTTTGCTTCGTTTAAAATCAATACTAAACCTTTCAAATACACAATTCGTCTTATCCCAACATTCAATAAGAAGCAATATCAATAGTTTCAGCACAACAGCTGCCAACTGTCCAACTTCGCAACACCGCCTTTGTTGAAACTCAGACAATTGGAGGTCGGAAGATACAGAGCTTGCTTCAAACTGCGAGGTGCACTTACTTCCTCATCGTTTTGTTGCTTAATTGCACTGAAAATGGCGGAAAATACTCAGGTTGAAAAGAAAATGGAACTATCGAACTGTTAGAAGAAAAGTACTTAAATAAATTTTTGAACCTTAAGAACAACAGATGTAGGTACTTACATTATAGGCTAATTGGCTTATAATATCATCTGCCCAGAAACCATCAACAACATTGTGAAGAATATGAAGTGATACCGAAAAGAATTGCCATGTTCATATTATATCAACTTTATAAGAAAAACGAAACATCTACAGAATTAAAGACATAAAAATCGCAAGACTAATAACCCCTTAAACCATTTTCCCATCTCCATTCAGTCACCAGCAAAGTGTCACCAAAACCGATTGAAAATTTCTAAAGTGCTACCTTCAGCCATTATATCTCGACGACGCATTATATCTCCAACTGCAGTCAAACGTTTTATTAAAACTGAAAGTCTAGGCATTCCGAGGAGTCTAGACGACATAATAGTAACACCTAGGTCCTTGTAAATATTGACTACTTTCCCTCTTCACCCCTTGTTTCAATTAAATCAAACATTTAAAAAAATTAGAGGTGAACCTATGAAAAGTATTTGATTGATGTAACATGAAGTGTTCATTAGTTTATTGGTTTACTTATATAGCTTTTAGAATATTTAACACAACTATTTACACTAGTTACTAAATTAAATTACTAACTAACTAACTATACAAATACCTAAATACTATAACAAAAGGGCACTTAGGCATCGAAGTACTCGTAGTTAGATAGTTTATTAGTTAGATAGTTTTACAATCTATGAGGTAATTTCTTCTGTTGACTGGACTTCTTGTAACCGGTCTTAACTGTAAAGGTTTCTATTGGGTTGAAATAGAAGTGAAATTGAACTTATCTTAGTGAAATGTAGAATAAAGGACTTGATCTAGATGGATATTTTATGGGATTTAAAACTGTTACATATCTCTATTTCATTCTTGTGTTGGCAAATACTGTTTGAGGATGGATGCCGTATTAAATTTTTAAATACTTTTCTAGTGTTGATAAACTAATGTTAATTAAGATGTACCTAAAGCCAGGGACTGAATTACCCAAAAATTAAGGTACCTTTAAATTTCGGTATGACGTCATACCGTTAAATAAGGGTTACCGTAATATTTCGATACTGTTATTTTTTTCAGTAGCGGAATTTTGAGGTTGGAAATGCATACCGGTATATTTCGGTAGAAGTACTATAACCTTTATAAATATATCGGTAGCAGTACTAAACCTTAATAAATAGGGGTTTTCTTTGACGTACCGCCTCGCCACTCTGTCTGTCGTTCACTTGCTGATTGTTGCACATTACTACTTATAACTCAGTATTGGTTTTTATTTCCGATCGGAAGGACACGACTGTGTAAGCTAGACTTCCGGACTAAGCCGAGCGCCGTAGCTTGCCGATGAGTGCTCTAGTCTCACCGATACGACGCTCAATCCTGCACTGTCAAGCTGGTACAGCTGGTTTTGGTCGTGTGGCTCTGTCCTTTTCGAGAATTTGACATGAGCTACACGACATGCCGCAACAGCTGCACAGTACAAGATTTAATGGGTATCGGCGAGGTCTTTGCTGTCGTTAAAACAATTTGACAGCTGCGAGTCTAGAGCACACACCAGTGCATTGTTTTTCCTGTGCGTGGGCAAACGAGGTGAACGTGGTCTAAGTCCAGGTGGAATCGAGCGGAACTCAAGGAAAGCATCCTCCAAAGCGCTCCTCAATCTTGCATTGCACTGGAAACTCACGGATTAAGGCCTCATCCTCTTCATCAACGCGGTTGGGTCGCGATGAATATATTTATAATTTATTGTAAAAAATGTTTCATTTGCCCATTCCCAGCAGTGGGACAGTAATGGGGATGATTTTTCACCATGCAAGTAGTCCGGCAATAAATAAGTAAGTACAGAAAATTCTCAACGTGGAGCGAAACGTCCGGCTCCAGCGACGGCAAGGGCCTGCCTCAGTAGCGATGGGTAAATCCGGAGCTAGGTGCTGATCCAAAGGTGCCGGTTCGAACGCGGATACGTAAACCTTATTTATTCCTCACAATAGTCACAATCCTTACCGCATGCATGCATTACCGCGGCATGGCGGGCGCCGTCTCGCATGTTTTCGGTACCGAAATCGTGTAATGGTTAAATAACGGTTTAGCCCAACCTTTATTTATAAAGGTATCGGTAAAGCTCAACCTTTATTTTAAACCGGTACCGGTATATTTTTGAGGTATCTTAACCTTTAACCGTAACCGCTTTCAGTCCCTGCCTAAAGCAACACATTTTATTGGAGTAGATTATAAACTAGGAAAACATTGTCCCCTGTTAACCAGAAAACCTCTGTCAGGTAATTACTACACAAGACAAGAGGGTTGGTGATATGAAAACCAGCCAAGTGAAACATTGTTTCACAAAAACTAAAAATAAACAAAAACAACGCCATAAATTAAACACAACTAATTGATAAACAAACAAAGCACACTATTTAAAAAAAAACTAAACGGTTTGTACCAATGACCTCTAAGTAACAGGTCGCGCATGACATCATTGCGTCATATCATACATCAACCAATGAGCGGTCACGCCTTCGTTACGATGTTAATGTGTGTACGTAAGGAATGACGGAGCTGGAGGGTAATAAACTGCAATTATAGTGAACGAAATCTTGTTTATTGATTCGTGACTGTCTGCAGGTAATGAATACTGACAACAAATTCGTTTTGATGATGTTACAAGAAGAATTGGCTTCATTTCGTTTGGTACGCAAACAAGTAGTAAGTATCTGCACAATATTAGTGCTTTTGGGCTAGCAAGTACATATAAATTGCAAGTGGTTTTAATATTATTTCCAATGATTGTGTGGTTTGATTATGTGCGTTGGTCCTAAGCGTGGTATTATGTGCGTATTTCCAAAATATCTTAAATTTCACCGCCAAGCATTCGAACCTGCATTCTCTCACGTTTCAAGTCTTAACCACTAATACCGTATTATTTTTCCAACGCACAATAAGTTTCGTCACTCAATAATGAACTTTACTAACATTCTTTCTATAAATAAAAAGCGAAAATAGATGTAGTAAGCCAAAAGTGTGCAGGCGAGGCACGATTCGAAACATTGCAATAAATCTCTGTGAATATCTGCAGAAAAAGTGGCCAAGTGTGTGGCGGCCTATGCATGAGGTATGATGGATGAAGGTGGAACAATGTTCATAGGCAATGCACTTAATGCAATTATTTTAATATATACATGATGGTAGGGACATCAACGCGTAACCTGTTACCACATGTATTCAGTACATGATTCTGACCGTTTTCGTAGGTAATAAAAAAAACATTTTGACCGCGTAGGTAAGCAATCTTACCTATGCAGTCAAAATGTAAGAAAACTCAATTTTTTTTTTGATAACCGACGAAAAATTTTTACACTAAGAGTGGGTCTAGAATCATGTGCTGAATTCATGGTTACAGTTTGCACGACGATGTCTCTGACACCCTGTATAGCATACCAACTGACTGAAGTAAAAACTTAGTACCTACACGATACACTTCGGTAATAAAAACCTGTAAAAGCAGTGGAATAAAGGACTATATTTTGTCCTGAATGTAACATTCGTAACCTGAAACCACTACACATAATGTAATGTATTGTGTTTTACGGTGATCCGAAGAAAAAGAAGCGCGTCTTGACAATCTATCAATCTTGAAGACTGGCGCGGATTTAACCACAACAATTCATTAGAGAAAATAGTGTCGTATAAAGTTTTTGGAAAATAATTATTTATTAGAAGTGACTCTAAGGGCCTTTACATACTTGATTCATTCATTAATCTAATCGGTGTTTGGTAAAAAAAAAACGGGGTGGACTCCGGGAGTGCCGGCAGAAGTGAAAACTTGAATATTAACGTTTTGCATTTTTGATATTTTGGAATGCGGTCTACTCTCCCTCCGTCTTACGAATTTTCGATTTGGTCACGTGTCCTGACACGAGTTCCGTCTTACGAATTTTTGATCAGGTCACGTGTCCTGACGCGAGTTTAACATTTTTACCCATCACAACAAAAGTGCACAACGCCGCTAAAGAAGGTTTCACTTAAAAAAAAAAACCTAGCTTGAAATAAAAACAAGTTGAAACACATGAGGTCTTCTAATATATTAATATGTTTTAGCGAACAATGCTTAACAGCTGCATATTCTCTGTAAAATAATGTAAGAATTTGCACATATTATTACAGTAGAAAATATGATGCACATCAGCGCAAACGCAGGGGACTCTCAATTTAGTACAATCGCTAGTATTTCATGTCTAATGTCCAATTTGATAATGTCAATGTCAAATACCCTTTTTCTTTTAAAACAATGGTATCTAAGACACCGGGACACTTTATGTCAAGAATCTCAGGTCAACAGTGACATTTATTATCTTTTGTATTTTCTCATTCAAACATCCTACTGTAATGACTGAAGCTTTGTAAAATAAACATTTTTCAGTTCAGTAAAAGAATTGTTGAATTATAATTTCATCATTTTTAAACGTTTTTTAGAGACACAAGCCTTTCCAACTTATTACGTTAAATTAAAATTACATTTTTGTATTATAGCTTTAAGCAATACAAATGAGGGTTGAAGTGAATGAAATTGCAGAAAACTAAAAAGTAAATAGTTGGTGTACATCTGCTGACACTCATAGATGTTTATTTCATTGAAACAAATTGGTGTTTATTTTTCTTGAATGTGAATTTTTCAAGTTCTGCAAATATGCTTACTTCTAATGACATTCGAATGACCTACATTAAATACATATGTGGCTAAGAATTCTTATGTATGTCGTTATACGTCTGAATTTGTGGTCACTTGTTAGTCTTCAGTAATGTTGTTTACGTGATTGAGTAACAAATACACAGACTTACTTTCTTATTAATATCTAATCTAACTAGCCCACGTTGTCCCACTGCAGGGCAAAGGCCACCCTCTCCCTTTTCCTTTATATCTAATATTAGTTTTTTTGTGTAATAAAATTCATGTTTTTTTTGTACCATTAAACCAGAAATGGTTTGTATTGGTAGTCACATTCGCTATAACAACACTGCTTAGTAGTTAGGATTAGGATACATCATCAGTACACAGACGCTCACTAAAACTAAAAATATTCTTCAAAAATATATCACCTTTCTCAAATGACATAATCATTCAATCATTCCAGTCCACTATTCGAACAATAGGTTGATAGACGAGTATTCGATTCAAACCAGAGATTACACAACGCGTCACGTTTGACACTTAATTAACATCCAGGTAGGATGTTAATTGAGTGTCAAACGTGACGCGTTAGTATGACGCCTGACAACATGAGGTGCTGACCAAGGATGACGCTACCTAGGAGCATGGTAGCTAATTATGAATTTTAATTGGCATTGGTTTTATCATATATTAGTTATCATAGTTTTGTAAATACTGTAAATCATAATCATTTTACTTTACAGTAATATTCATAGTTTCTTCGCGTTAGCATTTATATATGTGTTATTTATTTATTCCTCTTAACAGCGCCCTAATTACGTAACACTATGAATTTTAATCTGAATAATTTTGAAGGATACCGCTAGTCCATTGCTTCATTTGTTCGAAAAAATTGTCTGCTAAACAACGTAAATAACGCAATGAATGTTATTAAACTGTCAAAATGAAAGCCGTTCTACTGATAGTGCGTTACGCAACTACCCCGATCCTCATGCGAGATGTAGCTGTCACCTAAAGCGAAATTTGTAGCAATACGTGCATAACCAGTCTGACGTCATAAAACAAAACATATTTCTTTTCTCATTTATTAACAAAAAAGTAGGTATACAGATTCTGTAAGCGACCACGATAAATCTACACGTGACTCACGATTGTCACGTGAATGACCTAAATTGTAGACTCTGTTCAAACTTTGTAGCTGTCCAAACAATACTCGATCAAATATTTGACAAGAAAGGGTAAACAAGCAGGCAAAGCAGGTAAACTTTATATTACTTTTGACTGCAGTCCACAAACTTTCACAGTCTAATTTCAGTTCTCCGAATTTTAGTCCCGCGAGTCCTATAAACGCTCATTTCTAAAGTTTCTGTAAGTACCTGCAATATCATTGTTTATTTAATAAATTAAAAGCACACAAATAATTATTTAACATTATTTCTTCACTATATTCAAAAATAAATAAGTAAAGACAAAATAATTCTCAAGCATCTACAAGAAAGCACAAATATTTTGCCGACCCGACATTCATCATAAATTCACTTACCATACCAAAGGATTATGTGGTAGACTATTTTATCGCCGACACGCATTCTTTCCCCGCTATGATTCATGCTCGTGTAGATATCACCATATGGGAATATGGTAATAATATCACACATAATGCATTTCCCCACTAAACTACATTCCTAGACGAGAGAGGATCGCATGAGATAAGGCATGTCAATGACACACACATGTCGCGAAAAACACAATACATGTCATTTGCATCGCAATGCATTGCGACACGTGCTGTCTTTCTAGTAGGAACATTATAATAACTTTAGGATAAAAAATATAATGTAAAGCATAACATCACAGCTGTATTTTCTAAACAAGCTGGCAGAGGCGTTTTGGTGGTGTTTTTTTTAACGATTGACGACATAATATAATCGTAGATAATAATATTATGTAGTCAATCGTTAATTTACCCATAGTCTGCAAAAGTGTTGTTTCTGGAGTGTTAACTGCCGATACCGTAAAAACTTGAGGTAAGCTGTCATTCCACCTGTTGCTAAAGATTGTCACTATTGACTAACTCTAACTTCAAGCTCACGTCACCTAAGTTTTCACGGTGAGATTTTTACAGATTAGACCAGCTTCTACTTAACGTGCACGTAAGTACCTGCTACTGTAAGCAAAAAAAACGCGCTTTGACGTCAAAATGCGTATTTTACGGCTACCAGCCCGTATTACCTAAGTACCTACGTACTTACCTAAGCGCGGAATGACGCTATTAAACAAAAAAAAAACACTGTCGCGTTTGTTCCCAACCGACGACGATGGTCATTCTGCTTGCAATTCTATTTTTTTCTAACACAATCATGTCCAAGGATCTTTGATTCTCTCCATCATAATGACGTAAGTTGGTTATTTCACAAGCTCGTGGACACTGTTTATATTATCTTCTTTTTATTAGCAGCTATAGCTACGTTGTGTGTCTGAAGTTTGATTAAAATGTATTAGAGCGAATATATATATAAGGTACTTTTATCCATTTTCTTTTGTTTCTTATTTAAAAGGAATGTTTTTGTTCCTCGCTGCCTATTTGCTGTTGCCGGAGTAATATTATGTTGTGAGCTTTGGTAGCATACGGAATATTATATATTAACTTGATTCATGGTTATATTATTAGTCTAGGCATAATTATAATATGACGATGAATCAAGTGAGTGCTACGGATTAAATTGGCACGTAACTTTGTTCATTTCACATGTACATACTTCTAAGATAGTTTTTGGAACTGAACTTACTAAACTAAAATATTGTCAGCAAATCTAAATGAAATGGTCTAAAATTGCCAACATGCAGTGCGCGGCGATCAATGCAACGATAATTAATCTTTCTCTAAAACAGAAGAGGCCTGTGTCCTGCATGCAAATGTCTGGTATTATTATACCAAGATCACTGACCTCTATACACGACCCTGTAAACTAAACAATAACCATTATTTAAACCATAAACCCTTTCAGCAAACAATATTCCACAACAAAAACAGGGCTATGCACTCAAAATTAATAGGCTTGATTCAAAACGAGCCCACTAACGTTTACTGGCCATAGCTGGCCATATGTTCCAGCACCAGTTACGACCAATAAACAGTTAATATACCTTGTAATAACAGCTTTAGGTCTTGTGACATATTTCTTCTAACATTAACGAGTGTTTTTTAGGTTACAGGTGAACCCCAAAACTCAACAATGAACCTATTTTTGGCCGACTAAATGGCGGTGGTCGGCCATTTTGTCCTTATTTAGGGTGTCACAAATATGTGAAATGGTTGTTCTTGTCGGAATAGAAAGGGGGAATTTTTAATTAAAAGGATTTTTGGGTTCTGCTTTCAGAACTCTGAATATTTGAGAACTATTTTAATTTCAAATTCTAACGCCTACTTGTAAAGTGTTTAATAGCTACATCTTATGTTGGAATGTGTTTGTTGAATAGATATATGCTGTTCGTCTTGACAAAGAAGAATTTACAAGCCTTTATGGTTGCAAAAAAGCCTTGAAAGCCATGTTTAAATTCTCTACATTTCTCACACAAAACTATCATACACTAACGAAGCGTAACATATACCTACGCAACTCGAGCGAGACGCACGCGAGGCTCATGGGAACTGCTTCAACTCCTTAGGTCATGTCTGCTCAGTGGAAATAAGTGTTGGAGAGGAACCTTCATCTTGCACTGAATACAAAATACTACTGTTAATACTGTACTAGCCTTTGCACGCGGAATCGGCCGCGTGGAAATCGGAAATTATCCTATGGAATAAGAAGTATCATAACTCCTAACCCAGGTCATGGTCTATAAACGTGTGCAAAATGTATTCAAACTTGAAAAGGTAACAGACAAGCAGACAGACAGAGTTACTTTCGCATTGACAATATTAGGAAGGATACAGTTATTATAGAAAAATCAACGAGCAGGAATCCAAAGACTTAAATCTCTTTGAATAATATTTCTTAGACGCACGTCTGTGGTGATTGGCTGTAGAATGTAATAAAACTGAACCGTGATTGTTATTGAGTTCCCAGAGACTTTTGGACTGAAGTTCACTACAGCCGTTTGACAGGACTTGTACAATCGTGCGCCGGGAAATTGAATCAAACATTCACTGAAGTGAGCTTCTGAGAAACATAGTGGAAGACAGCGGATAAAAGATACGAGTTCGTGGAGAAAAATGCCCTTTTCGTTTGTTTAGTTTTGTTTCTTTGTATTGACATTTGGCAGTGTTGTACAAAACCTTTTATCAATACTGCTAGACAAGACCTAAAGCAGACCTATAGCATGTCTTGTTACAGATGCACCCAGGAATGTTTCTCGACCCCTAAGCGAGTCGGCGGTAGAGTTTCTTGCCCATTATGAAACTACCTTTTGGAAGGGTGACTAGAATCAATTATATTGTATTGTAGAATTTCAAAAGTGCGATTTGTGTGCCTGTTTGAAATATTTTTTTTGACTTGAGTTGAGTCAAACGGAAGACAAAGTTAGGTAGTTTAATTCTTTTCATAAAAACATTAACACTCTATTTAGGTAACAGTATCAAAATACCAGCACGACCTGCTAAATATATTCACGAACATGTATCATTTTCATGTTGATACAGTTGATATTAAATTCAACTTTTCTCAGAAGTCGTTTGGAAAAGTTCCAGAAAACCCAGTCACTTGTTTTAACACGTTAAACATAAATTACATTAAGCTTCACATAACAGGCTACATATTTTCTTTGACACAGTGCCCAAAGTAAATCTTTCCACGTCGATACCATTTTCCCAATCCTTTGGGATATCGTTTGCTGGGGTCAATGACCCAGACGCTGAAACTATTTTCTTATAAAATTGCAAAGTCGTTAATTGATGATGTAGTAAAACAATGAAGAATAATCAATCAAACAGAAATAAACAGGACGGGAATTTTGAAGTTTATAAGTTCAATAACTTTTGCAAGTTTTATGAATATTGGGTTATGTAGGAAATAAAGACACAATATTGCATTTGGTTTTTGTTAGAACGGGAAGTTTTTATTCATAGATTCTGATATAGTAGCTCTGTTTGCATGGCTTTAATGACGAGCCTTATTGCTCTTTTTTTGGTTCATACTCGTATATTGCATTAATTTCAGTTTCATATCTACAGGTACTCGGACGACATATTAGCATATTATTCTCCTAATCATCACGCAAGCACTAATTCGAAACCATTAGTTTCCATTCTTTCTTTGATGTAAAATCTAAAATATAAATGCGATATTAAGATAACACACCATTTGACTAGTAAGGTCTTATAGATCAAATAGAAAAGTAAAAGTTATCGTAAAGTATTAGAAAACCTAATACAACGTGCCGCTACAAATGGCGACATTAATTTAGCAAAAAAACGTGAAACCGTATACGTGTGTTAAATTAAGGTCGCCATTAAAGTGCTGTCAGGCCGTGTCCTAACCAAAGAGATCCTCGCGTGAACACCCGACCGTCGGTCGCGTCGCTTTCATTTTGTCCGGCAAACCCAAACGTGTGCTCACGCCGACAGAAGGCGCCTTTCCGGTTTTCCAAACAAAAAATGATATACGCGACGATCGCATGTCCCCGCGATCATGATGGTTAGGACGCGGGGTACAGTTATTTATGAAATATTTATCCAACGTGTAAACAATTACCGTACCAGTATACATAGTCAATAATTATCAGTTTGCTACTCCGTAGATGATGGATCAATGGTCAAAGAGCTCTGGTCCCGATGGTCAAAGGTATCTTATTTAATTTAATTTGAACAAAATTCTATTGCTACTCTTTACTGGTTTCATGTTCCTGGGAATTTAATTTTCTTTTGTTGGTTAAAGCGTAGGTGTGAAATTAAATATTGGACGGCCTATTTTGTCTATTACATACTTTTTAAATGTTTTAATGCTCATTAGTTTTCTATTCATGAAATGTTTAAATGCTCATTAGTTTTCTATTCATAGCTACACGTCAGGAAATAATCTATGCTAGGTTTATATTCCATAAGCAACTACGTTCACTTAAAAACCGTTTTAGTCGGTAAACGTTGCTTTGGTTGTTTAGTTGGCACAAGAAAAAAAGAAAAAGGGTTTTGGTGAAAAATTGTTATGTTTCATTTTGATATTGCTCTGTAAATATAAAGTAATTCTATGTTTACCCTCGGAATATAAAAGGATACTTGCGTTTAAAAGAAAGTCATTTCATGATCAACCGTTGCAAGTTATGAATGAATCCAGAGTTTATTATCTGCTATTTTAGCAATGATTACTATTGCTTTTAAAAGATCCATGTGTAAGTAGGTACACTTTTCTTATTTATAAAATCTTAAAAAGGGAACATGATTTATTATTTTCACCACAAATCGGAATAATGGGAAAAAAGAGAGACAAGCTTTATAGCTAATTTCTTTTTATTACACAATGCTTAATATTTTCAGTTGAATATTCTGTAAGTCTACTGAATAAATAACTAATAAAAAACTGTGTATCGCTAGTTTTTTGTACCAAAACAACGTCTTTCTAAGAGCTGAGTAATATGATAGCATTTGGTCTGAAAGATCTATCCCGGACATTCCCTTGTTGTAATCTCTAACCACATTAGATTTCATCGAAACCTTACCCTTTTTGGTTGACACAGGAACCAGAATAGGTTTATGCATGTTAGAAATACACAAAACTTCCCTCTTATCCACACACATAAACCTTATCAGTTGTCTTTGTAATCATTTGACCTTTTTTCAGTTTGGTGCTCAACAGAGTTTTAGGGTTACCTTAGCGATTTAATTGCCAAATTATCTACGACTATACTCGTAGATTGGCAATAGGTAGTAAAAAGCCTAACTCATTGCCCATACTACGAGTTAACTCGTAGTTTGAACTAGGTTCCACTGCCAACTACGAGTATACTCGTACAGTCAACAGCAAAAGTAGATGACCAAAGTCAGAAATTTAATACTAATGAACTGAGTATGCGTCAGAACTGTGTGGCGTCGAAGTGATTCAAAAGTATGTCAGACTCAGTGTCATACTTTTGAATCACTTCGACGCCACACAGTTCTGACGCGAACTCCGTTAATTAGTATTGAATTTCTGATTTTGATCATCTACTTTTGCTGTTGACTGTACCTACCATTTTGTAAGGTGGCAATGGGCATAAATAAAAGTTACTACGATTTTCAGTTGAATATTCTGTAGAAGTCTACTGAATAAATAACTAATAAAGTATATTTGTAATCGCAAAAGCATCAACAAAACCACAAAACACGCAATAACCATAATTCACACATTCAATTAAATCAGAATATCCCATTTTAATAGCTACTCGTATAATTATATAAAAAATATATATTATTATCTCCTTTATTTGAATGTAAACACAAATAAGTAATATTTTTAAATATTAAAATATAAAAAATAGTAGCCCACCGGTACCGGGAACAGGGTCCAAGCTGCCGGTGGTCAGGGCTCTAGAGAGAGGAACCTCCTGACAATACGAGCCGTGTCCAGAAGTACCGCTTTCTGAATCAAGCTCTTATTCTAGCTGCCCAACGAGAGCCTACTCAGGTGTTGGTCGAGGCTCTTGGCTATTAAGCCATTGGCTGTCATGACTATCGGCACAATGATCGCTGTGTCCACATACCACATGTCGACAACCTCGTGAGCTAAGTCAAGATACTTGATTTGTTTATCTTTCCCGGCTTTCACGAGGTTCTCATCATGCGGGACAGTTATGTCAACAATCATTGCGCGCCGCTCTGATCGATCCACCACCACTATATCAGGCTTATTGGCAACAATAAAGTCCTGTCAGTGATGATGGATCGATCCCAGTACAATGTGATATTATTAACATTTTCGAGAACTGGGTCGGGCACATACCTGTAGTATGGCACCTCCGATTCCACAAGGATGTATTTCAGAGCAAGTTGCTGATGAATTATCCTAGCTACAAGGTTGTGTCTATGCAAGTATATGTATTTATCTCCGGCTAACGGAGAGTCCGTTAGCTAGACGAGAACACCCGGAGATAATATGCCTGATTGATTCCCCCGGCCGGTGGCATGACCGACAGACGTCAACCGTGCCGTCTTTCAGAATAAATCTCCGGTAATTGTTCGTCATCATAACTTCGTCCATAATTGCACAGAAAAAACCTTCGGTTTCTCCAAAAAGGTCACCGAAATGCAGCCAGGCTACGGACGCTAGTAGATCTACATCGGGCCCGTGTAGGGTCCGGAAGAAGCGTCCGTGAAGCTCCTTACTCTGCCATACCTCCATGCGTTCATTAGTGTCAAGCACTACTGGCTTGCTTAGTTCTCTTTACTCAAGGAGAGTGGTGTGAGGCCCTTGTCCACCGCGACTACATCTCGATGCATCCCCACGTCGGTTTCTAAGAAATATTCCCTGAGACTGCATATCTCGCGATTGTGGAGGTTCTTAGCGTTTAAAAAGCCTCGACCTCCACACTTTCGCGGGATATGCAGCCTCATTACCGATGACTGTGAGTGATGCATTCGATTTGCAGTTAGCAGCGTACGGACCCTCCTATCCAGGGCGTCGAGTTCAGTCTGAGTCCATTTGAGTATGCAGAAAGAGTACCTACATCAAAACCGGCATGACCCAACCGTTGAAGGCGCGCACCTTGTTACCGCCTGATAAAAGACTATTAAATACTTTTTACAGGCGGCCCAGGAAGCGCTCCTTCAACGATTGCTTCATGTCAGTAACATTGATGCCCAACGCTTCCGACGTACCCAAATATTTATAGGTTTCGGATGCGGAGATGGCTCTAAGATTTGTGTAATCCGAGAGTTGGGTTCACATGCGTGACCGCACATATTTTGTCCACACCAAATTCCATCCTGATGGCGCTACTGAAAGCTTATTAATATTATTAATAATAATATAATTAATTTGTACTATTATTATTATTATATCTTAGAAATTCAAATCAAATTCTTCGAAAAAAGAATCGTTACGTTTGCCGCCAAGTGTGAAAGGAGGGTTATTCCCAAACGATTATATCAACGACAATACTGCTCTTTGTGGAATGTTCTCATTCAAAATTAATTTCTTATTGGACCTAATTGTGGCTAAAGTTTCAATGTGCTATTTTTAACCGACCCACGTATAACAATGGGCTATTGAAGTATTTCTGTGTTATTATAACATTTGTTGAGTCACTTTGAACGAGTACGACTGTCTCAATAAAATTGTTTTCTGTTGTATTCTACACCATTTGTGTTCGTGACTATTGCTTGAAGGAACATATTGGTTTGGGTACAGTTAGTTAATACATAGTTGTATTGTATAGCTTTAAAACCATACGTCTGAAATGTTGCAGACAATTTAGCAGTTTATCTAATTAACGCAAAATTACTGTTACATATGATTTGTTTTAAGTATAAGAATATACAGAATAGCTTCTTATTATTGCACATAATATACCTTCGTTATATCCATACTAAGTATAGTATGGATATAACGAAGGTATATTAACATACTAATATTATAAATTCGAAAGTAAGGCTGTGTATCTGTGTGTTACTTTTTTACGCCTAAGCCACTGAACGGATTTCAACAAAATTTGGCAAGAAGGTAAATGGCATTCTTAAATTCTAATAGATTTTTAAATTCACATGATAATTGAAATTTTTGATAATTGAGAGTTTTGAGGTAATGTGTATTATATTATGACCTGAGTTAGGTTCATAGTCATAGGATACTTTATATCCCGGTAACACGTTCCCATGCAAGAATTTACTTATTTAAATTTCAAAGCCACTGACTAATATTATCAATAATTGTTTCTTTTGTGCCGAGAATAAAAACCTATAAAAGAAAGTCTTTCATTTCTTTTATGGATTTTATTTGATGTAGTTTCTATGGGTTTTCTTATGTAAAGGCTTCCCAACAAAAGAATTGAGTAATAATAGAAAAATTATATAATAACTGAAATACGACGACACTCGTCTTTGACGGTAACAGTAACTTTAGGCTCTTAAGATTGGTTTCTTTTTTAATTTTTGGCATTATTCTTTATATTTTTTGTGGCAATAAGTCAGAGTCAGAGTAATATTAAGAAAGTTTATCCAAACGTGGGTGGGTAGAGAATATACTAGAATAAATATGTTATTCTTGAAAGTTCTTACTTCTCCGTTTATCTCTGACTGGGAATATCTGTCCTATTTTCAGTACTAGGTTTTATTAGGCAACACCGCGTAGATATAGCAATCTATTAAGAACAAAAATAAGGTGTAAGCTTATGACCACACGACATAATAAGTGAAAACTTACGACCGGGGCCCAGTATAGGCGATTTAGCGCCGAGCACACGTGATTCAGTGTCATCGAACGACTGGAGCCGAGTACATCCAATTCAGCGTCACCAGACCGAGCGTGACGATCCAGTTTCGTTCATTGTTCAGAAAGAGAGCAAAGTGCACCTAAAGAAGTTTTTATTTCAAAATCTTTTTGTGTAAAAGTACCAATTGCAACATAAGTGAGCAGCATAGTGTGAACTATAGTGTGACCGCATAATTGTCAAAATCTTGAAGGCTGTTGACATGTTTGAAGGCTATTGACATGTTTGAAGGCTATTGACATGTTTGCTTAAAGAACTTATAACTGACTTGAATAGATCGATTACTCGTCAAAGTAAACTTTCTAATTTTACATCTTTGATTGAGAATTATGAAATTATAAGTTGACTAAACTTATAACGTCATTAATTTTGTAATTATATTTAAATTGTATTAAAACGCAGCTGTTTTATAGTTAAGAATTTTAGATTATTCGCATCTGAGTTTAGGGTGAACATTTTAAATAACAGAAAACTTACTTGCAGAATAACTGAATGTATGTTAGGTACTTCTGAACAATATAAATCTAAACGAGGTTTAAATTATTCAGAAGTATAGAGTCAGAGTCTGGTATAAAATAATCTCATTTTCTTGTAATAATAAAAATATTGAAATAGAGATTCAAAGTGAAATATCTTTTGGGCCGACTATTGTTTGTCATCTAGCCCAAAATCCCAGCGGACAATTTATCAAAACACACAACATGTTGACAGAAGCTGTTGACTTTACTTAGCTTTTGGGATAGAACAACCTCAATGTTATGTTGACCAGCGTGGGGATCGTGTGGGGACACTATTTAACCAATGTTGGGTAGGCGTACTTAATAGTTATTATACCAGCGGCTAAACCAGCAACACTGCATGGTTGCGCCTGTGACAGCTTACAAATTATTAAAACATAACTTATCCATTCGATAAATTACAGTTCAAGCAGTTTATTATTGCAGCCCGTAGAACGATGCAATATGGCATCCGTTTCCTCACATTTGTTATCGAAAAAAAAACATGAAAACGTGCAAAGGTGACAAGGTATAATACAATGCCGCCTTCTATCAAATATGGGCAGTAGATTAGATTCAGTTACGGGGGGCGGAGAGGGGCAATTCTCGTAATTTTAAGAAATTTCACAGTCTGACCTCAGTCTCAATCTGTCAAAAATACCTATAATTTCCCTACAAGTTTTTGACATTTGTTTGTCGCCGAGATGAGACTGCGACTAGATTTTGAACGTTTTAAATTACAAGAATTGGCCTTCTGTTCTCCCGACACGTACGACCGGTGTGCAAGGTTCCTATATAGAAGCGCTCTTGGGTGTGCCAGTGTGCCAACTTGTATCCAAATTCATTCAACAGTTGAATGAATTTGAATTATGATTTGAAAAATGCGATAATAACTCTGCCTGTTGACAGGCAGAGTTATTATCGCATTTATAATATTAGTATAGAGTAGACCAAAGATGGTCGTACATCTGACGGAAGATGGATCGGACGTATCTCTCCTCTTGACGCACTAATGCATCGTCGGTTGAGCGAGTAAGGTTGAATATTTTACTATCTACTTATCCATTCTGGCGTTACTCAGCCGACGATACGCCTTACTCATTTGACTAATAAGCAAAGTTTAGCAGTAATATTTCCTGCCGGTTGACAGAACACGGCCCGGGCCGTACACGGTCCGTCGTAGCCGTCTCATTAACATGAATTAGGGCGAAATTACGTTTTTATCTGTAAAATATTGTCGTAATCTCGTGCAAGCTCACCGGTTCACAGACACGATAAAACTCGTTAAGAGTTGAAGGAAGCTTGTTTTGGATGTCAACGACCCGCTTAGGTACGGGTTATTGTATGTATGTAAAATCGTTTCAAAAAGGTAGCCCTTACCTTTACATCTAGGCTGCTACTTAGAATTTCATGATAGGAAAACTTAATAACACTTTGTTCGAACACTTGATCGGACCCAGGACTCGGGTCTAAGTACACTCAGTAGCCGATCCTTTCGCCTGATGAGCCTAGCGATTGACACTATTGGCAGCCCACTTTACTAAAGTTTACTAGAGAGAATTTTTCACAGAATATATCGGCAGTTGTTCTGCCGATCGATCCTGTAAAAATCTCACCTTGAAAAGTTAGGTGAAGTGAACTTAGAGTGAGCTGTCAATAGTGTCAATCCCAAGCATTAGTTGGAATGACAGCTCACTTCACCCAAGTTTTCACGGTGAGATGGTTACAGAATCGCACTGCTGGTCCTAAACTAACGAGGCACTCAAATAAAACGTCACGCTTGTATTTACCAAAAGGACCGGCAAAGTGTATTTTTGGGCAGACAATTTAAATCATTTTACGACATAGAACGTTCAAATAAAACGTATGTCGTTAAACTTTGCTGACGTCACTGATCTTACGTAGGTAGGTAGTTACCTATTAATTAATGTAAGTGTAACTCGATTGTCTGCGTGATGCCGTAAAGATAATGGAGGGCGTTGACGTTTCTTAATTGCGATTTATGAATTAAATGACTCGAGTTTTCGTATTTCGGGAAAAGATGACGGTAACTTGTGAACTTGTTTGTAATGAATGGAATCGTTTTTCTTTATGATTTAATCATACAAAGTGCGGCTTTGTTTTGAAACTCTTGTAAATAAATAGAAAGCTTGCAATATGTTCAAACAAAGAAAGACTTGAAAACGTTTCAGCGCCCATTTAATCGCTACACACTGTTAGCTACGCCCAAGCTACGCTTTTGCTACGCCGTAGCACATTGCTACGCATGACCAATAACTTCTAATATTTATCATAAATATTATTATAACCAAATCTAAATAATTAAATACTATATGATTGGAAAGCCCACACTACAATCATATTTCGTGACTTTTACATAAAACATGTACCTAGATGTTATTACTCGACTTTAGAACTTATATTATTATCCTGAATAATAATTACCATGACATCCCGACAGTCCTTTCAAATTTCATGTTAACAAAAGAACAAAAAAGAAATTGATTCTCAAAGGAATCCGTACCTTTTCTGCGTTTAAACGTCTTGGAGTAATTCAGTGAAGGATTTGAAGGCTCTGACACATTACACAATGGCACAGCGTTTGTCACAAGTAATTGGGGCGTTAACAGGACGATTCTAATATCATCTTTTTGTGAATAAACGGGTGCTATTTTTATCTTTTGGGAAATGAAAGTGATAATTTTGAGAGCGGGGCGCTTATTGTAACCTTAATGTATATATAATTGTTAGTGTCCGACCGAAAGTTCGGTTTCGGTTTCGGTTTCGGCCGAGTTTCGGCCAAAAATCAAGTTTCGGTGGCAGTTTCGGTTTCGGCCATAATTGGCCGAAACTTTTGCCGAAACCGAAACAGTAACAATTAGTGATTTGATTTATTGATAACTGATAAACATTTTGCTATGAGAACTTAATTTGAAAAAATAATAAAAATATCATTAATATTTTTTTATATTATCTATATTGTATATAAAATTCAAAGTCCTGCCTGACTGAGACATCAACGCACAGCCTAAACCGCTGGTCCGAGAGACATGAAAATTGGAGGGTGTATTCTTCGTGAAGAGTAGGTATCCACTAAGAAAGGGTTTTTCGAAATTCCACCCCTAAGAGGGTGAAATGGGGGGATTTTGTTTGTATGAAAAATCTTATTCCTTGAGTTAATAAACTTGAAACTTGGCACGAATACTTATCTAAGTAAATTATGAAGTTGGGCATTTTTTGTTTTTATAAACTACCCCTTATAAGGGGATTGGGGGGTTTCAAAGTTTGTATGGAAGAATTTTAGCGTGCGGTCCGTTTTAATCTAAACTCAGTATTTATACCTAAAATTTAAAGGAAAGAATAATGATTATCAGGGTTTTTCGAAAATCTACCCCTGACGGCCTGAAAAGGGGTAGTCAATTTTACAGGGGAGGATTTTACAGCGTGGCTTGATTAACTCGAAAATTGGTATAAATAATCTTTGAATCAAGTTATGAACACATCCCAAATGATTTTTCAAAATTCCACCCCTGTGGGGGTGAAAAGCAAAAAATAATCTTGAAAATTGGCATGAATACTCGCCTAAGTAAGCAATAAAGTTTATCATTATTAGTTTTTCAAAACTACCCCTCAAAGGGGGATATAGGGGTGTTGAAGTTTGTGTGGAAAAAATTGAATGCGCGGCCCGATTAACTCGAAACTCAGTATTGATACTTTCGACAGAAAATAATTAATAATATGTAAAGTTGTCGAAAATTGACCCCTGACGGGGCAAAAAGGGGTAATTCGGTTTTTAGGGGAGGATTTGAACTTGAAACTGTATGTTACATTTTCACGCCTAAGCCACTGAACTTCTGATTTGGCAAAGCGATAGATGGCATCCTGGGGAAGCACATACTTTTTATCCTGGTAGCACGTTCCCGTGGGATTCCGACATACACGCGGGCGAAGCCGCGGGCAGAAGCTAGTATTAAATAAATGATTACAACCAAATAAATATACCTACTGTGTTTCCATTTCATGTCCTAATTAATGCAGAATAATGGGTAAAATGCACCAAATTTCAGTATTTTAAGGAATTTAATACTTAACCACGTGAGTTTCGGTTTCGGTTTCGGTTTCGGTTTCGGCCGAAACTGAACCCACGGCCGAATATTCGGTTTCGGTTTCGGTTTCGGCCGGAATACCAGTTTCGGTCGGACTCTAATAATTGTACATTTTCATTTGTACTTACAAATGTCCAAAAAGTATTAAGTATGTTTAGGTTATTGCCCTGATTTGGAATTTCTTTGAACTATAGAAATAACGTAGCCGACATATTTTTCGCTACTTTGTGGAATGTGTAAAGCCGTCATTCAAAGTTACCCGAGGATTCAGAAATATAGCCCAATATAATGAACTATGCCATTATCATAATATAATTTCTATAAAAAATACGAGAAATATTATCAATATTCTGTTGGAGCTGGAAAACAGCGTAAGGATTTGTGAATCCCGATAAGTCTTGATGAAACTTGAATATAATTTGAGGTTTAATGAGTAATTTTGAGAATATTTTTAAACTTTATGATTTTTATATACTAAAGATGAATACTGTGAACAGGTATTTCGGATATTTTATTTAAAAAATGATGATTATATCTTAATTCCTGAAGACCAGGCGAGGACATCAGAACGCGAAATATGACGCTTGCACATGTAAAAAAGTAAATATTTTGAGATTTCATATAACTTGTTACCGAATACTCAAACAAGACTTAATATTTAGACTGCTTAAAGAAATAGTCCACGTGGTATGGAGCAGCATGACATGGCAAAGGATTTCTGCACGCGAAAATTATTTTGAATCTTATTTTCATACCTTTAGCACGGATTACAGTATACCGTGGGATGCTGTGGCATGCTGCGGAAGGCTTTGGCCATTGCCTAGTCGTGCCGCGTGGTATCGCCTAATGATCTAGCCGGTCTATCATAATCAGCCTATAATGTTCCCACTTCTGGGACACAGGCCTCCACTTGACGAGAGGGAGTGGGCCGTAATCCACCACTCGGACCCAGTGTGGATTGGTAGAAGTCACATATCTTCGAATGTTTGATTCTAGGACATGCCGGTTTCCTCACGATGTCTTCTTTTACCGTTTTGAGAGCACTGGTGAATCGTCGACCTTTAAATACTCATTCAACACACTGTACCTACTTAATTAAAAAGTTATTAATAACACATTAAAAACAAACATAACTCCAGTAGGTCTACGCCTAAGTTTCGCCCCAGCGCCACCAGGGGGCGTCATAACTAGGTTCAGTTTGTTTCCATCGGTTAGTTAGCTTCGTTCATTTGACTGCCTAACTCTTGTCACTAGGGAGATCAGAAACGTGTGTATTACTGTACCTAGGTATTATATAAATAACTTTAAAAGTAAAGACTTTAGAAATTATTGAATGCACTGCAGGTAGGTACGTGTTAATTGGACTAGTTATATTCCAGTAGATATATTATACTATAAGAGTTCAATTTCATCACTAAAGAATTATAGAGTGGCACGTTCGATTTCAATAAAAAAAATCGTAAGTCGTATAAATAATGCTTAAACTTCGTTTTTCTGGAGTGAAGTAATTAAAAACTACAGCGATTTCCAATTAAACGCTCGGGGATTAGTGCGCTGCCATAAAATCCCTGCAGCATAGTGTTTTATAAACCAATGATTTTATTCACACAACCCGCAAACTGTTGCCATGATGACGCCCCAGAAGTAAATTTTCGTAAAAAAATGTGCTGTTTCATACAAAAGTGAGGTGTGGCAAAATGTATTGAACAGCAGACTTTTATATAATAACTGATCAAAAAAATCAACGCTGGTGGGTTAGTGGGTGGTGGCTAGAACCATGTTCATGGTAAATTATTTATTTTCTGTGAGTAGGTTTGTACTGTAGCGGTATCTACAACGCCACATGCGAACAACGCGTCATACTGACGTCACGCAAATCCTGCATCTCGCAAGCAGAGTTTACCGTGCAATTAGCATAGATACAATTTCCCAATATCAATCATTGGGCAATTGCCCGCCAGACATAACACCCGTCTGGTCGGAGGATCCTCCCTTTTCAATGGAGGATGAGTGAACTTTACACCCTGTTCCTCATACCTCCAAAGTACAAACACTTTTACACGTCAATCATATTTTTTTTAAACTAGATGAGTCCGGTAACGGTCTCTGCCTCGATATCCCTTACACTCTGTGTACAGGTACGTAGTTGGTAGCTAGCAGTCTTGACTGCTCAGGATGAGCAGTGATCAGTGTTGACTGCAGCAGTCGACACCCGTTGATGCTCAAATACACGAGCGGCACATGGTCGACGGCAGCCCATTTTGTCGAATTATTTATTTTCGTCACTCCAAGAGGCTTTTCAACCTACCAAGTATCTACTGTGCTTAAATTATCAAGGTTCAAGTCTTCCAGTAATTATGAAAGAAAGGGTATCAAACCCTTGTGATTTTAATTATTTTAGTTCCAGAACTAAATGACGTAAAGGAGTCACGTTTTAATCCTTGGGGCTAAGAGCTAATATTGAATTAAATATTCGTATAGTTTTAGATGAAGTCACTGTTATGTGGGTGTTTCTTTCAATGGTATTTTATTTTCGGTACATCAATCACAATGGCATAGTGATTTTAACCTGCAAACTTAGGAGTTTGCAGGTTAAAATTACTGTGCCATTGCCATCAAAGTCATATTTTATCGTTCAGAAGCCTACTTCTGAACGATAAAATATGACTTTTGCTATATTGCTTTTAGATACGCCCCGCTGGTCTTGTGATCGCTAGCGCAACTGCTGAGCATGAGGTCCTGGGTTTGATTCCCAGGTCGGACAATAGTGTTATTGGATTTTTCCATTGGGATTTTTTTAGTAACAGTCCAGAGTTAGGAAGCTGGCGGTGTGATACCCCCGGGCCTCGGAAATCACGTTAAGCCGTTGGACCTGCGACCGATCTCTCTCCGGTCGTGTGAGATTGCCGTCCCTTCGGACAATGAGAGTGAGGGAAGAGAGTGCACCTGTGGCTGTGCACACACTTGTGTACTACAATATCTCCCGCGCGACTGGTCTCCGCTGAGATTGGTTGCCATGGCCGTAATTCGGTCTGGAGGACTTTATTTATTTATTAGATACGAGTCAATTTTATTACAATAGGTATGGCTGTTTTGGTGGAAACTCACTTTTTAATACTATATCGGTAAGAAAGTTGGATCAAAAGTATCAAACACATAGATTAAATATTGCAAATTCAAGTAAAACCTTTGAGGTTGTCTGCCGAATCTCTCTATAAATAAGTCGTTAACATACTAGCAACATTTTCAAAGAGCCTTTATACATAACGTTATATAGATATTAAGTGCTCGACTAACGCATAAAGTAATATCGCCGAAAGCAGACGTAACGTAAACGTTAAAGTTAATTATGCGGAAATGTTTATGTACATTTATACGCGGTGACTGGTTAAACTAGGGATTTATTATTTTTTATTTTAATTAATAATAAAATATCACCAATCCTGTACTTGGGCAGTCACGACAAATGTAATGATACTCCCATTAAAAATTATTTGAAGCAGACTCCGTTTGCGTGGATGTCAGTAAACAATAATTTGTGTCTCCTTACTTATTTTATTTAAAATAAATGCCTTAGGTACTTCTTATAACATCAGCTACCTGCCAGTGAAAATCTGTCAAAATCGGTCCAGCCGTTTCGGAGATTAGACAGAACAAGCAAACGGACAGACAGAAAAAAAAAATGTTTTTTTTTGTTATGAGTACCGCTTATTTTACTAATTTCATTTGCATTTGGTAAAAAGCTGTTATTTTGACATTAAAAACAGATACTTTAGTTGTATTTTTTTGTAGAGATGTGTAGATAAAGAATACAATATTCGTACACAGATTAGACCTAACGGCCTTTTCAATAAAGGAGGTAGGAACAAGTGTACAGTGTGTGTAGTGTGTGTGTGTGCTTTTTACACTTTAACAATGATTTCATCAAGATTTTCTTTGCGAGATATGACCGTTTTTTTTAAATAAATAATTTTGTTCTTTGGGCCATGAGAGCATAAATTATCAAGTCCTTGAGTACCTATGTTCCTCGTTTTACTAGTCACGATACTCATAATGTTACAGTGAGTCGTTGAGGATATTTTCTCCTTGATATTATTGGTTTTTTTTTCGTTTTGTGGATTTTATTATAAGCTTTGAAGTTATATTTTTTTACACTGTCAATGAAACGATCTTTTTATGTTAAGGTAGTTTATATTTAATAAGGGGTATTAATTAGACGGTCTTCTTTGAGAGATGTTTAATTTCCTTGAGTTGCCGTCTTTAAAAAAGTTTCAAATATTTGTATTCGTGCTTGTCTCTTGTGTCGAGGCTTAACGGAGGAATGAGGAAAATGTCATGAGGAGAGTTCTGGGTATGAATGTCGATGGCTGTAAGAGTAGGGGAACGAAACGAAGACCAAAAAACGATGGATGGACTATGTGAATGATGTGATGGTTAGAAACGGAGTGACTACCGAGATGATGACTAATGGAGAAGTATGGAAGAAAAAGATACTGCGCCGACCCTATATAAATTGGGATGAGGGAAGGAGAATGAAGATTCGTGCTAATAAAATGTTAAAAATTTACAGATTTTTTTATGCTACTTTATGGGCGTCAGTGTTATCTACATTATTCGCGTAGTTTGCTACAGATTTATATAAATATAAATCTTTATTTGCTTATGATGTTCGTATACAAAGAAGATGACATTTTTATAAACAGTTCCAATACATTTTCCCTAAACAAAACATCATGCCTGTATTTGTCCAGGGATTTATTATTATTATTATTATTTCTCGGAAGGTTAGGCAGAAGTGTATCTATAGTAAACCCATATTATACCCCAAGGCAAACAAATTTTTCAACCAATATAGGAAGCTGATCTCTTAGGGGTCAAGTTAATGTAACTTTGCATTACAAATTATATGACATAAGTCTCAAACTGTATCTTTCTTTCCATTACATCTGTAGTATGCTCTAAGTACCTATCTACACTTAGAAAAAAAAGAACTCCCTCGAACAGTAAAAACTTAATCAATGAAAGTAATACCAGGTACGCAGCACCGACCCCATGACCCACTTGCGTGGGGTGAATGACCGCCCACTGGCCCACGGGGTGAGCGCCTAATATGCAATGCTCGGTGCATGGCTTGCAGTAGGTACTGTTTCAATTTTGTTTTTGAATTTCAATGCCTTTACATTATTATACTGCAGGGATTCAAATGAATGAGATTAAAAAAAAAAATGGTAGTGTGACCAACTGAAAGATATTAGTAGTAGCATAGTACTATGCATACTACTTACATTTGATTTTATAATCAGAAAACTGCGATAACAAAGATATACTTTATTTAGACAATTATTCCAAATTAGTATGTACCTAATACAGAGTAAAACGTTACAACAACGCTTTGCAACTGGTATATTGTCATGTCAGTAAGTACACAATAGATTCAGTAATGTCGTCACATAAAAACAACATATTTTTCAGTGTCAGGTCATTGCCACGATCATTGACATGTAACTGGATACCGTGGCCACGTGTAGCAAAAACACATAGAAACGTTATTACCCTTGCTTACACATGATAGATCTTGTCAAATAATAATATCTTGTAAGTACTGTTGCTTTTCAGAAAAATAATAACATACCTAAGTACCTATATTGTGTTCTATTTATATCTAATCCTACTTCCTACAAGTAATTCTACTTAATATTATAAACGCGAAAGTTTGTGAGGATGGATGGATGGATGTTTGTTACTCTTTCGCACAAAAAGTACTGGACGCATTTGGATGAAATTTGGCACAAAGATAGTTTATACCCAGGATTAATACATATGATACTTTTTATCCCAATATTCCCACGGGATCGAGACTTATGCGGGTGAAACCGCGGGGCGCTGTTAGTAATATTATAAACGCGAAAGTTTGTGAGGATGGATGGATGTTTGTTACTTTCACACAAAAATTGCGGAACGGATTGGGATGAAATTTGGCACACAGCAGGTAGTTTATAACCAGGATTAACATATATAATAATTTTTATCCCCATATACCCACGGGATCGAGACTTATGCGAGTGAAACCGCGGGGCGCTGCTAGTCTAATCTAACTAGCATGTATTGTCTCACTGTAGGTCAAAGGCCTCCCTCTTCCTTTTCCGCTCATCACATCACATCTATACATACTCGTATTATAAAATAAACTCGCTTTTCGTGTCTGTCTGTGTGACCGCGTTGTTCTTAAACTACGCAACGGATTTTGATGTGGTTTTCATCATAATTTAGTTAGAGAATTTATTCCGGAAGTTTTATGTGTAAAATACATTAATATCGATATTTCGTCAAGTAAAAAAACTTTTTAATCAAAAAAATTAAACCGCTGAAAAAACCGAAAAGCATAAATTAATAAACCTTTTTCATTTAACCTTAATAACTAAGTTCTTAAACTAATGTAAGTATACCTAAGTAATTTTGAGTTGGCGCCAAACAATCAATATACAAAGATCACTAAATTGCCTTTAAGCGGCGCCGACTCAAAATGATTTTTAACCGCTCGTAACTTGAACTCAAGTCGATGCAACGAAGTCTCCCAGGGAGAGATTCCTCAACTTTTGCAATTGATATAAAGATACTATAGAACTTGCACTTTGATATTATAACTTGAATGAACTTTGATGTACCTATGTATGTAGGCGTAATTGGTTGTCGTAAAAGAAGTGATTATGGGTAGATAACTTTTGTTTTATTTTATTTTAAAAGGCATTTAAAAAGCTGTCAAACATAATTACGTCGTATGTAAATAAATGCAAAGACCTAAGTATTTTTCATGGTAAATGAAATGATAATGATGAAATACATTGACCGCAACTCGATGGACTCATCGGCACTATTGACGGGCAAACTCTTTTATCATATTTTGTTTACATATTAAGCTTTTTGGAGGGGCTTGTGGCTTAGTGATAACAGCAGCACAGGTTGATTGATCAGGTTAGGCTATGCTTGCCGCGGTAGGTCCATGGATGGGTCTGTACATACCAAGACCCCTCTGTGCTTTGGAAAGCACGTTAAGCTGTTGGTCACGTTGGTTGATTGGAAAATCTGACAACCACTCTTACCCAGTTACTGGGTTGTGGAGGTCAGATAGGCAGTCATTCTATGTAAAATACTGGTATTCAGCTGCATTAGGTTAGATTGGGAGCCGACCCCAAAACAGTTGGGAAAAGGCTAGGCTAAGATGATGATTAAGCTTTTTGGAGTAAAAAAAGATAAAACAAAAAAAAATGAGGACTGATATTAATCTTATAGTTATTACTGGAAACAATCAAAACCACATGTATCGTCCAGCCATTATCCGGGTTATCACCGACTTGGTAATTAATAAAGCTTGCGTACAATGTATCTTGATTGTCCCACTGTCCTACAACCGGTGTGTTCACCTCACTGAATTAATTTACGAGCTTCCAACGGCCCTTTTGAGGTTAGGATAGAATAATGAACAAAAGAAAATAAGTGGCTAGACAACTACTTAAGGCCTGATAAGCATTATCTACCAGATAATAAAACATAACATAATACCACGCTTTGTTTCCCGGAAGGGTCAGGCAGCGAGGTGTACCTACATATAGCACACCCACATTTCGCCAGTTATGTTTAAGTCCCATGTCATAGGGGGCGAGCTCATTGCCACCATCGGGCACAAATTTCAGCCCGACCTGGGAATCGAACCCAGGACCTCATGCTCAGCAGTAGCGCTTGCGACCACTACACTAACAAAGCAATCAGATAGTCAAGATAATAAAAAGGTGTGAAATTTTCAGCCAGATACGTTAACTGGAACTAGCTTCTTCTTCTTTTCCCCTGGTATCAGCACAAACTAGGATATGAGAACAGCTCAGGTGTCATGGTAGAATAATATTAGTTCATTAGGCTGCATGGTGACGGGGCTGACCGCCCAAGGTATGCCTGGTGTACATTTGCCCACAATATTATAAACAGACGACCTCCCTACCCAAGGTGGGTTGGGGGGTTGAGTTCAACTTTTGTTTTAATAATAATTTTCAGTATACATTCGAAACAGTACCGAATTTTATCAATACACACGTGTGGTCTAAATATTCGAATTATTCAAACATTTCCATAATCCCACTCGGAATTATAAATGAGTTTATGTTACTGTGAGGTTAAAACATGAATTTGTATGAATTCGGTTTTATTAATCTGGCATTAAAATAGCCTTCATTACTTTATTACTCATGGATTTCGACTGTTCTATATTATTTCCGTCACCCTTTTCAAGCAACTTCACATTGATATAAAACTCGTTGAATTACATTTTATTAAACTATAAAAGTTTCATTTAAAACTACATACTATGCTCTTTCTCGATAGGAAACCTTGGTTTCACTTATACGGAGTAACTCCAATATTTTAGGTCGGGGCTGTCCATAGCATCATCATTTTTGTGACACTTGGACATAATAGGTTAAAGATGCATCGACCTTAGAGCCAAAACATTGATTAACAAAACTTTTCACTTAAAAAAGTTATTCGAACTTTCAATAAAAATCGGCTAATATTTTTTATCTACGAAAATATTCCTTTAGCAAAATTTATTTGGTAGAACAATATTGTATTTTATGGTATCCCAACTAAACGACTGTAATATTTATTCGGATGGCAACACGTTTTCTGTCACCTTTTGTGTTTGCGGCCCTTCAATCTATTTAGACATTTATATTGGGGGGTTCGAATGTGGCTTGGGCCCTGTTCTAGAAAATCAAAACTATTTACAAACAAGGACTGATTTCGTTAGTAAGTAATCGAAGTGGCCCACGTTTAGCACAGACCATACAAGGTTTACGGAAACACAAAACCTACATATAATTGACCTACATTACTAGGTATGAACTCATGTTTTACGTTTGTTGTTTATATCTAGGTCCTGACTCTATGTACAGTATTCATATCGGCTCCGCCATCCGGTGTCAGTAGCACATTTTAAGCCCTAATATAAGGGGTGATTCGCATTTTTTATTCAACGCTGGGTTTCAGGTTTCGCGGTCACCCGGTTGAGTTATTGAATTTACAATGTATTTGGGACAGACGATTCACAAAGTAATATATATTATATATATGTATATATAACCCAGATAACGTTAGATCGAGTGTTTTTGTTAAATAAGGATTTCGTCACCGATAACTGGGACAGTTTTTGTGCATGACGGTGTTTCGGCCTAGATCTTTGACGGATGACTTCCTTGTGTAGTTTTGATTAATGAAACTTGTTTTGTTCGTTAGCAAGAGTCTGTTAGTTTCAGTTTCTTTTATATGTTTCATATAGATTAGATACCTACGTATATTAGTTATATGTAGTTATTAGATGTCGTTTACCAAAACGGTTTCGGGTCTGTAATGCAATTGTCTCGTGGACGAAAATGTGGCAACAAATTCACAGACAATTCTTGGATGAGGAACTTAAGAATGCTGATAAAAATAATTGAAACAGCACCATAACACACTATAAATAACAATTTGAATCATTTTGAAGGATATTGCTAATCCATTGCTTCATATGTTCGAAAGATTTTTCTGCTCAACAACGTGAATAACGCAATGAATGTTGTTGAATTGTCAAAATGAAAGCCATTACTACTGTTACACCATTACCTTACTGTGTTGTTAGTGATTAATAAGTTGATAAATAAAGAAAGAAATTAGGCTGATCTCTCTGAGCTGAATAGTTTGATAACTCACTGACTCATAGTTAATTAACTCACGAAAAACCTTAATTATCAAGAAAGCTTGATGAACGAAGAAAAACTGCAGATAAGTCTACTTCGCAAATGAAGCCAAAGACAGCGAGTCTTAGTTTTTGCGCTGACTAAATCTTTTGATATTTCATCTCTATAAAGCGTTAAGAATTGTACTCGTTTCAAAGATTTGTTAAAGGATATAATGCCATTTGAAACGGTCTTGATATGTCGTAGTGCAATGTAAGAGTCCGCGTATCACTGGTCAGTTTTTCTCAGTCATCAAAACTGAAAAAAATGCTCATTATAGTGAAGAAAATGCTAGCGAAAAAAATTAAAATTTGTTGAAAAAAAACATTATCAATCATACAACTAAAAACATATTTTAATCACCAGAATAATGTTTACGGGCTGATTTTACAATCTTCAGAAGTTTTACCTGAGGAATAAAAATTACTGTTTGACATCTTTTGCATAGAAATCTATATATATGTATATAAAATTCAAAGTCCTGACTGACTGACTGACTGACTGACTGACTGAGACATCAATGCACAGCCTAAACCGCTGGTCCTAGAGACATGAAATTTGGAGGGTGTATTTTTCGTGAAGAGTAGGTATCCACTAAGAAAGGGTTTTTCGAAATTCCACCCCTAAGAGGGTGAAATGGGGGGATTTTGTTTGTATGAAAAATCTTATTTCTTGAGTTTATAAACTTGAAACTTAGCACGAATACTTATCTAAGTAAATTATGAAGTTGGGCATTTTTTGTTTTTTTAAACTACCCCCTAAAAGGGGATTAGGAGGTTTCAAAGTTTGTATGGAAGAATTGTAGCGCGCGGTCCGATTTAATCGAAACTCAGTATTTATACCTAAAATTGAAAGGAAAGAATAATGTGTATCAGGGTTTTTAGAAAATCTACCCCTGACGGCCTGAAAAGGGGTAGTCAATTTTACAGGGGATGATTTTACAGCGTGGCTTGATTAACTCGAAAATTGGTATAAATAATCATTGAGTCAAGTTATGAACACATCCCAAATGATTTTTCCCTGTGGGGGTGAAAAGCGGGGATACAGTTTATATGAAAAATCTTATTCGTTAGGTTAATAATCTTGAAAATTGGCATGAATACTCGCCTAAGTTAGCAATAAAGTTTATCATTATTAGTTTTTCAAAACTACCTCTCAAATGGGATATAGGGGTGTTAAAGTTTGTGTGGAAGAATTTGAACGCGCGGTCCGATTAACTCGTTACTCAGTGTTTATACTTAAGACCAAAAATAAAGAATAGGAATCAGGATTTTTGAAAATCTACCCCTAACGGGTTGAAAAGGGGTAGTTAATTTTACAGGGGAGGATCATAATAAGTGGCTTGATTAATTAGAAAGAAAATTGGTATAAATAATCTTTGAGTCAAGATATGAATAAGTATACCCCAAACGATTTTTTTAAATTCCACCCCTGTGGGGGTGAAAAGCTGGGATATAGTTTAGACATGCACGCGGGCGAAGCCGCGGGCAGAAGCTAGTATATCAAATCGCCGTATTTATTCTTATTTATTTATTTTATTTTTAGTCTTCCGAGATAAAATATATTGAAAAATCAGCCCTAAGTTCGACATCTGTCAATTGGACTTTATTTGACCGATAGCAAATCTATCCCCTTCTACACTAAACTGTAGTAGTGCTCATTTCACGCTTGAGTTAAAGACAACCAAGTGCCATACGTCTTTCACAAACAAACGTCAAAATGCTGGGAGCCAGACAAGACAGCCATTCACTTTTCAATCTCACTACACAATGCTTGTGGACAGACATCGTCTGAAACAATCTTTAAGCCGCATTCACAGATGTTTGTTAAAGTTAATTAAGCATTAGCTGACGATTACCTACTGGTGCACTAAAATACTTATTAAAAATAATAAATGTGACTGAGCAATCTTACTCATTTCAATTTAATTCATAGTTGAATGCATCAATCAATCAACTCAGCCTATCGCAGTCCACTACTGGACATAAGCCTCTCCCAGGTTGTGCTAATTGTGGAGGCTTGTAAATAGTTTGTCGTCAATTGCCTAACTACTACTTCTGTATTTGCTAGCTGTAAGCCACCCAATAAAACATAATAAAATAAAATAACAATCTGTTCTCCGTCTTCCACATCGAGTCTATCCCAAACTACTTTTTAAGGTCGACGTTTAATGTATATAAATTCCAAATGTAACTAGGTACTTATTTTTGTTAAAACTTTTTAGTTAAAATTCCATTATTTTCAAATGATATTTGTGATTGCGACCGTAATAGCAAACACATCCCCAAAGTAGTAACATGTAGACAAAAAACTTTTAAACTAAATCCCTGTTCCAAGTCAGCAGACATTCAATCTCCTTTCAAGAGTGAACTTCAGTTAAGTCGAACTAATCATGAGCATATCTCAAGTATGGGCACGCTGAGTGAATATATTACTTCTTGTCTGCGTCGGGTACTTACCCCGTCTTAGGGAAAGCCCGGAGTGTCGCCAGGTGGGTTGGGTGTGTAGCTTTGTGCTGACGTTTTTCTAAGGATACTAAGTGATCTCAAATGGAAAGAAATACATTTCGGGAGAGTGATTGTGTGTGGTTTTCTTTAAAAATCACAACGATGGTCGTGACAAGAAATACTTTTCACATTTGTTTTGAGATCTTGACGATGAAAGAGGCAACTAGTCAAGGCTTGATATAAAAGTCAATGTCTACTACGATTCTCATTAAAAACCCATAATTATTATATGTAAATCCTAACTAATATTATAAATGCGAAAGTGAGTTTGTTTGTTTGTACTCGTAATAATTGCACGATTTCACGTTAAAATGGCTGAACGGATTTGCATGAAATTTGGCACATAGGTGCACCATGACCTGGAGAAATGCTTTTCATCCTGGATCGCAGACGAAGTCGCGTGCTTTGAAAATATGTCTCAAAGTCTCAAAGTTAAACATTCAAGTCTAAAAAGGTTAAACATTCACCAATTTAAGCAACATAAAGCTACCAACTACGTTTAGGCCACAGTCACATCATCCATTACGACACAAATATTACCACCAATCGAACTACGGACAGGCAATCGATCATGTCGCATCGAAAGGGTTAACCTCGCCTATGTGTGCATGCAGGCATCGTTAAGGTGAAAGCGCCACGGCCCGCAAAAGTCAAATTTTCTTACGTTTTTTGCAATATAATATCAGGTTGTAAGTTGATCTGAATATAATTCGCGACCGTAACAAATATGTATTTTTATAATGAAAATCATCAGTACAACTCTCGATACTACAGTATTTAAAGAATATTTTATAAAATCACGATGAATAAAATTGTAAGTGAGAGAGTTGTATTACTGAGGACTTTAATTCTGTAAATATATATACACATTTTGGTGGTCATTCAATTCAACTAACATTAAAAGCATCGGTGTTTTGACCCTCATTTGTTGCCGCCATGCGGTATTGTCAATTACATAAAAAATTGCTTCTTACCGCGCTTTAACGCATCCTCCTTAACCGTGTGCATGTGTGTGCGCATTCAAACGCAACACTAGACTGCGTCGGTATCGAGCGGGCGTCGGTCATTGACCCCGCTGCACTGTGCTACACGCTAGAACGTGCTCTAATTTTATGCTGAATATGGAAAATCTGGATTTATGGCGCAAAAAAATCGCGTGGAAACGATAGAACTGAGTCAGCCCGAATTTTCGTATTCATTGTTAATGTTGCTTGGGAAGCACGCAATACGGTTTTAGGAGATTGCATTTCATGTGGATGGGGTAGTTTATCTTGTACGCGTTTCGGAAATATTGTATATATTCTTTGATGATTCACTATTTTTGGCTTTATTTTTTCTTGTTCAATTCTTAAGAAAGCTTCGCATTGAGAGGTCTTATTAGTTATGAGACAACCGGTTGTTTGGAGTATCGTCAATAAGTCAACTAAGCCTATCGCAGTCCACTGCTGGACATAAGCCTCTCTAAGGCTGCGTCACAACACCTTATCCTCCGCCTTCCGTATCCAGTCTGTCCCAACCACTTTTTTTAGGTCGTGGGTTCATCTAGCTGGGGGCTATGCTTGCCGATACGCGGTCTCGACTCGTCTGCTCCACCGGCCATCGGTCCTAAGTTAAACTTGGCTACACCTCCTGCCACATCAGTTTGCTTAGGTTCTTTGCAAGCTATGTCGGCAACTCCGGTTCTTTTCTATCCGAAAAAGAGCCGGAGTTAGGATAAAATTAGGAATCGCTCGCTCCGAGTATCGTAACCATAAATAATGAATTGTGTCCCCTTACTCAAGATTATATTTGGTTTACATAATAGGTATTCTCGGGCAAAGGCAATCCCACTGTTACTAAGAAAAAGCCTTGAAAAGATTCTAGGTTTCTTTACCAAAACAAGCAGACAATTCTCATAACGTAACAAGGAACGCTAGTCCATTTATTAGGTCTGTTATTATGTAGTGCTGAGTAGAGGACTGAATTGTAGTCATTAGCTGTAAATTACTGCGAAGGTCAGTAGTTTATTACAGTAACTTATATAAGAAGATAATAGCGTTTACACGTGTTATCATCGTTATCAAGGCAACGAAACGATCGAGATTTTTTGATACGAGTACATGTAGCTTTTTGGACAGACGCGGGTCTAGTTTTTGCTCAAATTATTATAATAATTCTCATGATTTTTCAAGCCGTGAAAGCCTTTTAAAAAAAACTTTCGACATTTATTTTCCATAAACTCAAGAATGGTCCCCCCTTTCTACTACTTATCCATACCTAAAATACAGGTTGTAAAAATTTGTTTATGTGTAATTTTGAGTTTTACATTCGGTTTGGTCGAAGCCCAGGGAACCTTCCCTGCAACTGTATCTGTTGTATTCGCGACTGTTTTTGGACCTTGTTTCATAAACTTTTGGGCAGTCTATTTCTTCCCTCATAACCAATCAGGTAGTAATATTATGTTCCAGGGCACACTTCTTTGTATTTATTATGAACTTTTCTGTTTACTACTTTGTTTTCCTCCTTTCTAAAATGCAGTTCAAATCCCCCATGTGCTGCATCGGCAAAAAACTTTTAGTTTAAATAACGTTATTATCACATAAACTCCTCAGGTCAACCACCTCCATTTTTACACTATCGCGACTAAAAGTAACATATTAAAAACTTTTCCTTTTCACTTCTGTCTCCCATTGTATTAACTTGGGTTCCGCTTAGGTAAGTTGGGCAGTTACCTAGTTAATTGTGACTTTAGGGTGTGAACAGCCAAAAGAGGGGAGTCAACCCCACTAGAAAAAATAGACTTATATCGACTAAAATAAGGTTCATTTTGGGAATTGTCAGCCTCAAAGGGTTAACCAAAAACTTTTTCTATTTATTATTTGCAACTGTTCCCTTATTGTTAGCAGATATAAATCTAAAACTTTTCTCTAAAGAATGAAGCGCTGTGTAGGTGTTAGTTTTAAATTGAGTTTTTATTAAAAATCAGTACAAAGGGAAACTTAGAAGTGTCATCGGAGAAGGCAAGAAAAGATTTTATATCAGAAGTAAAAGAAAGTGCATGGGTGTGGGCGTCCGTCCTGTCGTCATTTTTGTCTCTTGTCGTGTTATAGTGTCTAGTAAAAGTGTTTGACATACAATACTTTAGTACCTAACAATATTGAATTGACATTGAACTTGACTGTGTTGTTGATGTTTCATTTCTTCGTACAAAAGTTGGTTTTTAGACCTTTTTAACGTGTGATTACGTGTCTCTTTATTTTAAATCTTTGGAGTTTTGACAACAATATCAGCATAATCAGCTTATAATGTTCCCACTGCTGGGACACAGACCTCCTCATAGTGAGACGGAGTGGGCCGTAATCAACCACGCGGGCCCAGTGCGGGTAGGTAGATGTCACATGTCTTTGAATTTTTAGTTCTAGGACATGCCGGTTTCCTCGCGATGTTTTTCTTCACCGTTTTGTGAGCAGGATGAAATTATTTACACAAAGTAAAGTGCCGGTCTGGGTTCGGACCTACAACCGACAACTCGTAAGCCTCGGTCGTTACCACTAGGCCACCAGTGCCACCACTGCTCGATGACAATGTTACAGGACTTAATTGTCATTTGAAGGACGTCTGGGAAATTACGGTTCTTGCACGGAATTTGCGAAGGCATTACAAACGTGACGACTGAAAACAGCACAGTTTTAATGTTCTTTTTTATTTTATTTTTTTATTGTCTTCATGATTTTGTCCTTTTTTATTGTTTGTGTTTCCTATACGTGTCCCGAATAAAATATTTTTCTTTTTATAACTTTACTAGTTGACCGGACAGACGTTGTCCTCTTTCCTAGAACTTGATTGCAGCGCCACCTGCCGGGTCCAATGGTGAATCTAAACCATCCAGGGATTCACTCAAACACACACAAAAAGTTTCATCAAAATCGAACAGCCATTTAGCAGGAGTTCAGTGAGAAAGAAACGTACAGAATAATTATATATTTATAAAGATAAAAACGGTGTTTCAAACTTCGTTCCTCACAATTTAAAGTTAAAACTGTTGGTTTTTTCAGGATATAAAAGTATAACCAAAATGAAACGACGTGGAACAAAACCTGATTAATTTTATTACAAGTTCGAACAGCCTTTAAATAAAAAAGGCCTGACAATATCTAAAAAGTTTGGAGTGGCTTACATACTTTGGAAGTGGAATTGAATGCGTAGCCCGTAAACGTTTTATGGATAAAAGGTTTTACTCGCGGGTTTAAAATCTGAAATTTTTAATAAAAATCAAGTGCATAGTGGTTCTGTAGTTTGTGACAGCGGGTACTTAACCTTGCGAACCCCCAGTGTGGACGTAAATAGAAATAAATATTAGTACTACAATTGAATTTAAAATCATTATAATACGGTAATAGAAACACTTAAGACAGTGAGGGACTCGTGGCTAAATAATAACAGCCACACGGATCGGTCGAAGTTTAAATGACACTAGCCGCGGTCGGTTCGTGGATGGGTTCTCGGAGATTAAGTTACCTAGCAGATTGAGATACCTAGTTACATAGCTCAAATTCTGAATGGTAGTCTTTGCATGGGCTTAATAATATATTTTCTTAGCTAGATTGGATGCTTTATGTATATTTTTTTAAAGCTCTGGCTGTCCTTGGTTACCATGTGAGTGTGACGCGACTGCGCCATTCACCTCAGTTTTCCCAGAACTTAAATATCAGCCCGGAAACATGCATTCCGAGTGGACGTTAAAATTAACTTTAAACTTTTTTAGTGTCTATCAGATCCTATCAATTTTTCTTTATCAGGCAAACATATTTTTAAAGATACGTAAGAACCTATTATCGCAGCGCTTGCAGTTTTTCAGGGAGATTTTTCATAAATTTCCAACAGGCAACATTGCACGTAGCCCTGAGATGCAGCGTCTATCACCCTCTCAAGGGATCAACATTCTGAAAGGAGAATAGAGTGAATTTATGTACTTATCGATATTTTCTAAAGGGATTTCTAAATCTACAACGAAAGCCGTTGACTTAAAATTGTTCGCAAAATTGTAAAGTTCGTTTATTCCGTGTCCTTTATGTTTATTTTTTATTTAAATATTGTTTGATTTGTAAGCAAATATTACTGAAATGTAGGGAAACTAAATAGTTTTTTGTGAAATATTTAACTGATTCTCTAAAATCTTATTGACCTTCAAATAACGGACCCCTAAAAAATTGCAGCAGGTACACCAAAGTTGGTCGCAGTTACTTGGCTATTTATTATTTTTAGGACCCCAAAATAGGAATCAATTGAGGCTCACAAAAAGAGGCGCAATCATTACTTATAGTAGAGTTGAGAGTGAGTGAATATTTTTAGGAACGCAAAATGGGAATTATAATTTTCTATGTACTTAGGTTGTTTAAAATATCTCAGTTTCTTGTCACACCATTCATTGTGTCATTATTATACTTAGTATACAGGGCGTCCCAAGTGGAGGGAAAGTACCTTAAATATTGTAGATGGAACATTTTACTGAAAGGAGACATTATTTTAATAAAAAAAAACAACATAAACTGCATTCATAGATTTTTAAATAATTACATGGTTGAACCGGGAATCGAACCCGCTACACGAGAAAAAAAAAATTACCCTGTAACGAGCGAGCTGTGTGTGTTGCTGTGTGCTGTCATACCGATCGAAAGGCTTCATCATACGGATTATTTTTTGCTAAATAACAGTGTCAGAAATAAAAGGAAGGTACCATGAATTTTAACATTTGATGTGAAATTTTGTTCAGAAAAATGAAAAGCTGACATTGCCGTAAGGACACATACAACTGACATTATCAAAAGTATACCTATTACTAATAAATGTACCCACTTGAGAAGTACGCATCATTTCCCTATTATAATTTAAGTGCATGATAAAATGACAAAGAGATACGTAATTAGTAGGTACCTGGTTGTATGTAACAAATCGAGCCGTATCCTGAGCCGAAAGACGTGTAAATTATTTTGTCCATCGCAATGCGGCTGGCTGATTATAAAGAAATAATTCAAAAATGTGTTCCATTTTCAAACTTTTATTCTTTTGTTTCTGTGATTTTCAATGTAGGATTTTTGCCTTGTATTGTGATTTTTTTACATAACCATGGCGTATCAAAATAATTTTGATTTAATGGAAGCATACTTTTTGAATCACAAAATCATAACATTAGCCTTACAATGGCACCGCGAAAGATATCCTGATAGAAATACACCATCTCGATTTATTATGAAACAGTTGGTGAATAATCTGCTAAATTTGGGACGTTTCGCTTACCACAACCGCGGCACCAAATGATAAACACTGACGATGAACTCGACATTTTGATATACTATGAGGCAAATCCTAAAAGTTCAGTGAGGGAAGGTGAAGTAGCAATCGGAATTTTGAAAAGCAAAATACACCGTGTACTGAAAAAATATAAATTCAAAAGTTACGTTGAAAGGCGATTAGTACAAAAATTACTGCCGAGTGATGCTGAAAGACGACTTATTTTCTGCCATGAAATGGAGAGGCTCATCCTAGATGATCAGTATTTTCTAGATTATATTATCTGGTCAGACGAGACAAAATTCAGCAATAATGGCGGCATACCATTATTGCTGAAGTTGTACAGTCGAGTTCATTAATATATTGGCACTGTCAAGGATTCAAAATATTGTGAGCGTTGGAAAGCTCAATAAATTCTATAGAACCTATAGATCAAAAATATGTCCTCATGTGAACGGTTCAATAATATATGCTGTGCATTGTGCAATAATATGTGATCATGAACAGTTCAATAATATGTGATCATAAACAGTTCAATAATACGTGATCATGAACGGTTCAATAATACAATATGCTGTGCATTAGGCAATAATATGTGATCACCCTTTTCAAAAATATAGTATTGGCTTTTATAATATCTGCAGGGTAAGCTTCTTAATTATCTCTACATGCATGGGAAAGTCAATTATTTGCTCGAACAAATAAGATCTAGTTTACATTGTTACAGAAATGACAGTAGTTTCCATTGTTTTCCTCGCGTTTGCGTTTGTTTTTAAAATGAGTGTCTTTCAATGCCGTATAATACACCGATTTAGAAACACCTTCCTCACACATATAAACTATTTTATGTTTCGTATGCTCATCAATTCTATACATTTTTATTTTAAATGGGTAGGTATAATTCAATAGAATTAATATTGTATATTAAATCCAGTAAATCGTTGAATTTTATTAGAAAAACATAACGTCATTTGTAGTTAATCTAGCCAGTGATAAATAATGTTGCAAACTCCTTGACCATGCAATTTTAAGATTGCTAGTAAAATCATCTTTATGACGTAAGTAATAAGGTTGAATTTGAATAACATTTACTTGTTTAGATATTCATATGTATTCATGTGTGAATCCTACAATGTTCAGATAATATGATCTTAATGTTGTTCATATAATAATGTGCTTTTGGCTGTATACATGTTACTGAGGAAAACCAGGCACATATTAATGAATCTAAATCTTGACCACAATTTAATGATGCTTATAGTTGTCACAATATTATGATTTTTTTGACAGTCATATATTTTTGAAGCCTGAAAGGGCCAATATATTAATGAACTCGACTGTACATATACAACCGACACAATAATCGCATTTGGTCCAGGGAGAATCCCTTACGTATCCGCGAGACTAATAATCAAGTGCGTTTTTCGTTCAACTGTTGGTGTGGGATTGTAAAAAACCGGGTCCTCTTAGTACATTTTTTCGAAGGGCATTTGAATACGGAAAGGTATTTAGAAATACTTGAGATTTTAAGAAATGAGATAAATAATCTTCCGGTTGGAGAACGACAAGACCTTACTTTTCAGCAAGATGGGGCGCTGGCTCCTAGCAGTCACAGAACAAAGTCAAAGTCACGGATCGGGACAAATGGACAAATAAGATTGCCGCTAAGATCCCCAGATCTAGATCTAACACCGTTAGATTTTTTTATGGGGTTATGTAAAAAATTTAGTTTAAAAGAACCAGTATTTAAATTTCCACGAGCTACAATAGACGTATTATTCTAAATATCCACCACAACTAGATCAAACAATCGACAGGGAGTGAAATAATCAAAAGAGTGCGACTTTGTATTCAACAGTACGGGAGCATTTGATAAATTGGTTAATTTTGTATTAAAAATGTTAAAATTTATGGTCTTCCTTTTATTTCTGACACTATGTTGTTTAGCAAAAAATAATCCTTATGATGAAGCCTTTTGATCTGTATGATAAAGCTACAGGGTATTTTTTTTCTCGTGTAGTGGGTTCGATTCCCGGTTCAACCAAGTAATTATATCTATGAATGCAGTTTAAATTGTTTTTTAAATTAAAATAATGTCTTCTTTCAGTAAAATGTTCCATCTACAATATTCAAGGTACTTTCCCTCCATATAGCATAGCCGTGCGACGCCCTGTATATAGTTATTTTTTGTTACACATACCTTCAAACCCATAACACGCCTGTATTCCGAATGCCGGATCTAACATTTCAAAGGCCAGGAAATCCGTAAATAGTACGCATTAACAAGTCTGACGATTTCTTTACAAAATTATTCTGTCTAGGTTCTGTATGTTATCAGTTCTATTCCCAGACTTAGCAACAGTACTAGCTTACCACTTGTGTATCAAATCAACAAAACACACTTCATAATATTTCATATTTTACCCCCGTTTCTCCTTACTCACTAAAAACGATTTGTCGTCCATACTTACGATGGCTAGCTGTCCATTGAGTGTTTATATTACATTACATACTATGTTCGTTATGTGGAGTTGGTAATGGATATCGCACTGTGTTGCCGAAAGTAATGTAAGTAGTTTATCTTTTCTGTGATAAATCTTTGTGGCGACGTGTCGCAGGCGCTGGGGGCTCTTTCTGGACAAAAAGGAGATGATGGTTAACCTCCTTAATAGTGGACGGGAAATGTGGAATAATATACATATTTCTAACTATTTGGAGCTTTATAATAATATGTAGATAATTAAGTGCACCTCAGTGAAAACTAAGAGCAGTGGTGGCTCAGTGGTAATGACGCCGACTAACGAGTTGTAGGTCGTGGGTTTGAACCGAGGCAGGCGCTTTACTTTGTGTAAATAATTTCAATTCGCAAAACGGTGAAGGAAAACATCTTCAGGAAACCGGAATACGCTAGAACCAAAAATTCGAAGCCATCTACCAACCCCTCCGTGCCTCAGAAAGCACGTTAAGCCGTTGGTCCCGGCTGTCATTCGTGGATCTTTGACAGTCGTTATAGGTAGTCAGAAGCCCAAAAGTCTGACAACCAGTCTTACCAAGGGGTCCAGTATTATTACCAAGGGGTCCAGTATTATTACCCAGTGAATGGAGTAATGGATGGTTGTGGAGGTTCGATAGGCAGTCGCTCCATGTAAAATACTGGTACTCAGCTGCATCCGGTGAGACTGGAAGCCGACCCCAACATAGTTGGGATAAGGGCTAGGCTGATGATGATGATACGTGGGTTATTAACCCACACTTATACTGGGTGGCGCAAAAGTAGTGGCACTAAAGAAAATACCTTTTTTTTTTTTATATGACATTTTCTGTCATTCTGTTGTTGAAAATTGTGTAGTGAACAAATGTAAAATACACTGAAAATAAACATGGACCGTTTTACTCCCCAAGAACGTGGAATAATTGTGTCAATGTTCTTACGGAATAATTCATCAGTGATAAGAACACAACGTGAATTTCGTCGACGATTTCCCCACCGTCCGGCACCGATTGGTCGCACAATTCGACGCTTTGCCACACGCCTTGAACCAACTGGCTCAACATTGGATAGACCTAAGTCTGGGAGACCAAGAACAGGCCGTTCAGCTGAAAATATCGATGCTGTGCGCGAAGATGTGGAAGAGTGTCCAGAAACATCAACGAGGCGACGTGCCACGCAAACGAGAACGCTACAGAACCATGTTACGTGAGTTTTTGATACCCAGTTTGGACGAATTGGGGCTGGAGCACATCTGGTTTCAACAAGACGGCGCTACGGCACACACAGCGCGCGACACTATGGACTTAGTGAGGGACGCTTTTCCAGGCCGAGTTATCTCTCGTTTTGGCGATTTGCCTTGGCCTGCAAGATCACCCGATCTGACCAGTCCAGACTTCTTTCTTTGGGGTTTTTTGAAATCTCGGGTGTATGTGAACAAGCCACAGACTCTCGCAGCTCTAAAAGAAAACATTCGTCAAGAAATAACGAACATATCGCAGGAAGTGTTACGGCAAGTTATGCAAAATGTCATAAATAGGGCTCAAATGTGTATCAACTCTGGAGGTCACCATTTAAAAGACATCATCTTTAAATCCTAATGGTACGAAATTTAATGGCACAAATATACATTTAAAAAAATCTAAATCTAGTTTTCTAATTTAGAAAAAATGTTATAGCTGAACCAAATAGGGTCTTTACTTTTGCGCCACCCAGTATATAGGTAACTAACCAAAAGTAAAAGTAAATTAACTAGGTTACTAAGTATTAATAAGTGTTTCATAAAATTATTGTTAAACGTGGGTGTACCAAGTAGACTTTACTTTGAAGTTCATTGCTGAGTTTTCTTTGGTCTGTTTATTTAGCAATGTTTTCATTAAGTTATTTTTATAAAGGTCACCTAAATTATTCATTATTAGCTTTTGATTTGAGATTTTTGCTTTCACCCGCGTGGAGGTCGGAAATCTCACGGGAAGGTTATATCTGTGTGACAAATTTCAACTAAATCCGATCAGCCGTTTTTGGGTCATTGAGGTACGTACGAATATCCATACATCCAAAGATCCAAACGTATAAACTTTCACATTCATAAGACTAGTAGGAAGTAGTGACTCTTTAAAATTAAAATAGATCTTTACACGAAATCTATTTAGGTTATACGTCTTTTTCGACGTTACACACGAGGCAAAAGTGGATTTCTGTAACCTCAACATCGGGATATCAACATATACCCTTATTTTGGCGTATATCCGGCTGTAGGCTATAGTCGAGGGAAAAATAAAGGAAAGAAAGATTTATTTACCTTCCAGATCGTTAACCTCATTAGTATAATAATTAATGATGATACTTTGACTATTATACCTAAATACAAAGGTTGATGTGGAATGGAAAAGCTAATTAGCTATCTTATGACTGAGAATGACGTATCTATTTGTTTTATTATAAGTACTAGATATATTAATTTATTATTCTGAGTTTCACAAAGAAGGCTAGCAAGGGTGTGACTACCGAGATGACGATTAACATCATCATCAATAAGTGAAAGAAATATATGTCGGATAAATAATATGCCTGATATAAGCGAGAGACAGACATACCTTCATGTCTGTCTCTCGCTAACATCAGGCATATTTTAATTACTGTGGGCGTACTATGAGTAGTGTTGGTTATAGCGCAATAGAAAAACGGTTTGCAGTCCAAATCAGATTATAATTTACGAGCAAGTTAGTCACACTAGCGTATCACACACTGTAGTGTACACAACTCAACGACACGGAACGCGAGACAGTTTCTTAGCCCATGTTGTCCGTACGATGTCCAATGTTTCGATGATCCCGAGAGCTCTACTCACACTGCTCTTTTAGCTGTTGCTCTAGTACACTCCCCACGAACTCAGGCTAGACTCTGTCGAGCGCCACGTGATGGCGCCAGCGTTCCGAATAAACGAATAACTCCGACACGGCCATCCTGCTGGACACACGTCTTCGTGTGTAAATCTGTAAAGAAACATACCCGCAAAGTATCACATAGCTCGGTCACTCCTGACCACATTTGGTACAGGCAAAACCACAATGAAAATCCAAACAAACTAACAATAGCAGAGAGAGCCACTATTTGATTCCCAAATTCCAAGGTTACAATCAAAATAATCAACTAAGATGCATGTGTCTCATACTAACTAGTAACTCAACTCGTCAAATCACCTTGGTGGACTTTATGGTTTCTTACGAAACCCCACACAACACGCCAAAAACACAAACTACTTAATCTCTACTCTGTTTCAGCAACAAAACTATTACTTGACTTTCCTCAAATTCGTTAATAATACTCTGATCCGAACTATCATCGATAACAAATGGTTCCTCTAAGCCTTAGTAATAATTGGTCAGGAACTGTATCAACTTACTCGTAGGTTACATACAACGCTCATGGCCCGACTGCCGCAGCAGCTAGTGACACTCATGCCACCCATATCATCATCACCTCAAGTGATACGACCAACACACATCACTTCATATAGAGTCTACAACTCCCAGGTCCCTCCCCCTCCCTACAACTTTTGAAACCTGGGTCCCAGCTGCACCACCAGCTGCCCATTGCCCCCTAAACAACTCACAAGTGAGTTGCAGTTACGACTACAGACAAGTGCGTACAGTGCGACCTAATAGCCATGGTATGTTTTTTATTTTATTTTTATTTATTTGGGACAAAAAACAGTTATGCGTTACAACATTAATTTATTTTAATAGTTAGCTAAGGTATAATAGTAAACAAACGCACAACCCACACTATTGTCCACGGAATCATATCGAGTATTGATTCAACCAGAGTAATGTAAACAAACTTTGATTATCTAATCATAGCGTAAATCATCAACCGAAAATGTTGTTAAAGCTGCCTTTTTCCTATTATAATATTACTTTGTAAGTAAATGTCGGGTAGAAATGTAATAAAATCTCAAGTTGTTGCTCGCTAATCGCAACGCTACATACCATTATTTGTTTTGTACTGAATACACGTGTTTGACCAATACCAGTCAACGCAACAACGTTACTAACCCGTTTGCGAGCATTCATCACCAGAATCGTAAACAAAACAATACGCTCACCTTTATTTTCTAACGTGCCTGAGGGTAGTTATACGACCTCCACTCGCCGTTCACGACTTCCAGCACGTTGTCCACCATCCGCTTAGCTGCCACTACTCGTGCACCGGGCTGCGATATGTCCTGGTTCCCTCAATTGCAGCACACGAAGGGCTTCGCTGACGGCTGCGGGGCTGTTTGGCTCGATTCTTACAAGTCACTCCATGTCATTCCTCGGTATGCTATTTGGGATAGTCACGTTGATGCTGCTCCTTGGTGCGTTCACAACAAGTTGACCACCTTGCAGTGAATTTTCGGCAAAACTCAAATCAGCTGTTGTGCACTGTTATGTTTGCCCACGCCTTATACTAAGTGTTCCAACTACGGGAACGGGATACGTCGACCTCAAATGCCGGTTAGAGACACACTCTTTTTTTTTCAAATATGGCGGTAGGCGCAACAGTCTCGGCAAAGGTATTTCTGCATACAGCCTATGCCCAAAACAACATGTACCATGCTCGCGCATCCGTATCTGTTTTGTCTGGGTTGAACTTGAACAGATCCACACGATTATTTGATAAGCGTGCGAACGCTTATTAAATAATCGTGTGGATCTGGTATATGTGATAGTTGTGGGAATCATAACTTCTGTTTCAGTTTCAGTACCCATACTGAGTACATTGATATAAACTGCTAAACTGCCCCGTCAGTCACGTGGTCGTACGTGGTGGACTGCTGAGCGTTCGAGGGTAAGGTATGGGTAGGGTAGTGTTCCATTCCCAGTTCGGGCAATACGTTATTGGGTTTTTCTCAGTAACAGCCCGGAGTTTGGAAGTTAGCGGTGTGATACCTCCGGGCCTCGGACAACACGTTAAGTTAGCGGTGTGGTACCTCCGGGCCTCGGCCAACACGTTAAGTTAGCGGTGTGATACCTCCGGGCCTCGGACAACACGTTAAGTTAGCGGTGTGGTACCTCCGGGCCTCGGCCAACACGTTAAGTTAGCGGTGTGATACCTCCGGGCCTCGGACAACACGTTAAGTTAGCGGTGTGGTACCTCCGGGCCTCGGCCAACACGTTAAGTTAGCGGTGTGATACCTCCGGGCCTCGGCCAACACGTTAAGCCGTCCTTCGCCTGATCTCTATCGGTCGTGGCGGATTGACTAGAGTGTGAGAACAGTGAGTGTATCTGTGACTGCGCACGCACTATAATATCATCGCTATGGCTCCATTGAGATTGGCTGTCATGGCCAAAATTTGGTCTGAAGGACTATTATTACATTGATCTAAAACATTTTTTTTTGTTACAATCATGTCTTTTACCTGTCACCACTTTCAGATATATTGTCTAGAACTCCCGATAATATTGGATATCTGTGAAGGTATGTTCATTAGAAAACTATCTAAGTTTACCTAGTTCTCAACTATATTTCCATCGTGGGCAGATCAACGCTGAACTTAGCGTTAGCTTAGGAGTACACGAGCGGGAATCAACGGGCGTCCTTTCTATAGAGACTGGGACACGTGCCGATAGTTCTCCTACGGTTACAAGAATATTATCATTGTTTGAGATGCCGTCTATAACTGTTGGATTATTCAACGTCACTCTAAATACAGCATGGAAACGATGGATGGACTGTGTGGCAAATGATGTATACTTATTACCTGAACCTCCCGTAATTAAAAACGTTCAAAATCTAGTCGCAATCTCATTTTGAGCTGCAATCAATGTCAAAAATGTACGGAAAATAGAGGTATTTTTGACAGATTGACACTGAGATCAGACTGTGAACATTCTTAAAATTATAAAAATTGCCCCTCAGATATTGTCCATTATTTTATGTGTCATGCATTGTGTACATCTTTTGTTGGAGATCCTAAATAAATAAATAAATAAATATGGCTAGAAAAGGGGTGACTACCGAGATGACGACTAATGAAGGGGTATGAAAGATGAAAACATTTTGTGCCGACCCCAAATAAATTGGGATAAGGGCGAGAGAATGATGATTTTAAATATAGCATAGCTAAAGCATGGGTTCTGTGAAGAGGTAGACAGAGGTTTTATATGCCCACAGCACAAGTTAAATCCCGATAGGAGGCGACCCTATTACTATTAGTAGAGATGAGATAGAAATAATGGTTTACCCAATTCTACTCAGCCTAAACATAGCTTCGCACCTTCAAACATTCAACATCGCGCTTGTGGCGATACGCTACAACAATATGTTTGCATAATCTGGGAGTGAAAGCCAGGTCCAGACGCTAGCGGGCAACCACTAGACAAACAAGATAGCTGCCAAACTTTGACTAATTGCGACTCTTGTCTAACCACAGCTTTACAATACAATCGCTAACTAAATTGTAACTTTAAACTCTAAAGAAATACCACAAAGGAGTGCCGATCCTCAATTAAACTCATTTAAAGTTTGACTTCATTATATTCAGTTTAAACGGAACGGTTTCATCCTAATTATTAATAAGCATTTCATGACTATTTTGGTGACAATAAATGGTTTTTGCTAATGTTTATTATATTACATTAATGTTACAAGTGGGACCCATAGTCAATATCTAAATACGTAGACGAAACTGAATTCCTACTACAAATAAAGGAAAACTGTCAAGCTCTCTTATAGAAATAACTTATATATCAATAGCGTCTGATATTACTTTTTGCTGGACAGACTGACAGTGCAGAACATATCAAAGGAACCTGTAGAAGTCTGACACTCTGACAAGTCTGACTGCCATCGGGAGATAGGATTTAGCATTTGTGTTATTTTTAGGTAACCTTTATGACACATTCATGTAGATATGGTAAGACAAAAATATCTCCAATCACAAGTAGCTTCATTATTCATAATTAAAATGAAGAAAAGAACGTATAAATCACTCCTTTTTTAATATTTCTGTATCCCTCAATCCAATCATATATTACAGTGTAAAATAATCCGGACCAGATTCACAGCCGGTATGTTTCGACTGCAAATCCCACACAATCCAATTAGCAAAAACAAACAAAATCATGTAAAAATGTGAATAATTAATCTATGTACTTAAAATCCGTTTATTTACTTTTACTTTGTTATATGCGTCCATACGTTATGTACAACGAAACTGTGTGCACATATGTGTGGAAGTTTGTTTTAGTGGCGAAAGTAAAGAAATGTGGCTCAAGACGGCGTGAATGTGCACGACGAAGTAGCGCGGGGATGCCTATACAGAATGCGACAGAGTTAGCTCTCTAGTAGAGAGGACATTTATATATAATATATTGCATAACATCACGCTCGAAGTAATCCCCGATCGTTTAGGCAGTGGTGTGCCTGTAGTACACACTTCGCCAGTTAACAATATGTTTATATGTTTATGTTTAAGTCCCATGTAATAGATGGTGAGCCTATAGCCATGAACCGGGCACAAGCCGAGTTGCCATTGAAATTCCTGGCGGAAAAACCCAATAGAACTTTGCCCGACCTGGAAATCGAACCCAGGACGTCATGATCAACAGTAGTGCCTGCGACCACTAGACCAACGAGACAGAGGCATTATAAATCTAAGGTATATTCGAATTGTAGTCTAGCGGTCGTTAACACGACAGAGCGTTGGGGGTTCTGAGGGCCTAAACAAGTGACGATCGCTTTCAAAACGATTCGTATTTCTGCAACGACTTTCAACCGCGGAGTAACTGCGTATCACACTCACCGTAGCAATGGGTTTAATTTTGACAGTTCAACAACATTCATTGCGTTATTTACGTTGTTGAGCAGACACATTTTTCGAACATATATGAAGCAATGAAAAAAGAGCAAATATTTAGCGATATCTTTCAACATCATTGAGGTTCTGATTGATCGTGTGTTAGGGTGCAGGATTGTCATAAACTTTTCGATAGCTTAAGCTAACCCAGTAATAAATTTTTGACTTGTCGTTGATAGAATACCTAACACTTTGTCTAGGCCTTCTGGATTCGATCCCCAGCTGGAGCAAAGAGTTACTGGTTTTTCCATTTGGCATTATTAGAGGCACCCTGGAGATTTACGCCCGATTAATAACAATGGACTTGCCCTCTATTATTCTTCCTAACGCATCGACGGCAATACAGTCTGAAATTTAATTCTTTGGCAATATTTTAACCACGTATTCTATCCATGATACTTCTTCATTAAGGCAAATAATAACGAATATTAATAATTATGGTCAACTTATTAACTGAGGCGCTACTGAAGGCATCAAACTCGTAGCCAAATTCTAAACACTCAATTGATGAAGCTTAACATAACTCGCGACTGTTTGCCCCGTCAGATAATACAAGCGTGATGTTACGTCTAGTGTTATGAGTATGTATCACTTATCAAATCATGTAAGTGTCTGTCTGTCTGTCGGGAGGCTGAGGTGGGAAGATCTCCAGGCTCTTATTTATATTGTTTGATTTGCTTGACTCGTCTGCGGACAAAGTAATTCATTTCGTCTATTGACTCACTGATTTGGCAGTACATGGCTGGTTAGATTGTATCGTGTTCTGAGTATTGGCGGGATAATATCTTGATTTTTGATGTAATATCTACTTTTATAAGTATCACGAATATCTATCTATATAAATAAAAATGAATCACCGAAATGTATGTACGCGCATAACTTCCGATCGACTGCACCAAATTGGATAATTCTTTTTTTTGTGTTTCTTATTAGGTAGGTGGCGCTGCTTTTTCGGGCAGGATGACGTCTGTCAGGTCCACTAGTTTAAAATAATTTATAAACTCACAATCAGTTAAATAGTTTAATGTCTATTGGCAACGTTGGTAAACACAATTTATCAACTCAACAACCTTCCCGAGGGGACTGACTCCCACACTTGGTGGCAATATCTAAAAGGGAAGAAGTAAATCCTAAGCTGTCAGCTCCCCGCTGCTTACTAAAAAAGCCAAAAATAACAAAAAATAAACAGTTTTTGTAGAAGGATATTGTTAGTTCATTATAAAGAAACTTTAATTCGACTAATTGCAATGGACTCACCGCCTATTTATTACATGGGACTTAAACGTAACTGGCGACATGTGGATAGATACACCTCTGCCTGATCAGTCAGGAAAAACAGAAAATGGATAAATAAATAATAATGTTACGTTTTGCATTGATAACTGGAATCCGTAAAAGAAAATGACTGGTATTTTGAAAAACTTGAACCCATTTTCCCTGCCTGTCCCGTCTGCCCACACCTAACCCTACACAAGTCTCAACATTTCACACCGCATCTCCTCCGTTTTTTCACCTTTACAAAGCCGGGCTTTGACTCGGCAAGCGCTCTCAAACACACTCCGAATGCTTGGATTCAGGTCGTTAGTTTAAGGTCGCTATGATTACGGTCTTACGGTTGGGGACGCGCGTTTTAGCGTTATTGAGTGTTCTCCGTTTTGAAAATGAGCACAACAAAACATAGAAAGAAAATACATTTACTTATTAAGCACAAACCAAACGGCACACAATATAATTTACAAAAGGAGAAAAAAAATAATTAAATTGCGATATAGGAAATTAACAGGAACTTGTGCCTCACGGCACTGCGCCAAAAAGGCCCAGTTCAGCAAAAATGCCAGAAAACTAGTGCCTGACACTGGCTCATATAACATCACGCCTGTATTCCCCGAAGGGATTAGACAGAGGTGCGCCTATAGTACACCCACATTTCACCAGATAAGTCCCATGTAAAAGGGAGCCTTTTGTCATCAACTGGCCACACCCTCAGTCTCCGGGCTGCTTCTGACAGGATTGATATAGGTTGTTAGTAAAATAGTGTTAAGTAATAGTAATAGTTAAAGTAATAGTGTTAGAAAACACTTGATTACCTCAAGTGTTTTCTAACTGAACAGACAGCCATAGCAATAGGAAGTGGTGAAGGGCGCGCGTTTTTGGGGGACTATCTTTTGTAATTTTGACGTTCGAAAAGTGCTGATTCTATACCTAATTTGAATCAAAATCAAAAAAATCTAAATTTTTTGAAGGTATCCTGATAGATTAAGAACAGTGACAGAATAGAATGGCTGAAGTAGCACTTGGCCTTAAAATTTGTAGGTTCCTAAACATGTACTTAATGTTTTGTGAACAGGCAATTATGAATTAAGTTTATATTCATATTCATTTATTGTGAAAATGGGTAATATAGGTAGGTAACATACAAAATAAATATTAGTCTCTCCATAATCCGCCTGAAGGCATGCAATTTTACAAATTATGACTCTACTGATTTATCAAATGACATTAGGTAATCAATTTATTATACAAAACAAAACTCCGTCATAAATAATATGAAATGTCGGAAATGTTAAATAATTATATATTATGTCAATTAAGAATTTATGTATGTCAAACAATTATCAAAAATTAAATTAAAATTTTTCTATCTATAATATGTATGTATTTACAAAAAAAAAAAAAAAATCTATATAAGTAGTTTATCAGCCATCTTGTTACCATAACACAAGCATTAGGTTGCTTAGCTTGGGACAAATGGTGCTGTGTGAAATGTCCAGGGATTTATTTATTTATAATTAAAATTAGTGACGTCAATAAATAAAGAATTACAGTATGTCATCTCTCATTATTAGATTGCATGTCATTCATAAGCTCGTTAACACTGTAGTACCTACGCTTTTTGCACAAGAAACTGTTTAACTTTACATTTAAATACATTAATGCTCACACTTTCTAATAACAACTTTGGCAGGTGATTATAAACTCGTGGCGCCATACAGAGTACACTATTTGTTTTGCGTTGAGGGCAGCAAACTTTCAAATTGTGGCGTTTACTTTTGTATTGTTCATACAAAGTTAAGTTCGACCGGACAAATAACACCAACTCATACATGTAGGTACTCGTACAAACATGGTACTGTTAATATATTTAGTTTCCTGAAGAATGGTCTACAGCTATCTAAATGATCGAGCTTGTTTAGTAAAGATGTTTATTATATTAGATACTTGTAAAGTTTAGGTACCTTATTAAAAGTTTTCAGCAGTTCCTGCACAAAATAAGTTTTGATGTAAGTAGGTAATTATTGAATTCTAAGTAATCTAAATGCCAATTCCAGTAAGTACTTGTTGGTAATGTTTTCGAAAGTAGCACAAATGATTTTCCTTGAAATTTTAGTAACTAAAAGAAAATGATGAGACAAGTTCTTATGTAATGTGTCTCATAAATCATTGGGACTCAACTTGATACTTACCGATTGCATTGAACTGAGGAAAACTGTGAAGAAGATTTTGCGTTTTCTTTGCAAAGAAACTTATCGTTCAATACTGTGCAAAAATCCACGTTGTTTGTTAAAAAAAATAATAGAGTAAACGTTATTATATTCATTACTAGCTTTTTTCAGCGGCTTTGCCCGCGTGGAGGTCGAAAAATATCACACGGGAACGTACTACCGGGATGATAAGAAACCCGTGTGTTATTCAGGTTATAAACTATCTGTGTGTTATGTTTCATCCAAATCTGTTAAGCCGTTTTTGCGTGATTGAGTAACAAACATCCAAACAAACAAACATACAAACTTTCACATTTATAATACATTTATTATATTATAATTATAATGGGGTAGTAGGATAACCAACTTACAATTAGTTGAAGTCGTTCCCAGGACTGTTTGTATCGGAAAACTATTGAATGAGATAAATACTTTTTCCAAGAATATTGTGTTTATTACGATTTCCAGTACAAAACTTGTGACTAGTACTGGGAAAACTTCTCAGAAAGTATAATAAAGTAGAGAAGATTTGTTGAGTGATTCCTTTTGTCCAATACTTGGCTATTGTTACGTTTACGAATTATTTTAATTTAAATGGACCACAAAATAATATTTTGTGACGAATTATGTAGGCGAATAAGAATATTGTTGTATGTGTTTGATCATTAGTTTCCTTACATCTGGATGGTTCTGATCCACGCGTCATGTTCGTGAACGGGCGCCGTCGGTTGAGACTGCTCATCTCTTAACTGCCAGGGCTTATTTTTAATCTTATTTTTTCAATTGTTTCTTAATTTTATATATTGACATTGTTCTCACGTATAGAAGAAGAAAGAAAAAGAAGAAGCAAAAAGAATAATGTACCCAGAATTTTGTAATATCTTGATATTAAAGAGTGTTCTAGGAGTTTTTTTGCCCGTTCTTCTCCATAAAGACCTACGTTTTGGAATGGGCAACAGCTTCAACTTACTGACCGAATTTTTGACGATTATACAAAATGATTTTGAAATAATTAATGCTCTGAGTTTGAGTTACTGCAGCATTTAAACGTATGAGCATACAGGCTTACGTCCTGGGCAGAACATGTTCATTTCGTACATTCAACACACGCATTACCTTCTACTTAGACACGTACCTATAAAATTTATGCACCGCATCGTGCTCTAAAAAACGTTCTAAGTGATGAACCCAAACTACTCTAAAATTCGCCGTGTAGAATTGAGTGAATTGAATGATTTTAAATTTTCATCCACTCAAATGCGTGAATGTACAATCGGCCAAAACATTATGAGGTACTTAGAGTTAATCACATTTTTTAACTGAATTTATTACCAACAAATTAAAAAAAACAAAATTAACATTGTCAGGCAAAGTAGAGTACTTACCTAATAATTTTTCCCTGAGAAAGTCTACATTTGTGCCCGGTTAAACAAATAACTGCTGTTTCCAACCGCACCGCATGACCTAAATGAGGATAGTTCAAAACGTGCAAAAAGATATTAGTTAGTCAACAAGGGATTAAGGCTTGCCACGAGGCTATTTTAATGCACCCTGTACATCTAGATAATTCAGTATCTTATACTACATATATTATAAATGCAAAAGTAACTCTGTCTGTTGTCTGTTTATCTGTCTATCTGTACATTTTTACGCATTGACGGCTGAACGGATTTCGATGCAATTTGGCACATAGGTAGGCCAAAATTCATTTTTCTATGACCTGGCTTATTACAGAGGATCCCGGTAGTATGTTCCCGTGGCATATATTCCGACCACCATGCGGAGAAAAAGTCAGTGTACCTATAATAACAATGTTGCAAGGTGAGCACTGAGCACCTTCAAGCACTCAAAAACTTTTCAAACAATAGTTATTATACTACTAGCAGCGCGCCGCGGTTTCACCCGCCATAAGTGTCGATCCCGTAGGAATATCGGGATAGAAAGTATCTTATGTGTTATTCTGATGTATGCGCTATATTACTGTAAAGTTTCATCAAAATCCGTTCAGTAGTTTTTGCGTGAAATTCACTAAACGAATGCATCCTCATATCAGTAATAGCTTAGCTCAGAACACCCCTGGAACGGCTGACAATAGGCCGCTAACAATAACCGGCACAGAGTTACTTAGCGTTGACGTTAAGGTGTGCGATGACGTGTTAAAGCCACCATTGTGCCGATGCCAAAAGGGGATGAGGCTATTCGTTCTGTATAGCTCCATCTCCCTCTTACACTGAAACAATTATGGGTGTAATATGTCATAGCTTGCCTTTTGGTTTATCAATTTGGATTAGGGCCGATTTTTCCAACGCCAGATAATTTTATCGGAGGAATAATTTAATTTTGAATTTTTGACAGTTCATCCATACAAAATCTGTCAGACGTCAATTTTTTCCACGAATAACAATTATGATTTATCGATTGAAAAATAAGCCCTATACATTGCAGTTTAACTAACTTAGTAATGAAATAAGGCTCAAAGACAAATATTATAATATAAATACTTATTACAGTGATTTAATAATGTAAGTGATTAAATCACTGGGCGACAGTTACAAATTTTCCCAATTAACAACACCTCGTGAACTTCACACGTTTAATTAAATCTATGTCATTAAGTCTCCGCTTAATAACCTAAATCAATTAATGAAGCAAAATTAACAGTCTAGTGTTAATATTGAAGGTATATCAACTCCATGTACTGTCGATGCACTGGACCTGTATGTTTTTTGTTGTTGTAAGACACACGAGTTTTCCACTTTTGTTCATAGATGCCTTCCAAATCAAAATAAAAAGTCATTTATTCAAATTAGGCTGCGAATCAGCACTTTTCGAATGTCAAAATTACAAAACACACACACAAGTTACGATTTTTAATAAGTACCTACCTCCTTGAATAACATTCATTCATAGGATATTTCCTGCCCTTATCCCAATTCTCATATTTCATTTATAAGATACACAGAGAAAAAATAAGAAAAAAAAAACAATAAGAAAAAAACATTTATTTCTAAAACATCTCAGAGCTCAGAGAATCGTTCTGAGTTACACAACACTAAGTTTATTACACAACGGCATTACCACCAACTGAAGCTGGTGCTGAGAGATTGAGGAAAAAGACGTTTATTTTTTTGCTATTGAAGCCCCTGGGTGAAGGGACAGTGAAAAAGAGCACACAGAAGTGACACTTGTTAATAGTACGAAATAATAGTGAATAGTTAGGAGCTTATGATAATTTTGGAGTAGCTTTAGTTTTAATGTATTTTTCTGTTTGGTTAGACTTTCGAAGCACTTCCAAATATATTCCCCTTTATTCATAAACGTTGCTTAAAGTTAAGCAGTTATTAGCGACTGTTTAACCATACATTTTTGACGTTTAAACGTTACTTAACTTTAGTCATCGTTTATGAATAAACCCCATCATGTCTACTATGAATAGTATAGTATAGTATAGCCAGCCTGTAATGTTCCCACTGCTGGGACACAGGCCTCCTCTCTTCGAGGAGGGCATTAGGCTGTAACTATGTACTATGATTCAATAAAAAATACTGGTTAAGTTATGGAATGTGTTAGACAAAGGGGTTTATTCATAAACGATGACTAAAGTTAAGTAACGCTTAAACGTCAAAAATGTATGGTTAATCAGTCGCTAATCACTGCTTAACTTTAAGCAACGTTTATGAATAAAGCGGAAGATATTTGCATTTTTCTGCGACACTTAAATGGGGGACACTTTATTACTTATTTATTTATGCACAAATTATTAATTAAAGTGTATTGTTGACATTACAATATACATATTGGTGTATAAGACCACCAGAACCAGTCACAATACTCCCCGAACTAGTTGATACTGTGTTACAGTGGGGTATTAAAATGCTGTTTATTAAAAGGAGATAATATTATTTACAAAATGACCTCCAGGATCAGCAACCTAAGAATTTGAAGACCGCAATTATTCATTTGTAAGAAACCAGCATTGGATTATTGGCTGTGCACCAGTGTGTCGCCATGAACATGTGGTTATCTTGATTGGTGTAAGAAAACCTAGTTCCAGCAATGGAAATCGAGCTAGCACGATGATACAGAGCGAATCTTCTGCCTTGTTTTATAGTGTGGTGTATATCAAGTATTATTACCCGGGGCGAGATTAAGATTAACTTGTGAAGTGGAAAATTAGGCCACAGTAGTTGCTTACCTGTCTGATGTCATAGCTCGAAAATACATTACCGATAGCGATTAAGCGATTAAAGTCGTTTAATTTTTGTAATTGCTCATATAAGTTTATAATAATTAAGCACTTCAACAAACAGACATGTATTTAAATATATTGCTCCTAACTGAATTATTCCTGTATTGAGTTTTGGTAGGAATAAGGAATATGAGTCCTGCATAACATAGTACATATAAGCATAATCAGCCTATAATGTTCCCACTGCTGGGACACAGGCCTCCACTCTGTTAGAGGGAGTGGGCTATAATCCACTATGCGGACCCAGTGCGGGTTGGCAGATGCCCCATGTCTTCGAATTAGGTTCAAGGATATGCCGGTTTGCTCCCGATGTTTTCCTGTGCAGTGAGCAGTGGTGATGAAATTATTTATACAAATAAAAGCGCCTGATAAGCCCTAAATAAACTAAATCTCACCCCAATTGAAAAATACTAGGATGGTTATACGATGGATAATGTGACATAGAAAACACGAAAAGGAGTCCATATTTTAATGAAAAAAAAAGTAGGTAATTCAAAAACTTTCGATAAGTCGCATTACTATAATATCTCCGCAAATTGTTACGAACGAACCTGTCACCCCAAAATACAGTATTATCTTTTTCTAAGCGGCTGCCAGCACGCGCCATTAGGTAACAATTTCCTTCAGTCCACAGTTGACGCACTCTGTATTTTATTTTATCCCCGATACGCAACTGTCTGTGTCAAGATAATCGTTATCTCCGGGATGGCCCAGCCACTGAAGCGACTACTTGTCACAACTTTGAAATGATGTGCCGAAAGTAAATCTTGTAGATAATATTATAGCGGTTTTATGTGCGATGGAAGAACAATCATTAAGTAAAACATCATTATGTCTCTGTCATCTTCAAACGGTTGTCAGAAACAGGACGATGTTTTAAATTTGTTTAACGTTGAACTTTTGTAGTGTACGCGGGCCTAAATGTATGTATGTGTTGGTTTAATTCAATTTAATTTTCTAAATGACAAAACTTTTCCGAAGCATTCTGAGTGAAATACATACATACATGATCTCACGCCTTCTTCCCATGGGGGTTGGCAGAATCTATGATCCTTACATTCTCCTTTTGCTTCGTTTACGTTCATACATCAGTAGGGCTAATATGACACACGCGACAATCACTCACTCTCGCGTCGTCTCGTCGCGTCGTTTTCTGTTACTTTTTCGTTTTCTAACAGCGCTGCCATATACCATGACTTCAGAATCGTAGAAAATTTTCGACAAATCGAGAAAGAGAGCGATCTCGCGCTTGTTACGATTGTTGCGAGTACAGCTATGAATGAAATAAATGAAGAAAATCAAAGAGCTAGGAAAAGTATCACATTAAAACATAAAAAATATCAAACAGCGCGATAATAATCATTGTGATATTCAAAGAAAAATACTTACCAAGAAACGTCAAATCTACCTTGACATGTAATAATAGATCACAGTGCATAGATTATGACGTGGCCTTCGACTTGACGACAGAGTTACCTCCACGTCAGGTAACACGATGCGATACAATATTCATACAGAAAACCATTTTAAATCACGACTGAAACGTGAAATCACAATTAAAATGAAATGCCATCTATAATTTTCTTCATGGACATAATTCCGGTGACCTCGCGTAGAATGAAATTGAAATAATTTATGTTGTTCCATTTCCTTGAATGCAAACCAGTGTTGGTGCATTGTTGGGGACAGTCAGTGCGACTTTTTTGTGCGATTTTTTGCTGCGTTTGTGGTTAGGAGTATTTTCGAGAAGCTAGGTACGAGTAAGTAGGTAGGTTACACTATCTCTCTCCTTAAAGCCCTGCCTAAAAGAAATTCAACGACCCGTAATATTACCCGCCTAGTTGTCTGGATCGCCACATTCCTAACTACGAGTTACAAATCTTTATAATAAATATAATCTATAGTGACAGGATTTGCAGTTTCAAAAGACCTCAGTGTAAGTGGTGTCTTTCACCCATAAAAAAAACAGTGAAATAACAAAATCTTTGACGAAAAACACCGATAGTTACTTTCCTGAAGAATCAATGTTCAAAATTGATTCAAAATTAACGATGAACAGACATCAAATGTCTGTCTGCCACAAAGATTTGGTTCTATCATCTTTACAACCTGAAGTGATGGACAAATCCACTGAGAATAGTAGAAGATTAACAAGAACTTTAATAAAACTTGGAATATTTCGATATTCATTTGCTTTTCAATTCCAACAAAGAAATCTTTCCAACTTATACTTGAAGAATAGATTTAAAACTGTGGACCGAGTTCAATAAATGATTAAAATCACAAATTGCTAGTTAATCTTACGTACAATCTTCAAATAGGTATCTTTGGTTAGACTTCAACTAATTTATTACTGAAGTTGTTGTCTCTAAGTTTTAAAAATTGCTTTAATACGTTCTCTGAAACTGAAAAAAGAATGGTAATCGATAAATAATGTGATTGATTTTTAACTTACAGTGGTTTTTATTTCTTTATTAAAGGTACGTCAACTTGTCTTAAGAGCAGGTTGTCTTATTTTGAGATTGAAATGAAATAACGTTTTCTGACATTATTATTTCATTAGATATTGAGAAAGGTTTTGTCTTATCACCTCTTTCTTCGAGAGAGATTCGAGGTCGGAATTTTTTATCTTATTATCAACAGATTTTTTTGTATATCAATTTATTTTACAGTAAGACATGTAAATATCTATATCATTAGATTATCTATCCAGGTATTCACCACAAATATTATATACATAATTATGTTTGAAGTTGAATAACTTCAAACAAAATAATGTATATAGTCTTTGTCAGTAATTTTAGATCTTCTAGTGTAGAGTAAGTAGGTATTTTCATAACTTCGATATTAAGCTTCTAAATGTTATCAAAATTGACTTGTAAATTTCAATGTAATAGTATCGTTTAGAAACTTAAATTGGTATTAACTATCTAAATTCAATGTCAAAATGTTGTGTAACGTTATTTCTAAGAAAGCACATACATCTAAGCTAATATTCTGTTTGTTTTTGCGCACCGCGGTATCACCCGCATAAGTCTCTCGTCCGTCGAGCCGTTTCTGCGTGAAATACGCTTTCAAAACGGCTGAAAGGATTTGGAGGAAATTTATTTTCACGAGTAGTCCATGACCTGGTTTCGGACATACTTTTTATCACGATATTTCCACGGGATCGAGACTTATGCGGGTGAAACCGCGGGGCGCAGCGCTAGTTACACATAAATTACCTTAAACATAAACACAGATTTTTTCAAAATCTGCTACGTGTTTATTCTACTGCATACAACGAAGGATTTGTGTGAAATGAGTCGATCCCATTGTTCGAGACTTCGGGAGGCAAGTCAATTTGGGCTTGGCTGCTAGGCTCCCTGAATACATATTTAGAGGGTAATGCAGACAAATTGATCTGTTCCAGCGGCTGTTACTTGAATAACAATATTGTAGGCTTGTAATGAACGTATCGCGCCTTTACTGAATAAAAAACTCAGTGGGGTGAATCACTTAAACACTTTAGACTTGATTTATTTCCACGCCCTTTTTTGTGGGGCGAACAGAATTTTGCGTAGGGTCGTGTCTTCTTATCAATTTGAAAACGTCTCGCGTGTAGAATATAAATGATTGGGTTTATTATAATATATAATTTTGGTATTTATATTTTACTACTTGTTTTAAAACATGAACCCCTTTATTCATAAACGTTGCTTAAAGTTAAGTAGTGATTAGCAACTGTTTAACCATACATTTTAAACGTCACTTAATTTTAATCATCGTTTATAAATAATCAAAAACAATGACAAAAAAACACACATAAACAAAAAAGTCGTACCTCTGAACACGCCACCACAAACATTGGCCCAACACAGGCTGTTGGCCGCCAGTTGCATTGCAAGCGAGGTCGGCAGCCGGTGAACGACCAAGTGACCTGCTTCCCACCGGTCGATGGTTGCACCGCGATCGATGCTCGTCCACACTTAGTAACAGTGTACTGTTTCATAAGGAATTGTACTGAGGTTTTCAGGGGTTGGTAAACTGCTAACAGAAAAATACTTGTACACTTAGTGATATATGATCTTATTTCTGTAAGTAGGCTTCTACAAACACTTTTACATATCAATCATATTTTCAAAACTAGATGAGGTTGGCGTTTCCTATATGACAACTCGTCTCAGAGGTCCAGACGTAGATCAGATCATGTGAAGACCATGTAGATTGGTGTCTGAAATAGTTTTTTGAGGAAAGAACACACAGATTGAGTGGACCTGTCCAGACGGTGTACGCATCTGTGGTTAAAATACAAAAGAAAGGGCATTTGGGTAGGCCGCATAAATTACTCAAACTGCCAGACTATGATTACAAAAAAATATATAAGGTATCCTAAAACAGTTCCAAAATTAAAAATCATTAGTACCTACGGTGGTAATTTTTGATTCTGTTTGTGAAAATACAACCATAATTATGTGTGGCTTAGACAAGCGGCGGTTTCCTATTTCTAAGACTTTCAACAGGATTAACATCCAATACATTTTTGACTTTTTTATTATATCCAATACATTTTTGACTTTCTTTTTCTTCTCGCTGATAGAATGACATTAAACTTATTTTTTATCTTGTACAGGGTATTCTATCTTCTTCTATCTATTAAGTCTACTGCCCTCAGTAATGATTAAACCCTAGTTAACTGGTACGGACTCCAGCACATCAAGCTACCCGAAACTGTCAAATTTTCCCAATCAACCTTGAGGCTTTAGTGATAAAGTTGAAAATCTATTAAAGAAATTGACAGATTGTAGTAGCTTGATGTGCTGACGTCTGTAAATACCGATTACTATTACGACATGAGTACGTGACATTTCGACGATATGAAATTTTGACAAAACATTTTTTTTTTTTTCATAAAATTCTCCAATTCCGGTGTTACTTTGTAAACAGTTCGCACGCAGTCCTGAACAGTATCATCGTTTCATCGGTCGACAATATTCCCAAGTTATCCGGGGTTACGTTAAAAGCCTCTTGGGTATTTGGACGATCCGAGACTCGACCCAAGCCGAGTGGTTCCGAGTGGTCCCGACCGTTTATTTGCCACTAGAGCCTTAGGTTCTGGATGATGATGGATTAACGAATATGCTAATTTATGTATAAGTTACTGCATTTATCCCATCCTGTCCTCAAGTCATTCGTAATGTTTTATCATCATTGTAGTTGATAATCTTTTCTACCTCTTTGCATAAACGCATTTTCCTTTTTCCTTTTTTTCACTCCCACCACTTGTTCCCGCGGAGTGATTGCGTAACAAACTAACAGTAGCAATGGCTTTCATTTTGACAGTTCAACAACATTCAGTGCGTTATTTACGTTATTGAGCAGACCATTTTTTCGAACATATGAAGCAATGGATTAGCAACATCTTTCAAAATGATTCAGATTGTGATTGATAGTGTGTTAGGCAATTAGGGTGCTGTTTTGTGCCAATTTGGCCGAAAAGCTCAATAACGGCATCGACCCATTTAACCTCTTGTTAATTTTCGTAAGCTATCAAGTCAAAAATGTTGTTTTTATACTCCCTATTCGAAAGGAGCAATCCCTATAACCAGGCTAGGTGATAAAATCCTTACAGGCTGTTTATATTGATGGCCATATGACTGGCCTACATCCACCATTTTATTATAAGGGCAGTATGTGTAGACCTCCTAGCCCTAATGATCACGTTCACTTAGTAAATATGACCACGTATGTAGGCTGAAATATAGGCTTTTCAAATTGTAGTGACCCAGTAACGGTTTACGTAAATTATGAAATGGTGTATGACAGAATTTGGGTGAAAGCTGTCGGCTATAGATCGATAGATAGCCATCGTAATTCTTTAGTACCTGGTGACAGTACCAGGGTGGCATGGACATCACCCTGTATAAGCATTACCTGTTAGTAATACAAAATGGATCGAATAATAGGGTTAAAGGTTGAAAGAAACATGAAACATGAAGCTTGTGACAAAAGAGGATTCGCCACATTGAAATAGGTATTCTATTGGTTAGCAGATAGATCAGTGATTGCAATAGTCACATAGTACAAGATGTTTTTTTTTACTTTATTGTTAGTTTGTTAACAAAGGCGTAGCTTTTCGTTACATACTTTTTTTTTTGGGTGGGAAATCATCATATGACCTCTCCCGCTCTGGGCTGAGCGGAAGGGCGTGTCAGACTTTTACTGACTAAAACCCGTTACGTAAGTTTAAGTACTAAGAGGCCTGGAGTATCCAGGCCTCTTAGTACTTAAACTTAAAAATTTCAGTCATTAGAAAGCAAAATCTCTTTACGAGCTTACATCAATCTTTTCTGTCAGGCCAGCCAATAACCCAGATGCAACCATCTCGATGGTCCTCCACGACACCCGGTCACCGTGTCAAGTGCCACGGGAGATTGGCCCTTCGATCACTCGCTGGTTGCTAAGCAGTTGCTAAAGATGTTTATGGGTCAATAAGGACGTGTTTTGTTTGTTTTTTTTACGCAACAATTTTAACTTTCTTGGAACGTTTACGTCATAAGTCATCTTGATTCTAGTACTCTCGTATCGGAACATCTCAAGGTAAAAAGCCAGTCAGCAAGATAGTGCTTGTCGTACAATACGAAGTCAGCATAGACTGAAAATGTACATATAACTTGATATAACGTCATGCGTACGTCAGTTGTAAATAAGGACACAAATTTTATTGCATATAAAAGCTTCATTCATGAGTTTTACATAACCTTTATTTACTTTTTCTTCTTCGTGTCACGACAGTTAATTAATGTCAGCCTAAAACTAGTCCACTTCCACGGCGTCGTCCGTGGTAGTGCAGAGGTAATTAGTTTTGTCTTTTTTACTTAAAATTACTATAGGTACTTAAATAAAATAAGGATTATTCAGTTTTATAATCAACGCTTAACGCAAAAGACAGAAGACTAAATACATCTGCTGAAAACAAACAAGTATTCCAAACGTTTGATTATGTAACCATCAAGAACAGTTTAAAGTTCCAAGTTAAAGTCACTTCAATAACAAGGCTGTAACTTCTTTGTGAGTTAACTAAGTTACTAATGAGCAGTCTCGCTCGCTTGTCTTCTAAGTAATAGGGCGCCAGCTAATTATCTTAGACCAAAGGTAACGCTAATTAGAATTATTAGACATCTGGTATGAAGAATCTTATGTAAGTTTATATATGAAGAGGTAATATATATATTTTTAAGTGCTTCACAGATGCATTTGGTCCCTTCGGTAACACAAGAGTTTACATATCTATAAGCGAAAAAAAAAATAGTGTATTGTCAAATGTTCACAGAAAAGACTTTATTCGAAAATATTTTATAAAAATAAAAAAGTATCATGATACAACATACGTAAAACGGAGCTAAAAAAAAAAGGAACGGAGCTTGTTCGTCGCATAATAATTCTCAAAATTTTGAGCGTTACTATCATATTTTACGTAATGTGGTTAATAAAGGGAATTCAATCAAGTAAAGAAATACCTAAAAATGATTCCAACGCGCCATGCATTTATTTTTGAATTTAATTAAAACTGCAAAATTACTCATATGTTGGTGGTCATTCGATTCAACTACTTAACATCAAACGCTTGACGTTTTGAACCGTATTTGTTGCCGCGAAGCGCTGTGGTCAATTACCTGAAAATTACACTAATATTACTTTATAATAATTATTTATTATTGATGTTATTTATTTGCTTCTTACCACGCCTTAATAAAAACAAACATATCCTCTCAAATTAATAGGTAATAGTGTCAAAGGGTTGCCAGCTAATCTTTTAAATATTCAACCACTGCCAGTGTTGCCCTCATTAGAATGTAGGCTAGAGAACTACTAGCTTCAGTAATTCCGTTACAATTCCGATACTAAGATACATAAATTAATTGTTTTAGGGATTGTGTTTGTAATAGGTAGCATACATAAATGTGGTAGCTTACGCGATTGTATTCAATTTGTACTAGGTACATTCTGAGTCAATGGATTTGACTGAGAATATTATTTTAGATGAGTATATTCCTGATGAGAGCAGTGGTGGCTTAGTGGTATCGGCCCCAACTCACGAGTTGGAGGTCGGCACGAGGTGGGTTCTGTTTTTAATTTCATCACTGCTCTCAAAACGGTGAAGGAAAATATCGTGAGGAATCGGGCATGTCCTAGAACCAAAAATTCGAAGACCTCTCACAGAGAAGAGGACTGTGTCCCAGCAGCGGGAACATTATGGGGTGATTATGCCTTATATGAGTAACTATCTTCTTTCGTGTGTTAAAATATCTTGCAGTCTTTTCATTCGCGTAATTCTTTAACTAATAGCGATCCACATAATATGAGTGTTCCAAATCGTAAAGTAGTTTACTGTTCACTTCAGTGTCAATTGAGATGACTTCCGTAAGACCTTCTAATTGTTCCAGGGATTATACATAGAGCTTAAGGGTTATAATTAATGTGGCTCGTAGATACAACTGTGTCGAATATATTTCAGAAGTTAGAAAGCCTTTTTGCTGGGAGTGACCTAGTTTAAGAGTACGATATTAGGTTTCGGCTAATACGTTCTCATTTTTTACTGAACTATTACATTTAGCGATAATGCTGCTGTTTGTACCAATATTCTTTATGTAAATTAATTATGTAGTTCCCTAAGTGTACAATAATATACACATGTGTAATGTCTATGTCAATCTACATTTTCTACTTATACGACACACAGGTGCACTCACTCTTCCCTTACTCTCACAGTCCGATGGGACGGCAATCCGACATGACTGGAGGGGGTCTTTGAAAAACCTTATCCTCTTTTTAATATATTCTTGTGTTTACATTGCTATTTATTTTGTGAATTGAAGCAATTGGCATTGTATTAAAGCTTAATTTGTCAATCGGTAAGAACGGCATAATTTGCTATAAAATATTCTAGGCATAATTTGTCCCTCATTTGGCGCAACATACTCATGCATTAGGCATAATTTGTAAACAATCAGTTTTCGTTTGAGGCAAGATTGTTAACCCAATTAACCTAGCCCGTTGCAATTAGTACTAAAATATTCAAATGGTGCTGGCCTGAGTATTTTCAGAGTTAGTCTGTCTGCTAAGTTTCATATATTTAGAACGCGACAGTTATGTAAGTCAGAGTGCATTTTAATAGATGACCTTCTTCTAATTGATATTTGCTTTTTGAAAAATAAAGGCACTTGAAATTGAACGTTGTCCTCGCCTATCTATTGTACTATTTATTACAGAATCTATTTTGAGTGAAATAAATACTTACACTAATGTTCTATGAGCGAATGCTATTAGCAACATTGACGACATGCGGTGGATTTAAAGGGCCACCTTGTCCTGAACTATCCTACGGGTCACCATTTTAGTGGATTTACACTAATTTTTAATCAAGTTTACTAGTAGTAGTAAACTTCACATAACTGACATCTGGTGCTCTTAAACAGTGACCATTTAGTACTGAATTTAGTCCGTTTTAGTCCGTTTGGTTCAGACGGATACTAAAACTTTTAAGTGTTGGGTTTTGTAAATAAAATACAGGGTGGCAGGGACATCGACGTGCAAACGGTAACCATGAATTCAGTACATGATTCTAGACCCCCTAGCGTAGAAATTTGTCGTCGGTTTAAAAAAAAAAAAAACAGCTGTTTTATAGAAAAGTGCAATACCTATGCGGACAAAATGTATGGAAGAGCAATTATTTTTTTAAATTACCGACGAAAAATTTCAAAACAAAAGAAACATAATAAAAAAAATATAAATATGCGTGCACTTAGCGGCAGTCGTTCAATGTCTACAAACTGACAGTTGTCTCGACAGGACAGTATCCTTGAAGCGACGTACGAGCACGCCGTAGTTGCCGTTGTTGGGGCGGCCACATTTTATTTTTTTGCTAAGTATGATTTGTACTTCTTCTTGAATATCATTACTTAGGTACTTACAACAATTCCACCACTGATGTCCACAACTCACAACTTACCTAGCTACCCAAACTGTAAACTACTAAAGTTACTTGTGATAAGGAGAGAAGTCTGTCGCAAGAAATTAGTAAAACACTCAAGTCCTGTTAGTGACAGCGTAATAGCGTTATTATTAGGTACTAACCACGCAAATGTTGCTGCCTGTCTTACTAATAAAGTTAATAATATCATGTGGTGCTCACGTCCTCAATATCTACGGAAGGAGACGGTATTTTTGCAAGGTAGAGAGCGGAAAATAGTTCAATTAAAATTAGTGACTAAAATTGTAGGTACTAAAGAAGAAAGATAGGTTAGGTACACATTTTAGTCTAATTTATTTTGTCCTGCACTTTACGACGCAAGTGGCACTGAGTGATTCAAGTGGTACTCTGAATTGTGTCACTCAGTTTTATTCAATTTATTAGTCTGATTTGTGAATTATTGTGATCATTTTTTTCAATTTATTTTTTTATCTTTTGTACCGCATATTTTTGAAGATAAAGTTGCAAGTTGCTTACTTCAAGTTTTTGTGTAATGAGCACACTAACATGGTAAAATTGGAGAAAGATGAACGTTGTACATTTCAAAGGGGTTCTTAAAGTGAATTAATGATAAGCAACTGTTTAACCATTCGTTTTTGACGTTTAAACGTCTCTTTAATCAACGTTTATAAATAAAGGGATAAAGCCAGCAAAACTTACATACTGATATTAACGCTTTTAGTAACGTTTGTAACAAATAATAACAAACATTGATTGATTTGTAATAAGTAGTAATAACGTTAGGTGTCCCTCACATATTGCTCCATATTACATCTGACATTGGCAGTAATTGTCGATATCGGCACAATTGCCATAAATAAAAAAAGAATATATGTTATACTCTGTTATAATATTAGTTTATTTGGTTAGCAATATTTATATATATTTGTATTTTTTACACTGTTACAGTTAGAAAGTAATAGGTATGATATAAAAAAACAAAATATTATTTTATAATTACTTTATTCTGTTGGTAACACTTTCTTTTAAAATATGTAAAGTATTTCGAGTTGTGATATGTTACCTACCCTCATTGCATGATTGTTAGAACATTATATCCAGTCGTGTTTTCTTATTCGCGTCTTCATGTAGAAAGGTTAAACTATTCCTTATTGTTTTGACTGGGTTTTATTATAAAATAAACGAATTATTTATCCGCACTAATATTGTTCGTGGACTTATTTTAACCGGTGATTCCACACTTATTTACTCTATGACAAATTAGTAAATAGATTCATATTTCTGGGCCTGAAGTGTTACCCAACCCAACGTACCCTTGAGTCCCGTGTGGAACTGAAAACATAGGAGGACTTGTTAGAGCGTTACTGCTGCGGTACCATCTCGGGCAGACATTTGTAACCACAGTCTGTGTTTGTGTCAGTCTAGTCTCTCCTTCCCCTTTTTTAATCCATTCAAAGGAAAAAAAGAAAATCTATAAAAGATCGCTCTTAGTGATAACACCGCCCACTGTGTTACCCTGTGTAAAATTTCGACATTTATATATGTATTTATTTGGTAGTACTATTCTATTCTATTCTTGTACCGCTAAAATGTGAGTACCACAGAAGAGAACATCTTCATATTCTGTTTGTATTAATATAGTATTCGCGATTGGTTATAGTTTTACAGTTAATGTTAATACTCAAATCACAACTGTAATTTTTTGACAGTTGTATAAAATAGCACATTAGTGTATTGTGTCAGTTTGATAAACAATAAATTTCCATAACTGGTTAGTTTTACTCGTCTGCTATAACGTACTTAATCTAAGTTCGGATAAACTTTATTTTTTATAGTTGTTGTTATGAACAGAGTTTTAGCGTCGACCTTTACAAGAAACTGTTTGAAAGCAATTTCTGGGATGGGTGTATCTATGGCTGTTTTTGGCATAACAATTTTCCCCACGAGAAAGTATTTTTTTGTCCATAAGCAGTTCTGTTGAGTTAAGGTTTAAGCGTTGTGGATACCAGTAAAGGTAAACAAACGATTTTGGGATCGTTATCAAAGTTATGGAATGATGGGCTTGATTTAGACAGTCTTGTATTTTACTCAGCGCTAGTCTGCACCCTAATTGCGTAACACATTTTCAATCTCAATCTGAATAATTTTGAAGAATATCAAAAAGTGTGTCATGTGTCTGCTCAACAACGTAAATAACGCAATGAATGTTGTTGAACTGTCAAAATGAAACCGATTCCGAATGATTGTGTCACGCAATTAGGGTGTAGGTTTGGAAAAATCATCTACAGTTGCCATACTTTTTAAATTACCTATGCCTAAAGTAGTTATGCCTTAAATATTTTCATAGGTAGAATTATTGTATCACATATGAGGAAGCTGGAGTTATACACACGATTTTCGGCAACTCTCATCCAGCTGCTACCAACTATCTGGCGAAGATCGTCGCTCCACCTACCTTACATTTGCTGATTCGCGGTCTTCACTCAAGAACACGTCAACAGCAAGAAGACAAGACAAAGTTTACCTACCACTAAATAGGAAGGCCATGACATTTATTTGCTAGGGGAAAAATCATGGTATGTAGATGGAAAAACCATGGCGAGTAAATAAAATATAATATTTAACGTCAATCGCGATCCAATACACAATACATCGCCGAATGTTCACACAAGATATCAAATTAATTTCTCTATTTCGAAACACTTGGGCTACACCGAGATCTGGCATTGAAACAAGGTGCTCCCGTTACAAGGAGGATCCAATCTATTTGTTGATGGCTTTAGATGGCTTACGGTTTTGCGTGGAATGGTATAGTGGATTAATTATCATGGGGATGTTGTACTTTTTGATTTGGAGAATTATTTTGTTAGATTGCACTAATAGACCAGGGTAGAAGCCTTAAATAATAAAAAGTGAAAAAAAAAAATAGTAGGATAAAACCCATTAGAAAAGGAGGGGAATATTATGAAAATGAAAGGAAAAATAATTTACGGGCGATCTGAGGTCGGGAAGGGGATGGGGGTGAGTTTTTAAGGGTAAAAAACGGTTTTTCTTGATTTCCGGCAAAACTAAAAGTCCTATCGTAAAAAGTCAAATGGCAAAGTTGTAGGTAATAAAAAGATCTAAAACTTTTGTATTTACACTTTTTTCACATAACCTCAAAATTTATGTGAAAAATTAAAAAAACCAAGTTTTTGGTTTTTTATTTTTATCTTTTACATATTTTTTTTTTTTTAACGAAATTTGGTGAAAACTTACCTTTTTATGTCTCAAATACGCTGTAATTTATTTGATTAAAAATATTTATTATTTCACCTTATTTTGAATTAATATCGAAAAAGCACCCTAATTTTCAATCGAAAATTCACCCGTCAAAATATCAGCTTTTTTCAAAAAGTTGGTATGTTTTCTGTTCGTTGTTACCATAGTAAATCTTCTCAGAAAATGCAAAAAATCGAAAAAAACTCGAATTCGATAACTGATAATCTGAAAAGACAAAATCGAATTATTAATTGCCTTCACTATTTTATCGTGAGTATACCGCCATGAAAAAAACAATATTAAGGAAATAAATGTCAAAATGTATAAAAAATATATTAAAAATCTATAATAAATGTATAAATATATAAAAAATATGTATAGTAAATATATTTTTAATAACTAACTTTTGGCCGATTTTCATATATATTTTATACGTTTCAAATATATTTCAGATATATTTTTTTATATTTTTAGCTATGTTTTTTATGTCTTTTAAGATATATTTTGAATGTATCTAAAATATATTTAAAATATATGAAATATACATGAAAATCGGCCAAAAGTTAGTTATTAAAAATATATTTACTATACATATCTTTTATATATTTATACATTTATTATAGATTTTTAATATATTTTTTATACATTTTGACATTTATTTCTTTAATATTTTTTTTCATGGGGGTATACTCACGATAAAATAGTGAAGGCATTAATAATTCGATTTTGTCTTTTCAGATTATCAGTTTTCGAATTCGAGTTTTTTTCGATTTTTTGCATTTTCTGAGAAGATTTACTATGGTAACATATTTTTTTTTTCACCATCGGAAAATAGAGATTTCAACGAACAGAAAACATACCAACTTTTTGAAAAAAGCTGATATTTTGACGGGTGAATTTTCGATTGAAAATAAGGTTGCTTTTTCGATATTAATTCAAAATAAGGTAAAATAATAAATATTTTTAATCAAATAAATTACAGCGTATTTGAGACATAAAAAGGTAAGTTTTCACCAAATTTCGTTAAAAAAAAATATTTTTTGTATAAGATAAAAATAAAAAACCAAAAACTTGGTTTTTTGAATTTTTCACATAAATTTTGAGGTTATGTGAAAAAAGTGTAAATACAAAAGTTTTAGATCTTTTTATTACCTACAACTTTGCCATTTGACTTTTTTCGATAGGACTTTTAGTTTTGCCGGAAATCGAGAAAAACCGTTTTTTACCCTTAAAAACTCACCCCCATCGCCTTCCCGACCTCAGATCGCCCGTAAATTATTTTTCCTTTCATTTTTATAATATTCCCCTCCTTTTCTAATGGGTTTCATCCTACTATTATTTTTTTTAGTTTTAAAAATTATCGACCCTGGTCTATAAACATTTCACTTGGGTTTTCTTCACCATTTTTTTTTTATAAAGTACATACACAGCTTCCACCCTTTTATGTATTGCTAATAATTACATTTTACGCCGACCCCCAATACATTGGGTTAAAGGCAAGATAGCGATCTGAACGAGGATCTATTACTAATAATATTATCCGCTATTAGTATTTAGTGTCTTCATTACTTTCACTGTTGCGTTTAGAATCTTCTAAATAATCATTGTTTTAATGGAACAGTAGGTAGGGAGATTAACAGTTCAAGTGATACTGTTACTGACACTACTGCTGACTCTCCTACTGCTCATGGCTCGTAATATATTATTACAGTAGCTATGACTCAAACGCGCCGTGGTACCGTGTAACAGATTACGTTACATCACACGTAAAGCCCACGTCTGCTCAGATTGATACAGGTCGCACCGCCGCCATCTTAAACGATCACTGTGACTGTCGTTGTACTGAACAGATAGGTAGCATGAGGGGCTAATTTATATACCTATAATAGATTAGCATTAAAATTGTTTTTTTTTAATACTTTTTCCATGGTTTAATTCCACTGAACGAAAGCTTAAACGCCAGATTTATGATTTCCAAAAATACTTTTGCTTAGAAATACGCCAATGTGCCATTGCACTCAACTATCAAAAAATGACATTTGTGAATATACGGACAATATAAGTTGGTTGTTAATTTGCTAACTCGTTAATTTCCCTGAGCTTAGAAAATTTGCAGGAACTTCACCCTAATTGCGTAACACACAATCAATCTCAATCTGAATCATTTTGAAGGATATTGCTAATCCATTGCTTCATATGTTCAAAAAATGTGTCTGCTCAACAACGTAAATAACGTAATGAATGTTGTTGAACTGTCAAAATGAAACCGATTCCGATTGATCGTGTGTTACGCAATTAGAGTGCTGATCTACGTAGTAAGTTAACGAAAACTTAATCGTAGGTAGTGAAGCAGGCTGTAATATTTTGTCTACACAAGTATTCTGTTAACTTATCCTATCATATCTCTTAAATGCCGAATGAAACAGTCCGTTAAGTTATTCAGCTGTATAATAGAGTTACATAACTTCCCATTCTTACATCAATACGATTTGTTATTAAACCAAGACCTCAATTTGGTTTCGAACTCGGTGAGCTCAACATAAGAAAATAATAAGTAGGTACGAACAATTTTCTGACTTTTGCCAAAACATAACCTCATTAGAAATTCAAATGATTATATTATTGTTAAGAATTTCTTTTTAATGAGAAAACTTTTTTGTAATGTGGGACTGGCATACTTTGCACTAGGTACAGCCAGGGAAATTTATTATTAAACAAATTGACAACCTTCGCCAATTTGCCGTGTTACGGTCAATTCATACAACTGTCAAAGTATGACAGATATGATTTGAATATAAGGACAATTTAATTTGGTAATCAAATTGCTTAACGAATACTTTCCCCGACATACTTACATTGTATTGAATCTGGGCACAGTGACTTTCTTTCTCCTACGAAGTTACGTGCCCAGAGTTTATTCTGGGACCCGGTTATATTTCTGGAGCATTTGCCCATTTTATATGGCATACTTTGTGAATTGTTTATTCCCGATATTTCACGTAATAGGGAAAGACGGCAGCCGCTTGGGATCTTTGCCTCGAACACTTGTTTCTGGGTTACTATTGGCGGTAATTTCGTTTGAGCTTCTGGTGCTGTTTACTTTTTTGTTTCTATACAAGTAGGTCGTTGTGCTTGGCATTTTCGGGGAATATTTTTATTAAGATATTTATTAACACGTATTTTTTGCACGGTTGGATTTAGATCCATCAACTTTTTCCTGAGCAAAATAAACACCGCATTGTGTGTTCACCGATTGGCATAAATGGCTGTATTGTGCTACCTAGCCTATACTGCTGGGCGGAGGCGGGGAGACCTTTGTCCAGCAGTGCGACATAATATAGGCTAAAAACTGAAACACAAACATCAAAACAATATTCTTGTGCCAAGCTACAACTAATTGTTAGAAGATGCTCACATAAATTAAACAGTAAGAAAAGAGCTGATAATCTTGACGGCTAAACCGATTTTCAGTCACCTTCCAAACAAAAAAAAAAAAACAAAATCTGTTTAGCCGTTTGGGAGCTAACGATGGCGCAGATAGACACACAGATCCACACGTTAAACTTATAACATCCCCCTGTTTTTGTCGGGGGTTAAAAATGGGTTTTATCCTTAGGTGCAAGATGTCTTAAATGAGAAAATTAATGTTTAAAGAAATACCTATTTTCGGTGACGAAAATGTTTTCTTGTTTTAGAATTGTAAAGCTTCATAATTAATTAGATCACGAGTCTGGAGATAATTGTTTAAAAGAAAATTAACATTAGAATTTAATAACTTTCACGATGAATTCTAACGGATTCAAACCTAATTACAACCATAATGAGTATTGAAAGCTGTGTAACTCATTTCCCATGAAAATTGTTTATTTTCAGGAAAAAAGATATCCAGGTTTGATTTTCCAATGACAATTCACGATAGTAAATTATTCCGGGCGCCAATTCCTCTTCAAATCAAACCAAAAACCCTTTGAGGGACAAAGGCGAATATTCAATATTATATTCCATTCCCTTTTCTAGCTGATTTTAATACGGCGTTGATCACAGCGGGGAAAGCAATCAGTACTTGACCCGATTTATTAGAATAATAATTTTCCCTGGATGTTGAGTGTTTGTCATTTATTATATTTATGAGGTTCTCTATATGCTCAGCGTTAAGTGTGGTCATAAGGAAGTGGTCTCTGGCTACTGAAGTGAACGGGAGCAATATGAAGGGTATGTAAGCGGATAATTGTGTTTTTGGATCAAATATTGGATTTTCTTTCGTAGAAGTATCTTGTGGCTAGAAGTGTTACGAAATTCCGTGTAATTCTCGGCTAAAAATAATACTATTACTTTCGTAAGAAGTATCAAAAGATTCCATTATGTACAGACAGAACGCCTTGTATGATTTATTGGCAGCTTATGGCGGAGTGAAAACAAATTGCTAAGATAATAAAAAATCTTATTCGTGATATTTATGGTAAAGTAGCATTTTGTCAAATTCAGTACAGCAGTATCATACATTGGCTCTATCTTCACTTTGTTATACAAATGGTACATCAAAATTCAATAGGTCATTTATATTTTTGTGGTTAGTTCCTATGAGATTGATCAAGCTACATATTTAAAAATATTCATCTTTCCGCTGCACTGCCAATATTTGTTTTTATGTGTGCTGAATAACTTTTTAAGCTTACGCATACTAGGAGGCTACTCACTCGCCACGCAAGAAGTTGCAAGTTAGTTACCAATATACAAAATAGGTTGTTAGCCTGTACCCGCACAATAAGCGGTAATCAGCATGTACATACCTACAATATCGGTAATTAACAATCTCCCAATTGGTAATTCCCTACGTGCCAAGTATCATGATGGTAATGACGTTGTGCAATCATCATCACCATGACTAGTACGTACATCATTACATATTGTTATATACACGTATTGAAAGCTATCGAACTCTCACTCAATAATTATGTTATTGGTACGCGTGATGCATATTATGACACCTTTTGTATATTTGTTCGTGTGTCCGTCCTTTGCAAACAATTCGGTAACTTATTGCGTCGCTGAACAATAAATGGCCTTCGATGATAATTTGTTTATTTTCCAGTAAAAAAAAAAAATTATGTATCGCAAACTAAAGCCTTGGTTTTCTAACGAAGCGATGTTGTCAAACTATGGTCACAATACAACAACGGATGTCCGAATACAGAGCGTTTTTGGAAGTCCTAATATCAAATACTTATGAAAATGTCAGATTCGAGGAAAAGAAAAACGCTCAATATTATGCCTGCAAACTACTTATACCCACACTTAGGCACCACTGCGCCACAAATCATTTGACACAAAACGATAAACGAATTTAAAACATCGTTATATTTCTGTCAATGAAGAAGTAGACATATATTTCTGTAAATAAAAATAAAATAAGTAAGGAAATAACAACTAATACCTACTTAATTAATTAATAAAAATAACAAAACTAAATTCTAACTTAACTAAAACTATACACAAACTAAAATATAGCGTCGAAAAATTCATCCGCATCGCTGTCGACTGGTAATCATGTACCCAATTTGTTTCTGTCAATCGTTTGAAGTTGACAGATATAGTTCAGACATAGTTTACGTTTAGTACGTTTTAAATACGATTAGCACTAAATGTATTCAGTGATTTGTGGTGCAAGCCCGCGTAATTGTGCAGTTTAGCGGTGCAATGTTAGGCAATTTTCCGTTCTTCGGTCCTACCTTCAATATCCTGACTTTGGCGACGGCAGATCAAAGACGTCTGCGTGTAGTATTCCGACTTCTTATTTAACAAATCCCTCTTCTGATTACATGGATATCGTAACTAAGCTATCTAGTTTTTATATTACATTTTCAATCGATCATCATAGGTCTTCCAACTAACCAACTATATAATTACGTTGAGGTCAGCATCCAATTAACTCAGATTCAGCTAAATATCGTTATCAACTCCAATCACTACCCTGTATTTCTCCTCAGTAACCAAATATCTTACTTATTGATAGGCATCTCAAACAAATACTGTTTGCTCTTAAACTTTGTTTATCCACATTAACGTCATAAAACGTATCCTTGGAGGAGTACCCACGACGGCACACCAGGCTGTACCAACCAATTTGAGCTGACTTGTCATTGTACAAAAAGCCTTTGCAATGTGAGGTCAGTATCTGCTGGGATATCTAGTTGGCTGTGTGGAGGTGTGTTCCATGCGGGCTTATTTGATACTCGTATATTCGGGATCGGGCACTTTGTTTTTTACGATGCTATTGCAGTAAAAGTAACGAAGGTCGATCCCGGTGACAAGCTTGATTTTTGTGATTGCGGTGTCTTATCGACACTGGGGAGGTTTGATGTCTGTTAAAAACAAATGAATTCTAGTGGAGTATTTCGGTTGTGCAAGAAAGTAGCGTTTGAAACGTACTTTGTTTACACAAAGTTTACTTTGTTTACACAAAGTATAGATTTCAAACGCTACTTTCTACTTTTTCTACCATTAAGGAGTAATCCTTAACCTAAGCTAGTTGCGGCCATATAATTTAGGATAGGTAATTTATGTTGTTGTCGGTTGCTGGCAGACCAATGGCCAGGTGGGTGGAGGGAATAAAGAAGACCTGGATGAGATTCGCACAGACCTAGGAAGCACGACACTAACGGGAGAAGGCCTATACTCAGCAGTGGGTAGAACAGCGGCCGCCTTGTTCTTCTATTTCATCTGAAATAGTATTTTTGGTAACGAACCTTTGCTAAAACAAAACGATGGCTTTAAATAACGCAAACTCTTTATCATAATCAACTTTAATTATTATCAGCTTTATGAGACTGTTACCAATTCCACCAGAGTTAAACATAATGTATCATCTCACCAGAGAAACAAATCCCCTTTCCAACAGAACACCTGAACATCCATAATCTCCAGATACCTGCTCCAATCAGTCCACGAACCGATAAAACAGCTCATACCCAAGTTATAAACCCAAACTTACCGTATCCATCAGACGGACGAATGGCCGAGCATATTGGGTGAGAGCCAAATAATGCGTTACAAGAAATTCTTCATCCCGCGTCTATTTGTTAGATGAGAGCCGAACTTTTGTAACCCAGACCTACTTCTACAGGATGAAGAGGAAATGGGCTCAATTTTTTCGGCTGTTTTGTAGGTACTGATTTTTTATCATAGTCATCCTTATGAGCCAAATTATTTGAGCCCAATAAGGTTTCAGGTCCATTTAAGCCGATAAAAAAACCTATTATATACCTTTCCTAACAAATAGGCTGGCAGCTTAGAATAGATTAATGATAAATGATTTTATTTCTGTACGTAGATTTGTACAAACACTTCATATTTTAAAAACAGGATGAGGTCGGGTAGAATATTATTTAGTTTGTACACCATCAAGCGTTCAGCTTGTTATATATTCAATGATGTTTTTTGATTCAAACCCATAGTATAGAAACTATGTATATTATAATAATGAACTTGGTAGAAGTCCAGTCTCCATGAAATTAATTTATATTATTTTGGCTGTAGGCAAAAGGAACGGGCTGGGCAGGCCTCTAGGTCTCAAAATTACTCTCATAATCTATACTTTTATACTAATAATACAGCAGAAGAGTTTGTTTGTTTGTTGGTTTGAACGCGCTAATCTCTGAAACTATACCTAAGTCTGATTTGAAAATTATTTTTTTCATTTGATAGCCCATTCCAAGAAAGGCTATTTAAAATCACACCCTTGTTTGATAGAACGCTAAGCGAAAACGAAGTAATAGCGCGGGCAGGCGCGATGCGATGCTACGCGGTGGGGCGGGGGAGCAAGACATTTCACGCGGACGAAGTCGCGGCCAGAAGCTAGTTCAATTATATAGCTAGCATTTTCTAGGTTATTCTCCTGAAAATAATTTTATCTCACAAAACCCCCAACTTAAGCTCTCCCAAACCAAAACTGGAGCAACATTAAAATGCTCAACACAAAGCCCAAACAATACATTTAACATCACAAATCCACCCTCTATTTCGTCATTCCACTTAGTCCAGTTTGTTCCATTGACCGAGACCTCCATCCGATGAGGATCTGCCCTTAATCTAGCTGAGCCTTGAACGATCCACTTACGTAAGACCATTTCTTATCTCAAATGACGATCGAAATGACCTAATTATTGCTTGGATCTTACTAATCAGACTGTTGGAGTTTTTTGTAACGAGTTTAACTAACTTTTACGTAATTGGGGTTGGGCTAGTTATTATGCTTTGAATTTTTTATCTGAGATAAGGTGCAGTGAAATACGCAATGGTAATTAGGAAAATGGGGCAATATTGAATAAAGAGTGAACAATTATATCCAAAATGAGTTCCTGCATGTCTGTCCCACTCCATTATCTTCATACTTACATCAAGATAACCGTGTATAAAGTTCTGAACACGCAAATAAATAGAATAATAATAACTAAACTTACTTATGAAACGAGCAATGTGAAATTTTATTATAATCATTACGAGAGTTTCTGAAGAAGACGGTGTTATAATAAGACTCACGAAAATACCATCTACTCGTACAAGGAAATCAAAAGTTTGCAAATATCATTAAAAGATCTTGAAAGATTCCACAGATCTTTTCAATTAGAAAAACTTATGATTGAAGCCATTTGAAAATCTCCCGATTAGCTTTCTTGATCTTTGAATTAAAGAGAAAGATTAGTCGAGCGAAGACTACTCGGAATTTCGGAGAAAATAAGGCTAAGTTAAGAGATCTCATTTTTTAGGTGGAGACTGGATTCCACTGATAAATAGTAGGTATTAGGGGCCTGGAATTAATCATGGAAATATACCTACGTCGCGAACAGACTTTGAAAGCTACAGATTCTAGGTTTCAGCTGATTTAATTACGTAAATTCACAAATTTGTGGGAGATGTGCTTCGACAGAGTACAATGTCTGGGATTGGATTTTTTTGGCTATTGATTGCTTTTCCTATAACATACCTTTTATGTACATCTTTTCTCTTCTAAATTCAGAAAAGTAACTTAATAAAACTTGGCCAGTATCTAAGTCTAAAAGAGGTTTTGTATTTTAATAATACACAAAAATAAATGGGGATGAGGGCAGGAGAATGATGGCACGTACTAAGTTAAATTATCACTCAAAGTATGTATCAGAAATAGCCGTTCACTACCAATTTTATACAATTTACAACGAGTTCACAAAAAAACGAAAAAATGGCCGTACCGAAGTACATAGGGGTACTTTTAATAAACCTTCCAAGTAGGTACCACTTTAAAGTTCTTGAACCTAACCCTTTTTATGAACTCTTATAATAATAAGAGCTCCAAAGCTTTTTCATTGAATTCTTTTTATCAAAAGTACAAAGATTTTCGCAAATCGTAGGACATTTTATGTGTAACTTTATTTTTTGAACTGTTATAAGAAGTTTGTTACATTTAGAAGCGGTAGAATATACGACACGACGGAACTGTAACCATATATAATTCAAATAAGTACCTGTTTATATGTAAAGATTATCGTAATGTTTACAGAAAAAACGAAGCTTTTGGCATAAACGTAGAAGCTAGTTGATTTTAAACAAGACAAAACATATCTGCTGCAGAGTGTCAACTAGCCTCGAGTATCATAATAAATTTTGACAGTTTACTGTCAGATTCAGAGCAGTATTATGTTAAAAGTATGTTCTGTCGAAATAGAGATCCGCTGAACAAGTGCATATCGAAGAAGGGTTCTGTAAAAGTAGTGTTTTTCGAAGTTAATGTCAGTAATGTTCTGTCAGAGTAATGCTCGTCGAATATATGTTCATTGGAAGCAATAAGCAGTCGGAACTATTGTTTTTCGAAATTGGGACCGTGTCGAAATAACTAACTGTAGAAATTTAGTATGACACTCACTAGCCTCTGCCCGAGAATTCGTCCGCGCGATATTTCTTGTTCCCCCAATCCACCCCGTCGCATCGCATCGCCTGCTTTTACTTCACTTTCGCTTATTATTCTTTCTGACTTTTTTTCTTTTAGATTGGCTCTAAGGGTTTTTGCGTCTGTAGCCTTCCTCAAGAATTAGGCTATCAAATGCAAAAATAATGTTTCAAATCCGACTGGTAGTTTCAGAGATTAGCGCGTTCTAACAAATAGTATACATATATGTATATATAACTATACCTGTGTATATAAATATATAGATTAATTTTAACACAAGTTTAAAATCAACTAACCACACTTGAAAGACAATCTGCAGCAAAAAAATGGGCATAGAAGATACCCACTAGTTTAAACAAAAGTATCATACAATTCAATTCAATAAACAAACCTCCTTCTAACTATCATTGTCCCAGACAATTTTCCTCCAGGGGCTTCTCTGCCCGGCTCACAAACGATACAGACTGAATATACATATTTACAACTAGTCTCGAAACTTTGGAACAATCTGCTGAGATTTAATTAAAGAGGAGTTAGTCCCAGGACACAGTGGACTAAGTTATGACAATAACGGACTAACTTGAGGTAATGTAATAGATTATGAATATTGTGATACCGGTTCAATAGTTTGTGTTTCTTTGTTTAGTTTTATATTTCTTCAATCGTGAAAAGGATTTATGTTACTATGTAGTTCGTCTATTGTTTTATTTTAATTAGCAGTGATTGAGTAATTGGTAACCAGCACCCTAAATGTTTAAGACACTGTCGATCACCACCCGAGAGTTGTGAAGGATTTTGCTAATCCATCGCGTCATATGTTCGAAAAATTCGTCCGCTAAGGAACGTAAATAACGCAATGAACGTGTGCGAACTGTCAAAATGAAACCCATAGCGATCAGTTGTCATTTTATGTTTGCTACGCTATAACCCCACTGTTTTCTCGGTATTGTCTTTGTTATTAGGTAGAATTTTGGAGTTGCACATGGTCTGGGTGTCAAGTTGTTTTTAAAATCGTACTACCTATCACCTTATTATTCCGGATTTCTATTATCTACCTAAAGTTACTTAAATTTTACCTTCCTCAATAGACGGTGACGTCAGAATTAAATAAAAATGTGAAACGAAATGGCTTCAAAACCCACCAAACCGTCAAGTTATTTTACGATTTACTTTAAAACAACACCGTTCACTTTGTTGGTTTTAAGTAACTTTTTTCGCTATCTGTTTTTATAACTTATCCTGGCCGCAAAATTCTCTAAAATAGTCTATTTTTGGGAGTTAATTTACAAGTGCTAACAAAACTGAGCTAGTGTATTTGCTGGAATAAAAAATTATAATATTATGAATTCCGAGACATCACCAAGGTTGGTTGACTCTTCACGTGACCAGAGGGCTGGCTTATTTTTTAGATATGAATCAGTATTGCCATACAACGTGGCAAATTATTATAGTAATTTTACGTTACACGCTTTTTAAATTATGTAAACAGAAAAATATTGAATATTATGATCGATTATTACATTGTAAAACATATAAAATAACAGCAAATTATTAACACAGTGCACACTTTTTTATGTCCATTTTCACTAACACTAGAATCTAGATAATACCTAAATTAATGCGTAAATAAAACCACACTGTTGAATTTTCAACGCTCGGCTCAGCGCCGAGAGTTGTAACTATTGTGATACTAAGTGTTTTGATAATAATATCCATAGTAATATTATCCATATGCTCGTTTTCAGTTACACTATGTAAGTGAAAACAAGCATAGCGTAATTATTATTCAATGAATATTCTACATAATTTACCAAAATTCATGCGAAAATTCCTCGAAAGTGTGTCATAATAACGAAGGAATGTCAACTATTTGATCGTTAAAGTTGGAGCCAGGAAATACTGAGATCAAGTGTCTGCATAACTTACCTAGTCGAGTGTTATCCAAGACCTTGGTCCGAAGGCTAAGGAAGACAAATAGCTGTTTGATGAACTCCCTCCGGTCCCTTGGCTTTTGCCCTGCGTTTTGAAGGACTGCATATTTTGTGGTGGAGAGGAATAATGGCGGGCTACGGTATTTATACTGGTGAAGAGAATGTCGGAATCTGAGGTCCTCTGAATCCCTAATGAATAGATTAATTTAGGGCTGATTTTTCCTACGCCAGATAATTTTATCGGAGGAATAATTTTGAATTTTTGACAGTTCTTCCATACAAAAACTATCAGACGTCAATTTTATTCCACGAATTAAAAATATCTTTAATTATTGAAAACTCAGCCCTTACACATAAATAATAACTAATACAGTTTAAAAACAATAAGAAAAGAAATAAAATAAATATTTTATAATCAGGTAAACCATAAAAGCGCTTTTCCTCTCTTTCTCTTAAAATGTTGCCGTGCCCGACCAGGTCCATGATTGTGTCTATTGATTAATACTTACCACCGGTATGTGTACATTATGGGTTGCAATATAGATTAATTGAATTGAATTGAATGAAATTAGCAAGTTACTTAATTTAAACTGTCCAAACTTAACTAGATCAAAACAGTACACAGTAGGTATTCGAATTAAATTACTAGGTTTATGAAATCATCAAGCGCAGGTTTTATAAAATCATGATGGTCTATGAACCAATTATAAAGTATTTGCATGATAATCAAATTAAAATTTAATTATTTAACGTCTGAAGTTTCAAGAATTTCCAATAAAACCAGGGACTTAGTTTCAGTCATATTAAAGGTCTGAAATGAAAAATATTTTAAATTTTCTAATAACGTTTGAATATTATTACCTTTGAAGTGCAAAGTATGAATTATTGATTTGTTTATTTGGTTTTCGAAAATAAAGTGAATAAAAATTACCTACTCAATCTATACACGCGGTATGTTTTCTAAGAGAAGAAGATGTTGTTGTCTTACCAGTTAAAAGGAACACCCTTTTAACTGGTAAGACAATAGCGCCCATACGTAGGTACCTGAACTTAAAAAAAATATTCCCGCTCTGCCAGTAATTACTGAAAGTGTCCATAAATTAATAAAAAAAAACATTTTTTGCAATAACATCTTTTCCCATATAACAGGGAAGAGGCTATTGATGTCTAAAGATTATCTATTAACCATTATCCTCGTAAATCACCAGTCTCGTAAATAAATCAGTGTACCTATAGTAATCTATTAATGAAAACAAACATCAACATAATGAGATCACATTACGGAATCAGCCAGTCACAGTTGGCCCGTGTCCCAGTATGATGTCCATGGACCATTGGACCATCCATCATTGGTATCACTCGATTACATTTAGATTTCGCTTGTAATCCTTCGGGTGTGGTAAGGTTGGGGTTCAAATATTTAGATGTTTTCGTTCAGCAATTATTTATTTGTTACGTCAAATAAATCTTCCACCACCTTTAGTACCTGCAAAGGAATCTCAAACGTACATTTGAAACCATTCTTTTAATAAAGTTTGAGAAATTAGTTTTACAGAAGTTTCATCTTTTTGCGAGCTTTCGTCTTGTTAAATATTATGACAGCTGTCAACTCAGAAGCTGAAAACATTGAAGCTGTCATTCAAAGAGCCAACTTTTTAGAACCTGAAAACAATCTGAACAAAAAACAGCTGTAGAAATGAATCCACCATCTTCCATAATGTTCAATATTTCAACATTGTCGTTACTTGCAAAGTCACTGAACAAAAAACCACCTTCCCAGCTTAGCATATTTTTACCATTCCTATTATCTTGGCACATCGTTTCACCCTCTCTCACTGGGACCTCGAACCCATCGCTTCCAAGGCCCAAGTATTAATCTTGTGCAGCTCCAAACTGACAGACATGAAAGTTGCATTATTCTCCAGCCATATTGGAATTTCGGCCATCTTGAACGTATTCCTTTCTTCAAGGTTGCGTATAATGTGTCTGAGATTTCCTTGTGTGGATATCAATGCTCTGACAGTTGTTTGACTTATGTTCGTGATTCTGGCTCATTTACTCATTATTTGATTTGTTGAGGATAATATGTACATATCAATCGTGTAGTTTCTTTTATTGTGTATTTTTTGTATTCCTACTATTGTGCTAGTGTACAGCTGTGTACTGTAGTTAGTCATGATTTTTTTTACGTTTTAGTTGTAAGTAGATTAAAGATCAGGTCATGAAGAACAGCATATTAATCTGGAGGTAATGCCACATTCACTTTTAGACATACATAGATGCCTAAAAATGGCCGTACAAAACCAAATAAAAGAACCTGAAGAAACACAGATTGCCTGTCACGCAAGAATTGCAAAATCTAATATTATTTACGATCATTGCTGACACGTGTACAAACATTAAAATATTTCATAACAGAACAATTGACTTTAATAAGAAATATATCACTATTCTACTTTAAAAGCGAAGAGCTCTAAACGCCCCCGTACCACATAACAAATCTATAAACGAAAAAGTGTTGTTAAATAAACATTAGAAACTTTATGAACACATCGTAAATTGAAAAAGATTTCAGTGTACGAGGGGCGTATAATTTTTATGAATATGTGCTGTTTTACAGTCGCAAATAATATTGGATAAAGTGTAAAATAAATGCGTGTTAATAATGCAACACAAAGAAAAAACAAGGATAGAAAAGTTGTGAGAAAAACGCGAATAATAAAACGGAACGTAGGTATGTATTGTGTAATGTTGTGAATATTCCGACAGATAGCGCCACGTTTACCTATGGTATTCACGCATACGATGCGTAGCAACCGTTTCCTGTATCAGACATGTTTCATGCTCTTTGGTGAATGAATAAGTTAAAATAGTAGGTACCGAAATTATGACAAAAAATAATATGTTTCTCAAAATTCTTCTTTCAATTATGTAGCTATAATCATGGGAGATTATCAGCTTCAAGCCTGTATTAGACGTGGCATAAAATAGAGTTATTATTCCATATATCATTTTTTATCTGAGATCATAAAAATGATTTTGAAGATTTGATTCTTATCAGAAACTTTGTATTATTTATAGTTTTCTTATCGAACTTGTGACGAAGTTACGATTTCGCCTTTTTGCGCTTCACATTTGGCAAGCCTTATAAAAGAGTTATAAATATTGATATTAATGACTATTTTTTTTAATGTCACTTAGTAAGCAGCAATTAAAACATATGTTTGTTAGGGTAACTACAGCATCTTTTTGTTTTTCATACCTGTAAAATCTTTGTTCGGTAAAGCAAACTACATAAATTAACATTCTCGGTACTTCAAAACATGAACACAAACCATGAAGACTTATTAACCATCTTGTCGCAAGCTTTTATCAATGCTTCATACTTCAGTTCACTTAAAAGAACATCAACTCCATTTATACTTGACGGTGTATTTCAAACTGTAGGTAGACAAATAAGATTATGGGGAAGTTAATTATTAATAAACTTTCTAAGACTAATTATTTGAAATATAATACACGTGTCATATGTATCTACTTTCATAATTTATTAAAGTTTTTGATACACTAAATTAATATGAGATAATGTTGCACGCGGATTACAATAATGATAAGGATAGATCTTTAAGCAAATTAGAAATTGCCAAAGTGACTCTATGTCTTCTTATGTTTTATTAGGTTTTGTGACTAAACCAGCATATTTTTATTTTTCTGGTATTTTTAGACTGGTATAACTCAATAATTGGTATAAATTGCTCTCTGACATTACTCCCAATCCTACTCTCCTCTTCAAAATAATAAGGTTATTTGAAGGGAATAGCTACATCCCACATGTCTCCCTACATTATGTACTCTCTTTGAGATACTTGGCATTATCATTATGAGTACTTCACGAAATTGAAGCAGATTTATGAACATAGAATTCGTAGTATGAATGGAATGACAATACACGGGTGAACGTGAATGCAATCGATACATATAATAAAATAGTAACGAAGAATGTTTGTCCAGATAAACGTCTGGATGTTGTATGTTCCGTGCTGACACAAAAACGGCTGGACGGAGCCACTGGCAAAGACTAGTGACGCAATAATATAGTAACCACTACCATTGCCTATAATCTCATAGGTATTTATATAACAACTAAGACCGTTGGTTTGCTTAAAATGCACAAAGTCTTAACTTTCGCATCAGTAATAGGCGCTATTACTTACTAAAAAGATGAGCCGAGAGAGGAGAGCCGCGTAGGGAGAGGTGATATATCCAGCATTCGACTGCTATAGGCTGACTAAAGAAAAATTAAATATGCATATAACACTCTAAGGTTTACTTCTCCATGTTCAATACTAATAAACCCAATGACGTGGAGGCCTGATATGCCTCTCGTTTGCGAAACTCATCGTTGCAGAAAATTGAGAGGAACATAATCATATGAGTAAGTACTTTGATTACGGCTCAGAGGCTTTAAAATGAGGATATTTGGTGAAGTAGCATGAGAGTACTTACTTATATGTATTTTGCAATTTTTATTTGATTCTGTTTAGGCTGAGAAGGCCCAGTATGTAGTCTTGAAGTTTCTGAAAAGTATGTGTAGGTATATATTTTTCTTAACCAGGACTGGTTAACTCTTCAAGTCGTTTATTATATTTTTTGACCCCATTAGGTGGGGAAAAATTGTTTTGGCAAATTTTGTTTGCTACAAAGTAAACTTACATACAAAAGCACATTATGTGGTTATACGACTTCAAAAAACGAGAAGGCTTAGAACTCGATGCATAAGCATAAGATAATCAGCCTATAAGGTCCCCACTGCTGGGACACAGGCTTCTTCGAGTGGCAGTGGGCTGTAATCTACTACGCGGGCCCAGTACGGGTTGGTAGATGTCACATATCTTAGATTTTTTGGTTTTATGACATGCCGATTTCCTCACGATGTTTTCCTTCACCGTTTGGAGAGCTGTGGTGATGAAGTAAATTACAAAAAGGAATGTGCCTGCCTAGTTTCGAACCCACGACATGTAAGTCGGGGCCGCCACTGCTGTCTACTCGATCGAACTCAATGCAATTCTACACAATTGTTCCTGAATTTAAGCTTTTATCCACGGTCTAATCAATCAAACGATTACAAACAAGACTTAATTACTTTACAAGTCCCACAAATGTCGCACTGTCACACGTCGTAAAGTACATAATTATCATATAGGATAATGAAGTTCCTCTCTAGAAGTCCTTAAGGGATTATATCAATTCTGAAAATGGTTAGCACTGGGTCCTAAGCTCCTAAACTAGGTGCTCGAACTAGGGCAGTGCGAGCCAATATTTTAGACCTGTGCTCAATTGGTGCGGACCTCACTTAACCGTGTAGAAAATATCAAGGGACTTACGAAATTGAATTGATATGGCTGAAAGATAGGGGTGGGTACTGTGATAGACTGTTCTCATACTTTAACAAAGGAGTTTCAAACCAATAGAAGTCATCTTCAGATAGAAATGTTTTAATAATTTTAAACCAGCATTGTTCATTAGTGACACACGCTAGGTACTTACTGTTTTAGTTAGTTCGTTTCAAGATTTATGCAAGCGGACTCTCCAATCTCTAGTGTTGCTGTAATACGAGTAGGTACAACAATTTTGGAAAGCATACATATATCTGCTGAAAATAAAAGTGGAAGAAGTTTTGCTGCTACATTGAATTTATCACTATTTCTCTTTATGTAGGTACCCTTTGTTAGTAGGTTGAGGCGAATAGATATTGTCTAAAAAAAAAATTGTGATCATGAGCCAACCCAGTCTTACCAAGGGGTAGGTATCGTGTTACCAAGTAACTGGGTTGTGGAGGTCAGTTAGACAGTCGCTTTATGTAATAAACTGGTATTCAGCTGCAGCCGGTTAGACTAAAAACCAACCTCAACATAGTTGGGAAAAGGTTGATTAGAGCACTAAGTCCTTTGCTCATAATCACATCACTCCACGTGCTCATTGTCAAGTTTCATTATGTTATAGGTATAATGACCACTCAAGTCTCTGAATCAGATTTACACAGAATATCAACCACTTTACATATAATCCCATTTACACGTAATACAAATACACTATAATCCACTACAATATCTATTATGAAGAGCTTCATAAATCCTGACAATATTACCAACTCTTCAAAGCTGTGGTTATTCGTCGAGTTTCAACACAAACTGATGTTTATCAAAGTTTCTAACTGCAGCGGTATCGAGTGACCTTTTGACTGTTTGCTTAAGCTTTATTACGAGTTGTGGAGTTATCAGTTTTGTGGCTTTGTCAAGTTATTGCATCAAACTGTTTTCTGATGGTAATTAATTGATAAATGAAACGTGTGTTTGCCTTAATAACGCTATATGACTTATGCTGGGCGTGTCTTTCAAATAATAGAATACTCTTTATGTACACCATATAAATTACATACAAAAAAAGACATTAAATAATCTAGTGTTGTAATGTTCGAGACTTAAACGACATCCTAGCATAATTAATCAGTGCTTAAGCCAGTAATTCACTTGAAGTGCGATCAAGCTTCGCAATCACAATACAGATCATAAATCTTAGTTATCTGTTGAAGACATCGCAAGGTCATCTTGACTCTCCAACTCAAAACAGCGCCAAAGATATAACAAGACTTCCACAATTTAAACTCAGATAGCCTTTAAGCCCTTGCATCCATAAACTGCTTAAAAACTCTCTCAAAAAATCCCCCCCACTTATCTACTTAATAACAAACTCGTTTCGACTCGTATATAATCCCGTATGATCCTCCGACGCACCTGTTCAGATCGCAACAAGTCTCCGGGATCCCGCCCCGGCGCGGCGGCCTAGTTCATCGGCCTGACCTACATTTCGCTCCCCGTCCCTTAGCCCCCCCTGACCTACCCAGCAACCAGCCTAGCCTGGCCCCGGACGATCATAATGAAAAAGGAAGTAGAAGGTGCCTTGAGATATGTCGTCCAGCCATATCTTTACGTGCATCGCGATTTTTTACATGCCGATACCAGGTTTCCTGCTGTATTTTTTGGCAAAAAAAACGAGCGGTTGATAGTGTCAACAGCAGATAGTATGTCAAAGTGGCTGACTATAGTGGAAATAAACGGTGGTTTCTTTTTCCAGGAAAATTGTTAACAAAAGCGTTTCTGATATCTCTTGGTTTTCCTTGAAAACATATAAAACATGTTACGATATTCGGTATTATTGCCATTTAAACAATAATTGAAATAGTTTATGTAACACTTCCAAGGGCATCTTTATTTTCCATTATTGATTACCTAAAGGGTAAACGTTTCCAATTTCATTTTCCGTTATTTCGTTCTAATTGGTAATTAAATTCCTTCATTGTATTTCAATTAAGCATTTTATTTCGTGAGACTTATTAATTTCTTTTTGTCTTTCGTAAGACGATATCCTGGTTTCTGTAAGGACTCCTTGAGAAATAATTATCCAGACTGGAAAAATTAATTAATCTTGAAACCCTTTGAATAATCAACATTTCAAGATCTTGGATTTAAGTGCTTGACGGATCATTTTCACACTTAAAACTTGAAACCTACTTAAAGGCTATAAATATAGCTAAGATACTAAAGTCTTCATCAAAATCTTTAACTTTTCTTACGTCAAAATCAGTAATTACCTGTTTTATAGCTAAAACAAAAAATAACAAGAAAAATCAAGACGAAACGCTTCATTATAAAATGTTTACCATAACAGTTCTTGTAATATGTACATTCACAATTTAAAAGATCACTCAAATTATCTTGCGAACAATAAAACAAGAAAAAAGAAAAGATTTTAATCCAAGACAGACAATAAAATGAGGTTCTCAAGGCTGAGACAGCCGGGGTCTTGCTTCCCTGGGCGCTCCTCCCTTGCATTATACACAGCGTATTGTTCGCATTACCCGGTATTGCCCAGCCATTCCCAGTTATTTAATAACCACTGTTTGTGTGCACAAATTGAAATAAACTTAGGTTTGTGGGATAGTTGTTAACTTAGAGGAAGGTGCTTTTGAAGTTGGCAGTCAGATCTAGTCACGATTTGTAGTTTTCGGAAAATTTAAGGTGGTTTTAAGAGTTTCTCTGGTTTATGTTTGTTGCGTAGTTTCAAAAGATAGAACCAATTTTGTTTCTGATGAATAACTATGGATAAAATTATCATCACCATTTCAGTCCTTTCTTTTTCCTGTAAAACCTTCTAGTACCTACATAGGTGTGTTACGCCCTTTCCATTGGTCCTGTTCTTTATGTATACCTATTTATTTACCTGCTCCTTCTAGGCTACTGATGTTCACCTGTCCTGGTCTCTTTTCTCGAAAATCTAAATCAAAATATTTTATTTCACATAGACCATAAAATGTGTCTATGTGAAATAAAATATTTAGATTTAGATTCACCAGACACGTCGAGAAGAGCCGGCAATAAACGACACGGTTGTAATCCCTTAATTGTTAGATAGAGGTACGTATAGTACACTCACATTTTTTCAGTTATGTCTTCTCATAATATAGGTAATGAGGTGCGAGCCTATTGCTATCAACCGGGCACAAACTCGACTCCGATAATGATGTATATTCCACAGCCACCACCATATATAATGTTCCTTGATACTTTTAAAATGTCCCCAGAAGTGACAGGCCCTTTCATTAAATCTAGAAAGTGGAACAGCCTGAATTATTAACAGTTTTTTGTGGCAGTCAGGTGTTTGTTTTCTCAGACATTTATCTTTGATCAAGGCGAGCAGCCTACTCACTATGATGGACAAAGGCGAAAACCTACAACCTGCAATTAGTTAGCTGTCACTTGAAACCGTTTTTGTTATTGGAAAAGGTAATATAAAGGCTTATGGACCTATGATTATAAGAGGGGTTATATAATGGAGGGAAGGGGGGTGTTCCCGATGTGCTGTTAAATTCTTGACATTGTTTTTTATAGTAAGTATCGCGTGTGTCCGCTATCTCGCCTGATAATAATGGGTATGCGTTAATGTGGTCGATATATAATCCGGGTTTAAAATTATGATATTGGTGGAGGTTGTTGGTTCGAACCCAAACAGGCGCTTTACATTGTGAAATTTATTTCATCGCCAGTTATTTCAAAAAGGTGAAGGAAAACATCGTGGATTACGGCCCACTCCCTCTCACAGAGAGAAGGCCTGTGTCCCAGTAGTGGGAACATTATAGGTTGATTATGCATGTACGTTATATTATGGAGCCTTGTAAGCGACAAGGCAGTCATTTGTCTCAATTTGCGCGCAGTAAGGGGGAATTAGTGCCAACAACCATTTGGAGTACGTTCTTAAACGGATCTTTTCGTCTTCATAGTGAATTATATGAAGTTTACTTATCTGAGTGCCTTATTCAGTAGGCGTGTGGATACATAAGCAGTCCTTGGGGTGTAAAATAATGTGTTTACATAATATTATGATGAGTGTAATAATTTGGATTGTTAATAAAATATTATTGCTAATGTTATGTTTTTATGTAAGAATAAAACGAAGCATATAATATTGTTTTTACTTATGTTAAGTCGAATCGTATGTACGGATCGTAGTAGGTGGCGTTCTGTAGTCTCTGCCTAGCTCCATGTGAAGAAGGCGTGGGCATATGTATATTTGAGTATAGTATCTGAAACCAAATAAATAAACATTTCTTTCTCTTCCACAAAGGCGCCTTAAACATATGAAGATTATAACATCTGAATAAATCCATTATTAGAGACTGCGCAAAGGAGAAGTGTCCCATGCATATTAAAAAAAAAAACAACCAGGAAACCAACCCACTGTACCTTCGTAAAGAAGGGCCAAAACATTGAGCTGCATCATAAAAACCCCAGCTCATTTGCTGCCGTGTGTCCCAATTACATAATTTAAGGGCATCACTACATTTATTCGCATTGTCACGCATCTGTGCGCATGATTCTATCCGGGTCAGGGTGCGCGTGTAATTTGAGTACTTTTATGTAAAAAAATGTATTATGCGTTTAGTGATCTTTGCAGTGCAATAAAGCTTTTTCATTTCTGCTGATTGACTTAAGAGGCAATGACAAATGGCAAATGACAAAGATTTGTCTAGAGTCACTTCAATTTAAAAGGAGGTAACAAAAAAAGAAAAGCAACAAGTAACTATTTATTTTTTTAATTCTATACAGGATGGCAGGAACATTGACGCGCAAATTGAAACGTGATTTCAGTTTGCGCGTCGATGTCCCGTGTATAATTTTCAATACATGGATCCTAATAAAATGGAAAGAACACACAGATACAAAAATAATTATGCATTATGCATACAAACGTATTGTGTCTGCTACCTTATAAGCTTAGGTTTCACTAGGCAGTTGACCTTAGACCTCATTGGAGGTGTTCAAATAGACATTTATACAACAATATACTCACGACTGTGTAGTCACGACTTTATCTAAAGGTTACTTTAACGGTAGTTGTAATTGAGAGGTTTAAAGTTATGAGTTTCGTATTATTATAAATTGCAGTGTCCGATTGTAATGCTTAAATTATTCACAAATGAGAAATAATCGAAACCTGTTAGTCTTAAAGTAATAATATGTACAAGTATGTAAAAAGGAGGGGAAATAATCAAAGGGCATTAAAAAGTTCGTCCGCATCGCTGTCAATAGGAAAAGTGCCCAAAAGGCCAGTCATCCATTTCCCTTAGTAACCGTTTACAAACTATCTTAAGGGACCGTAATCAGTTGATTTCCCTCACCTCGTAATCACGGTAATGTTTTCCAAATTGTCATACTTCAAATTTATCGAAAAATAATCTACCCTACAGGCCAAGGCCTCAAATATAGGTTAAGAAAAACTAAAGCATCATTAATATCAAATCAGTTGTTACTATTCAAATCGATTTGAACTGTATGCAACTTCCTATAAAGTTTTAAACCAAATTGAGACTTCGACTGAAACAATACGATTCATATTTAATTGTAAAATGCTCAGTCATATCCGACTTTTGTATTGTAATGCGTTGGTACAAGGTTATGAAGGAAAAGGACGGGTATATAGGGGGTTGTGTTGGAGAGAAACGGAGGGGTGGAGAGGAATGCAAGGCTAAGAGGTCGCAGGTAGTACAGTGACCTGACCTACATTTGGTTGCATGGTGCCGTGTAAATATTGATTTAGTGACCTTTTCCACTTGTTGCTGTGTGTTCGAAGACGATTCCATGGTTTTTTTAACCGTTTTATGGTACACGAACACGTTTTCTTGTTATGCGGAAAATATTAAGATATTGTAAAGTTATACCTACACTACTCATAAACATACATAACGTTTTACCCATAGGGGTAGGCAGAATCTACAGAACGCCACCTGCTATGAACTGCGCACCTGACCAACACTACATCATTATTTGTAATTTTCATAGGAAGCTGCATAAAGATGTGTTACCATAGGTGTGGCATACATTTAGCGACCTAGGTTAATCTTACTAATATTGATGTGGAGGTATGAGGAACACCCCGTTAATAGACTTGCTTACGCTAGCCCAGCTTCTAATCTTCATATCCCGTCTTATGCTAGGACCAAGGAAGGACCAAGTGGGTTTTAACGTCAAAGGGAACTTTTTACTCCAATATATTATATAAAGCGAGTAGGTATTTATTTATTTATATACTAGCTGCGCCACGCGTTTCACCCGCATAAGTCTCGATTCCGGAGAAATATCGGGATAAAAAGTATCCTATGTCCAAATCTAAGTCATGGTCCACCCATGTGCCGAATTTCGTCCAAATCCGTTAATCCATTTTATCGTGAAAGTGTAACAAACAAATATACCTACAGAAAATTAAATGTTTGCAAAAATAATGTTGAAGTCTATATTATCCTACTAATATTATAAATGCGAAAGTTTGTATGGATGTATGGATGTTTGTTACTCTTTCACGCAAAAACTGCTGAACAGATTTTGACGAAATTTAGCACACAGATAGTTTATAACCAGGATTAACATATAGGATACTTTTTATCCCGACATTCCCACGGGATCGAAACTTATGCGGGTGAAACCGCGGGGCGCAGCTAGTATTATTATAATACTTTAGATGGCACAATGTACATACATTACCCTGTTAGGGCGCACGCAGTAGCCTTTTAAGTGCCACGGGTTGGTACAAAAACAAAATACACAGAAAATGAAAGTATCAATTTGGAGCATTCTAATTGCATCTTAATCGGTAATTACTAATTATTCCAGGAATATATAAGGTTTCCTGTAATATCCTTATCATTTCAAAGAGAATATTCTATACTTCTTGATTGCAGGGTTCGAATTTATTTCCTGAAATCAATATTCATTTCGTTTGAAAGCAGAAATCAGAAATTGGGCGAGTTTAACTCAATACCTAGTTAAGCTCGCCTTTGAACATAAACTATCCAGTAAGCAACTGTGAATTACAGATTCTGGGAAATTGAACAAAAATATACCTTTTTTTTTTTTTGTGGATGGGAAATCATCAAATGACCCCTCCCGCTCTGGGTGGAGCGGAAGGGAGTGTCAGACTTTTACTGACTAAAACCCACCCGTGTTCCGTCCTTAGCCCTTTCTGTTCCAGGGCAGCGATTAACCTTTCGGAAAATCCCGCCGCCCCGGCAGGCAACAAAAAAAAAAAAATATATACCTTAGGTTCATAATTATTTGGTACTATGTGATATCGTAAACGAATTGGGTAACCTACTGCCTTTACTAAATAAAAGAACAGAGGAACGAAAAAAAATTAATTGATGGCAAAACTTTAATTTAATGTTTTGTGCTTCGTAATGTTAATTCCTTACTATTGTATAGAATCAAGTTCTTCTAACTAAACAGACAGCTGTAGGTACTGCTGGGGAGTTAGTGGCGCCACTTCTTAAAGCACTTGAAGGGCGGGCGTTATGGAGGACTGTCTTATTCTCAGCCCAGTTTGAATAAATGACTTTGATTTTGATTAAACTTTTATTTGTTAAATTGCTATCCAGACTCAAAGCAAACCTCATTTTTTTTTAAATAAGCAGAACAGATTTTGTAGTTCTAATATAACTTACAACAGAACAACTGGGCACAAATCCAGATCCGAGCTGTTACTGTGAAAGCCTTTTTGGAAGTACCCAAGAATACTTTGCCCAACCTGGGAATCGAACTTGCTAGGCAGTAGTACTTCATTGCACCATCAACAGTGTCGAGTAATGGTACCCCTAGATCCAATGTTAAACTCGTCAGATGATGAAACTAAATGTCTCTTGTTCTACGAGTTGAATAAACAAGCCCTTTACATAATGATTGCACTATAATGATTAGGTCATTGGTATATTAATTTATCGCTGCTTATTTATATAAACTTACGTGTGATGGAAAACTATTATGAGAGGATAGGATAGGACGATAGAAATTTTCTAAGTAGTATTATAGTATTTCGTTTGAAAAGAGAACATTATCTAAAGATGAACGAAACGACGTTCATATGTAGTTTTTATTTTTTTTCTCTTAGTGCACGCAATAAACCAAGCTTACTACCTTACAAGTAACAACGTCTTTGAAAATCATCTTTATTCATCATCATTCATTCTTTATAATTTTGCCTACGGGTCATTTTTATTGTTTGTTGAGAATTATAACATCGCCTTGGATGAGTCTGTAAAGGTGTTACATAAAAAAAATGAAAAATCTTAGTTTACACATGTATTGATTTCTCGATAACGGCGGACGTCGGCTGGTCATCTTAGTTCGTAATTATTTGTTTAAAAGACTGCTCCTAGCAAGTCCACAAACCTTTCAAATAAAAATTAGGCCTTTGGATAACTAAATTTTTATATTCACTATTTATTGATAGTTATTTTTCTATTTGTTGCAGCATGGGTCCTGGGCTGGTTGATGTGCAAGACTGTGCCGTACGTGCAGGGTCTATCAGTCGCCGCGTCAGTGTACAGCCTGGTCGCAGTCTCACTAGACAGGTAAGGATCCTTGACAACACTAGCTCTTGTACTATACATACTTTATTTAATAGTTTAACAAATAAGCCTGTTGTCCTCTTGATGACATTCGGAATCGTAAGTTACATAAGTGGAAACGCCAGAAGGTTTGCAAATGCTTTCACGGTCTTCAAGTTAAAGTTACAATGTCTTGTCTGTATTATATTATAAGGGTGAAAAGTCATACTCATAGTTGGGCACAACCCTAACAATATGCGTGGGAAAATGAAAGATGAAATGTTTTATTCCACTAATAATAGGTATCTTTCTTTGATAACTCTCTGGAATGTTTTTATATTTTGTATGTATCGTAAAAGATAATTCTAACGTTGATCCGATAAAAAGACACCAACAGATCTTTAATTCAGTGGCTATGTGTTTGATGTGCCAATGAAGTTGGCGTTTGGTTAATACCTCAAAGCTATTATTAATGTGTGCCTTAGAAAGCACGTTAAGTCGTTGGTACCGACCATAGACAATACACTATAATGTACTAGTCCCGGCTGTCATTCGTAGAACTTTGACAGTCGTTACGGGTAGTTAGAAGCACAAAAGTCTGACACTAGTCTTACCAAAGGGTATCGTGTTACCCAGTAGCTGGGTTGTGGAGGATATACCTTGTGGAATGCAAATAAACGAATAATAAGATATGACATATAGGTAGTCGCTCCATGTAAAGTACTGGTATTCAGCTGCATCCGGTTAGACTGGAAACTGACCCCAACATACATAGTTGGGAAAATGCTAGACAGTCACTAATCAAACTAAAAAATATTTATATTAAAATCTCACTGTCATAATGGAACCCAAAAACGCAAAGTTTTGTGTTAAAATTACGATCACAACATTTGAAAAAGATAATTTTGTCAAATATAGACTATACCTACTGCATTACTGATACCAAGGTACATTTTTAGAATGCTATTTATTTTAAGTAAGTTTAGATAACATCAAATTGGAAAAGTTTCTTAAAACTTTTGGTAAAAACTATTTCAGTTATTACAAGCTTGCCTAAGATATATCTAGAATCAAAACATTGCTCGAGAATGTAAGGTTTAAATGCATTGTGTTTAAAATATTGAAATAAATTCTCAAATCAGAAGCCTAAAAAGTCTGACAAGCAGTCTTATCAAGGAGTATCGTGTTAACTAGTAACTGGGTTTTGCAGGTCAGATAGGCAGTCGCTTCGTGTACATTACTAGTAATCAACTGCATCCGGTTAGACAGAAAGCTGACCTCAACATAGTTGGGAAAAGGCTAGGCTGATTTTGAGATAATAATCATAAATTCAAAAAATAGCCAAGTATACTTTATTCGGTGTAAAGTGGGTGTAAACTATGTACGCTGGATAAACTTCTTATACTCACTAAATTAACTAACAAACAATTAAAATAAAATAACCTAACTAAAACTACGAACTAACTAAAACATGGAGTCGAAAAATTGCTCCACATCGCATACGACTGGCAATATTCTTATAAGCAACATCAACAACTACGTAAAGGCACTCCCAAGAAAAACACAATTTTCACAAAAGACACCATCCAAATAAAATGCAGATGTCCCAGAATGTCCCAGAATGCGCCAAAAAGGGCCGGAGCCCAATACGCGACCCACAGATACCTGAGGCCGGCCTTGACCCGCTAGTGGAGCTTATTATAATATCGGGCCTATTATGCGAAAGGACCAGAATTCCGAGTCAAGGCCCTTTAAGCCAAAATTAGTCAAACATACCCTGAGCTGACAAAAAATGCGCCAAGAATGTTGATTGATGGGACTGAGCATCTCTGATGGGATGACGTCTACCATTTTTCTTTCGGTCCTTGTGTTTTGAAAGGAATAATACCATATTTAAATGCTGAGTAAGATTGAGTAACGCATTCAGAATAATAAACAAAATATTGGTTTAGTTTTAATAAATTCATAATACGTTTTTTATCTTTGTTTTAGTTTTTATTTAAAAAATCTCACTTCAACTAATTTGTTCTGCTAAACGATTCGGCACGATATTCGAAGAAAAGTTATTTGAAAAACAAGCACCATTTTCCCTAAAAACTTTAAATATTTATAGTAAGATCAACTCCCCTATCTTGTCCTCACAATACATGCTCGAACGCTGAATAGATTTACGTCTGCTGTCTATTAACGTCAGAAGCATCATGCGGTGATTCAGAGAGCAGAGAACAAATCCTTATGTAGACGTAGATCATGGGTAGTTGTTGCGTGAGGGTAAAATGTTGTTTACCTCTTATGATAAATGAAGGGTTAATACTATATAGTACTACAGTTGTTTTTTAAGTAACTTATCTCGTTCTTTTGTTAACTCTGGTCTATAGTGTATCATAGTTTTAAGAACCTTTGTAACTAACAATTATTATGGATGTACTAACACTAGTGTTAAAGTTTTGCATGTTACTAACAAATTGGAATAAAAGATCTGAAAAAAAAAAAATGAAGGAATAGTAGGTTTGAATGGTACTTGTTACGGAAATGTTTCATTGTTCCTTCGATACAGAGTCGGAAACATTTAATTTAATGTAATTAGGAAATTGAGAACAAAAAAATGCGAAGTTTAAAAATAAAACGCCTATTCTAAAAAATAAAATATAAACCTGATTTTGTAGTTCAATAATATAATTGAAACATTTTCCTATAACCTTTTTGAAACATGAAATGGTTTAGACCTAAACAAATATAGTAGTAGGGAGTAAAACGGTTTGAAAATTTAGGCCAAGTTTAATAATATTTTCATAGTTAAACTTAGGTTAGGGAAAATTTCCTTTTTTAGAATTGCCTGGTTGAAATGGAAATGTTTTTTTCGGTCCTTCTTATATTAATTCCGTTTTAAATATATAAACTTAGGTAGCTGTACCTATAATCTAATATGAGACGTGGTCTTTGAACTGCATCGTCTCATAATGAACGAACGAACGTCGTAATATTATAATTATGCTGCTTGGTGATTTTATAAAATTGACTTAGAAACTACATGTTTCTAAAGTAAAAGTAAAGTATTACATTCCCACTAGGATAAATTCTACTCCAATAGTTATGTGTGTTCTCCTAAATTATATAAATATTTTAAACCTAAATTAATTTGACATAAAACTATCCCACGTGTATATTATTAAATTCAGTTTGTGGGTAGCAACTACTAATTAGCATACCTAATATTAATGAGGACGAAGCTTGTCCTTTAGCAAAGTTTTGCGGAGGCAGCACTGCCACCTACACATCCCTATCCTATCACTAAGTATAGCTATTTAGTCCTCACCAGTTTTAGAAACACACCTGAGAAAATGTCGTTCTTGATCATGATAAATCGCCTCCCCCCCAGGGGTCCCTTTTCAAACTATAAAACTTTAATGCTCTAAGGTACACTATTTTTACATCGAAAGGTAAAATTCAGGAGAATAATTTATGAAATCAATGACCTCTTTTAAAATAATATACTAATATTAAAGGTCAATGACATTAAACGTCAAAGTAAATGAAAGGTTTATTACACCAATTACCCATTGAGGTACCCATTGAGTAAATTCTGTTTACCTTTTTGTGTGATTTGAATAGCGTTATTGATGTGTGAAAATCGGGGTATGAAAACTCTTTTAGTCATAATAATAATATAATGCTTAATCATGACTTAGCACACGAGGTTGTTGACATGTAGAATGTGGACTCTGCAAATTATTGTACCGATAATCGTAACAGTAAATGGCCTAATAGCGGAGAGCCGTGACCAACACCTCAGGAGGTTCTCATTGCGCGGCTGGGTGAAGGGCTTGATTCAGAAATCAGTACTCCTGGACACGGCGCGTATAGTGAGGAAATTTTCTCTCTCTCTAGAGCCCTGACCACCGGCAGTTTGGACCCTGTTCGTCATACCGATGGACCAATATTTTTATATATTTTTAAATGTTTTCTAACCGACTTCAAAAAAAGGAGGAGGTTCTCAATTCAGATGTTTAGTATAAAAATATTTAAATACTAGCTGCCCCCGCGGTTTCACCCGCATAAGTTTCGATCTCGTGGGAATATCGGGATAAAAATCGTATGTGTTATTCCTGGTTATAAACTATCTCTGTGCAAAATTTCATCCAAATCCGTTTAGTAGTTTTGGCGTGAAAGAGTAACAAACATCCATCCATGCACCTATCCATCCATCATCCATACAAACTTTCGCGCTTATAATATTAGTAGGATGTAATGAATATGTAGGTAAATGTAATAGAGTAGGTAATATAATACTTACTCCATTTTCACAGTTCGATAAAAAATGTAAGTTTAAAAGTCAGACTAAGAAAATACAATACATTGAAAAGAAAATCACATTGTAAGTAATTTTTGAAACAAAAGACGTCCCTAAGGCTAACATGTCCACCGTCTCGTCCATTAGTCTTAAATTCTAAGTTTTAAAATACAAATAACCAATGTCTTACTCCACAAATAGATTTAAAAGGTTGAATCAGAAACCCGAAACATTTCCTTCTCTCGTAACTAATGGATGTTCGCCAAAATAAACCGTCTTTAAATACAAAATGTTTCTTAAACAAGTCACTGAACTTGTTTGCATTTTAGATTTTCACAAAACCGATTTTGTCTATTGCCACAAATCAAATTTAAATCTATACACTCCTGAAATTCGGCACGTCAGCGTGTCTGTGCATATAGAATTAAATTTATGAAAAAATAAAAGCTCCTTTATACAACGATTTTCTATAGATAAGATTCACTTATTAAGTAGAAAGGTTTAGGAATAAGTACTATTTGTGCATTACCTAAGATAAGTTATATATCTAAGACAACGGTGGAAAAACCATCTATAGACCAATATAATTGTACGGATATTTATTTGCCATTGTCATTTATCTAAGGTACTTAGTAAAATGGTTACTGTAATGATAATGCTTTGATCAATTAGCAGCTCAATCCATTAAGCCAGTTGTGACCAGGAATAAATATCCATAACCAGCCTATAATATTCCCATTGCTGAGGCACAGGCCTCCTCTCTGTGAGAGGGAGTCCTGTGTCCCTGCATGTTTATGCCTGCCTAAACATGAATTCTGTTGAAACATTCAAAATTCTCAATTTCCAAATCACCCAAGTAACATCAGCGGCAAACATAATCTCGTCACAACCACTCCACTAGAGGTCCTTGCACTTTTTAATCACTAACCGCAAACAAGCTGAAGCTCCCAATCTATTTTAGATGTCAAATCAATTAACTTTCCTTTTGAAAGTTTCAGCGAAAATTGATTAATTATCATAGAACGCCTATGAAGGTCCTCATTGATTCTCTCTGGAGTGTATTCTTGTAAAGATGGAGGATGCTTTATCGGAAATATTTAAATTATGAGTCCCAAATTGTTTGCACCATATTATTATCGGAAAATTTTGTTTTCCTGATCGTATTTCCATCTAAGAAAATAGTTAATCGTTATGTTGAAAATCATTTTCATCTCTTAATTGAAACCATGTAAATTGTCAAAAATATTATGTCCATACACATATGTCCATATTATGTACATAAACTCGGTATGAGCTTATGTAGCTATCTATGTTTGTCAATTCTTCTTCCCGCGAGGCAGAAACTACCGAACTATACTTGCTACAATCCTTACATACTCCTTTTGCTTTTTTTACGCTCAATACACTCAATATACTCTGGTCAAACACGCACGCCGTCTGCGCGTACTATTTGATTTTTCCGAAGAACAAAGATCTTTAAAAACGTGAAGTGTTAAGGACACTTCACGAATTAAAAGATCTTTTTTATGAAATTCAGATCAATAGTTTCTAATAGCTTAGAGTCATAATTACTTGATAAGACATGAAAAAGTGATGAATCACACGTCTCGACCAAGGGCTCCAAACGATGTAATGTAATAGATAAATAGTTTTTGCCGACAATGACGCAACTGCTAAGATTAAGATAATCTCATCCATTTAGTGTATCACGAAAACAACAATTACTTAACTCTCAAGATAATACATCATCGTGTTATTATCATTACGTAATATCTAGATACTGTTGCCAACATAAAACCACAGACTTCCTCTCTTAACTCCTGTAACTTTCGCTCCACACGGTATGACCTTCAAATGTCAGATGGAACTATGTTTCCCCTACTCGCAGTTTTATTATGATTGATGTGTATTTAAAACATCGTTTTCTGGGAGTTTTGTTACATACGCGGTTAGGAAACTGGGGTAGTCTGTCAGCCTTGTCGGCCTTGGAGAAATCCGGCCTTCGGTCTTTTCGAGATTGCTTTGTTTATATGAGTCCTTTTATAAATGTTTTTTTTTGGAACGGAATTCTTTATCTCACGTTATACCCCGTACATTTGGCGGATAAGAGCTAGACCGAAGACAGAGTAACATTTTGACTGTCACGACACTTTTGTTAAGTAACAAAAGTACCTATACCATACATACATATGCCATTTTGCTCTTTTTTAATGTAAAAAAACACCTTTCCTAGCTTTATTTTGTAAAGTAACTCCTAGGTAGTAGTAATCAATTTGACGATTGTCAACCGTCACAATTTGACGATTGTCAACCGTCACAATTTGACGATTGGCCACCGTCACAATTTGACGATTGTCAACCGTCACAATTTGACGATTGGCCACCGTCACAATTTCCATGCCCCATCGTTTATCAGTGCTTACAGTCCCTTAAAGCTAGATTGAGTGCCGGACGGTTACGATCGCTCATCGTCTTCTCAAATGATATGATATCTTCTCAGATGGCAGTCTACATATGTGTATTTAAACATTTTTATGATTTTTAAACTACTTTCATCGTCCTTCAATTAATTTGCCTAGCCTTTTCCTAACTATGCTGGAGTCGGCTTCCAGTCTAACCGGATGCTGCTTAATACCAGTATTTTACATGGAGCACTGTAACTGAGTTTTGGAGTCAGAAAGGCAGGCGCCTTTCTGACTCCAAAACTCAGTTACTGTGTAACTATCATGTTACCCCTTGGTAAGACTGGTTGTCAGACTTAAGGGCTTCTGGCTGTCAAAGATCAACGAATACCAGCCGGAACCAACGGCTTAACGTGGTTTTCGAGAGACGGAGGCGTCTCGATATGTAATGGATGGTCACCCATCCATGAACCGACTGCTTCAAGCGTAGCTTAACCATCGGCCCAAACGGCTGTTATCATGTAGCCACCGTCCTGCTATTGTATTATTTAATAAATCTCTTGAATCTATTTATGCTTAAACGTTACTAACTTTACTTCAAGTTTGTGTGAGATTAAAATCCTGTAAATCCAAGGTCTGGGTGTGAACGAGGGAATATTGCGTACAAGGCAATGATTCGATAACATCTTCTATTACGGAAGTCAGTTGGTCCTTGGAGTCTGAGATATATTGTGGAACGATAGACCTTCGATTTGCTCACTGTCCTTTTAAATTGCCTTGTTTATGTCTTTTTTATTATGAAAACAGGAACTTTTGTTCGTGAAGCATATATTGAATATGGAAGCGATTTCTTAGTGCCCAGCAGTTTTATTTTCCTCTGGTTAATGATAAATGATTTATTTTCTGTAAATAGGTTTGTACAAACACATCAATCATATTTTTTTAAACTAGATGAGTTCAGCGTTTCCTATCTGACTACTCTGGGAAGAAAGGCCGAAACAAACTCAGAGGTTTGATGCTGTAACTGGCATTCAAGAATTTAAAGTGTCTTCTTAGATATTAAAATTTATTACAACATTGAATTTTATTAAACGTTTGATCTAGCAGAATTTTTCTTACAAGCTAATATTAAAAGAAGAGACAGTCAATAAAGCCATAATTTCGAATTCTAATTTCCATCGACCTTAAAAAAACAACCCTTCTAAATCGGAAGCCATTACTCTCAATATCAGCTTTACCCATGGATGGGCACAATGTATTACCCAAAGGGATCCCATAGGAATCAAGGCTAAGCTTAATGGGAACCATTATTTTATCAGATTCCTTACAAGGTTATATTTACTTTGCATTGATTTTATTCGGATACGATCTGCTATTTGTTGAGGGTTTTTTCTTGTTGGTCTTTTTGGTTTGCTGTTTCATGGTCAGGTCAATAAAAAGCCAGTTTAGGTCCATCTTGAAACGCTATAATAACTATTGCGCTATCGGCAGTTTTCAGAGCGTTTGAAAAACTATCCCCTGTTATTGATCTCCGGTAGTCAAGACTCAATTATGGAACATTATTTTCATCGCAAAATGTATCTATAATTTGGTCCTAATTACCGGAGTTCTTGTTTTTGTTGGATTTATGACGTGTATCAAGTAATTTAAAGTATTTAGACCACGATATTGCGTGTCGGCGCCTCGGTCTATATTAGGTGCTGGTATTTATAGCTCGCCTTGTGGACACCTGGTATGTAGAGACAAAGTCTTAATTTGTGCACTTACTCGATACGTGGAATGGAATGGAAGTACTCCTGGATGTGTGTGATACAATTAAGATGCCTTTAGTATTTAATGTTTATTAGTTTGGGTAGTACGACTAGTTACAGCAAGATGAAAAATGGCAGAAATTTAATAAATGCTTATAAAAACTTTGCAGTAAACATCTTAATGAATTCACGTTTCGAGAAAAAAAATATCCTTTGAAGATGTTTCATTCAGAATCTTAACAATGTATGCATATTTTTCCTTCTCATAAAAATATAGTAAAATCTCTTCTCAGAAAAATTAGCTATCTTAAATAATGAAGATACTTTGCCTATATTGACGTTCATATACTATGACTTTAATATACATTTAACTGCCACGTTGGCCTCGTAGTTGATAGCGCGATTGCTGAGCCTGGGGTCTTGGGTTCGATTTTCGGGGCAGGCAAAGTGTTATTGGGTTTTTCCATTAGGAATTTCTCAGTAACAGCCCGGAGTTTGGAAGTTGGAGGTGTGATACCCCCCCCCCCCCCCCCCCCGTGCCTCGGAAAACACGTTAAGCTGTAGAACAGCACCTCAGATTTCCGTCCGATCGGACAAGGAGAGTAAGGACAGAGAGACTGCACCTGTGTCTGAGCACACACTTGTGCACTATAATACCTCCTGCGTCGGTGGCTAGTATCCGCTGAGATTGGACGCTATGGCCGAAATTCGGCCTAAGGACTTTTTTTTAATAAACTATGAATTTCGGTAAATAAAACCTAATAGGAAAGTTAAAGGAACCTTGTCTTAGATGATTATCATAAATAATCGCTGGCCCAGACTGATGGGATACACCAGGACCACAATCCAATGAACCCATTCCAAAATGTCGTACCTAACTACTTCTATCAAAGCTACTGAATTCCCCCTAAAGTAAAGAGAGATAACAAAACAAAATCAACCGTACGGTAAAGTTACGTTCCTTCATTTGAATATTTCAGGCTCCTAAGTATAATTTTTTTTTATCATACGGAAATGTAATAAATCTATAGGGTACAACATTTTTGGCTTATACTAGGTATAGTCGGCAAGTAGCCGGAACTTGTGCATAATTAATGAGCAATTAAAATTAACGTTAATTTACATTATATTGCCTCCAGGTAAACAAAGGTCAAGTCAAGTCTTCCGGAGCAGTAATTTCCCTAATACTGGGAAAAGGATGTCATAAAATCATAAAATGTAATTTTAGCCTTTACTAATTAATTGGAAGTAGTAACAATACCTACTTCAAGGGTAAGCAGATTACTCCATTCAGGAATTACTATAAAATTAATAATGTTTGATAAGGAAAAGAAACTCGTCGAGCGTTCGCTAATAAGCGGTTTAAAATTTTCCTAAAGAAAAGCGGATTATGTTTAATTCAATTTTAATAACATATAAAATATAACGTCTATGCTCTTCTGTACTCTCTTACATAGCATTAAACGTTCCTTTTGTTATTGGTAATTTCAAATTGTACTAAATCACCGCGCGAGCACTGACAGCACTCGGAAAAATAAATACTCATAACGGAAAAGAGAACGATATAAATTATGAATCCCAATATTTATGACGGCAATAATGTGTGCGGGTCAATAACCTCACAAATATGCACGAGATTAGAAAATATCGTAAAAGCCCAAACCAATTGATGAATTAGTGGTCCTTTATGCCCCAAACGAGTCCTAAAGATCCGCGTTATGCTCAAAATCAGAGGTGGTCCGGGTCATTAACGCCCAAGGGCGGTCTATAAAGAACTCTATACAAAGAGGGGATTAACGCCAATACCGCTGCCGGCTCCCAAAGTAATTATCCTTGAAGATACACTTTATTAGGGCGTAAAAGCCCTCAGGAGGGTACAATGCATCTCTGCGAAGGTTTCGTGCGGTGATTGCGATCGAACTTCTTGGAGGATAATAAAGTGGATTCAAGGATGGTAACGGTTTATTGCCTGCGTTACTCATTGTCTGGGAAGATTTGCATCTACGAGTACATACATACAGCTATAAACTGCAACTATGCTGCTTTAATACTTGCATTAAGTTTTGGTCGGTTAGAATTTATTATTAAGTTTATAGAATTGTTCTTTTACGCGATCACTAACTATTTAGGACTTTATCCTGAAAGTAGAGCTAGTCGTAGGCAGGTATATAAATTGTGTCATAAAATGAATGCGATGGTTTTATAGTAATTGCATTTTTTTTTATAAAATTAAAAAGGACAATACGCAAGTATGGCTGTTTCTAATTTGACACCCCAGCTATAGTCTTAGTACATTATTATAGATATCATTTTCTTTTTTTGCGTTGCTACTACTACATGAAAATCATGGATAACATCTGTTTTTTTTCTTAATCTTGTAATCTTGCGTTAAATCTTGTTTCTCGTCCCATCCATTTTATATGCCCATTGCCATAAAAACCATAGGTTTGATAAATATGTTTATGCTAAGCGGGTCCTGCAGATGACTCGACTATTTTATATCCAGTGTCATTGACACCTAGCCATGAGCCACGAGCGAATACAAATAAAATAGAACGTAAATCTCTTCCACTGTACCCTTTGATGTACGATCTGAGCCTATTTTTATAAAAGGATAAAAATCTCTGCCTTTGTCAGAATATTATTTTGAAGGTCTGATGCGATTGCGATTGGTTTAGCTCAATTTTGTAGGGATTGCTTTTTTGGAAAATGATTTTCGTTATTATATTTATTGCTTAATTTATGTTTTGTTTCTTGATGCGTATTGTAACGTAGGTAAATAAACTGGGTCCTCAGGTGTGTATCTTAGGCCTGCTTGCAACATAAATAACGAAATACAGAGACAGAATTATATTTTAAATACGTTTAAAGCTAAAGAAAGAAAATACATTTGTTTAGCACAGACTAAAAGACACACTATACACCAGATACATACATCAGATAGCAAGGTGGGCCTACAAAGGATCAAGTAGGCACCCGGAGGTGTAGGTTGCATGATCACCTCCTTGTCTACACCACCTAGCCTATTATCAGTTGGGGTACAATAAATTCTGTTGTATCTGAACTATTTATGTCAGTGTTACTGCCCTTGGCAAACACAACTTTATTGAGGGCTTTTTATTTGTTAGTACCAAAATTTCCGTGATTTTATGGCGACGACAAATTAATTAAATGTTAAAGAAACACTGTCATAAACCAAAATGTTAGCTAAGTCACATAAAACCAACGCTTCGCTTCAGTACAGATAAAATAATAATTTGTTGAACAAGTTGCCTGCTTAATACGTTGGGAGTTTGAATCAGTTTAGTTTGTTAGTCATAAACTTATCAGTTAGTAGAGGTTCACATTCAGTGTCAAGTTTATTATGTGATTTGTTTGATTCTCTTTTTTTTATTGAAAATGATTCATTATTATAATTTGCATTATTTTTATGCCGATTCTTTTTTATGTTTTTTTTTTTTTTATTGAAGCCGTCCCCGACTTAGTTGGGAAAAGGCTAGGCCAGTGATGATGATGAAGACTGATTGAAAACCATTATATTAATACTCGTAGTTTACTTGCCTCAATTGTTTCACGAAACCGTTATAAGTTTTATTTTTCCAACACTACTCTCACTAAGATTTTTTTTAAATAAACAGCTCATAAAAAAAAACAAACGATTAAACTCTCAAAATAATTTAATTAAAATTCACACCAACTACATCACTGAATTTGGACGAACACTACTCATGATACTTTAATGATGATGCACCGCGATCAATGGGGAATGCCTGACGACGGGGACAATTGGGGCCGCATGTACCACCGGCGCGTGCACGATGGGGGCCGGGTGGATCACGGCGCTGTGGGACACCGTGTGCACGGGGGCCACGACATGGTGGGCCACTATAGGGTGGGCTGGCACCACGGGGGCGATGATACCAGCGTGGGCGATCGCGATGAGGGCGAAGATGATGGTCTGAAAAAGAAGAAATAAAGTTATTTTATTTAAGATGGTAGAACAGACTTTGATGTCCTCTGGGTACTTAAAACCCTCTTCTGACACAAGTATTATTGAACGCTACCATAAAATGGCTCATTGCGTATCGGTTACTTCAAGATACTTTCTCCAGATAACATCGGATCTTAAATCTACAACCACGTGCTTAAGGCGCTGCCCAAACAGGACACCGCAAAACGCTCAGTTTGTTGTCCAACAATTAGGCGTATTGGTACATAATTATTAAAAGCCAGAAAATCGAATTTATTGTCAAATGCTCAAAGAAAAGACTTAAAAAATAGAGAAAGACTTAAAACAGATTAATCGTTAAAACAAAATAGAATCATGATTATAAAATAATAATAAAAAAGAGCTCAAAAAAAACGCACGATAATTCTCAACATTTTGAGTTTTAACTATCATGTTATATGTGATGATAATAAAGGGAATAACTAAGGAAATAATCTAAAAATTATTCCACTGAGCCGTGCATATTTTTTTTATATTTAATGACATCTGCAAATTACTTTTGTTTTGGTGGTCAGACGATTCAACTAAATCAAACGCATCGCTGTTTTGAACCTTATTTGTTGCCGCGATGCGCTATTCATTATTGTCGTTCGTTCCTACCTCCCTAAAAATTTGCTTCTTACAGCACCTTAAGAAGTGGGTTCTAAAATCTTCACGACAACATTTACACACATGTGAAACCGTTTCTTATTCCTTTGGGAGCATTATTTCCAATTCGCAAAATGTCCAGAGGGCTTAAAATATCCAATTTTCACAACGTCCAATTCGAAATTTATCCAATTCGCAAATTGTCCAAATCGCAAATTGTCCAATTTTATCTTTTGGAACAAAATTGATGTCTGACAGATTTTGTATGGAGGAACTGTCAAAATTCAAAATTATTCTTTGTATACAATTATCTGTCGTTGGAAAAATCAGTCCTTGGTCTTATATTGTTATTTAATTTTAAGCTTCTTACGAAATGTTAGTTTTTAACAGATACCAATATTGATAGCATAAACATATTCAGCGTGTAATGTTCCCACTGCTTATACACAGGCCTCAAGGTGAGACTGAGTGGGCTGTGTAATCCACCACGCGTGCCTAGTGCGGGCTGGTGCATGTCACATGTCTTCGAATTATTGGACATGCCGGTTTCCTCACGATGTTTTCCTACCTTATTTTTGTTAGTGAAAATAGCCTCAAAGTTTCTTTTTATAACTTTATTTATAGAAGCTATTTTCATATCGACGTCATATATGTTTACTGCTCGTAAATTGATGTTCTCAATGAAGATATTATGGAAATATAAATAAGTTAACAGCAAAGTGTCTTGAAAATTAGAGCAGTGTTTTCATATTGGAAATGAAAATATCGTCTGCGTATCTCGTCATAAAAATAGAGGCACTCTGTTTTTTTGTGTGGGTGTCAAATGTATCCACATTTTGTGAAGAAGTTATCTTAAGAAGTTGAAACCATTTACCGAAATGACGTCACTTAATGTTAAACGTTTGAGACTCTAGGACGTCACGACAAAAAAACACTCGTTAGTGAGACATTTTTGCAATTATTTTGGCTATGTTTGTTCCTTATTTGTTTGTGAAAATTATACATAATTATTGTCTTGCAGTGGGACAGTAACCAAATAGTAGCTAGTACATTCATTCATTCAATATATTTAGATTTTAAAGTTCCACAGCATAACATCACGCCTGTCATCCAGGAAGGGTTAGATAGTGGTGTATATATAGTACACCCATATTTTGCCAGATATGTTTATGCCCCATGTAGGTAATAGATATGTTTATGCCCCATATAATAGATATGTGTATGCCCCATATAATAGGGAGCGAGCTATTAGCAACAACAGGGCTAAAATAGAGACTTCGGGCTGCTACTGAACTAACCTGGAATGTCAAGAATATAACACTTTGCTCGACCGGGGAATCGAACCAAGGATCTCATGCTCTGCAGTAGAGCTTACGACTAGACCGCCAAGACAGTTCTATAAATATAAAATTATTGAAGTTCACTTCAAATACGTGGCTGTCTAGGAATTTCCGATATTTATAGCTTTTTATTGAGGAATAGAAATTAATCATCTCAGGTCGATGACCGCTGTTAACTTATTGTATTATAATATAGTGAAACTGTTCAGGTGACAAACTTTTCAATTAAAACTAATTTAATTCCAGGGTCACTTTAGTCCCACTTGATCAGTTCCTAAGAAATGTCAAAATTGGAAACTTTTACATTTGAAAAGTTTTAAAACGTTTGCTTTTAATTAGCGAAAAAAGGGGATTTCAATTGGACATAATAGTAAAGAAAAAAGTTTGGTTTGGTAAAATCATATCATGCACTGGATTTAACATAGATTGTTGGTAACAATAGTTCGATGTAATTAAGTATTGGCTTTCTAATTTATTGTCGTTTTTTAACCCCCGACGCAAAAACGACGGGGTGGTATAAGTTTGAAAAAATAGCCACAAATAGAACAAAAAAGGTATAAACGTGAAACCCTATAAAAAGAAAAAAATAACATAACCTTGAAATTATGACCCATAATTACGTATGAAATTATTTATTAAATTTTGTCACGTCGGGGGACCGCGTATGTACTTTAACAGAACGTTAGGCTAGTATTAGTTTTGTGGCTATTTTTTCAGTTTTTTTAAAACATTTTTAGGTTTTTTACGTTCGTACTATTTAATTATTTTGGTCCGGGGGCTTTTTAAATTTTTAATTAAATTTTTTTCATAGGACAATTTAACTGGGGCTTTCAAACAAAATTATAATTAAAAAAAAAAACTAGTTTATATCACAAGCATGTAATTTGTCACTGTTGGACAAAAGCTTCCCTACCCTACCTAATACTTTTATTTAAGTTTGACTATTACACATTAATAATGATCAATTATCATCAATTAATTAAAATAAATATTTATCTTACCAGCTTGAACATTTTGCAGTACAATATGTTTTCTTGTCTGTGTGTTAATCCGTCGATGCTGTGCGACTGTGTACCTAGATCACGTAGGCTTAGTCCTTTTATAGTCCTAAGACCTACGGTCTAGGCTATATGCATCTACTGTAATAAATCCTAACGTTTGGCAATATGCAACTTGAGCGCACTACTGTTCATAGTTGGATCACTATGAATTGGCATATATGAGGAAATGAATACAACAAAATTTTGGCAAAAAATACCGCCGGCAAAGTTCGTTTTTTTAAAAAAAAGCAAACACAAAAGGCAAATGTCAGAATGCTATCTGGGATTAAAAAACGAACTATAGTTTTTTTAGGATGCGCAGAACTAAGTTTTGTCAAAGGAAACAGCAAACTTAATAAAGGTATGTGAACTACCTAAAATAGGCCGTTTTGTTTCGTTCATAAAATATTGTGTTAATTTGTGTCTCATGTTTACCTTGTCTGGTTTCCTTCAATACATTCCGTGACATGTTATTTACTAGGTCATAATGCTAATAAACTTTTCATTCATACTATGTAGTTGATTTCTTGTGTTGAATTTATATCAATGGAATCATCCGTCGCCTTCAATTTAATAGACCGTACATCTCTAAAAAAATAGTTTTATTTTTATATTATATTACAATTTAATAATAGCCCATAAAAGAAAAGTAAACGTTACATTTATTGACAAATATTTGTACTCCAAGCAACGCTTAAATATCATGCAACAATAAAAAATCGGCCTGATTACAGGGACATAATAAACAAGCGTGTATTCAGAGTATATACCTATACCAAATGCCAAATCTGAACTAGCTAGACGCTGTACCTATTTTTCCCATCCCAATACCTACAATAAATTTAGCAAAATCTGCGACCTAAAATACTGCTTAACCACCACCTGTAAAAAAATCCTAACTAGAGCTCTTTTAAAATTATCATACGTCGTCACAGAAGCTTTAATATAGCACCCACACACACATTCACACACACACACACCCTCATACAAGCACGCGCACACACACACCATAGTACAAGCCTTAGGATAAACCAATATTATTTTATTTTGTGATCAGAATCGCACGAATGTTTTGTTTATTGTAACACTTATCTTTTTTTTTATAGCTATCTAACATCCCAAACTGTAATGTAATCCTTAACATTGTAAAATTTCACTCCAGAGCCACAAGACACAAGCGATGTTTAGTTTGTGGGTCACCGAATCCGTTATAATTTTTACTTTTTGATGAATAAAATTTATTATTATTATTATTTTATTTTGCTCCAATAACATTTATAAGAACATTCAAATGAAATCCTAGAAATAGGTTTTGAATAGTGTTTTTCTATTGTTATTGTGTAAATAAATGTATTTAAATAGAAGAATTGGAGCGTAATATAATAGGTTTATTTGACCATTGTCTGTCTTTCATCGTTGTGATTATTTAAATTACAAATGTGTATTCCAGACAAACTCCTGCCCACAGCCTTCATTTGTGTTCAATGAAGCGTGTATCAGGCTGACACCGCCTTTCTCTAACTTTCTCGAACCAAAGGTTCGTTTTGAATTCGTTAACGTTTGTATAAATATGTGTCGTGTTACTGATTTGTAATAACAATTTACTTACATTAATGAGGTTTTCGTAAATTAACTATATTCAATACCTGGGTATAATATGATGAGATTATTATAATAGAAAACAATCCCATGCTGTATATTTGTAATAAAAGGGATAATTCTAAAATAATAATGTTTTATGCTAAATTCTGCACCAAAATGTTAAACCTAAAATTAATAAACTGTTATCAGAATCCACTAGCTAATGATTCAGCAGCCAACAATTTAACTAATTACCTAAATTCTTATCAAAAGTTAGACCACTTCTGAAAGAAATGTTTTTAGTAAAAGTACCTATTTTTTTCCTACCATCTGTTTTTCATCGTCCCCTCGAGAATTAAGATTTATTATCTAATTAAGATTAGGCACCTTTTTAAATGGATTATTATTTCCTTCGAAGAAAATAATTATCGTTGAGGTTATTGAATGTTGTGCTAGTTTTTGTATTTCTGCGTTAACATAGAAAACGAGAATGGAATATTTGGGGTAACGTTCTCATAAGCTAATCATTTCCCCTATCTACGTCTACTATAACTTTTGATCCAAATAACTCTGCAGGGGGACGATATATGCTAAAACAAATATCAATAATTATAAACAATACGCAAAACCATAACCCATTACCAAAAAGGTCGGTCAACAATGGCCAATATACAACAATAGTACTACACATACATACAATACGCTAAGATAGAGTGTGTTCGTATTGCGTCGTCGCCGATCGGATCGCGATATTGTTGTACACAGCATTATTTGAAACAGGTGGAGTGATGAAACTAATTAATATTATACCTTTTCTGGACCTTCCTAAGCAATATGTCATAATAAAAATTTCGTACTGAGTAAATAATATCCATATTTTTTTAAAAATACTACTTGCATGTTTCTATCTTCTCATAACAACAAACTATAACTTTCCACTTTCAGCAGTGATTTTGAAGCCTATTTTTAACAGCTGATGTCCTTTTACGGGCCAATGTCCGATGATGGATTAATATTCTTATGATGGATGGCTCTCCCCAAACACGTCTAAAAAATATTATTAAAAACTGTCAAAACAAAGTGCATTCAATTTAGAATGGAATACTTGGAACTGATTTAAGACTAATGTTTATATTGCCGAGTTAAAAGGATTCACTGAAGTTCTGGAGTTAGGAGTAGTGGTAAGAAAATGAGTGTTTTCATCAGTTTTCAGTGTCATAGTGGTGACTAAGTTTTAACTAAAGATAATATAAAAATTAAGTCAACCGAACTCGATAGCATAAAACCCTTTATTTTATGAATATTTAAATTATATTTTTAACTTTTTGATGATATATTATAATGATGAGAAGTTCAATGGGTTTTTCTTGTTGCAACTTGAACATTATTTAGACAACTTTTGTAAACATATTTCATAATTTAATTTAGTGGTTTAGTTTTTCTGATTGGATTATTTATGTTAGGGTCTTTATTCCTTTTATAACTGATCTGTTTATAAGCGGGATCAACTTCAAAAGCTAAGTAAAGTCTTCGAGGAAACACCTCTATATTTTTATGATGAAGACGTGAAGGAGTATGATGACTGGAAACTTACTGAAACATTGCCTGCTGAACAGTTTCTGATAGACTAAATTAATCTAATAGAAACAGTTATCGAGAATGAAGGTGCGCAGTAGGTACATATTAACGAGCAAACCAAACTACACCGATTCTCTATACCGTTCTTATCAACGAATTTTCCGACACCACGAACAAATTGGAATAATATTACAAAATCGTAAAACTTTCACTACCTATCTCGAACGACGTGGAGGCGGTACAAAGGCGATACAGATATCGCCCACGTGGATACGGAGCAATTTCCGACTCATTGTGTGTCATGCCGTGATATTTTTGATCAAAATATTACGAGAACTAGATTGTCGGAAGATAATATTTTGCAGGCACACCGTAGAATTAACGTTACTACCACATAACGTAAGAGGTATACCTGTATCACCTGAAAAGGTGGCATTACCTACAACGCCTTGGAATTATAATGTAATGTTGTGTTAGCCTTAATAACTAAATTACACTCACATTTTTCGGCAACATATTATAACATCATGCTGGTAATTCCCGAAAGGTTAGGCAGAGGTGTACCTATACTGGTGACATATACATATGTAACATTGATAACTGTTACTACAGGGTGGCAGTGTTGGTTCAGTACATGTTTCTGGAAGTTCTGGCGTAGAGATTTTGTTTTCTGATAACCGACGAGAATTTCCTACACAAGTTACAGTTACAGTTTGCGCGTCGATGTCCCTGCCGTAACCCTGTAGTAATACCAGTTATGTTTTAAAGTCGGATATAATACCTAGAGAGTGAGCCTATTGCTATCAATAGGGCACGAATCTGTTATCCGGGCTGCTAACTTTAGAATACTTAAACTGCATAATTATAATATTATGTGAAACGTCATATTTACTAGGTCATCTAAAAAATAATTGTTGTAACCCAAAAAGCCACACAAGAGTTGAAAGTGTCTGTCTGATCACATCCATCTCTTTCATAAACATCATCATTTTATTCAAAAAGCTTACGGTACTGAAGTAATTAAATCACCCTGTTGAAAGGTTGAAACCTTTCTGCATACGCCCACACGATTAAGGTGTGGGCATTCAAAAGCTGAAGCCAAAATTGTTTGCTTTTATGTACAGTTGAACTTGCTAATCTGTGGTTAGGATAGTTTATGTCGGGCGTGTCTGGAATAAGTGCGGATATATATTTTACCTACCAAGATACGACAGAGATATTAGATATATTATATGATATTATTATTATTATTATTACTAAAGAGAATAAATAAAATAATATCGTGTTGAGATTGGCCTCAAACTAGGCAAGCCTGTATCCTGGGTATAAAGAGGAATTAAACATGTTTTATTTTTCTTAGGTCACAAAGCAAATTTTCAGTGACACGTGCTCAACAAACTTTAATATCAAATTTCCACTGTGTCCGTGTGTACAACATTTACCCACAACTGAAGTGCGTCGCTTCGTGAGATAAAAATACTATAAACTATAGTTTAAGCACCCGTCAGACCCATCACACATTTAAATCTAGTCAAAACTGAACTGTGCTCCAGTCATTTGATAGTTCATTCGACTCGTACTAAACTATTGCGAGGTGTAATGGCCTCTAGAACTTCGCTTAATTACAGCTTTGTTCCTGACAGGATAAAATAACGAGTTCGGGGAAGTTTCAGAGGTAAATCATGAGCTCGAACTCACAAATCCTCAAGTGAACAAATAAAGCAGCATTCTTTATGAAGTTAGTTCTGCTAATGACAGTTAGGTGCTTGGTTGAAAGGGGAAGACTGTTGTCTGACTTAGAATTTGAATATTACTTATGTGATTCATAACGTGTTTGTTTACAGGTACGTAATTGTTAAATGATTACCCTTTATTATGGTCTCTCTGTCAAATGTCGTGTCGCCTGTTCTCATACGCAGTAAATTGCCACTGACTTTTAAAATGATTGAACCTTAGCTTTTGCTAGTTTCTAGCTTGATAACCATTTGAACCTTTTTGAAAATTTAATAATGAATTAATAATATTTTTAGAAACGCAGTTGCCATTTTTGACCTCCGAAAATTGACCATTGAATACAAACTCATGCTATAGGGCGGGTTCACAAACCTACATACTCCTATGACGAAGTACTTATCTTCTTTCTTACTGTAAACCTAAAAAAGGACAAAACAAAACTTCGTAGATCCAACATCAGGGTTTTTTGTATGTCGGCAAGATTTATTCCCGTCCCGACAGTTCGTAAGGACTTTATTACACGATATATTTGTACAAGTCTACAACAGACTTGGCCGAATATTGACTATGAACGCTGTCCTAAATAATATGTATGTTCCGTTTAGGACTTAGTAGATGACCGAATTTTTACTTCTTTGCAGAATATAAGCATCTTTTCTGGGTCATGTAGTGAAATCGGTTACGCACTGGTACTTTTGAATCTCACATCACAAGAACTTTCCATGTTGATTTCAGCATGACCAATATATTCCGACAGTCGACATATTACATCAATCTGCCTAGCTTTTTCCCAACTATGTTGGCTTCCAGTCAAACTGGATGGAGCTGAATGCCAGTATTTTACATGGAGCGACTGCCTATCTGGCCGTACGTGTCTGTACAGTAGAGATCTGGCACTTAAAACATCTACATAGGAACTGTTTCCTTCTAGGATAACTTCTTATATTACTATATCTTATCATTACTCAAATGAACACTGGCCAAATGATATTAAATTCATATCACAAAATTAATTCTAGTCATACCACAAACCTACCAGACTGTTTATCCGTCTGGAGAAGCCCTTATTGTAGCGATACAATGGAATGGCTTTGTGAATCAATCACGCGTGACGATAGTGAATGTGGGGCGTGTCTTACGTGTTATATGTTCAAAATCTTATTCCGAACGGTTCAAGTCCTAGATCTTAGAACTTGGAAGATTGCTTACAAAATAGAACGTTTAAAAACTAAGAATAGAGAAAGTGGTTGTGTATTCTAGAGAGTTTATAGTGTGTAAAATCGTCAGACCTCATTTGTAATCCCAAAACACACACACATGAAATATATAACATCACGCCAGTTTTCCCGGAAGTGCTAAGCAGACGTGGACTTATATTACACCCTCATTTCGGCAGTTATGTTAAATTCCCATGTAATAGGTGGCGAGCCTATTTCTATAAACTGGGCTCAAAGTCAGACTCTGGGCTGATACTCAGAAATTCCTGATGGAAATCTCCAAAAAATTGTCAAAACCTTATATTTTTTTAAATAAAAGAAACAACTTCATAATATTTATGTACATCAATTAGATTTATTTAAAACATATGATAATGCGTCTTCACGCGATACTTGAAAAGCGGCGGCGGCTGCAGCATCTGCATTGGTATGGGGTGTACAGCGTGCCCCACAGGTACCGCATAGAGCCCGTGTATTTGCGCAGGTTGTACAGCCTGAACTAGTGGGGCGTGGTGTACAGGGTAGGGATGCGAGTGGTAGGATGTGTGGTAGTCCACGTCATAGCCTGGGGATGCTGCTGCGATGGTTGCTGCTAGGAGAATCTGGAAGAGAGAGTTCTTTGGTTTTATGGTAGCTTAATATTTTGGTCTTCTTCTACTGTCGTGTTGCTATAGAAGAATGTTAGAGTAATTATTCTGGCAGCATAGTTTCTAGGGGGACTGACTGCCCATTATAATTTACGTACTTGAATATGAATTCTCGTGAAAGCACCCCTAATTTAACTTGTTATCGAAACATATTTAAATAAAATACTTTTGCAAAATGAAATAACAGCAATGAAGATTGAAGAAGCCCAAGTTTTCTATTAAATAAAAAGAAAATAGTATTTCCAAAAATTCAAGGGCCCCTTTATCTTTAAAAGACAGATATTTTTGTAAAAAGAAAAACGTGTCTCATATAACGCACTTATTCCAAAACTTTTATAATCAGCCAGTATTATGGCCTATTGACCCAGACCGCCTACAAATCCATGTCATTTGAGCCTGGTATGTCAGAGCCGCGCGTACAAAAATATTGCTAGCTAAATGTAGATCGTTTTGCAAAAAATATTATGGGAAATTATTTAATACAGCTGCGCGCAAATAGTGTTTGGGTATTTTTAGATCAGCAATCTGTCAGGTAAAAATTGAACAAAGAGAAAAGAACATTGGAGAAGGAAAGTAGCTGAAAAAGTTAACTGTTTTCCATGAAAAAATTATGAAATTGAAGTAAAAATAATTTAGTTTTCGTCTACAATTAATTGAACATGAATTTGGTAAACTTTTTTATAGCCTGAAGCATGTAATTTCAAAACAATATGTTTAGCACTTTTGCAGAGTTCGGTTTTTTAGGTATTTTTAAAGTTATGTTATAAATATACCTCTCTATTGATTTCTTTTTGCTATGAAATTTTTACGTTCCCTTTGAATGTTTGTAGTTCATTGTTTTTCAACGAACATTATATTCGCGCGTTCTGAACTTGACCAGTCGTTGGTACATTTTGCACAATGAATACATAGTTTTTTTTTTTACATACAATACGCAGTCGGGTATATATTATTATTATGTGTAAATAAAATCTCGTTCCACTAAGGACAAAAAAAAAACTCGCTTATCATGAATGAACGAATTGAACACCTTGATCTAGTTTCAAGAAAAACAAGCTATTCAAATACGAAAAACACTAACAAAAATAATATCGATCAAGCTACAAGAATGTTATAATAGAAGGGGTTGAAACCAACGAAGAGAAAAGAAACATAAAAAATAAAAAATATAGGAACATTGTCTTACCACAAGAATATGTCTGTCCATCTTGCTTCCTGATATCTACAGAACTAAGACACACAGTATTTATATGAAGCACTTCTTCAACAAACAACAATAGATGTCGTAACAGGTGATGACAATATACCTAGCTGAAATTAATTAATAGGGTACTGTTGCATTATCTCCAGTTTTCCTTGTTGGCTAATGAGTGACTAAGATGTGGTTTCCTTTGAATAACTAAGTAGATAATTATTTTCATGAATGGGTATTTCTGGTTAGCAAGGTATTTCTGGTTTGCTGAGGATCAGTTGGTTTAATTAATTGTTGATAGGGTCCCGCTTCGCCGCGTAGCCCAGTAGTAATGGCCGCGACTTACGAGTTGTAGGTCGTAGGGTCGAACCCAGACAGACGCTTTACTTTGTGTAAATTATATCGTCACTACTGCTCTCAAAAACGGCGAAGGAAAACATCGTGAGGAAAGCGGCATAGAACCAAAAATTCGAAGATATATGACATCTACCAACCCGCACTGGGCCCGCGTGGTGAATTACGGCCCACTCCCTCTCACAGAGAGGAGGCCTGTGTCCCAGCAGTGGGAACATTAGGCTGAGTATGTATGGTCCCGCTTGGCCATCATTAAGTTTCTAGATTTTCACAGCACATAATGGTGCTGCTACGATCCATACAAATACTCTTTGGTTCGTTTACGTTCATACATTGTGGTCATACAAGCGCGAACATTTCCTGGCCGATGTCGATTAACCCGATTGAGCATTTGTTTTTTCTTACGTTTTAGGATTCTAGGTCACATGACTTCAATCCAATCTAGTACACTTGATGCTTTGTGAATCGACCATCATTTCCTTGTCCCAATTTCATGCTTTTAAACTGTTTGTGAAAAAACATTTCGAATGACCTAAACGTTAAGGAAATAGACCATGTAAGCGACAGCGATGAATTACATCATTTTGTTACACAATAGTTCTAAGTGTAAAAGTAGTTATGTTCAGCGCTGTTTATCGGGCTGGAAAATACCGACGATGATAAGTCAGAACAAGGGCGAATTCAGTGGAAAAATACAACCATAAAATATTATGGTTTAAGTTATTGTATCAAAGAAGCTGTCTAAGGGCTAGTTAGTTGTCTTTAAAAATGTAAGTCTTCAGTAATTAAGAAACATTTTGGCAGTAAAACGAATAATATTTTCAGTTTCTGTGGGCGGATAAACTTTCAAATTTGTGATGTTATAAGGTTTCTTACAATCACAAAATACTTTCTAGAATAACTTGGGTCTTTTTCTAAGTAAAGTTGAGATAGCAAAATTAAATTATATTTATAAAAACAGATCGATTTAAAGGTTTTTAGGTAGAACACGTATTTGTTCCCCGAAGGGTGTAGGTATACCTACTTCGAATGAGCACATTCTCCCAAACATATGTATTAAATTGGTATGTTTAAAAATCCCATGTAATAGGAGGTGAGCTCATTATCAGATGGATTTTAGTTCCGATATTTTTTTATATATAGTGTGATGTGTGCGATGATCTAGAGCGTAGGTTCTGAACCTTATTTTGACTACAATGATTTTTTTTTATCTAGAGCTCCCAATTTTTTTACTTACCATATGTCGCGATTTCGAATCAGCTATTGTCACGATTACATAAAGGATAAATAAGGATAAATATAATAAGGATAAATATAATTATCTCTGGGTTTTGTACTGCCTCCCTGAAAGTCTCAAACGTCCACGGGGGCGTTATCGCCCACGTTAAGAATTAGAGTCTAGACTGTGATTTAGAGCACGGATAATATCTATGATTTAGAGTCTAAAGTCTGACATCCAGCCTTACCAAGAGGTATCATACGTATTATTCGGGAGGTTCCTGTTCAGGATAAGGCGGGAGGAAACGCCAGGGTGTCACCACTGTGTGGATCGCCCGGAGAACACGGTGGAGCATACGGTGGAGTTCTACCCGGTTTGGGCGGAGCACCGCCGCGTCCTCGTGGCAGCGATCGGCGGTGGCGATCTCTCACGTCCAGCCTTGGTCCAGGGCATGGTACGGAGCGAGAGTGCATGGGAGGCCGTCACCTCCTTCTGCGAAGCAGTAATGCTCGAAAAGGAGGAGGCGGAGCGCGTGAGGGAGAGGCAATCTCTGCGCCCTAATCACCGCTAATCGCCGCAGGAGACGCCATCGACATCAGGAGTCAACAGCCGAGTCCCGGCCATAGAAGTCGCAGGCTTGCGGGCGGCGAGCAATGGGCAGCTCGCCGCCCGGTAAGGACCAGGCCCAGGTCGATGGCGCGTTGTATTCCACGAAAGCGCGCCTCAAAGAAATGTCAGCACGAACTGACGGGGTCCGCTAGGGCCGAAGCCTGCCAGGGCCGCGGGTTGTTCGAAAGAGATACCGTGGCCCCTGGCACAGGCAACTGAAGGAACACGGGTGGGTTTTAGTCAGTAAAAGTCTGACACGCTCTTTTTAGTCAGTAAAAGTCATATGATGATTGTCCACCCAAAAAAAGAAAAAGGGTATCGTATTACCCAATAACTGGGTTGTGGAGGTTGATTAGGCAGTTGCTCCAAGTAAAATACTGGTATTCAGCTGCATTCGGTTAGATTGGAAGCTCACCGGACATAGTTGAGGCAAGGCTAGGCAGAGTCGATCTTAATCGAAATCTTAAATTTGTTCACACACAATGCTCGCCCTAAACCGCTGGCTCTACCTAGGAGCATGACATTTTGCAGAAAAGTTCCTTATGTAACGAAAGTGGTGCTCACTTTCGTTAAGGAAGGATTTTTGAAAATTTATCCCAAATGATCTCTATTTATCATAAAGGGGGTTATTTATTTAAGGACAACCAACAAAGCATACACCATAATAGAAACAAGAAAGATTCCATATTTTTTTTACATTTTATAGTGTACCTATGTTATATATAAGATGAAACTGTATATATTATGGAAGTTCCTCATTTTTTCCGATGGAAGTCCTGTCGAGGACATGGCTTGTACAAACCGACATAATTTAATAGCGTCGATGTATGTTACAAACATATTTATATATTTCTACTTCGCCGACTGATGTCGAGGGCTCCGCGTAAGGTCTCCGCCGCGTCACCGAGCACGTAACCGATGGGAATTCGATTGTACGTAACGACGAGCTTCTGGTCCAAGGTCAATAGAGCACACTCGTTTACCTAAGGCTTGGCTCGCACTAGTAACGCGTTATGTTGTAGCAATATAATGTCACTAAGGTTGTGACGCAACAAATCAAATTGTACTGTAAAAAAAACTACTACACGTACTACGCAATTATTTATTCAATTCTATTAAACTGTGTGGTAATTATTAACAGTGTTTGTTTTAAATTAAAGTAGCACAGATAGAAGGTCCTATCCACGGATATCGAGTCCTATCTAATGTCCTGTGTTATTATAGAAGACAGTCGGGGCTCTTCTCAATTATTGTTTTTAAATGATAAATACTCGTAAATACGTTTACCTACATATTTAAGGGCTCGTACCTAAATAATAATAGCCGCACAGGTTGATGGAAAGTGAAGCTACAATTGTAGTGGTCGGTTGGTGGATGGGTGACTATCCATTACATATCGACGCACTTGCGTGCCTCGGAAAGCAGGTTAACTCGTTGGTCCTAGTTGTATTTCGTAGATCTTGGCAGACGTTACGGGTAGTCAGAAGCCCAAAAGTCTGATAACTAGTCTTACCAAGGGGTATCGTGTTACCTAGTAACTGGAGGTCAGAAAGGCAGTTGCTCCATGTAAACTACTGGTATTCAGTTGCGTTCGGTTAGACTGGAAGCCGACCACAACGTAGTTGGGAAAAGGCTTGGCGGATTGAATGACCTACATCTTCTTTCCTATTCCTACATTATCTTCAAGCCTAGATCCTCCCTGTATGTAACTACGTATGTCCTGCTAGACGAAGTCAATGTCAGGCAAATAAGGCTGCGCGGTAATGCGGTCACGATCGATTTACTTAACATTGGACAATTATTTATTAGTACAGTCGGTGACAGTAAGCTTGTAAGTGTTTATTATTTGACATAGTTAATAATATATTTCTTTTTTCACTAGCCTAAGCTGTCCTACTCCTCGGCAAAAGCCTCCCTCCACTCCTTTCATCTTTCGCGAGTTGATATTCATTATAGAAGAGTACTTTGCAATTTAATGAATAATAATAAAATATACGTTTGTCAATTACCTACCCAATTGAGGAAGAAATCATAATTAATGTTGCTTATTGTTTTCAGTGCCAAGTCGAAGTTTACCAAAATTAAATTACGAGTAAGTGTCAAATTTTGCCATGACATCTTTTATTATAACAGTATACATCATTATCTTGTAACTTAATAATACCTTTCTCATTTTCATTAATATTATTGGCAATCTAATAAAATAAATAGCAATAAAATTGATTCTGTTTTTCTAACTGTACAATAACCATCTGTATGTATGTTAGCACATCCTCTCATTACTCTCAATGTACGGGAGGCCCTTATTAGGCCGCGGCACTCGGCAGTAATGCCCTTAATACCCATTTTTTTTATAAAACATTCCGTGAACTGACAACAAACAAGGTTTATTAAGAACATGTTAAATATTTTATGTGTTATGTAGTTTTAGAATTGTCAGTAGGTAGGTAACTGTGTTTTCTTATAAATTTGTCACTATCATATAATTAGTACTTTTTACAAAATGATTATGATGTTAAAAGTATCCTGCTTTATCATAGAAGCATCTACTGGTCTATCTAAGGAGGCCCTTACAGAATAATCAGCCTTTAATGTCCCCACTACTGGGACACCGGCCTTCTTTCGGTGATAGGGAGTGGGCCGTAATCCACCACTCGGGCCCATTGTGGGTTGGTAGATGTTACATGTCTTCGAAGTTTTGGTTTCCTCACGATGTTTGTCTTCACTATTGAGAGCAGTGGTTATGGAATAATTTACACGAAGTAAAGCACCTGTCGGGGTTTGAATCTATGACCTACAAGTCGAAAGTCGCGGCCGTCACCACTGGGCCTCCTTATGGACGGTTAAATTCTAGTCTCGAAAATGTAATGCCTTGTACGGCGATTCCTGTCTGAAACATGGCGGGGGTTCAGTGATTAACTGATTGTGATGATAATAGTCTATTAATTGCTTTGCCATATAAACACAGTTAACACTAAACGCGTTGTTTGCCCATACAATTGTAATCAGCAATCATTGTGATTTGTTGGAAAACACAATTTATCATTTCGCTACTAATGCTTTATTAATTGCCAGGGTTTAACTTCATACTGGGTTTTGTTCCATTTTGTGAATAGAATCGTAATGTACTGTGAGTACCTAAGCCTAATCCGGTGTAGTGAATATATACGGGCCTTAAGAGATCTTTGAATAGATAGATATGTAAGTGTAATAATTAAATACAGCAACTAACTTCTAGTAACTTGGCAAGGTTTTGGCGCAGGTTGGAGTAAATTAGCGGAAGTACTCTTAGTGCAACAAGAAATGATCACCTTTATTGTTTGTTGTTTTGGTTTTATACTTTGGTTATTGCCATGATTTATTTATAAACATGTCGGTTTAGAAGAAAGTTAAAGAAAGGAGAGGAAAAGGAGACTTTTGCCAAGTTACGTGCCTGTACCTTGAATTTATTAAATATCTGCTTTTACATTAATTTAAACCCACTCAGTTGTACATAAGATATCAACATAATTGCATAAAAATGTTTAGTTTTTTCTCCAAACCTCTTTTTCAATTTCCGTTTTCTTAAGAGCTGTTAATGCACTCTGAGCTAACTGACTAACCAGTTTCAATGTCGAACTTTTTCAAACGTCTGGTTTTGTTAAACGATATTAATGTTATATCTTAATCTAGAAAATAAGTCCTTTCCATTATATCTGATTAAGTGATTGTATACTTAGGTACTTATCTTATTTGGCATTTAACATTTTATTTTTCTAAATAAATCACATTAAAAAAGTATTCAGATCTAGGCTAAAGTAGTTAAACTTCGTAATTAAGAAAAAACATTTAATTACAAGGAAAAGTTTCTTCATTAAAATCCTCTAAAGTATCTTGTTTCACTGCTCAGGATTATAATAATTTTGGTAATATCTTCTTTCAAAATATTGTAACTCATAACCGACTTTTAAGTAAGGTAATTATGCCAAGAACTTAAGTTTGGGGGTGATGAAGTGCTAGAGACTACAGTGTGACAGAATTATGACGCAAAAAAAAAACAATTAGTGACTAATAAGAAATCAGTGTTAAACACTGTTGCCCACCACTGTACCTGAGAATTTGATCGTGATTAAAGATTAAATATTGCTTATGGGTGACAGAGGTGACATTGTAGGTTCATTACCTACGTGACAACAACTACCTACGTGAAATACGCTAAAAACTAAGTGACAAGTGTATATTAACCGGAAAAAACTTATTTAAGAAGTTAAAATTGAAGTTGGTGTTGTGTGGAAAAAATATTTAAGCGATGAATCATTTTTAACGACTTCTAAACTATTTGAATGATATTTCCGCAACCACTTGCCAATTTCAAGTTCTCAATTCATGTTCGAATAGCCGAAGTAATTTGGCGTTGGCTGGCAGAGACTCTGAGTGCTGGTTCGGATCCCACGAACTGCGAAACTTTTTGTGTTTCATAAAATTTAAAATAATCATGAACTTCTTTGGAAACATCACTCAACGTCGTAATCGAAGAGTTTCCGAAACAAAAAGTGAAGACTTAAATTTAACAAATAGTGAACTAGATGGCACCACTAGTAACAGTCTACCGAACATATCAGACGACGAGGACTGCGAACAAATTCTTCAACTAAAAAACAAAGTAAAAGAATTGACGCTTCAACTAGAGACTGCACACCGAGAAGTTGAATCCCTAAATATGGACAACACAAATCTCAAAAAAACCATAGAAAACTTAACAAAAAAGGAAAACATTTACAAAAAACTTACAACGGACATTGTAAATAATACTCCAAAAAAGAAAAAATCTTCGCAAACAGTTCCTACAATAGATCTCAGCATTACTCCTAAGACGACGAAGAAAGCTATGAAGCTTACTCCCGAAATGGCTGATAAATCGATTCCGGAAGCTATACCCCAGATGGTCGATAAGACTACTCAATGTAACACCTATGGAATAAAACACTCAATACGTGAGGATTTAATCGACAAACAATTCCTGACACAAAAAACAATAAAAAGTAAACTAAGTATAATAAGCGCCAACAATAGAAATGGACTTTGCAACATTATTGAAGATCTTTTTGCAACTAGTTATGACTTTTGCCACTACTCATATCCAAATGGTAGCATTGAACAACTCCTACTTGGCTTAGAAAATAAGATCAAACACTACAATAAAACCGACTATTGTGTTATTCTAATAGGAGAAAGGGACTTCTTACGAACTAAAAACTATCACGATCTAGTCTACCATATTAAAGATTCCATTGAAAAACTAAGCCATACCAATATAATTATATGTCTCCCAACCTATAGACAATGTGGTGATTACACGTCGTCAGGGTCTCCTAAATGACAGAGGCATGAGAAGCGTAATCTTGAATCTCAAAAAGACTATTTGTGAAATCCAAGTGGAAAATAATAGTAATACTGACACAAAGGACACATTTGAAGATACATCAAACCATTTTTTTCTATGATCATTTGTCAATAATGCATCAAAACATCGCAGGATTAATAAACAAGGCAGACCAATTACTTTTGCATCTGCTTGAATTTCAAAACCGCATAGATGTAATTTGCGTGACTGAGCACTTCATGGAAACTGGATATGAAGACTTTCTCACTATACCTAATTATAAATTGGCAACTAGTTACTCTAGGGACACAAAAAGAGGAGGAGCGTGCATATTAATTAAAAATGACCATCAATATAGAGAGCTTGAAGATATCAAGAAACTTTCAATTCAGGGAGCTTTCGAGTGCTGCGCAATCGAATTAATACAGCACAATATTATCGTTGTATGTATTTACAGAATACCTAAATCAAATAATCTTGAGACTTTTTACTCTAAATTAGATATTCTCTTGCCCAAGATTTGTTATAAAGCGCGCAAGAATGTTATTATATGTGGTGACTTTAATATAAATACGTTGAAAAAAAATAGAACTTCCCTTGAGTTTACTAACTATCTATTTAGCTACAATCTAAAATTGCAAATTGATCAGCCCACTAGGTTACAAAGCAACACATGTATAGATAATTTTGCGCACAATTTTACACAAAAATGTATCCATAATATAATTGACCTTAACATGTCGGATCACACCGCCCAAATTTTAAAGATCCCCGTAAAAAGGACTTGTACAATAAACAGTTGGAATATAACAGCACGTGATTACAGTTACGATAACCTTATGAAATTTAGATTAAGTTTATACCCTTTATCGTTTTGTGAAGTTTATCAAGCAGATGATCCTAATGTAGCGTACGATGGCTTTATTGAAGTATTCCGGCTGTTTTATGACTTGTGTTTTCCCTTGATTAACAAAAAAATAAAGTTAAAAAGGAATCCGAACTGGTTAACACCCGGAATAAAACGCTGTAGCAAAAATAAAAGACAGCTTCTTTGGCAACTAAGAGCAAATCCTAATAATAATAACTTAACTAAACTTAAAAATTACTCACAAAGACTTAGGAAAATAATAAAACTGACACAAAAGGCGAAAAATAATCATAGGATAATGACATCAACAAACAAATCAAAAGATACATGGAGGATCATTAATGAAAATAAATACTGCCCTCCCTATGAGCACATAACGGAAATACGAAGGAACGGCGTTACTATAACAAACCCCAGCGATATAGCGAACGCATTTAATGATCACTTTGTGGATCAAGCAGAATTACTTTCGAAGGCCTCAAAATCTGCAAGCTGTGAGACTCCGAATACATGTTGCGAATCGATGTTCTTGGCCCCGACTACGACTGATGAAGTGTATCGAATAATACAGAATTTAAAAAATAAAGTTAGTGTTGGATATGACGATATCTCAACAAAAGTATTAAAATTTGTTTCCGATGTTATATCTGGCCCCATTTGCCACATCATTAACGTTAGTATCTCCTCTGGAATTTATCCTGATAAACTCAAACCAACAATAATTAAGCCCTTATTTAAGAAACATGACAAAACTGATATTAATAACTACAGACCCATTGCCCTGATACCAGTAATATCAAAAATATTCGAGAAAGCTATTTATCACCGTATGGATTCCTTTTTCACGAAACACAACCTCTTAGTAAAGGAACAGAAGGGTTTCAGAAAAAATAAATCCATAAATATGGCAATCTATGATTTCCTTAATATCATAATGACAGATATCGATAAAAGAATTCCTGTAAGTGCTGTATTTATGGACATGACAAAAGCTTTCGATTTAGTTAATCATAATACTCTACTACGGAAACTTAATGCGTGTGGAATAAGGGGCAAAGCACTTTCCCTTATACAATCTTATCTGGACAGTAGAACACAGTGTACAGAAATTAAACGAATTTCTATAAAAGGGAAAAAGGAACTTAAATATGTATCTGAAAAACGTGACATAACTTTTGGCGTACCACAGGGCAGCGTGTTGGGCCCGCTATTATTTTTGGTTTACATAAATGACTTTCCAAAACACGTCACTTTTCCTATGGTTCTTTTTGCTGATGACAGTACGATAATTGTTAGACAAAATAAAAATAGAAACTATGAATGTGACATCAAAGACTCATTGCAACAATCAATGAATTGGCTTGATCATAATAATTTAAAATTAAATTTAAGTAAAACTAAAATTATGCAGTTTCGACAAAGATTAACTACTCCTGACATGAATATATTATTTGACGATAACAGAATTGAAGAAGTAGAGCATATAAAATTTCTAGGCTTGACTATTGACTCTAAACTGACTTGGAAAGAACATGCATTAATCCTTATAACAAAATTAAGTCGCTTTTCCTTTGCTCTATACAAGCTTAAGAAAATAGTTAATCAGGCAGCTGTTATAGCTGCATATTATGGCTATGTAGATTCCACATTACGCTACGGAGTAATTTTTTGGGCGAATTCCTGCGAGAAAAATAACATTTTTAAAGCACAGAAGAGGTGCATTAGATCGATGTGTAATTTAAAACCAACGGATAGTTGTAAACCTTATTTTAAATCCCTTAAAATATTGACATTGCCTTGCCTATACATATATGAGACAGCATTGTTCGTCAAGAAAAACAGTAAATTGTTTAAAAAAGCTTCAGAGGAACGTTATAGATCAACAAGACCAGAATATCGACACGAATTATGTCTAAGAGCCTCAAAGACGGCCCTTATGCACAAAAGCATTCTCTGCATGGCTCCAAAACTATATAATAAAATACCAAATGCTATCAAAGATTTTAATTTGACACAATTTCAACGGAAATTTAATGACTTTTTAATTGAAAAATGCTACTATACCATTGACGAATTCCTTCTTGACAAAATGTTATAAACTGACAATTATATATTTATGCTTGACAATTTGACTAATTATTGATTGTTTTTTTTAATGTTTGTAATAATAATTAATTGTATTTTAATTTGTATTGTAATCTAAATTTTGATATTTTTGTTTTGTAAGTACTTATACCATATAAATTTTAAATTCTTATATTGTTAAAGAGTGTATGCCCAATGGGTAGCTTTTTGAGTTTCCATAAATTAACTGTAAGACCTGCTGTATCACCAAAAAGCACACGAATAAATACTTTGACTTTGACTTTGACTTTGACTTTCATTGTAATGAGATAATTTTAAATAGTGTCGGCCATTAGTCAGCTGAGGTCTTAGTACAGGTATGTCAAGTGGCTAATCTAGTTAAAACGCTACTTGCAATTGATTTACGGTTTTGCATTAATTTACATAGGTACCTAATGTCTGAAAAAATTCTAGAGATTTTATAAAAGTCTCTAAAGTGACTTAATTTATCGTTAGCTCCTAAACTTTTATTCTATTTAGCTGTCTGATAATGGAGATGTAAATAACAGCCAAGCTGTATGTTAATGGTGGTGTTTAACTAGAAATAAGATTTAAATAATTATTCAGTTACATTTATTAACAGATAAAGCCTAAGACATATTTATTAATAAAAACGGATGATATTATGTAACTTGAAGTCGGAAAAAACATAATTGGTATAAAATGCATTCCTACCGAGTAATATTAATAATAATAACGTCATAGTAAGTGGTGAAGGGTGGGCGTTCCGGGGGACTGTTCCTTATGTACCTAATGTTGACGTTCAAAAAGTGTTGATTCTCAGACTAGTTTGTATAAATTAATTTTGATTTTAATCCAGCACAGTTGTTTTTAGTGTAACCAAAATAAACCATATTGTAAACTTTCATAAACCTCTCTATAGCTTGATAAATAAACTAAAATAATTATGATAATATAAAGTATGTGTAGTAAACTATCAAATACAATAACTCTTTTACTGAAAAACAATGAAAACGTTTCGCAGAACTTTAATGTATGCTTCAGATATTTTCTATTACAAAACTTGTTAGAGTAAAACACGAACGTTAGTTGTTTTATAAAATACTAGCTTTTGCCCGCGACCTCGTCCGCGTGGAACTTTTGGTTCCCTGACGTGGGTCAGGTACTCAGGTCGTATCGCCCGCCCGCGCTCTTACTTCGTTTTCGCTTAGCGTTTCTTCTGATTTTCTTTCTCTTTGCTCGGCTCCTAGGGGTCACAGCTTGATGTTATACCTATAACCATGTTCAAGAAACAGGCTAGGACATGCAAAACAATTTAGAGATTAGCGCGTTCAAACAAAAAAAACCAAACAAACTCTTCAACTTTATATTATATTAGTACAGATTTTATACCTTAACAATACAATACATTATATTGTACATAAAGTAGCATGGCACATTATGTAGTTACAAACAAGCCGTGTCGTCGAAAACGGCTGGGTTTCTTTGTTCTCTAATCTTTTATAGCCCTGTCGGGTAGCTAACCACCTGAGCTAACCACAAACAAAACAACAACGGGCCAAAATTGGATCCAAACTTTTCTTATAAGACCATTCTGTTACCAGTTAACACAAAATAGGTAGAATTAATTAGGATTACACATCAGGTACTGTTTTATTAGTTATTAGGGACTTAGTACAAACATCTTTCTCGGGATACAAAGCATAAAATATCGACTAAAGTCCGGCCGTCTCGAGAGAATGCGTTCGAGACAACTGTTAGTGCGACATTTCTAGTAACTAATTAAGTTAAAGTTCACCAAACACGTATTCGTTTGTAAGAAAAGAACGCATACTCCCAACAGCCGGACTGCAACAGTGGACTATTTATCCTTATCATTATCCTAGTCATGTTGCAATATTTACTTTCTTACTAAAGTACACTCAAGAAGTATGTTATAAATTTATTTATTAACAACCTACAACAACAATAAACAACATTTTATTCTATTCTATATTTATTTCAAGTGCAAAGTTAGCAGAAATATCTCTCAGAATCTAAAAGAAGAATGGAGTATGGAATCCATGTAGTAACGTGGGGGTATGGGCAAAAGCAACGTGATGGTGAAGCAACGGCGCGTGGGCAACTATAGGAGCGTGGTACACTGAGGACAGTGGGTAGCCGAATGATGGGTACACCACTATCGGCGTTGGTGCCGCCTGGACTAAAGCCAGGAGACACAGGATTGTGACCTGGAATGATAAAAAAAAAATATATGAAGAAAGAAAGAAACTATGAAATGAAATAGTATATTCTGTATGGGAATCACTTTTATACGTAATTTAAAAAAATAATAAGCTAGATGGGGTCGACATTTCTGACTACGCCTATGAAGAAATGGCAAAACGAACTCGGGGGTGAAACTCTCTTTTAAAGTCCACACAAAACCTTGGTGTAGAACATAGGTACACACATTATAAACACAAAACGGCAATTAAAAAAAAAACATTACATTGTACCAAATGCGCTGTATAGCCATGTATATGTATGTAAAAGCATCATATTGTTTAAAAAAACAAGCTTTTAGGTACGTTTTTTCCCAGAATATAGTTTAAAAATGTTAATAAAGAAAGGGCTCGTTGTAATAAATTAAAAATAACAGACCCACCGGAAGGTTGTTGTTCTACTTCATATTGTGGAAAATATTTTAAACATTTTTTAATTATGTACAGACGCTCTGTCGCCGAACGATGACCGACGTACATACATTGGTTTATTCATTCACTACAGGCTTAATTATTATATTTTTTAACTCATTATTACAAAGTACCATTCGCAACTAGACGCTTGGTCAGATCTAATATGATATTATTATTTTTAATCAAACGACCCTAGAGAATTTTATAAGAAGCAACATGATATTTTTACTTTCTTGTCCATACTGACTTTAAGCAAGTCTTACCAAACAGTTTAAGATAAAATAAAAAAAACAATTGATTCCGAATTATTGATTTAATTGAGTGTTGATTTTATTCCGAAAATATGAACCGAATCCTGAACGTAGAATTAAAGATAGTAGGCGCCCCTGATTCTATACTAATAGGTACTAAACACATACCTGGAAGTCAACGACTACATAGTTGGGGAAAGTCTATTCTATATTACTACACTCCAAATCTCCAATCACCAGCCTGGCTTTCCGCGAATAATAGAAGGGTCAACGCTCCTAAATCCAATATCTATTACTAAAACACTTACCAATCGATACATATCCGTTTCCGTTAAAATATCCGGATTGCGGCCGGTCCGGCTGTCGACTGCCACATCCGTGCTAGCTTCGTCAATTTATAAGAACTTCGGGTGAATTTTAGCAGTTTTCCTAGTCTGCATTTGGAAAGGAATGTCCCTAATATGTCCAGTGCGTGGTGACATATTGGACCAGGTAGGTAGGTAGGACATATTTCGTAGCTGGTGGGACTGTTTGGAGATGTTCGTTAGAAATTAATGGGTTTCTGAGATTTTAGATTCGGGTCATCATCATTTTTCATTCTATCGCTATCCCACTTTATTTAGGGCCAGAACATTTTCTACGTCTTTTTCTTCCAAACATGACGTATAAGCCGGAAATTCAGTTTCTATTTCCTTTCAAGACTAACATTTAACAATACATGCAATAAAACCGCTAGGAATATAAAAGAAAACTGGTTCAGCTGATTATTTATCATAGCAGAGACACAGGTAATATTTGTTTCTATATAATATCTTAATCTTAACAGATCTATGGCACTCTCAAAACAACACGCGTACGGATTAAGCAGAGGTGTACCCATAGATATAAGAACTGTTATTTTACATTTATATGGGTGTACCTACAGTAAACCTACATTTCGCCAGCTATGTTTAAGTCCCATGTAACAGGGGGCCAAAAGGCTATTACTATCAACCGGGCACTGTATAATTATAATCAGCCTATAATGTTCCCACTGCTGGGACACAGGCCTCCTCTCTGTGAGAGGAGGCAACCGGACACTAAACCAATCCAAATATTAATTCAATTCCTAAATTAGATTAAATGCTAGACCGACTATTGGATAGCTCACCTGAGCTACATCTCTACCTACAGTGTATCGGCTATTGGACATCGGATAGTTGTTCAAATTCGTGGCTACGGCGCCCCACTGCGTTACTCGCATAGCTATCCAACATAGAGTAGTGTGTGGAAATAGAGGCTGTTATTAGTTATCCATACAATCTTTTATCCCCTATTTAACCCTTTAACGGATGAATTTTCAAAAAATGCTCACTTTCGTTACAAAAGTAACTGTTGTGCAAAAGGCTGTACGTTGTCTGTCAATGACTGAGCTTAAGTTTTCTATAAAGTAGAAGAATAGAAATATGGAAAACTCTAATTAAGGCAAATGAAATAAGGTAACAACTTCAAAACAAAAATTATGACTTCTCATATTTGCATTTACTTTTCCAATTTATTCATGCTACGCCATTTAACTCTAATTGAGTGCAAGTTACGAACTACTTTGATCTTTCGTATTGGGAACGTTGACAGCTACAACATTTAATAAACAACCAAAAAGTATTTTTTAAAATGTAATCAGACATGTAATTATTGAGATTTCAGTTAGATGTAAGTAATAAAAAGAAACATCAAATTTTGCAAAAAAAATCTTTATGTTTCAACTCTATTCAAACTTTTATGTTGTTGAGTTTCAAGAATCAGTTTTTTGAAAAAAGGGTTTCTGACCGAAAATAAAAAATATTTTTTTAGGAAAATTTCATTTTAAACTAGGTAAGTATGCTATCTCGCTTTGGGTGTATTATTAAAAAAAGTGAATTGAATTTTATACATCATTCAAAACACTTTTGTCCTCCTCGAAAAGATCAGAAACCTCTAAGCCTTAACTCCTCTATATCAATAAAAAAAACCCTATAAATAATTCTGAGTAGCGTCCTAACGTCGCGATGCGCCGGAGCTACCGGTTCAAATATGGCGTCAACTTACTGGTTTAATATACTTTACTCTCATTGATGTTGTCTCTACTTGATGTTGATACGAGTATATCGCTACGAATTACTTATCGGTATTTTTAAGCATATTTTCCTTATGTTGTGTAAAAGTGCACGTACGAACATTTTGTGACGTATTGAATTAATATCTGGTTCATAGGTTGAAATTGGTAATATTGATTAAATCTGTCGTAAGTCTAATTAGCTTATAATGATTGACTATATTCTGTTGTTATTAAGGAATTACATGCATATTCGCCTCCACAGAGTAGGCAATTTGTTCGTGGGTCAATGTATATTGTATACGCTTTTACAACAAGCTTCCAACTGTGTTAAAACCAAACTTTGTAAAAAAGGGTACTATAAAATTTGATTTTCCTTCACTGTTATAATATTAATATCAGCCTGTTATTGCCCCAAATAAATAGGTATAAGGGAAAGAAAATGATGATAATGAGGACAAAGGCCTCTTCTCTTACAGAGAAGGCACAAGCTTTGATGACCATGCTTACTCAAGGCGGAGTCCAGGTTTCCTCACGGTGTTTTCCTTCGCCAATGTCAGATATTGGTACTTGCCCGGATTTAAACCCACGACCTCGTGCATGAGGGTCGAGGCCTTAAACCACTAGGCCTTCACTGTCGTTAATAAGATAAATTAGTCTTATAACTTTCAAGCTTCACATTTAATCTTCAAATAACAATCAATATTTATTTCCTCACACTACTCTGTCAAAATTCACCGAACACAATACGATAGAGTTACGTCACTCAGCGGTCGTACCTACTAGATCGCGTCTAGTTAACAGTCCCAGTAACTGTAGCCACAGTAATTGTAGCAAACAAATTAATGACTTTTAATGTAAATATTTAATTCAGGGTAGTTCGTATCACGTTTCTTGTAAACTGGGTTGTATAAACAAGTTTATCCATTTATTATATTGCAATCCGTGGTTGACAAGGACTTAAATCTTCAGACATGTTAAGTGTTTTAAAAGATCTACTTACAGAAATATACATAATTTTACTTAATTTCAGACATGCTTTGTCTTAAATCATACTGACTTATAAGTAATTGACACAAGTTCATGACTAAATGATTTTACTTTTGTAAAGCTACTCCTCTATTGTTAACACTTTTCCAAATCCATGTAGGTACAAGATTTTTTCATATTTAAGACAAATGGGTAACTATTTTTTATTTGGATACAAATTGCCTTTAGGTCCTAAAGTCCATTTGACAGTCAATGTATTCAATTTAATCATTGAAATAAGCCAAAACAAAATTGCTATTTAAACAATGCATTTAAGACCAATTAATAAGCTTATCTTTTCATTAAATATTTCTGTCTCAACCATTAATCTTGACAAAGTAGGTAGGTACTCCATTTTTCATTAAAAACAAAGCCTATCCAATTACTAGAAAGATTCAACGTGTTATTGTCAAGTTTTCTTTAAAACGCTTACAAAAATGCAATGAAAACTAAATTACCAAAGAAAATGTGATTGCGAATATTTTCAAGCGCTTTTCTTCGCTGAGGTCAGCGGTTCAAGCGGCTTCGCACAACCTTGTACATGTTTACTGAAAATCCATGATTTATCTGATATTGCATTAGTCATTAAGATTTCTATTGAGTGTGTTAATATTATTGTTACGTTATTGAATTTCTAAAATAACAAAAATCTGATATTATTGTTTTCAAATTATGCTGTGACCTATTAGTTGTGCTGATCTTATTATGCAGAAAAGGGCTTGCTATTTTTATATTGTTTGTCTAACAGAAACCTATAGGTACAATTTAAATAATGAGCTAAACATAAAAAGATCAGCTACTTAGTTATGGAAAATACACGTAATTAAAACAACAGAAATAAGTAAAAAATATAGTTTTAATTTACTCTAAACCTTCACTGAAGGTAATTAAATCAATGGTGGACAGCGATGAGGGGAACTGACTTGACGACATGACCGTGGTGGACGACGGAGCTGGAGTGAGTGATGGCAGAGGGGGCAGTCTTCACGATGACGGGGGCGGCGTGGACAACGGGAGCGGCGTGGACAGCGTGGACCACAGGGGCGGCGTGTACAGTGTGGACAACGGGGGCGGCGTGGACAGTGTGTACCACAGGCGCAGCGTGGACAGTCTTAAGCACAACAGGGGAAGAAGCGATCACTGGAGCGCTCACGGCATGGACGGCGTGTACGGAATGGACAGGGGAGCCGTGGTTAACGACCTGGCTGGACTTGGTGATGGTGGTCTTGGAGCCGACCACAGGTACGGTGTGGACCACTGGGGCGGAGTGGACGGCGACCACGGGCTGGTGGGCTACCAGTAGGCCGGGGGCGGCGGCGGCGCAGGCCAGGAGGGCGGCGAAAGCAACCTGTTGGGAGAAAATGAGTTAATAACAATGGTGATGGATCTGGAGAGAGATGAGATGTATTAAGAGAAAAAACAAATTCTGCAACGCGAGATCCTCCTCGAAAACGATAAAAATTAAATTGAAATTCCCGCAAATTAAAGTTTTGGGTAACCCAAATATTGTTGTAGTACCTATATAAAGGTATGAACAAAACGTCCTAACATAACAATAGTTAAAGCTTAATTAAAACCCAAAAAAGATCACTGAACCGTTTTAATTCGTTGGTCTAAACTCGACCCTTATAATAACTCCTTAATACTTACAAAGGACTTCATGGTTGATATGGTAGATGTTTGTACGACTGGACTGCCGATCAATCTAACAAACTGTTGGCCCACCGATGCTTATATACCACGCTGCCGAAATTCGACAATGAGTACGCAATGTACTTGAAGCTGTATAAATTATAAAGCTTTGTGGAGGAGGCAGTGGTAGAGGCGTAGTAAGCGCTTACGTTGAGTTGTAACAGCATTGTTTTATGAATGAAATAGTGACTTGGCAAAAAACAAAAAACGTGTTCTATATGGGTCGTGAATTTATTTAGGAAGCAAGCTAGTTTAAAGCTAAGAGTGATTTAAACAAACATAACGATAAGTCACTTTTGCATCGTGTCACATTATATTTTCGTAGGGCCAAGACGTATCGTTTCATTTAATTAATTATAGAACCCGTCTGTTATATGAAATACCTATGTTAAAGAAAGGAATCTTTGTGGGGTTAGACAATAAATGCTCTAAAATAATACCTCGATACAAATAGACTTGAGGATCGATCGAAAACTTATAAATATGGATGTTAATAAGCTAATATGAATATGATAACGCAAATTAAAAAAAATCGCCAGTATAAACGCTAAATTCAAAACGCACCAACTGTTCCATCAAACAAATCTAGCATTTAAACAAGATTCTTGCCTTTTCTAATATTGTAAACATCTTCTTCATGTTTAACTAATACAATGAAGTAAAATGAATGATTTGATATCAAACCATATATTATTTCGATTCACAACTTTAGAGCCAGTGCGCACTTCAATACCAGTACATGCCGTATCCACTTTCACTCTCTACATCTGGCCCCCATCAAACTTGTCGAGATTAATGAATGCATAAACACAAACATTGGAGCTGTATTTAGGTTGATGCCAAGTTCATTCGTACTTATGTAACGAGGACTACGTGCGACTTGTGCACTGACGAGTATTCATGGTTGGATGTTGTACTGTATGTTTCTTTTATGTTGTGGATGTTGAAATGCATGTGGCTTATGGTGCTCTAAATGTAAGAAATTATCAATTTCTATACAGGTTTTAATAACATCTATTAGTATTGTGGATTAAAGTTAGAGCTTCTGGTAGAAATAACTCTATCTACTTCATTAGCTAAATAAGAATTTACATCCATTGATGCATTAGAAACATAATTATTGATTTCTGCAAAGCTTCTGTTTTAAGTTCACTGTAACTCAAAACTTTATGTTTTAAAATATACAGGGTGCCAGGGACATCGACGCGCACACTGTAACCATGGATTCAGCACATGAGTTTAGACCCCATAGCGTCGAATATATTTTCGTCGCTTATTAAAAAAAATATAGCTTTCCATACATTTTGACCGCGTAGGTATTGCACTTTTCTATGAAACAGAAGATTTTTTTTCGATAACCGACGAAAAATTTCTACGCTATGGGGTTTAAGCTCATGTGCTGACGTCATGGTTACAGTTTACGCGTCGATGTCCCTGCCACCCTGTATAGGTAATAATACATCCTTCGAGTCAGTTCCTTACAATATTATGCACTATGCGATTTTTATAAATTCCGTTTTTATCGATCGTATACATTAAAATCCCATATTTAACCACAACTGAGGCAATTTCAGTAATTGTATCCACTTAAATTGTCATGTCTGCAATTATTTGTGATGGTTTAATCTGAATTTATTTTTATTTGGCTTTTGTGTGACAGTGATGAACAAATTAAATGCATCGACAGGCAGCCAAAAACGGTTGTATGGGCCAATATAATCCATGAGCGGATTATCATACATCGTTTCTCCAGTTACTGCATAGCATCAAAAAAGTAATTTGCGAGTTTTGTCACAAAACATAAATAAAATTGGAATACATGTTTTTTTCGCTATGCACTGAAAGAAAAACGGCGGCCCATTTTTGGCCGCCACGGCTACGAAAGCTTTTTCTCAAGTATGTTGAGGTCGGCAATAAAGTCGAATGTGACTGGACATCATTATGTTTATAAATCTACTCATACTGCTAAATTAAAGAGCTGTAAATGCGAAATAATTAAACATTAATGACCGACGCAAAGTTATGTCATTAATCCGCTCTCTGTCGTGGAGGTGTTTTCCAAATTATACAATTGCAATTAATAACGGTTTTAAGGTGTTAAAATTTAAGTAGTCGTTTAATGACTGACAAAATGTCACTGGTTTAAGTTATAAGTCTTGAACTCGAATTAACTGAATGAATGTAAAATGTATGGAATGGGACCACCTTGAAATATTACACAGATGATCATGAGTTGCAACATTATCAGCGATATGTGCCCAGAGATATGTTGTTTCTAGGATGGGTAGCAGTGTCATCCTGCCTTCTGATAATAACATTTGAACGTACTGCGATCACCAATAAAAATATCGTACTCGACTGCAACGAAACCAAAGCTATGCTTACTACGCCTTTCATGTTGATTTTAGTATTTTATTTTTCACTTTGACTGCCAGACAACAGACACAATAGAAAATTTATTGTTGGCGGTTACCGGTGACCACGGTGGCAGTCAATGCCTTAACGATCCTAAATACAATATTATGACTGATTTCAATACGAATTTCTGTAGATTAATTTAAGTAAAACTTTCGCTTGCTCTTTCCTATACAACAAATTCTTCAAGTGACACTTTTAAAGCTCTTGTTTCGTATATATCAAAGAGTAACACAGTCTGAGATGTTAGTAGTGATATGAGTAGTAAATCAACTTCGTCTCGTCTAGACCAATGCTGTTAGATCTTGTAAAATTAATGGCTTGTCTAATTTTTAGTCTCTCTGCTGAGATTGGGGATATTTATTGCTATTCTTCTTGATTAAAGCAAACGGATTGCCTTCGTGTTGTAAGCACCAGATGCTTAGTTACTGGTTTAAGCGATGTCTGTTGTTTCTCCGGATTAGAAGTACTAGACATCGTTTTTGTTAGATTGGATATAGTTTGTAGTTTATAGTCTTCAAAAGTGACGACAATGGTAGATCAACGGTCGATTTGGAGATACTTGGGGAGGACCTATGTCCAGCAATGGATAGCTAATTTGACTAAAATGATGATGATGATGATGGAGAAGAGACGAAAACATTCTTATGTCACGTATGTCTATACACCGTTCCTTGTATCTTCCGAGTGTTAAAATTGCTGTTGTAATTACATGCGTGACCAATTTCATTTCCCATACAGCAGAAAACGTACCTATACGGATTGATAATGATAGATTGAACTTCCTCTGATAGATTGAACTTCCTCTATCCTCCATGACTCATTCAAGTCTTTACTATTAAAATCAATAGTTTGACTCGATCCAACTTCACTGTCTTTTATGGCCTTCGCAAGGCTGATCTAACGTCAAACTACAAATTTAATAATCACTTTTACTGACAGCCAATACATGAATATTAAGAAGTTTGTATAGTTTTTTGTATATGCGTTTCAAGGGAGTTTGGGAAATCAAGGTTGTTTCATGTTTTTAATGTGATGGATAATAATTTGAGGTCAAAGTGGCAATTTTTGTTTTAGTGTTAGTGATGTTTGCTTAATTAACTGTTTGAAGAATATTCATAAGTTGGAGCCTGAAAGAAATTTGGTTGCAGAAATTATTTATTTTCATACTATTTCCTGAACAAACTGGCGACTTATTTTGTAAAAAAATACGATGTACCTAATATTTGATTATAACAATAATATTTATTTAACCTACAATGATTAATTACTATTACTACAAGGTAACACTTAAATATAATATACACAAGTATATAATAAAAAATAAAAAAGAAAAAGGCAGGAGCTTATTGTAAAAAATTGGATAGAAATTCACTACCCTTTGGCCCACTTACCGCAGTTGGACCAACATATAATATAAACAGCACACAGTCTTGTAAATGCCATAACAGATACCTGTTGTCATTGCTCACCCAACAACGACAAACATTGCAATATAAACGCGTGAGTCCAAATCGTGCATATTTCACCAACATCCCACTAACCTCATAAGTTAAGAGGAGTGATATCATCTCGAACATAATTCTTTCTTGATAGCCCAAAATGCTGTCCACTCCGTTCTTATGAAACCATAATGTGTGCCACGAATCATCGGAGCTTTAGACAGATGATAAATTCGATGTTTAAAAACACGAAAAAAGATTTCGATCCACAGAATTTAAGACCAGGGGGTCTACTCCGAAGTGCAAAGTGCGAATGTTCGGATCGGACCGACACATGGCCGAACCGAATATTATTGAAAAATGCGAAAAAAAATCGGATCGGTTCTGTTGGGTCGGGACCATAGTCAGTATTCGAAAGAGTGTAGGAGTGTAGGATCGGAACCGACCGAACAAATAGAAACTTCGTAGCAGGAAACGGCCGAACATTCGGCCGGTACTACTTCGGAGTAGACCCCCTGGTTCAACCTTACCGATCATAATAATTACAGTTCTTCCAATAAACCATTCAATGTAATAAAACGACGGGCCCTAATGAAAAGCTACTTATTTTCATATCTCTTTAAGCTGTTATCCTCAAAAAATATTGGGGTTTATTCATAAACGATGACTAAAGTTAAGTAACGCTTAAACGTCAAAAATGTATGGTTAAACAGTCGCTAATCACTGCTTAACTTTAAGCAACGTTTATGAATAAAGGGGTTTAAGTTTATTAAACAAATCTGCCTACGTCTTTGTTGTGATGAAATTGTTAAGTGTGTCGCGAATCATCCCATCTTTAGACATAATACAATATATTAATCACAGTGTAATTGATGCGATGTAGGCGATTGTGTAGGTTAAAATAAGTTAAGAATGTCCACTCCGCACTAAAACGTAAAAATCTTACAGACTTAAAGATATTATCATAATTTTCATTTAATCTTTAGTGAATACGGCTTAACGACTTTCCGACATTTCCGAGATGTTTCTAATAACTTAAATATGTTCAAACATAGAAACCACAATTAGACCGAAACAAAACTAAATTAAAACAGACGCAGCTTTTATTACTAAAAATAACTGCCTTAATCATATTCGTAACTTGTATTTATTGGTGGACCTTCTGCATGTTTTTATATTGTGGTATCGCGTGCGCTTGCGCCTCGCCATTTCGTAATACTTCTTTGAATGTCAAGTTCATGCACGCTTTTATGATTATTTTCAACATTTTGATGTATCATTGTTTAATTCTCAAGGCTTTTCATGTGTTTAACGTTTGTTCTTTGTTATAATATGTTTTTTTCATTTGTAACGGTGCCGGTGGTTTAATTTCTAACATGCCTTGTTTTAGATATCGATACACAATCGTTCGTTCCATCAAGCTTTCGAAATGTTGCTACTTTTTCTAACTCGTTATCCTCATTGCTTCAGAATTTACACCCAATAGCTTCCCAATTTTATCTTATTTAATATCAAAAGCTTTTATAAATCAACATAGTTCCAATTAACCGACTTTGACTTCATCTCTAACAAAATAAGAAACTCCTTTTCTCTCTTTAACTCAATATCAAGATAACAACCAACATTAACACTAATAGTCTCATTACCGTCTTACGTCCCTCTTTCATTACATTACTCCCAACGAGCTTGTCAACGACTTTATCAGATCTGCACTTCTAACAGTTCCCTGCAAAGCTTTGCAACATAGCCTTGAGGAGATCAAGACAATAATTTGATACTCTTTGGTAATATAATGACATGCGATTGGACAATTAGCTTAGTTTATTGTACCAAGGACTTGGTTAGGTAACTGTAATCATAATTTCGTTGCAACAAAGCTGCAATGTGTTGGTCAGATGATTGATGAAAGGAAGTGGGGAGAACATTTGGATTGATGATCTGAAGTTATATACAGAATGTTAAGTATCGATGTTAAGATTATCTAATGGATGGATCGAAATTACTTGAACGATTGATTAATGAGCTTACAGAGACAGGTGAAACAGTAGTCACTAAATATTAATCTTATATAGAAGCAATGCACTAGAATCATATTTATGTTGAAACAATAGTATCTATTGAAAAGGAATATTGTATAATGCATAATCATCCTATAATGTTCCCACTGCTGCGACACAGGCCTCCTCTCGGTGAGAGGGAGTGGGCCGTAATCCACCGCGCGGGCCCAGTGTGGATTGGTAGATATCATAATTATGTCTTCGAACTTTTGGTTCTAAGCCGGTTTCCTCACGATATTTTCCTTCACCGTTTTGAGAGCAGTGCTGATGAAATAAATTTTCACAAAGTAAAGCGCCTGTCTGGGTTCGAACTACCGACCTACAACTGCTCTCTAAGGAATCTTAGACTGCAATCATCTTCACTTTAACCTAAAATCCGTCATAAACTACTCTAACTATATATCCTTTGTCTCCAAAACTCAACGCCCTTACAAAACGAAGAAGCTCCCCATTAACACTTAACTCCTGTCATAACAGACAAAGAATGACTCATGAACTTTTAACTCCCGCAAAATTCTCAACCTCTCTAACTGATTAGTGAAGTTCAACGAACCTGAGTTCTTCTCCAGTAGTCGATGCTTATTCCTTTTAATCACTTAACGTATCACATTATTTGTTTGACTGTCATGAGTTATTTCCTTAGAAAATGGAGCGGAATGTATTTGAATGTTTTCCTTACGTTCATTCTGATTTGTAAGAAAAGTTGTGGGGCATAAGTTATAACGGTTAACGACACGAATATATGGGTAATTAAATTAGTTTCTTATTTGTTTGTTAAGTGTAATTAGTGGAGCAAGTTTTAGCACTATCAAATTTTATTATTTGTTACTCTGTGTTTATACTTCGGCTGGCAGTTCAGAAAAATATAAGTTCTCTTTCCCTGTTTTCTAGAATTCCGCATCAATTACAAAGTTGTAGTTCCCAAGTTCTGCCCTCGTTAGCATCGGGATCACAAGTTCTTAATCCACGATTGGAGAACGGGCAAGGTTCCGGTATGGACACATAAGTTCTGCCATCGATTAGATCGCCAGGAAGTACGCAAACTTAGTTGTGCCACTTTTCAACATAGCTTGGATTTCTCAGGTCAAATCTCCAGCCTAATGATCAAGCCACTTCTGTAACAGATTTTTGCAAAAGATATAATATATGATAATGATGATTAAAAATAATTATTCAACTTAATAAAGGGTCTTCATGATGGGGACTAATAAGGGTTTCTAGAAGCTAAAAGCTTAGTTCAGTTTTACTTTTTATAAAGCCAGATAAAAATTAACTTGCATGTATGTACGAAACTAATAGATATTTATGTCATGGTTTACTTTAATATTCTTTAACTTACTTATTATCTTATCAAAGTCGGTTTAACTCGGCAGGTTTTGTTAAAAGTTTCATAGACTTTATTTAGAAGTTTTTTTGTAACGTTATCATCATTGCATACTTATTACGAGTATTTAGTTGAGTGACCTACTTATTGGTGTTAGGTATACAGTTAATTACAGATACATTTAATTTTGAAAAATATTTGACTTTGTAAAGTCTATTAAGACTTATTCCAAGTATTTTATGCAACTACTAAAGAGTAGGTTAAAATGATAAGTAATAAAAACCGTAATTCAAGTATCAAAAATTACACATTTATTCAAACAAAACAACGACATAACAATCAATGATGAACAGAATACAACGACAGTGACTTCACAACCGGCACAGTTTCATGAACAGTGGAACTGTGATGAGTCACGGCAGAGTCACCAGTCTTCAGGGTCACCAGTGGTGAAGAGTGGTAGACCACCGGAGCATGGGCAATAGACACCACAGGCGCATGGACTAGACTAGTTCCTCCGTGGTTGACGACTTGGTTGTTCTTCGTGATTGTAGTCTTCGGGATGTGGTAGACTTCATGGACAGGCATAACACTGATGGAGTGGACTGGGTGAACATAAGTTCCGCCATGATTGACCACTTGGTTAGCATTTGTGATGGTAGTCTTGGCATGGAGGACCGGAACAGTATGGACAGTGTGAACAGGGTGGTAGACGTGAGTGCTTCCATGGTCGATGACTTGGCTGCTCTGAGTGTAGGTAGACTTGGAGGTGAGGGGAACCGTGTGGATCACGTGAGCCGGCGCGGCGAGGAGGTAGGCAGGAGCGGCAGCTCCGCAAGCCAGGATAGCACTGATGATGATCTGGAAAAAATAATAAAAGTTAGGGAATCACTGAGGTGTACAAGTGGAAAGTAAACTAGTGACCGAATCTATAGATAAATGATGACATAGAACGGTATTATGACTTTTTCGCAAATTGCAGTTAGGAATATTATTATTTAATCTTTCCTTTCAATAAAATTATTAAAAAAATTGAAGTGTTAAATGATGTTTGCCATTTGCATGTTCCTCTTTCATAAGCTGTTAATTGTTAGCGACCCCATTCCTCAGCACGATTTATCATCCAAAAAGCTTTCTCTTAAAACTTACAATATTTTGCATTGTCGAAGTCTCACTTGCAACTGATGGTAGTCCTCAAAAGAACCACCCTTTTATACCAACATGTATAATTATTGATTGGCCCAGATTGCGACAATTATTCGTGTATTCGAGTACTTGAATTTTTTGGTCTTATTTCGCGAATCAAAAGGAGGGATGTTGCGAAAGCGTGCGCAGTGTTCAGATCTGTCAGTTTCAGATTAGCAAATAATTAGCATGGTTGTTATATGAAGACATGTCAGTTGTGGTCCATTAAGCAGGAGATATTAGGTAGATAAGCTTGTATGGTGACTTCGGTCTCGTTTGTGTCATATCAATGACGTAAGTTGGGCCTATAATTAGACATCGTTGCAGACCTGAGAGGCAATTCTCGTAATTTTAAGATTTATTCGTTTCAGTCTGATCTCAGTCTCAATCTGTCAAAAATAAATACTTTAATTTCCCTACATTTTTGACAAGTTTTTGAAATTGATTGTCGCTGAGATGAGATTGCGACTAGATTTTGAACGTTTTTAATTATGGGAATTGAACTTCTGAAATAAACATTACAAATCAGGGCTTCCTTAGCCCAATTTTCACTAAATATTCTATAATAGCTTTTGCCCGCAGCTCCGTCCGCGTGGATGTCGGATATTCCCCAGGATACCATCTATCTCCCTGCCAAATTCTATCACAATCCGTTCAGTGATTTATGCGTGAAAAGGAAACATACAGAAAGAGTTAAAGGAACTCTGTTTGTTTTTAATTTCGTGTCACCTGGAAATTATTTTTCAAGGGACACGGAGTAAATCTTTGCCTACCATTTTTCGATAGGTCAATCCTTTTGTCCACCCACAAACTCAGTTGTGTTCATGTCTACCATACCGTAAACTCCCTTGATATTTATTTGAGTTGATTTCTAAGTATAAAGTCATATTACAAAAAATGAGCCTCGCAGGAGCGTGGGCGGTGCAAACATTGAATTATCGTATCTCATTTTTATAACACAATTACATTTCGGAAAAAAATATTTATAAAATGTAATACCAAAAAACTCATCCCTATAGAAAATGAGATTACGCCCAATGCCATCGCAATTTAACATTAAAACAGTAGATATATTTGTAATGCATCACATGAATTAAGTAATGGATGTTCGTTTATACGAGCTTTTAGTCAGCTTTTAATGATATTAATTGGAATGGATGTTATCTGAGTTTGTTGTAGCTAATGGACGGCATTAAGCATAAAATATTAAAAAGTGTTGGTCTTATGCGAAACTACACAAATGGTTTAGTACCTTCGCATAAAATCAACAATTCAGGCCACCATTTAAAAAAAAATGGCGCGGTAGTTCGGCCGCCACTTTATCAATGCAAACAGTAAACATAATAGAACCAAACCCCGTAAAGTCGTAAAGTGTAAAGCGTCACGTTTCCGAGATAGATTTCATGAATGGTTGCCATTTTGAAAAAACATCTAAGTGGCGTGAGAATAGATATGCCAGACTTCATAATATATAAATCTTCAATACCTTGTACAAATCTACTGGAGGATTCAACTATAACAAGTGGCTTAGAGGTAGGTAAATAATTAAACGGTTTACGAACGTTGCTTACTCTTTTCATTTTTGTTTTTACAAAACGTTCCTATTCTATTTTCTATTTATTCGGATCAAGATTGTGAGCTTTCTTTAGGTACTAAACTTTGTATGAAGCTAAAAAACCTTTAAATTCAATAAACTCAAACTCAAACTCAAACTCAAATCATTTATTTCAATTAAACCATTTACAGGCACTTTTGAATTGTCAAAATTAAATAGTCAGTCAGTTAGTCAGAAAGTTGAAGCTAGTCGCCCATTCCAAAAACGTAGATCTCTATGGAGAAGAACGGGCAAGAAACTCCACGGACACTCTTTTAAATCAAGATATTATTACAAAATCCTGGGTACATTATTCTTATTGCTTCTATATGTTTCTTGTCGGTGAAGATGGATCCGAGATCCAGAGCAGATTGGAGAAATGGCAACAGAAGCTGGAGGATGTTGGCTTGAAAATCAGCAGAACCAAAACTGAACATATGTTCTGCGATTTCGGCGGTCTCTCCAACTCTAGAGCCATAGCGCTTGATGGCGCGCTTCTCCCAGTCTGCTCCGACTTTCGGTATCTCGGTTCACTCGTGCAAAGCGATGGCGAAGTAGATCGGACGGTTAAGCACAGAATTAACACTGGATGGATGAAATGGCGGCAGGTCACGGGAACAATCTGCGACTCCCGCATTCCCCTTAAACTTAAGGGGAAAATATACAAAACCATGGTTAGACCTGCTGTCTTGTATGGATCAGAATGTTGGGCCACAAAAGGGATGAATGAAAGGCAATTGCATGCAGCTGAGATGAGAATGCTGAGAGGGATGTGTGGTGTTACACGAATGGATAGAATAAGAAATGAGTATATAAGAGGAAGTTTGAAAGTGGCACCGGTAATTGAAAAGTTATGTGGAAACCGGTTGTCATGGTATGGGCATGTATTACGGAGGAATGAGGAAAATGTCGTGAGGAAAGTTTTGAGTATGAATGTCGATGGCTATAAGAGTAGGGGACGACCAAAGAAACGATGGATGGACTGTGTGAATGATGATATGGTTAGAAAGGGGGTGACTGTCGAGATGGCGGCTAATAGAGGAGTTTGGAAGAAAAAGACATGTTGCGCCGACCCCAAATAATTTGGGATAAGGGCAGGAGAATGATGATGTGAGAACAATGTAAAAAAAAAGAAACAATTTATAACATTAAAAATAAGCCCTGGCAGTTAAGAGATGACCAGTCTCAACCAACGGCGCCCGTTCACGAACATGACGCGTGGATCAGCACCACCTTTTTTTTTTTTTTTTTTTTTTTTTTTTTTTTTTTTTTTTTTTTTTTTTTTTTTGTCGCTGAGAAATGCTTTATGCATGCCCGCCTCACGGGGGACGAGACGGGGTATGTGGGACTCCCTGTCGGAACGACAGTATACCCACTAAAACTCAGCGGTGTTCCCTCATTCGCCGTGATGGGAGGGCCACGGGAATAGGCATAGCCTTTACCTCCATAGCCCTCCCGGCGCATGCCCGCCTAGATGGTATGGCGGGCCCCGCATGCCCCCCACATTGGGGGGCTACGGGAATGGCCGGGAGCACCTAGCCATTCCCGTCCAACACTGGTGGAGGCCTGTGCAATGCAGGCAACGGTGCCCCCGCACCCGTTGCCTGCTGGCCCCCACGCCCGCCTGACTGGCGGGCCCCGCATGCCCCCCAAGATGGGGAGCTACGGCCGCAGAGGATAGGGAGAGCGGCAACGACACACCGACACTCCTCTTCCCCTGCGGCCCCACCGCGTCCGCCATCGAACGGTGGCGGCCCCGTCGAGGCCGCGGAAGGTGGGGAGAGCGGCAACGTATCACCGACACTCCCCCCCCGCCGCGGCCTCCAATCCTCAGCCGCGATGTCTCCCTCACGGGGGACATCGCGGCCCGCCTCAGGTAGGCTGCGATGTCGGCCAAACGGCACCGCAACCTACCCGCCGGCCGCTACGTCGTCGGCTTTTCCGCACAGCCTAGACGAGCGGCCGCTCCTCGGGTTCCTCTTAGCTTCACCGTGGCCCAATCCACCACGGCTACTGAGCCCCCCCGCCTCGACAATGCGGGAACCCACCGGGGGGGGGATCAGCACCACCTAGCTCAACCATTTTGTAGGGAACCGAATGATCCAACACACACGCCACCATCAGTGAGACATTTAAGTGAGCATGACATATTCTCAACTGCCATGCTCTTTCAAGTCAACATCAAAATATCATAAAAAACGGATCCATGGTTCTTACATTTACAAAATTTTAAAAATGCTTCTAAATTATACAAAACTATAGTTTGCAACTTTCTAACTAAAAATATAAGATAAGAAAAAAAAAATATATAAAAAGTTACTACCAATCTGGAAGAGGTATTTAATAGTGAAGTATTCAAAATTAATCTTGATTGAATAAAATAAACATTAAATTCATAATGTCAGAAACACAAAAATAAAAACAAAAATAAAAAGGGGAAGCATCTCCTCCAAAATATAGAAATTGTGATCAACTAGTGAGCCCAAGTGCCTGTGGAGCAGGACCAGCATTAAGCCTAGCATTTTTATCTAGTATATACTCATCCAACTTATAATATGCTTGTCTACATAGTGTGCGTTTAATACATGTTTTAAATTTCTTCTCATTTAGTTGAAGAATATCGAGTGGTATTTTATTATAACATTTTATACAGTACCCCATAAAAGAAGTTTTTACTTTAGACAACAATAAGTTTCGATGTTAAACTGACATTTTTCAGGAGTTATGTTTCAAATATATTCTTTTTGGAAAACCAATCCAGACTCTTTTACAACGATCACAAAGTACAACATCTTCACAACGCCCAAACACACACCTCATAGCGGTCCATTTTCCTGCTGTTGTTATAAATAATGAGTTTGTACAAAACTGAGTCAGGTGAAAGACATACCCTCATCAAAACTTGGTCTGTCGCGAGACAGACGGGTCTCCGGAGAGCTTTAGTGACACTTCATCATACAAGGTGAAGGGTAGCACACTAGTAATAATGTTGGTTATTGAATGTTATATCTCAGCGTCGTTCAGTAGGTGGTTCTATTCTATCTATGTTTATTTTTCTTTTCCGTTTTTACTGATAAAATGGCCAGTCGTGTCCACAAACTGTTAAAAAACACTTTTTTCATACTTCAATCATATCAATGTATCTATTATTATTTTAATTATCATTTAGTTTATTAATCCGTTGTTACTAAATGTACCTATTTTTACCTAATCATCTTCTTCTTCCGGAATTTTTTCTTCCGGTATTGTAGTTTTGTGTTTGTACCTACCACTGCTAGCTGTAATACTGGAGACAATAAACGTTATTCTATTCTATTCTATTTTGTAGTCTGCAGCTGATTATCTTAGAATTGGTGTATAAGATTACATGCTGGCGTAGGCTATGAGACTCTCAAAAAAAGTCCCGTTTCTCATTAATGTTATCAACCCTCATTCTCTTACCCTTACTCCAATTTATTTGTTAGATGGGGCATGTTTTCTTCTTCCATTCTCCTCTATTAGTGGTCATCTCTGTAGTCACTCCCTTTCTAGCCATATGTTTTTTTAAACAGTCTACCCATCGTTTCTTTGGTCTTCCCCTACTCTTACTATATACCACGCATTAACTAATATCATTAACCAGGGACCAAATGTTATAAATCCGGAGAAAGGTATTATAAGGATAAACCTAGCATCTCTTTATTTCAAACCTTGATGTCTCCTCACAGCAGTAAAAGTCAATCCAGAAATAAAAGTACCAGGAAGACATACACAGTAACTAATCGGTCAATAAACTTAGCCCGTAGCACGGATAGTGTTCATCTTTCATGTGACGTCACAACATCAATTTTCGTCATTTAACTAGAGTGGACTTAGGAAATGGGCCTATATGGTTCAATATCCGACTTAGACAGATGAGCTTTCTAGATAGACTTTCCTATAGATTTAGGCTTTTATTTAGATACACCAAGGATGCTGTTAGCTTTTACACTTTTTTTTTTGTTTTTCACGTCTTTCCTTGACATGGTTATATGGTTCCTGTGAAGAAGAACGGGCAAGAACCACGGACACTCTTGCATTTGAAGGACACTGAACGAGAGACAATAGAAGTTTTATTGTTATTACGTCGAGGGGCGTTAAGTGTCCTGCAAAGGATTAAATCAAAATATTGGTGAAATTTTACATGTGATTATTTTTAATATCTCCAGAAATCCAACATAGATAAGACAGAAATGAATATAGACTTTTTCTTCAGAATGTATAGCCATAGTTTGCAAAACGTCCAATCAGATGTAACAGATAAGTACGAAACCTTTATAAGGAAATCGTTGCAACAATAGTTCTATGGCACTCCGGCCTTCGCCTGATTGCAGCGTATTCAAGAGTTAATAGATTGAAGATATTGTTATTAAAGAGTTGATTGTTTATGCAATGGTTTATAGGGCCAAAGGGTCGGGGAACCTTGTTCCTGATTGAATCTACTGTATTAATAATAATAGTTTATTTCAAAATGGTATTGCAAAGTTTACAAATGTTGCATAATATATATAATTTTTAGGTTCAACTATACAATAAAGACGGGTTAAGTACTGTTCTCCTAGATAAGCTAGAATTTAGCCTGTTTTAAGGAGAGACAGTGCCGGTCCCCTGATTGGCGGATTATTATAATATAAATATTGTGTTTAAAATTTAAAGTTTGAAACAGCATTCTGGACATAGTATAGTTACTCTACAATAGTTATCCATAGTAAATAAATAAGTTCCATATCATCACTTACGAGTATGTAAACAACAATTTACAGCAACAATAAAAATACATTAATGTAATAAAAGACAATAAATTCAACCAAAATTAAAATCATAATCACAAACAAATTCACAATCAATATCAAAATTAGGAACAAAATCAAAATAGAATCAAAAACCAAATTAAAATCAAACCAAAATTATAAAAAAAAATATATTAAAATTAAAATCAAAATTAAAATCAAAATCAGTATGTGTGTGTGCGTCTGTGTAGGTGCATTGTGTTAAGTCGTTAAGGGTGTGTATGTGAGTGTGTGCGTGTGTATTTGTGTGGGTTAACATGATTACTTTGTGAGGAATAATTCAGTGTCATCATAATTGAGGTCCAAAAGGAGTGTCCGTACAGTTTTTTTACAGTTGTAGAATGAAAGTTTAAAGATTGAGCATTTTGCATTAATTTTATTATAGAGAGAAGGAGCAAGTTATAGAGAGAATCGTTTTAGGAAAGAAGTACGTGGAGGTGAAATAGTGCAGATTCTGTATTTCCGGCGTTTAGAGATGTGTTTGTATGGTGTTCTAGAATGTTGGAGTAAAACTATATGTAAAATGTACTGTTGTCGAACATTTAAAACGTTCCAGGATTTATAAAGTTCGTTCGATGGAAATAAGATAGGGCGAAAGGTAGCAAACTTTAAGTATGGCTCTGTGAGCGATTTCTAAAAGCTTCATCACTGTCTTTGCAGCTCCACCCCAGCAGGAAATACATATACATTCCGGATAACTGAAGCGTGTACTACATGTCGCAGTGTTTTAAAAATGTAAATAAGTTTCCGTACGCGGCCAGGTAGGGTGAGGGTGGTGATATGTGATTTGAAATTTAAGTGTTGGTCAATGAAGATACCAAGATATTTTATTTGATCTAATGGAGTAAGTGAAGGGCACTGGCAGGCCTGCTGCGACATCGACATACAACTACACGAGTGAGCTTTTAGGGACATAGAGGCATTTGGTTGGGAATTTGAATTTATTGAGAAGGTAATGAAATTAGTTTTAGTGGTATTCAGGGTCAAAGAGTGTGTGTAAAGCCACCTTAGTGTGGAGTCAAATCCTTTTTGTGCAATTGACTGTAGTTCCAACCATGAGTTAGCGGTGAAAGTTATTGCAGTGTCATCTGCACAAGAAACTAGGGCATTTGGTATATCTAGGTTGCAGAGGTCGTTAATGAAAGAGTATTGGAAGAGTTTACTTTGAAAGTACCAGTTGAAAATACGGATCGCTGTGGCTATGTGGAGTATGTGGCAAACTAATGCAGGTTTTTTTTTCGACAGAAGATTGAAGGAAAAGAGGCTAAAACAATTGTGCAATGGATGTCAAATCTAGACGTATAATAATTACCTATGTTACTTGTCACCAGGATTGCGTCAAACTTGCTGGAGAAATCAACAGCTATAACCAAAAACAAATCTATCCGGTCACTGTCGAATACAATTTGTCAATGTATCCATTGGACTGTGCTGACAGACAGAACGACAAATGTACAAATGCACCTTTCCTTTGATAGACATCAAAAAACATTCGCAACGCTCTGGTTCAAAGTCCTAAGTGCAATAACATTTCAAACAATATGGACTCTGCGTCATCAGCATAAGGTGTAATTTCTATCGGATGCTTAAAAATACTTCGGTCATGTATTATTAACATGGCCACACAAGCATTTTAAGTTACAGTATAGATATTATCGAAGCATTTCTTAATTCAAAGCTTACTTAATTTATGAGAACATAAATAATTTCTTTTTCTTTTCGATCCTGAACTGCGAACTTTAACTTTATGAGAGCAATAAGAATTTTATACTCGCAAATTGAGTTTTGTTGTTTAATTAAAAGCATATTGAAAGGAAAGGCCTACGAAGTAATTTATTGGGCAAATAAAGTGTTGATTGCTTTGCGTAACCATGTCCGGGCAGTGTGCCGATCTTATCTGTAAGATCGGCCTCCCACATAGAGCGGCGCAATCAATTGGTCTTGGGAAGATAATGCTCATATCTCATGGTAGGTAGATTATTAATTAAAGCCATTACAGCAGAAATGATGCCGTTTGATTGGCTCAATAGGTAATCAGTGTCTCTGCGCAGCAATATCATCTTATTATACTTATAGGGAACAAAATATTCACGTCACGCTAACACCTTACGAGTTCCTTTCAGATAATTTAAGAACAAGTGCCCGCACCATTTTTTTTTTCTACCTATTAAGGTAGAAAAAAAATGGTGCCGACACCAGCGGCGGCGGTGGTGGTGGTGGTGGGCGGTGGTGGTGGTGGTGTCGGCGGTGGTGGTTTAATTATAAATGGGTGTTATCACATATTATTTATGTCTGAAAATCTGGTGCTTAAAAAAGTGCCGAACCAGGCACATAATGAACATAGGATCAAAAATCTCGAAGAATCTGCGCAGTAAATATCTACTGCACTTCACCTACCGCATAGTAGCTATACAATCTTATTTATCTTGCACATAACCTGAACGAAGTTATAATTCACGAAGTTAATCATACCGTTCCCTCCGCCTTAATTTTGAAACATTAAAGCACAATTTTGCTAAAATCGACAGAAAAATAAAATTGGTTTGCGAAACCCATTCATCGTGAAACATTATTACCGTATAATTAATTTGGCACCCGCTTGTCTGATATCATTAAAAGGTTTTAAGATTTAAGATAGTTTATGAAATTTTGAGCAAAAATTAATCATTTATTATGGAAAACCTTGTGATTTCAGGAACATCGTACGATATTGATGCATGGTCACCACGCCCAGTTTCGACTTACATCATAAAAGGTTGAATGCGGACATTTAGAAGTTTATGGGTTCCCTGACATGGGGTGTAAAACGAAAATATTGCATATTAAAAAGAAATTACTCAGTTTCGGTAGCTATTTCAATGGCTGTATAGGATCTGTAAATACCGAAATAACTTCGAGCTCATGTTTATTATTTTCTCATGTCGAACTCTCAAATTAAATGTTATGTCCGAAACTGGTATGCACATAATGAAGATGTCTTAAAGTCTAATTCGTAAAATGTACAGTCAAATTCTTAACTATGATGCCCTAAAGAGTCACTGAGACGAACGACGGCGTCTCACCAAACTCGCGTGACCACAAATGATCTGTGTCTTACTTTTAATAGTTGTAATTTGTTTATGGGTACATGTAATTTATGTCAAAAAAACTAGTAGCAACAACATAATCATACAGCTTGTTTACCGAACTCAATCTTACCATAGGAAAGTATATCAATCCTGTCATAATTACCAATATTACCTACTCTGATATGCAAAAAGTAATATTCATGTAAATATCGATCTTATGACAATGTAATAAGAAGGTTACCGTACACGGATAGTTAGCACTGATTAGTTTGTTTCCCGTGCACTATAATTATGTAATTTAAACATTTTTATGTCAATGTCGTCACGACAGCCATATTTGTAATGGCGCCAATTTTGACAGATCGAACGCGCCAAAAATGCTGTTTTTAAGCGATAAGCATGTGATGGTAAATTAACAGTTTTTAAACGTAATTATATTGATTTATTCATGAGACACGAGACATTAATAATATCAACATAATAGGGAAACATATTTCGTAAACATGCGTGTCAGCTTAATGTCCAATAAGGTTGACTTTAAACCTCCGAATTACGTGTTGCAATGTTGCTAATTGTAAAAATTGAGCCTCTAATTAAAAATATTAATTATTACATGTTGTAAAATGACTGTTTATTCAGGTAATAAATTAATTAAAGTTCACAATAGCCACACCTACATATATGATAGCCACATTGACGTTCCATCTAGTAGATTTTGTACTTATGGCCGGTAAATTAAAATTTCACTGTTTTTTGTTTCATCAAGCCATTCACGCACACGGTCACACTTCTTTTGTTTTTTAATAGGAACAACTACTGTTAAGGTAGGCATTTGTATGATACCTGTGTTGGTGTACGTTAGTGAGTTGTATGTGGTTGTAAATTGTATGAGTTGATGATGTTGTTGACCTGTGTATGTGGTAAATGGTCCCTCGATCCAATTGCCGAAACTACAGTCGAAAATTTGGACTAGCCCTAAATTGCTAACTAGCTGTCTAATCAGAGATCCCGACTGCTCCCTGATTGTCACTCACTACATGTAATCACATTATGCTGTGTATTAAGTGCACTAATTAGCAAATTAGTGCACTTAGCTAGTATCGACTTAAATGTGGATATAGCGTCACTATCAATTAGTTTAGATTTTGAAGTTTGGTCGGATGTTGTGTCCGATGACGATGTCCGAGATAGTTTTATGTTAAACACATTTTTTTATTAGCTATTAATTTTCCAATTCTGGGCCTCCCTACTCTCCTTCCACCTCTCTCTGCCCAGAGCTGCCAAGGACCAATCCTGCCAAAGATGTATTTGTTAACATTTATAAAATAAACACTTAAATAATTAAATATAATATAACATTTTATTTAAATAAATGTTTACTTTATAAATCTTTGATAACAAAGCCAGTAAATAGCTTCTCAATCGTAATGAAAAGTAACTAGGGTGTATATTTTTTTAATTGTGACTACAAATTACAACGCAGAACTCCATGAAAACTTTAAAGGCATATTTAATTTTTTTTTTTTTTTTTTTTTTTATCCCTGCATATTTCACACACCACCATTTGTCCCAAGCTAAGCAACCTAATGCTTGTGTTATGGTAACAAGATGGCTGATAAACTACTTATATACAATTTTTTTTTGTAAATGCATACATATTATAGATAGAAAAACACCCAGACTCGGAACAAATACATGTAGGTCATACAAATATTTGTTCCGTGCGGGAATCGAACCCGCGACACGCAGCGCAGCAGTCAATCGCTTAACCACTGCGCCAACCGTGCCGTCAAATTAATCATTTAAAACAATAATGACCCATCGATCACTAAAATAACCGTATAAAAGTAAACGAAGATCTTCAAGTAAAATCCATTATTTATCTTATTAAGTAACAAGCTACCATTATTAGGTTGAAAAGGTCAAGCCGTGTAGTTTCGGAGCCTGTGTACCGCTAATTTACAAGATCTTACATCCGTGATTTATTGGCCACAATTCCATGACGCTTGCGCAATGTTTATGCAAAATTCAACCAAGTTATCGGTAAATTATTATAGCGTCATAATGTGCATTGTACAGGAGATAGGGTAACAACAGTCCAGCCGTCGAGAGAATGTGTTCATGACCACTGTCAGTGCGACAACTCTAGTAGCTAATAAAGATAAAGTTAGCAAAACAAATACGTGTTTTGCAAATTTTTTGCGTTTGTATGAAACTGACGGGTGTCAAGAACGCATTCTCTCGTCGGCCGCAATGTAAGAAGATCAGCTTTTTCTTGGGTTACTTGCGGGCAAGTACATCAAAATGTCAATATCTTCATCGAACGGTTTTTTGTGTTTTGTATTCAGCTGTTGTGTTTCATTTAAATTAAATTTAAATGAACCTTGCACGGGCTATGTTAATAATTGGGATAGCTATTAACACAACGGGTTGGGTTGCCTCTAGAAACGTAAACACATTTAATAAGGTGGCACAAGCGATAAGTTTAAGTATCTCATTATAAAGACTCTATGATGCTTTTCCTTTCCTTATTATCGTTGCTAACTTATAAGATTTTTTACGGACGCGAAAAAATCAAGCGTTTCTGCAAAGAACAAATTGAATGAAACACTAGCTCCTCAACAACAAATCGCGATATTTTTACAATTCAAGATGTCACACGTATCTACATATCAGGCGTCATGTCGAAATTATAAATTTCGCTCATACATTCGTTAAAAGGCCACTTTCGGTGAAGAATAACCCGAATTTTGGGCCCCAAAGGTCAATGAGAGGATTACAATGCGTGTGCCCGGTTCATTATTCATTATTATCAGTGTTGCAAGTGCGAATATTTCGGGAAATTGGTGGGTACTTGCACAATTGAGGATCGACTTCGATAAGTGGATGTGTGGGTTCAATTTATCAGAATTCGACAGCATTGAGGTGAATAAATCTTAATGATACGGCCACTGTTGTCAAGTAAGATTCGGATACGTAATATGCAAATGGTGTAGCATCTTGACTTGATTTTAAAAACATGACAGCAAACATATAGGTAACTAATGGTTTGTTAGACAGTATCAGAAGCATAGAAAACAAGTTAGTTGAAAATATTATGGGTTTACAAAACAGTAAATAGTAAATAAGTAAAAATATAAAAAATGTTCACCACTATCCAGACTTTTATTTTTGCAGCAATGGCTGATTATAAAATATCATAAAAAATAAAAGTGATAAATTATTTATTCAAAGCTCTTGTTCTTCAGACAGGACGTCACTCAAAAAGACAGGCTTTACTATTTTTAGAACGCATCTCTCGTCCCAAAGGAATCTATAATATAATATATCTTTAACTAAAGGTTACCTACAGTATTGTACACAGCCATCTAGAAGAGTACACCGATCCTAAGTATCTGATTATGAGTGACTTTTTCATCATATTTTATGTAAAAATTCCTGAAGAAGCGTATAAAAAATAGAATAATAAGAGAGAAGTGAAAATTTAGGGAAAAAATAAGGCGTATTCTCCGGCCTGAGCTAGACAGATCATTAGATTTTTCAGAGCTGAAAGTCCTTAATTTGATGGATTAAGCTTGGGGAGATCATGAATAAATGTACATTATTGGAGGTTGATTAGTGCTTTGAATTGTGTACCTAATTATGCTATTTTTTTTAATCAAAATCGAAGTCATTTTTTTATTTCAGATAAAATAAACCGCGCCATAAAACTTTTACACACAACCAATCAAATAATGTTCAACCACAATTACATACACAAATCAGCACATAATTTGACCAACAATCTATTAGCATTTTAATATCATATTTGTTCTAATAACTGTCGCCTACACATTCAAAGTAATGTGATTATTTGCCTCGGGCTAAACTCAGAAAAAAATGACACAGCATTTTCAACTCTGCTAAGAAGGGATTAGAGCTTGGAATTGAAATTGGCTTTGACTTGTAACTGCCCAAGGGTAGCAGCTGTCAAAGAAAGCTCTACTAGATTTGATTGAGGCGCAGTACCTGATGTGAGTCTGACGTACCGGTTTATTAAACAAATGTTCCAGCTGGTGGTCGCTATGGTTATTTGGTTTTATTGATAAGCATTTGCAAAAAAACTGCTAAAAACAAAAAACTATTTAATTTATTTCCAGTTTTTATTTAGTTTATTGGATAAGGTAGTTTAAGTCTGGGATTTTATATTACTATACAGTCGCCGACTCGTAACTTGGCAAGGTTTTGGGGTAGTGGGAGTAAGGTTACGCAAGTACACTTAGTGCAAAAAATGGTCACTTTTATTGCTTGCCATTATTTTATAGTTATTGCCATAATTTATTTTAAAAGTATAAGTAGTAATTGTATACCTATGTTTTACAAATAAACTTTATGATTTATGAAAAAAAAAGCAAAGTAAAAATAAGGAAAACGACGACTCTTGCCAAGTTACGTGTCTGTACTATTATAATTAAATATGATGTGGTCATAACTACACATTATAAGCTACGGCATACGAGCAATATAATTATGTAATATTTAACAATTATCGAACAGTATGACAGAATTTAAACCGAAACGTGACGGTTTCTCAAAAACCATAGAAAAAAGCTTTTCTACCTCAAGATCTATTATAAATAAAAAAACAGTTAAACAAATAAAAGTCACTCTGTTTAAAAATAGGAATACTGTAATTAAATTCAGATAACTATCTTGTTATAAGGGCATCCATTGAATCAGACAAGGTTGCAGCAAATCTTAATCTTATTACAAAGAGCTTGTTAGTCCGAGAATATTTTTAGAAAGAGAGTCTTTTTAGATACAAAAAAGAAACGTCGTGAACGAAAAAGTTATTTCAGGAACAACAGTTTGCATCAGACATAACTTAGACAGAAATAAGTGCGAAGAGACCCTTTGTAAAGTAAAATAAATTGTGCGTTCCTTTTTTATATACTTTCTCCTCTGTTTCTTTTTTTTATTTAGCTTCTCATTAATCTGTTCAAGGACTCTGAACGAGATACCCCAAGAAGTTTTGTTGTTATTACGCCTTTACGTTTAGTGCCTCTCAAAGTGTTAAAATACATACCTATCTTATCAGTCGTCAGTAGTCAGTGATAATCGTCATAACAACTTGCATCTTGTATCTACTATATTCATGTTATCTATGTAGGCTGCCTTCAGCCAGACATAGGGATAACTTTGGCAGCCGCCATACTCTCGACAATATCAGACGGATGGATTTGATCCGTTATTCAATCAGCCGCCGTGATTGGGCGTTAAATTAAACCGTGTCACACCGCAAAACCAGTGTTTACTTCAATATTACCATTAGGAAGGGTTAACTTGAGGTTCAATGCTGTAAGTTCCTTCGATGTTACATCATCTGATTCACTTCCGACTTGTTTTATACTTCCCATTAGTTAATCTTTGATTTTGAGGTCGTTACTGTCAATTATACGATTACTGGCTACCGAGGTCACTGCGCATGTAATCGTTGTTTGTTTTAGATGATGACCTTAGATTGAATTATATGTGTACTGTCACTCCGGTTGTATACATAAGCCATTAATTTGCATTTTGTTTCTTATTATATTGTACTAGCTTCTTCCCGCGGTTTCACCCGCATAAGTTTTGATCCCGTGGAATATCGGGATAAAAAGTATCCTTTATGTTAATCCAAGTTATAAACCATCTTTGTGCCAAATTTCATTCAAATAAGATCAGTAGTTTTTGCGTGAAAGAGTAACAAACATCCATCCATCCATCCATCCATACAAACTTTCACGTTTATAATATTAGTAGGATAGGTACTGTCAGCCCTTATTTTGCGCGTATTAAAGTGTTTATTTATACGAGTATGTTCATCTATTTAGTTGTCATTGTGATGTATGATGTAGGTTGGTTCTTCGGGTGAAATCCTTTCATTAAACACAGGCTTATTTGACGTTATCAAAGTTTAAATCATGTCAGGAATTAAGGCCACCTGAATTCATCCAACAAAATAATTGCTCTGCCCACATTTGTCTCAGTTTTCACCGAAAACATCAAATGTCCCAATTTGCTAGACAGAATTCATCTGTAATGGACTACTGGCTATTAAAACTTGTGTTTTTGGGAAATTGAGAAGAGAGCACTCTTACAATATTTTACACTATTTACACTAGGCACTAAATTAAAATGACAATTCTAACTATACTAATAAATACAAAATTAAAAGGGCACTTAGGCGTCGAAGTACTCGTTGAAGAAGAGAGTAAATCAAATTTTAATGTTACCTAAATTAACGTTAAGCAAAAAATGGGAGATCAGAAAAACATTTTGAACGACACAGACGACCTCAAATTACCATAGCCGAACCCTATTTTTACCCGTAAGCCAATTAATCCATTAGACGCTTAACTGCCTCACACTTGGCTGGGTTTACATCTTCCGCACGATATTCCCCGCCATTACCAGGTAATGCTCCATCGTCTATTTTTGAGACGGAAATATCCCATCTTAATTGTGGGAGTCTGGTTTATGAGGTTGGTGCATCGGAAAATTGATCAGCGGTTTTTGGAATGGCTGGTGCTTAGACTTTATGTGGCTAGTGTAATTATGAGTCCGTTTTCTGGCGTTTGGAATTTTGTGTCACGAATTTTAAAGAACTTATTATGCTTGATTTTTAGTAGGATTTAGACCTAAGCATATTTTTTGTTTGAGTTTTTATATAACACTTATAATGTTACATTCCTAACGTACCACGATATTTAAAAAAACATTCATCATATTATTATTTTTATATTTTAAGACATCAGTTACAACTTTATTGCTATTGGTGTTGACATAATATAGCTTTGGGCTAGATTATTTCTGTCACCCAGATGATCTGTTTATTTGCCGCCGACGATATTATAATATCATTATGAAAATTGATGAATTGAATCGTTGTTTGATTTAAATTATACTTTGAATATTAATCACCTTTCTATCTGTATCTTAATAATTGATAAATTTATTAATGTTTTACCCGCCAAATAATTTGCAGTTTACGTCAACGCTAACTTTTTGTGACAAAGTTTGTTCGCTAACAAAGATAATAAACAACATACAATTTTCTAACAATATCATAACATTTTTTTGATTATTTGTTTTCTTTGTTACAGATTCTTGGCCATTTGGTGGCCCTTGAAATGCCAGATTACCAAGCGCCGCGCGAGAATGATGATTGTCTTCATCTGGATATTTGCTATCAGCGTCACCACTCCCTGGGTCTTCTTCTTCGACTTGGTCGTGGTGTTCGATGACAACCCAAACGTTAGGCTCTGCCTTGATGTCTGGCCAAACCCTATCAGTGAAGTCCTCTATTTCGTGATTGGCAACCTCATTTTCTGCTACATACTCCCCATGATCCTTATAACCATGTGCTACATCCTAATCTGGATCAAAGTCTGGAGAAGATCGATCCCCACGGACACACAAGACGCCCAGATGGAAAGAATGCAGCAAAAATCTAAAGTCAAAGTCGTCAAGATGTTGGTCGCTGTCGTCATACTTTTCGTCTTATCTTGGTTCCCGCTGTATCTCATCTTTGCCAGGATTAAACTTGGTGGACCAATCCAAAAATGGGAGGAAGAAATGTTCCCCGTTGTTACACCTCTGGCACAATGGCTGGGTGCTTCCAACTCTTGCATTAACCCAGTACTATACGCGTTCTTCAACAAGAAGTACAGGAAGGGTTTCGTTGCTATCATCAAGAGTAGGAAGTGTTGCGGGAGGCTACGCTACTACGAGACGATTGCTCTGCAGTCATCGAGCACGTCAACGAGAAAGTCTTGGCATTACAATAATAACAATCATCCATCAATCACTCGACGATCTCCTCCCGTCGATAAGAATGCGGTGTCCTTCATTTACAATCACACGGGAGTTTAAGAGGTTAAGAAGTGCGCTTTGGATTTTGAATTAGAGCCATGGTCGGCTTTGCGTCGGGCACTCGGGCCACGAGCGGCCGGAGCGACGCGTCTCAGCATATCGACACAATACGACATTTCCTATTGTACGTTTTAATTCAACAGTTTGGTGTTGTCTTGTGCGAGAACAGTTTAATGACCTTCAAACTAGCATAGAATAGTTAAGTGAACATAATCAGTGTTTTTTAATAATGCTAGTAGTAATAACTTGTAACTTTTATACGTAAGTCGGTTAAATGTTTTAAGGAGATTTTATTTTTACACTGATTGTAATAATATTAGGAGCGTACGAAGGAAACGCACATCGAGCACAAAAATGTAAAACGATTTTATAGTTTTAGTTTATTGTTTCATATATTTATAAATACCATATTCATGACTTTCTGTTACATATTATTAACATAATTTGAATCCACTACAAATTAAAACTTTATATATGTACGAAAAATGTATTACCACTTTAATTGTTTTCTTAATCGAATAATCCCATATCTCTTTTGATGTTATATACATCCAAACTATTGATGTTTTTTACAAAAAGCTAAAAAATAAAAATACAAAATTAAAAATGCTGAAACAAAACACTACTGACAGTACAAAAATAATATTTCGTAGAAAATAAGCTTTCGAAATTAAAAAAAGAAACAATAGTATATTCGTACTTTTATGTTGTTTAATATTTAATATAAAAACAAATTTGTTTTTATATTTTAGTTCTGAAATAGTATTTTAACACTAAGCAAATATGATTTTAGTAACCTGTTAAATTACGAAGTTTACACAAATGTCAGTTAATCAAGGAAATAATTAATGTATGATGGTATTAATTTAATGCGATTTTTAATAGAGAATTTAGATTAGGATTAGGATTAAAGTAGTTGTTGCGACAGCAATAAATTTGTTAAACGCTCGTTAAAACTGTGACTAGGTTCTTGGAGATATATTTAACGTTGTTGATAAAGTTGTGGAATTTTGACTTGGACATGTGCCTAAAGAATAATTTCATTGTTAAATAATTATTATCATTCGTAAAGGTACCTACATTGATTCAATGCAGATGAGGATAGCAGAATAAAATTATTTAATGTTAGTTAATTTATTGATTAAATTTATAAAATTATCCATCGATTAGGTAATAATGTGTTTACCTACTTTTGGTAAATTTTTCATTATGCACTTAGTTCAATCTGTACTTTACAAGCAATAGTTAAATAAAAACTGCATGTCCTTGTCAAAATGAACAGATGAGCTTCTAATCACCATAGTAAGGTAAAAAATAATAATTTTAGATGGTCTCAAGTTTAACAACTCTTTCGTAAGTTATGAGAGCCTGCGCTAAGCACAGGCCAATAGCCGCTTAAAATGCACAAAATGATACCAAATAACATAACTATAGTATATTTTTAAAATAATATTAACTTGAAGTGGGAAATAACAATATTTTGGTGATTTCTAGGTTAGTTATACTGTAGATATTGAAATAAACGTGAACTTTTGCATGTTAATATACAATTTTTGTTTTTGAATTAATGTAATAATATTTTATTGATCCATGTTTATTTAATAATTCGATGTAAAAACCTATAAATGTTCGCTGTTTATCAATCGACAAAATAAATCGTATTTTTATTTCTCACAAAACATTAATTAATTATTGACATAATGGTACATAATAATTGAATATTATATCCCAATATTATATTATACTACCTATTAGATGTTTTCAATAACCGCACACTTTCATAGACGATATTTAGATGTAATGTTTTATTTATAATAAAATAAAAATAAAAACAAAAATATTTTTCTACTTAACAGCATTGGGAATGGAGCAATCCTACTTAATTTTATGGAATGAATGTTTCTCTTGTGCAATTTTCTCTAACTTCTTCTGTATTTGATTATTTATGTATGTTAGAGTTTTTTTCTGCACTGCAGTGTATTTGTAGGCATTATTTTGTTTTCGTTGTGTAGGATATCAAAGACGAAGTCGAAGCTTGCAAGACTGATATAATTGCTGGACTCCTTCAAAAGGACAATTCGTGTGATAGTAAAAATGGATTTTGAATTCGACTATTTTTGTAATTTTAAGCTTACCCCTAGCTTATTAAATCTGTTATTTTCTTATATTTTCAAATAATTTTGTTTAAAAGCTTCCTTAATTTTGTGTGACATGAAAAATATCTTATTTGTAGAGCATCAAAAAATATTTTAAAGATTATTTTCTATTCAATAAATTTTACAAAAAAAAGAAAATCGAATAAAAAAGGAACGTAAAGGCAATATGTAGAGAGGATAGTATCATGCTGAGCATGTCATCTTGAGTAAGTACTTGAAAGTGATAAATAAACGATGTTTCTGCCCTAAAAAAACAGCTGGCAGACAATATTCCAGGGCTAGAAACGATTTATACACAAAGTCTAATTAAAATCGGTCCAGTAGTTTAAGATGACATACGAGTACATACAGTTTTTTACTCAAAGAAAAATAATTTTAGTATATCAATAAATTTTGTTTTAGTAAAATTAAGCTTTCATTTTCGAAATGTGGGCTTGTTACATATTTGTAAATGATATTCACAATAATAATTATTGTATAGAAGATATACCTAATTAAAAATTAATATAGTGTTTAACTTTTAAATATAATATTTTCACGCAATTAACTATCGGTAGTAGTTGTATACTATCATTGTTGCCTTTTTAACTGAGGCTTAATAAACAATAATGATCATTAATAACTTCAATTTCTGGAAAATTACTATTTTCCAACCCAATAAAAGTATAATGTGTGGACTATTAAGAAACTTATAAAATAAAGAAATAAGTGAGCACAAATATTTATAACGCTTAAGTTGAAAGTAGGCAAGTTAACACCGTCGCCTTACACTCTAACTTAGCTTAATCTATTTCGCACAGAAATTCTTGTAATTTCGCAAGATTTTACTAAGCCTCAGATAAATTAAGCGTGTATAATATAAACATAATAATTATACAATTATACATATACGTCATGTCTAACTACTTTAAATAAATAGTTTTATACTTATTCTTATAAAATGTCTACTATGACGTGTTGTTTATAATATAAATTGTTCGATAATTATACATATACCTATTTATACAAGATAATTGGTAACACATAATTCTTTGTAAATAAATTGAATTAGAATAATAAATAATATATTACAATTTTATTTATTTTATTTGTATAATAAATATAAGCGTTTCTGTATAATATTGCTGTTGTTTATTTGCCGTGTTTGGTGTTAGATGATAGTATTTAATAAATAATTATGTGTAATAATAATAATGTGAGACCTGATTTAGACGTTAAAATAATACATTCATAATATAACAAAATATTTCTTCTTGTAATCTTAAACTGTTTGATGTTATGACAAATTGTAATAGTTATTTCATTAAAATGGTTTAATAATGTAGTATATAGCATAAAAGCTTGTAGTATAGCCGTTTACTAGAATTTGTAAATGTATGAATTATACTGTACATTTATGTATAAATAGAAGTTTGATGTTTTAAGCAATGTTAGGTGATTTTTAGGAGTTTAGTAAGCTTTTTTAGTGGAAACTGTTAATTTAATTATGATACATTAGTAACATCACTTTAGTAAATTTAGAGATACGTAATATTCAAAAGTAGAGATGTTCATAATTAAATAAGCAAGTTTAATATATTTCAATCAACACAAGATTCCTATATATTGTAACAGAAGCAATCTTTGACATATGAAACTTTGACTATAGTCCGTACAATCTACCAACATATCAATGAAAGTAACCTCCCGGCTCGAAGACATTTTTTTAAGAAATCTTAGAAATTTTCATATTATTTTTGTAAAAATTTGACACAAATTTGATACTTTCCTTATTTCCTTTCACTATTTTTAGTATACATAGAAATATTGTTCTTCTTAGTGAGTTTCGTTTCACGTAGGTATCGAGACGCCTCGAACTTGCTATGATTAGTATCGATTTGTTATACCTAGTCTAGATCTATTTTCCCAGCTAGTTTTCGTCTGAGACAAATTGGCCCGTTTTGCTACTTAAGTAGCTCATGAATCAGTTTTGGTAATTCAGATTAATTTATGACCTTTGGTCCGTGATTTTCTCAATAGGCAATATAAATTTTAATTTATATTTTCTATGAAAGCCACTCCGTTAGTACTTTTGCAATCAATTCCTATTCAGGAAATAAGTTTTGAATGGCTGAAAATTAATAAATTGTAAAATCATTTTAATTATTGAGAAAATGGATACTTATTAAATACATTTATTAGCAAAATTATAATTAAATATTTTTTAATTAAATTAGCGAATTGTTTTATTTGTTATCGTAGTATTTATAATAGATTTTAAGTTTCGTTCTGTTTTAGGAAATAAATTGTTTTACCCCACCAGAAATTTTATAAAAAACGTTAGGGTTTTATTACATACAATGAGTATTTCTGTAGAATTTTATTCGTCAATTGAAATAATTTTCATTAAGTAACTATTACTTGCTTATTTGGAAAGTAGACATAAATATCCTAAAATAATGTTATAGTGATTTTGTACTTCAAATTATTTACGACATTTTGTTTATTAGAACATAATTATGCATAATAACGAAAAACAGAGATTTTAGATGTTCATTAAAATGTTAATTTTACAACTGCATTTCAGTAACTAGGTAGGTACTTACTTTTCTTTTAAACATCACAAGTAGTGTCCTTAACATCAGATCACAGATATTTTTAGATAATAGTTAATAAATCAGATATTTCTTTTAACTGAATACTAATAACTTTATATCTCATGATTAATTGATTAGACATACTTTTCAGAAACGATCTGTGGTCTTTTGTCTATGATTTGATTGAACATTAATATAATTATTCTAAAATATGTGTGTTTTAGCAACGGCGGTATCAAATAGTTGTTTTTGCAGTTACAGCTTAGATAACAATTCATATTGGATTAATATTAACCTAACATGCAAACACTATTGTATGTGAAGTAAATAAAAATGTAAAATTTATATCACCATTGTTTTATTACCTAAAAATCCTCTATTCGCTCCTTCAGCGACAAAATATCAGAGAGAGAAAACAAAAATGTCGTGAAAGACAAATATACAAGGATATATCAAGAGGAGTAATAATAGCTTTTTCCTGTTTACTATAGACAACAAAGTTCAACCATCAATATTTTGCCTGTCAATAAGGCCAAGTATGAAAATATCATTAAAAGACCACTCTACATTTAGTTGGAGGTAAGTAGAGGCATTGGCAAAGAAAAGAGAGGCAAAGCAGTGGGTGAAGTCAGGCTGTGGATGCTGATATTTGATGACAATAAGTACGTACCTGAATAAAATATCACTGAAACGCCGTGGCTAACCGAAATAAAGCAACTTGACTGTACAGCATATAAAAAAAACTAAACTGATCTTTCTTATCTGCAGAATCTGGTCCTTCTAACATAAACTCAAACTCAAATCATTTAATTCAACTAAACCTATTACAGGCACTTTTGAATTGTCAAAGGGTCAGTCAGTCAGAAAGATGAAGCTAGTTGCCCATTCCAAAGCGTAGGTACCTATGGAGAAGAACGGGCAAGAAACTCCATGGACACTCTTTTAAATCATAAAATTGTTACAAAATATTTGATACATCATCATACATCAAAAAAAAAGGATAAGAAAATTCATATATACATTTCAATGTATGTAGGTATAATTTATCTGCATTGGTGCGAGTGTGAAAACTAATGCAAAGTATTGCATAGTTTCAAGTAAATAAAAACATAATTATAAACATTAAGGCACTCCTTATTTAGTCTTATAAGAATACCTCATCATTTCAGCCGAAAGACGTCCGCTCGGCCACTTCGACCGGTTATGTGCTTCTCGCATGGAGCGGATTCCTGCGCCCTTTACCAGGTTATGTGCTTCTCGCATCGAGCGGATTCCTGCGCCCTTTACCAGGTTATCGATCCACCTTGTGGAAGGCTTTTCAACGTGAACATCAGAATGACTGGCCAAAATGACCGATCAGGTTTAAAATATGACTAAAATCTAATACCTATTTGCTACTATTTGATACCTTTGTTTAAATAATTGGTACCTAATTAACAACTGAGAAAATGAATTTAAAAAAGGGGCAGTCATTCTGATGTCAGGATGACTGCCCACGTTTAGAATATCCACGTAAGGGATCCAAAATTTCAATTCGCCTTTACAAAAATTTAGTACCTATTTAATACCTAAACATATTATATTTTTTCTAGATTTTTAGGGCAAAGAATAAAGATTTTCTTATAGATTGACTGGCCAAAATGACCTAGCAGCTTTAAAATATTACTAATACCTAATTACTACTATTTGATACCTTTGTTTAAATAATTGGTACCTAATTAACAACTGAGAAAATGAATTTAAAAAAGGGGCAGTCATTCTGATGTCAGGATGACTGCCCACGTTTAGAATATCCACGTAAGGGCTCCAAAATTTCAATTCGCCTTTACAAAAATTTAGTACTTATTTAATACCTAAACTTATATTTTTCTAGATTTTTAGGGCAAAGAATAAAGATTTTCTTATAGATTGACTGGCCAAAATGACCTAGCAGCTTTAAAATATTACTAAAATCTAATACCTAATTACTACTATTTGATACCTTTGTTTAATTAAATAATTGGTACCTAATTAACAACTGAGAAAATTTAGATCTCCACGTAAGGGGTCCAAAATTTCAATTCGCCTTTACAAACATTTTGTACCTATTTGATACCTAAACATACATTTTTTCGAGATTTTTTTTTACTATGTTAAATAATACAGAAAGTCAAGTGTGTTTTTTCCATTCTTTACAATTAAGTTCAATTTATACGATTATTAATAATACTACCAATCAATAACAATTTCCGACTGCGAGATACTGATAAAAGCTAACATCCATATGTTAGCTTCGAACTATATTTTTTTTATATAATTATCGTTGTCATCGATAGTTGCTGCTTATAACGAGTTGATTTCTATGTAATATGGCACACACACACACACACACACACACACACACACACACACACACACACATGGTTTTTCAGGCCATCGGTGTGTCGAGCCCTATGAACATTCCGAGTTTATGTCTAGATGGTGTTCCAATAGGCCGAGTGGACCAATTTAAATATCTAGGGCATCTACTCACCGAGGACCTTAAAGACCATGCTGACATGGATCGGGAGCGGAGGGCACTGTCGGTGCGAGCGAACATGATAGCTCGCAGGTTTTCGCGTTGTACTACGGGTGTGAAGGTCACGCTTTTTAGAGCGTACTGCACATCCCTATACACGTGTAGCCTGTGGGCTGACTATAGTGAGAGGGCATACAGTGCCCTCCGTGTCCAGTTCAACAACGCGTTCCGGGCGGTGTTGGGGCTGCCCCGTTTCTGTAGCGCATCAGGGATGTTCGCGATGGCGCGCACTGATTGTTTCCACGCTTCTATGCGTAAGCGGTGTGCGTCCCTGGTGCGCCGGGTGCGGGCCAGCCCAAATCCTATCCTGGCAATGATCGCGAACAGGCTGGATTGCCCTTATGTCCGGCATTGCTGTGGCAGGCATGTTGTTGTTCCAATGCCGACTAGAAGGTTGTAATTATTAAGTTATTTTTGTTTTTTATATTTTTATTTTTGTGACTAATAATGTAATGAATAAGTTTAATTTAATTTATTTTATTTTATTTTATATTTTATTTTATTGTCTTGTAAAGTGTACTAGGTTAAGGTTTCTATGGGTCTATGCCACCCGAAATAAAGTTATTATTATTATTATTAATATAAAATAATTTGAGGCTTATTGCATTAAAGACAGTTACTAAGTCGTTAAGTGATTACCTAAAATTAAATTGACTGTGATTATTTTTGCTAACTCGCCATGAAAAGGGGGAGGAAATCTTTAGTATCTTTAGAAGAACAAAGAAAGCGTTATGTGAATTCAAAAAGTATTTTGCAAAAAAAATGACATCCCGTCACGGCGTGATCCAGTGTTTGAGGAAATCAGTCAGTTATTAACGTATCGAATGTCAACAAAAGCATTTTTTGACTGTGCTGATTGGGATACTTTTGCTGAATATTTGTTTATTATATTTAATACATTATTTTTATATGAAATACATAATTATTATTTTTTATTATGTTTTTTATATTTATTTTTTTAAAGACAGCGGCGATGAACAAATCTTAACTAAGGCGCCTTGTTGCAGTAAAAAGATGATTCTGTTTTATTTTTCATTGTGTTATATTTATATTATATGACTTTCTGTATTACATTGTAAACAAAAAACCTCTAATAAAATCTTTATTCTTTGCCCTAAGAATCAAGAAAAAAATATATATTTTAGGTATCAAATAGGTATTAAATTTTTGTAAAGGCGAATTGAAATTTTGGAGCCCTTACGTAATGTGGGCAGTCATCCTGACTTCAGAATGACTGCCCATTTTTTAAATTCATTTTCTCAGTTTAGGTATATATTAGGTACCAATTATTTAAACAAAGGTATCAAATAGTAGTAATTAGGTATTAGTAGATAATATTTTAAAGCTGCTAGGTCATTTTGGCCAGTCAATCTATAAGAAAATCTTTATTCTTTGCCCTAAAAATCTAGAAAAAATATAATATGTTTAGGTATTAAATAGGTACTAAATTTTTGTAAAGGCGAATTGAAATTTTGGATCCCTTACGTGGATATTCTAAACGTGGGCAGTCATCCTGACATCAGAATTACTGCCCCTTTTTTAAATTCATTTTCTCAGTTGTTAATTAGGTACCAATTATTTAAACAAAGGTATCAAATAGTAGCAAATAGGTATTAGATTTTAGTCATATTTTAAACCTGATCGGTCATTTTGGCCAGTCATTCTGATGTTCACCTTTTCAACTACGCTAAGAATACCTACTTAAGAATAACAACTAAATGTTTACTCACAAGTAGCAGTGCTTAACCAAAAGGTTACAATGTCAATCATTGTTTCAAGTAGAGATCATTAAGTACCTATGAGGTTATTAAATTAGATATAGTTAGGTGTAAAGTGTCAACGATATCGGATTGTAATCCACACATTATCACTGTATTGTGAGGATTTAATTAATTAGGATTACAGATTGAGTTACAACATCATTAAGGTGAGTGAGACCTACACAGAAGAGTAGGTAAATCTTTTTGCGTGATATTGACTAACTAGCTTCAGCCCGCACTTCTTCCGCGTGTAATGTCTTGTCCCCCGCCCCACCGTCGCATCGTATTGCCTAGCCGCGCTATTACTTCAGCCCGCACTTCGTCCGCGTGTAATGTGTTGTCCCCCGCCCCACCGTCGCGTCGCATCGTATCGCTGCGTACTTCGTTTTCTTTGTGGCTGTTCGTTTTTGCTCCTAAGCAGTCTAGGGTGATGTTAAGTAGCCTTTTGCAAGAGTCGGGCTATAAAATACAAAAATAATTTTTCAACTACGACTTTTACGTTTTCCAACTTCCGACTTTTAGAGATTAGCGCGTTCAAACAAACAAACAAACTCTTCAGCGTTATTATTAGTACCTATATAAGATATTATAAGATTTAGGTAAATAGTAGCACGTCACTAATACCAAAACAGAGATAGGCACTTACCTACTTAGTGAAAACGATAAGATATTATAAGATTCAAAAATATGGTTTATTTGATAACAGTATTAGTCATACGACGTATCGCAACAGATTGCAAGTACCTACTTACATTAAAGTTGTTGACATATTATTATGTAATTTATGTTTATTGATTGTTATGTACACAAATGTTTGTGTTTGTCTTGTTGGTTGAAGCGCCGAATTTCAGGCCCTAAACGTTAACACAATGACCGCATAACTATAGTTAAAATGAAGTTCATTGTGTTTACACTAAACTTTACTACGTAACATATAGTGTCGTAGTCGACCAGTAAATGCTATAGTTATCTTATACGTTATAATAAAGGCTACTCTTGAAAATACAAATCAGCATAAAGTGGATAAAATAAAATAGATCGTTCTGATGGAGACAAGTTAAACGCAGAACGCCTGATGAGCACAACATTTTACGACTAACTAAAAATTGGGATGCTCAGTGATCAGGCGTTGCGTTAGTCATTTGCACGCATTGTACCTACATAGTAGCAGTACCTAGTATATATATGATAGGGGTGCTATTAGGTATAAAAACTCAGTCCCCCCTTATTACAAGACATGGTTTTTCTTTAGATCAGAAAGCAAATTCCCACGATTAAAATCGGTCAAAATCTAGTCGCAATCTCATCTCAGTGACAATCAATGTCCAAAACTTGTAAAACATGGTAGGGAAGTTAGAGGTATTTTTGACAGATTGAGACTGAGATCAGACTGTAAACGATGTTAAAATGACACCACCGAGCCACTTATTGAATTAAGAACCTACCTGTTATAGAAATGCAGTTCTTTGTACAAAAATGACAGCTTAGTTCCGTGATAAGTTGTCATTTTAGTATTAAGAACTTTACCTTAATCGAAATACAAATCCTGCCCCAAAGGTTTAGACTAGAACTATACATTATGTCACTAAGTAAGTATATGTTTCTCGCAATCGTTTATTTTATCTTACAAATAATTGTTATTATTCAGATTGAAATATTAAAATAGCATTTTATTCCATGAATTCTAGGGCTAAAGCTTGAGTTCTAGCCATTCTGGGCCCTAATTTACTATGGCCTGACCTGACATAATGATCCCTTACTTCGAAACCACGTCAATTCCTTAGTTAAACCCGACATCTGCTATTATCGTATTCTCTATGACACAATGAATGAAACTGCGTGAAATGAACGCGAAGTTGGCGTGGTTTGAACTGTCAAAATACATGTTGTGCATACGGTTGACATTTCGATTCCTTGCCGTTAACAAGACACGATATTGGCGTGTTTTGCACGTGGTAAGATTACGCGGGGAATAATATGTAATTACAATACAGATTTGGGGCTCTGGTGTGTCGATGCGCCATACTACTGCCACATACATAGTTATCCCAAATAGTAACAAGTTTTTTGATGTAATAATAAGTCATAAATAGTCCCGTTTTCGTTACAAAACATGAAATATCATACCGGACGTTTGTAGGTATGTTCTTTTTCGTCATAACATTATGATTTATGACTGATAGGATTAGTTTCAATAATGATTGAGATAATAAACTTACTTAAATACCTGTCTCTGAATTTACAACCGAAATTGTGAAATGAAATCATTAACCCAAGATCTACTTAGTATATCTAGAACAAAACCGAGAGATCAACCATGTTTGAATAACTTAGACAATGATATCTTGTTAAGGCATTAATTAATTTATGAATCAGCTAAAGATCAACCAATATTCTCTTCAATAGAGATGCCTAGGGTCAATTAATACCTATTGTCCAGCGGATTACTAAAAATTTCTCCTTAGGATCAATTATTTTGCTGTAGAAATAATAAGCTAATATTTAAAATAATGACATACCTACATGTGAAAAAATAAGCAAAATAATCATAGGGCATCAAAAAATTCGTCCGCATCGCTGTCAACAGGAACAATGCCCAAAAGGCTGGCAGCATTGGCCACGTTGTATGGCGATGCTAATTCTTTGGCCAAGAAACAGGCAAGCCCTCTGGTCACGTGAAGAGTCGACTAACCGTTTGGCGATATCTCGAAAAACCGTGTGGGCACTGGGACCCCATGGGCCTAGTGTTTCAACCCCAAACGGCTCGAACATATAACTCCCAATCAGGTTGGAATATTTTCGCCGTTTGAGGTTTTCTGCACCAGCAGCAGCCACTCCAGCACAGCCCACCGTGCTAGGAAGATGGGATGGCGCAAGGGCGTCGACACAATACATGTTGCATCCCACACCAAATGTCTGCCTAACTTCCAGGGCATTATGGCCATTCCGTCTGGTCTCTTCCATCGTCGCGTGCCAGGCCGTTGGGTTCTAAAACAGCTGGCACCCCGGCGCGGCGGTGACAAGAGCACGATGGAAGATCCTAAGTATTGTTCCATAGCATGACCTTTCTGCCCTAGCTTCGAATCAATGGGTGTAATGTTCCGCGGAATTAAAAGAAGTATTATGGATTGTTTGTTTAGAAGCAAATGTTTTGTAATTCTGTTGTTAAAATATAGCAATTTTTTTTTATCTGCTGTATTTTGTGTGTGCTGATAATATTTGTTGTTTTGTATTCACAGGAAACAAGCCCTTATACGAATAATAAAAACACCAGAAAGGCAGAAAAACAGAATGAAAAAAAAGTAGTATTTGATATCTGTCTGTGTGTTTTACTACGAATATTAATGCAGTTTTCACCATCATTTAGAGATTTACTCTGGAACGTTTATGTGTATAGCATAATCAGCCTTTATCGATACCACTGGACTAGGACGAGCCCTGTGTTCTCTGTGAGAGGGAGTGGGCCGTAATCAATGGCGGATGTCTCATGTCTTTGAGATTTTGGTTCTAGGGCATGCCAAAATATTAAAGTATTATAGATATTTGTGTGTATAGTTAATTAAATTTACTTAGATTTAGCAAAGAAATCGCGATGTTTTGAATGGTAGAGTTGTCGACCCAACAAGGTCTCGACACAATAAGCATGGGGATACTGACAATAACAACTAACTTAAAACAATGGGTAGGTACATATCCTTCCTAACTTTTTTCAAAGGCCATCAGTTCAGTGAACCATCAGACACAGTTCCCAGCACAGACAGGACGGGTCCATCACTGTGATTGAAGTCATCCCTCACTTACACCCGCAATTGTAGTCTGAAAGGACGCGGACACTGATTTGAACACATCGGCTCAGACAGATTAGTTTTTAATAACGCCTTTGAAAGAGTACGTTGACTTCATTAGGAAATACGAGAAACTGAGGGAAGGTTTCTTATGCCCGTTTTCGCTAACACACGACACTTATATGTGGGTAATGCCTAAAAACCAATGTTGGATTTTCAACGCTCGGCGAAACGCCGATAGTTGTAAATTGAACAGTGTAACATAACAAATATTGAAGCATACCAGTAATGTAAGTAACACTAGGCAACACCTAAATGTACGGTAGTTTTACGTACACCTAGTGCGATCCTTGTATCTCACATACGGTAGTTTTACTTACACCTAGTGCGATCCTTGTATCTCACATACGGTAGTTTTACTTACACCTAGTGCGATCCTTGTATCTCACATACGGTAGTTTTACTTACACCTAGTGCGATCCTTGTATCTCACATACGGTAGTTTTACTTAAACCTAGCGCGATCCTTGTATCTCACATACGGAGTTTTACTTACACCTAGTGCGATTTAAGTATTGTATTACGACAGCATGAAGTATGTGAGGACAGAATACTTTTTTTTGTTAGCTAATATTGTGTCCCACTGCTGGGCAGAGGCGTCACTTTTTTCCTTCCAAACCATGTCTTGTGTGATATCCGGCCAGGATGGCCCTATCATTTAAAAAATATTGATTCATAATTCCAAGGACAGACGACTATAATTAAAAAAAAAAATATGTCTAACAATACCTATATCAATATCAATCGCAGGAAAATCTCAGGCTTATGAACAATAAACCGGATACGTTTTACACGACTGAATATTTTTCAATAAAATCGTACAGGAACCTAGACTTTTGTATACATATAATTATGCCTTTATATACCTTTTAGTAAAAATACAAAAAACACAAGTCAACGATTTTTTTGAAATAATGATGTATGAAAAACAGGTTTATGTCTATCACAATATATTATTTTGCTACACACACACAAAAACACACAAAACACTTGATTTATATGAGAAATTTATTTTGATTGTCTTATAAATCTACATATGTGTCTCTACCTACCACGTGTGACTATCTGCATGTTAATCTAAAGAAACTTGATATTGCTGTATTGTTAATATTCTTTCAATGTGACGACAATTGAGCAGAGGTCACCAAAAAGGTAATTAATTATGTCCTGTTGAATACTGTTAATAAGTATTAATTATTCAGAAAGGTATAAAATATATAACGATCAGCACCCTAATTGCGTAACGTAACACGCTACCAATCTCAGTAAGAATCATACTGAAGGATATTGCTAATCCATTGCTTCATATGTTCGAAAAATTTGTCTGCTCAACAACGTAAATAACGCAATGAATGTTGTTGAACTGTCAAAATGAAACCCATTGCTACTGACAGTGTGGTTACACCATTACCCTGCTGGTTAGTTACTGGTCAATCTCAAACGACTCTTACAGACAGAGTGGTATTTGCAAATAAATTAAGCTTAGGTATAGGTGGTAGAGCGCAGCGCTTCACTCAGCAACAGAGATATTTCTATAGCAGCAAACAATTCGTGTGACACTAGATCATCATCATCATTTCAGCCGAAAGACGCCCACTGCTGAAGTTGGCCTCCAAGCACCGCCACTTCGACTGGTTCTATGCTTCCCGCATTCAGTGGATTCCTGCAGCCTTCATAAGGTCTGTTCTGTGAGCAATGTGCCCTGCCTGTTTATGTAGTTTATTTGGGATCGACGCAACATGTCTATCTCTTCCATACTACTCTAAATAGTCGTCACCCATCGTTTCTTTTTCTACTCTTATAGCCATCATATAAAACTGAAACTTCCTCAAGACATTTCTCCGCATCACTCCATACCATGACAACTGATTTCGACACAACTTTTCAGTCCGAGATGTAACATCTAGATTTGTTCTATCAAAATCCAAGCCAAAGTTATGATTCAACATAGTATCCTTCAAATACAAGCCTAAAATATAATTCCTCGAATAGAAAGTATTATCCGAATGGTCTAAGCGATCATGAACTGGTGTTTTTGGGTCAGTGGCGCAAGGCCGGCCCCGATGCAGTAGGCTCCGTGCTTTTATTTGTCGAGGATACACCTACAACACGTGAATGCGTTTTATGGATAGTCGTCTATGCGATTATTTATTCATTGATTGAATCTAACAGTGGCTCGTAGCTAAATGATAACAGCCGCACGGGTCGATCGAAGATTAAGCTGCGGTTGGCTCGTGGATGGGTGACCATGCATTACATATCGAGACGAAAAAACGTTAAGCCGTTGGTATAGGCTGTCATTCATAGATCATTGACAGTCTTTATGGGTGGTGTAAAACCCAAAAGTCTGACAACCAGTCTTACCAAGGGGTATCGTGCTACCCAGTAACTGAGTTGTTGGGGTCAGATAGGCAGTCGTTCTAAGAAAAATAATGGTATTCAGCTGCATTCGGTTAGACTGGAAGCCGACCCCAACATAGTTGGTGTAAGGCTAGACATTGATTTCATTGGATCTCCAGCAGAGGCTACAGACCACATCGTTCACTTATAATCTGGGTAGGTTAAATTAGTTTAAGATCAAGGACAAATTAATTTGAATAAATCGTAATACCACCATTTAATTAAGTACGAAAACGTTTTGTAGTCGACTTTTTTATTTGCCTAAAGACAAAACATAAAACAAATCTAAATTACAAAAATAATTGTGAAGCACTTACCTATTATAACTACTATTTGTAATTCTACCAGCAGCTTAGCGACAAGAGTGTTGGACAAAAAGCTTTCCGTTTCAGTTACATAAATGAACTATCTTAGTCCTTACGCTGTAAAATGTGACTAAACTGTCAAGTAAAGGGAAAAGTATGATAACAGGGTCTGCATGCATTACAATCGCGGATTTAGTGCTTCATAATTAATTATGACATTTGACTTAAAAATCTTTATAAATTGAGACAAGGCCATCAATCCTATAAATTCTGTGGAACGATTAACAAAATACTTAAATTATTTTTTGGGAGATAGATACCTAATAAGTCAGGCTAAGGTGGTATCAAAATTATGTAAAAGAGGTTGTATACCTAGTAGAATAATCATGGATCGTCAAAAACAACCACAATAATATGGCGCTGCTGCCGCAGGGTATTATTCTAAGTCCAATGCACTATTAACACGATTACAAACTATTCTAGTTTGTCTCCTAAATCTGAATCACTATAAATTACGCTGCAATTGTCCAATAAATCTACTGCAACAATTAACTCTCCTGTCTGGGCGCGACCCAATAGCCTGGGGTCAAGGTTCATCGCTCATACTACGTAGGTAGTACATATTGCACTTTGGTTGGTTCTTGCGTTGATTTGCTATAGGTACTTAATATATATTTTCAACATGCATTCGTTCATTTCATGAACAAATTGCAAAAACATTAATATTGAGAACAGGTTCTGTCTTGGTTAATAATTAATTAGTATACTAAAAGTCAATGCCAAAGTTTAGACACATTTTTTTTCCTTTTTTTATTAAGTATGGCATCTTGATATTTGGTCACCTAACCTGGCTAACCTTGAATATCTGGCTTCATAGCCTAATTAGAGCTGCAAACTGCAACGCTCTCTTTCTGGATTAATTAGGTATGGATGAAAGTGGACTCCAAATAACGACAGGAGAGTATTGCAATTTAAGTAATTTCATTGAACGTTAAAAATTACTTACTTATGTAAGTAATTTCTAAGCTAGAAGCTTGTTACTCGTAAAAGTCCAATCTGAACTTCAAGCGAGCTGTGAATCAAACGATAATATTAAATAGAACACCCGTCAAATTGTTCTGCGGTTATCCAATAAATAAAACGCTTCGATTGGTATCCTGTGCGGCGGAGTGCCCCAGTGAGTGCCGGAGGTCAAGGTACGGCTTTATTATTGAGTTTCCTGTGTAGGACGAGCATTTTGCTCTTTGCAAATTTTTACGTTATTGTGTAATAGACTAGTTTTTTGGTTTTCACCAGAATTTAGAGAATTTATTCCGTACGGCTGTATAATACATTCATATTAACACATAATATAGGTAATAAGGAAAACTCAAAGTTTTGTCAAGTCGTAAAAGCCGCTTGTATAAGATAAGATTGCACTTCCTTAGAACTACTAGCTTCGTGAAAAATGAGTAGGTACATGTAAGTATCGCCCGTTCCACCATCTCCAGATAAGTTCCGGGAAAGTTATGTGATGTATAATATCATACCAATTTGGTTTCATATGTCAATTGAGACAGTGTCTATCTGAGCAATGTGATTTTGTGAAATAGGTGCTTAGTAATAGTTAGAATTTTGTGAGACTGAACCAAAATATCTTCATCAATAGTGTAAATATTTTAAAGCTCTTAGGTGCTAATATGTATGTTTAAAGTATATATATTAAAATCTTCTCACGCTCATATATTTCAACAGCTGTCCAATAAATTCAGTGCAATATTGATTATCTTGTGCGGTGTTGACCCAATAGCTGGTCAAGGTGCAGCGCTGATATATTTACTTCAGGACTCGTATTAACTTTCATACAGGGTTATTGGAAAAAAAGCCAACAACCTCTTAAGAGGTCATTATACTCGTCATTATGAACAACTTTTACTATGGGACCAAACCTGAAATCGCGAAAAAAAAATCTGCTGTTCCCTACATTTTGACGAGTTAACCGAACATAAATGTAGGAACAGCTGATTTTTTTTCGCGATTTCAGGTTTGGTCCCATAGTAAAAGTTGTTCATAATGAAGTTTTCAATTTGAAGTTTTCATCATGAAGTTTTCAATTCAATTAAATGAAGTTTTGGCCTAGAATACAAAACTGTTTAAGAATAATTTTCAGGTTATTAAAAAGCAGTTTTTGAATGCAATTTTTGTTCTCTGTATGATAAGTGGTCCTTGGCGGCTTGCCCTGAAGTGGGACAAAAGTAGGCTGGTGATATTATTATTAGTTACTCAATACCTACTTAAATGTAAAAAAAAACTGATGCCTTTTCACTTGTATTTTCTTAGGTTCCCCACAAAGCTCGAGTCCTAGAAGCCGCATAAGTCAAAGATTTTCTAGTATTTAGTCAAGAAAAAGTCCCATAAATTATCGTTGTTACGGTAATCGGGCGGTGCAATTGATAGTCCTGTGCGCAGCCGCCCGCGCCCCAATAACTGAGGTCAAGGTCCTGCGGAGTGTCGTGTGTTATATTGACGTTTATGTCCTTTTCGAATTGTTGGTTTAAAAAAATACATATGTTCTATGTTACGGGTTTGGTTTTCGCACTTAGTCCTATAAGTGGACCATTGTGCGTGGGCCATGGCGGCCGTCGGTAGTTAATCCAACCAGCCCACCTCCCTCCAGAAGCTTATTAAGTCTCCTGGTCTGTTGAGAACATCTGTGTAAGATCTGGGTGTCCCGAGGGCTTGCGACCTAATCTGGGTGACGCCTGTGCACTCAAAGAGCACATGCGCGACGGTTTCATCAGCCTCCATGCAAGCTCTGCACAGGGGGCTGTCCGTTATGCCTATCGTGTGGAAATGTTTGTTTAGTGAGCAGTGTCCCGTGATGGTCCCCGTCATCAGGCGCAGGCCTTTCCTGTCCAGGAGTAGTAATTTGTTGGTTAAAAAAAATACATAATTATATATAAATCGAAAAAGTGGCTACAGCTTGTATCTGTGTGCTTGTGCTTGTATATTTTTTTTGTTACTAGCTGGTTGTCCAACATCTAGTATAGGAAAGTGCAATTCTAATAATTATGGCATCAAGCTAATGATTAACTACCTATTACATACATAACTCATGACTTCTTCACATGGGGGCAGGCAGAAACTACTGAATGCCGCCTTACATACTACTTACATTACATCCTCTTGCTAATTAGGTACAGTATTTTATCTCACAAACCAGCGCGCGTTTTACTTGTGATAACTAAATGTACAAACCCGCTGTGAATGTGTGCGTTAAAACGTGTAGCGTTAGCACACACACACTTCCGATTCGCAATTATCTCGGACGGTACAAACCTACAGCTCCTGCGCTGACACACTCACAGCGTGTTTGTAAACTTGTTAAACACAATTAAAGCATCTGTCATTTCGTGAGATAAAAATACTATACCTACCTACAAGTTTTACCAAAATCAGATATCTTTTTCTTCTCACGACAAAGAAGTGCTAAATTATTGGCTGGTAAAGAGGTTGTAAAAAATATATAAATACCAAACGGTTACGTAAATAAATGTAGATAAGTTTTGTACGCATAATTTATTATTTAAATTTTGTTATAATTACAGCCAAAGAGCCGAAGAGTTATAAAAAGGAAGATCCTCTGGTTTCGTAAAGAACTTCATCTTTTCAAAACAAGGTAGATAAAGCAAATTCTATCCACACTTTCAAACAACAACAGAAAATTCCGATAATTGTTTTCAGTATTCACGGAATGCAACAGGGACCTGCATCTGGGTGACGGCCTTGAACTGACGATTTTAGGTCAGCCCGGCCACGGCCGCGCCCGGGACGCCTCGCTTTGCATTATATTGGTACTTTGCTGTACAGGGTACAAAGTTAGGTTAATATGTATTGAACAATATAATAATTATGGGTCTCCCTTGTTTCATCGAAAAGAAATTGCCAAATTATCACTTCCCAAAAAATTTTCCGCATAATTTCATTTGCCAAATTATTACTTAGCAAAAAATCTCTTCACAAATAATCGTAACGCAAACCTAATGTTTGGCAATTGAACATTTACAATGACTTGTTTACCAACTAGTACTTTAACCAATTTTTATGTAGTCAAATATTTCAGTTGGAATATCTCATTCGACGCAAAATAAAATTTGCCAAATATTTAGTTCGTCAGTTTTCAATTTACCATTTCTAACTTTGAAGACGTTTTATTACAAGGGTGTTTTTCTACTTGGGAAAAATTCTAAACAGGTAATAATAATATTAATATTAACTAAATTCTGGTAGTATTTTTTTTTTAGGTGTAGCATTTTTTTTAAATAATGAATCTCGTCTAACTAGTTCAGTTTCGGGTAGCCTGTTTTTTATTCCATATTTTTTTTCTATATAATCGAGTATCTAGTCGTTTCTGGCACTCGCCGGCCGCTGCCGCAGCACCGCTCGCTCCGCTCGCTCTGCTCGTTGCGTAGGAGGTCACAGTTTTAACCTAACCTAACAATTTTTTTAAAATTAACCTCTAGATCTAACTAGATCGGTTACTACTACTACTAGTTAGGTCAACCGCCACAAAAAATATTTGGAGGTATGAGGAACAGGGTGTAAAGTTCACTCAGCCTCCATAGAAAAGGGAGGATCCTCCGACCAGATGGGTGTTGTGTCTGGCGGGCAATTGCCCAACGATTGATATTGGGAAATTGTATCTATGCTAATTACGCGGTAAACTCTGCTTGCGAGATGCAGGATTTGCGTGACGTCAGTGTGACGCGTTGTTTGCATGTGGCGTTGTAGATACCGCTACAAATATATGGATAAAAACGACAGAATTAATCGAATTCTGCAACACAAGTCTGAATGCTCCGAAATTAAATTGCAAATTTAATGTCCATTGCAAAAAAAAATTTGTAAATTACAAATATTTTGTGTTAAATAAATGATTATATTAAAATAAAATTGCATTTTTTAATTATAGATATAACTCCCCAAAAAATATTATTTTTGCCTTTATATTTTTTTCCCATATAAAATCATTTAACCAAACGTTTATTGTCTATAGATTGTTTGCTGTAATAAATCATTTGATTAAAGACCAAATGCCTAAATGACATTATCCTTGATAATATTCTGCCAAGTAAAAATTTGAGCAAATGAAAATGTGAGTACTAAAATCATTCCAAACATTGCATTGGTATAAAAAAAGGTTGCTAAAATTTGTTTCGGTAGTGAAATTTTGGCAAAATCTTTTCGACAAAACGGCAGGATCCCAATAGTTATATGTATATTGATTGAACTATGTATTGATTAATAACTTAAAATGGTGGTCCTTCGAGTCTTAAAATTAACTGTAGCTTTAGTTTTTTTTAGGCTATAAAGACCAAATTTTTGTTGAAGTCTGAACTTAAAAGCAAACCAAACAGTGGTGACTATGGACGATTGTTCTTCAATAACTTTGATAATGTATTAGTGTAACGTTTGCTGGTAGAGATCGTCTAATTTGTCTAAAACCTCAATGCTTATGGCATACACATTTCAAATATTTGTATATAAATTATGGTAGAGGAGGCGTGCAGTTTTAAATAAGACGATCTTTAGAAACTTTATTTTAAGCTCACCTTAGCATATAAGATTTTATTACGTACTCGTACGCAGGTCCTGCGCGCGCTATTACTTCGTTTTCGCTTAGCGTTCTTTCTGACTTTTTTAAATTTACTGGGCTCCTAAGGGTCTTAGCGTGATGTTTAGCCTACAGCCTTTTTTAAGAGTTAGTCTATCAAATGAAAAAATATTTTTTTTAATCCGAGTGTTAGTTCCCAGAGCTTCAGCTTTATTACTATTATAGATTCAGAACGCAATAAAGAAAAAAAAAACAATATTTGTAATAAACAAATAATCCTAAAAATAAACACGACATTGAAAACCCAAACCTCAAAGTTGAGGCATTGACTTTCGGACGTGTCATCCAAAAAGTTTTATTTAGTTGGCGGGCGTCAGGACGTGGCCTCAGCATCTGACTGTGATTCAATACCGATAGTGTTTGTGTAACTTGAGTTATGTGGCCTGACGTCAGGCTATTGATTCTGTCTCAAAATGTAGTATCAAGATACTAAATCTAATACGAGTCCAAGGACCCGAATTGGATTTTTGGACTGAAGGGTTATTTGATTTGGAGGGCTATGAAAATATTTTGGAGGGGTATAAATATTTTTAGCATGACAAGACATTACCTGTACCACCTATATAAGTAAGACCATTAAATTTGCAAAAAAAAAACATAGTAAAAGTCATCAAAAAACTTATTATAATTCTAGTCAATATTAACCAAACGGATAGCTGTAAACCCCACTTCCAAGAACAAAAAAAATTAACCCTAACTTGCCTCTACGAACTCTTTAAATGTATACGTAGATACCCGGAATTCTACACAAAAAGACTAAACTAAAAACTAAATTTACTTTAAGACATAAAAATACATTATACATACCTACATCCCGATTAAAAATGCACTCCTCAAGTACCTACGTCATGTCGATAAAAATATATAGTAAGTTATCGGAAGAAATAAGAAATAAAAATAAATCCAATATTTTTATTAATAAATACAAATTATTTTTATTAAAAATTATAGTATAAACTAATACTTAAATGAAAGACTATAATTGCAATAAATACATTCTCAAATAATTATATACATGTGGATTATATAATTCAACATAACATGACTTCTAAATACACAATAAGTAAAGTATAAAATGTTTATTTTATTTTATTTTCTCCTATTAAATAAGCGTTTGTGTTAACTATTATATTACCTAAGTTGTATATCTAAATGTAAAAAATAGTATTTTAAGAAAATAGCTACCTACTTAATATCATTATAATAGATTTATTTATGTTATTGTTATTAACTTTTTTATGTCAGCGTAATTTTTCAGTTTTCATGTAGAATTTTATTTTGATTTTTGTTTCTACGATTTAAATTTTTAATAAATATGTATAACTATAATTTTGCTGTGCCCTGACAGGGTCTACAACGGCTCTTAGCTATAAGCCTTTCGTGAACATCTTTATACCTTGTGGAATGCAAATAAACGAATATGCATATGAATATTATTATTATCATATATATATTTATTTTTAAACCTATGATTTGCAAATTAGAAATTCATTCCAGTAATTAGTAGTAAGAAAAAATACTCACCAATTAATTTCCGTAAGATCAAGATCCTTCCAATTATATTGCAAAAAAAAAAACTATTTCTGTATCCATCCATGTCCTAAGCAGTGATCACTTCACGGAGAAATCGAACAGTTTTAATATCCTGAGCTGTCAGTTCCTCTGGGAACAGACGCAACTGATATAACCTTGAACCGGTTTGCCCTTCATCCGTTGGAGAACTTGGTACTAGACTCGAGAGATAAATGTTGAAATGTTCCGAAGAGTGGTGCCGGTGACGTGTTATGCAGAAATATCTGTGAACCATTTATTTATCTACAATGTGGAAACAACAATACGACAATAAATGCAAACTCTGGTAGTACTAATGCATAAGAGTATTTTGGAACTATGTAATAAATTCTAGCTCCGAAATAAAAAAAGTGTGTTTTTCAAACAAACTAAATACTAGTGATGGGCCGACTATGGGTTTTCCAATCTTACTACTTAGGTACTCGACTAGCCACAGTCACTAAACTATTGGATATATTTTTGGTTGAATTTTTGTATGCAGACTGAGAACTTCATTAGATATGCAGTTCAATTTATTGCCGTATTGTCGTCTCCACCTTGTATATTACCTAAATATATATAAAATTATATTATAAAGAGGTCATTTGTGTGAGTTTTTATTTTACAATTAGTATACAATCTTTTTGTTGATTATATCTACGTCCTACTTTTTTACTTTTCGTACGCGACCCCAATCATGTTTACCGCAAATAAACGTATTTTCTTTCTTTCAATCTTCACCTGCAATAATCTGATATTATGAGTATCGCCAGCTGCTGTTGATTGCTATTGACACCCCACAATAAATAATGATTCGTGTCCCTGAATTGGTCTGTCATACAATGCTACATTCACATGTCATATTATTGAATTAGATGATTCGTACTTGGCGAATACGTACCTTCTTTTCCTTACGTCTTTGTTTATTTTATGGCTAGGCTTTGAAATCATCCTGGCTTTTATGAGTATCAGTTTCATCATTATCATTGACTGTGTTAATTCAGGATCTCTACTTGACATTAAATCCCATACACATACATATATCGCCGCACCTAGGTTGAACAAATTCATCTCAACTGCTTGCTCCCTTAAACTCCCAAAACTCTCGATTTGAAATTGAACCAGAGAATCTTGAACTTTCCTCTCTTCTTCCCAAACTAAAGACCTTAAATCCAGCCTACCCTTGAAAGCAAAGTCCTCCAACACATGCCTGAGGGTTGTGTGTGAGTTCGGCCAGTAAATTCCGTATCGATTGCGAGTGTCAACACCAACGGGAGAGGGCGCAGTTGCAGCGACCTTGAACTATTTCGGCCTGCACTGAAACTAGGTTGGGCCATTGCAAGCGGGGCTGTGGGGCTCAGGAATTTCTGGAAGTGTCTGATGTGCTAAGTACTAAACAAGTCTTAGTAACATGATTCTTATATATTCCTTGAAAGGTGTTGACAGAGGTATTTACAACAGCTTAATTTCGCCACCCGAAATAATATTAATGGGGATGAGCCTTGCAATAACCAGGCAAAAGTACAGACTATATTTTAGTTACTACGAGTAACTTGACAAAATTGATATTAAAAATAAGAAAGTAGCTTCTTTTTATGTTTGGACTATGGCTAAAATCCGCAACGGATTTTGATAAACGGCATCGGTGGATCATACTTTGCAATTAAACGATACAGAACCAATGAACGATACAGGAAATCATTGAATCGGTTGTCAACAATCTCCCCTTATAATAAATATCAGGAAGAATCATGTAACGTATTTTATCAGCCCCTACTACACCACAAAACTCGACGATGTCGGAAGACATTCCACCAGCAAACATACACAAATGATAGGACCAACAAAATTTATGATACGTACGCAAGGACCAAAGGGTGAATGCTAAATAATCGTCAAAGATTTACTTATTTTCCCTATTCATTCTGGTGTTTTTGTATCGATATGACAAACATTTATTTTTATTTTTAGTGCCTATTCTGAGAATCCGTGTGCAAATGTATGTATGTATGAACATAACTTTGTTGGTGTTGTAAGGTAGTTGTTTATGCTGTGTTTCTGTTCTTGGGTTTTTCTTTATTCTTTGATAAATATAATTGTTGTTCTTTGAAATAAAGCATTGTATTTCTGGGTTTACTTTATTTTACTTTTTTATCTACTTGATCGTTTACTGCAATTTACAACAAATTATACACAGAATTAAACTTAGTAACAAAGCGTCTGACAAAAGCTCCGGTCCATCAAAAGTGTCTAACACTTATGATATTACTTTAAAATAATATTCTACATGACATATATAAAAATCAGCCATGTGAATTTAAGTTAAATAATTCTTCTACTCCTTCTTCTATTCTTCTTCTTCTTCTTTTTCTTCTTCTTCTTCTTCTTCTTTCTATTCTTCTTCTTTGCGAGGTGTCTATGGGTCGATCTATTTTTTTAATCTTTGTTTTTTTTTTTTTGTTTCACTTTTTTTTTATTGTTCTATTTTTTATACTTGTATTGTGTGTCTTTTGTTGCACTGAATAAACGTTTTTATCTATCTATCTATCTTATTTTTAGTTACCTTTCTCACCTGGTACCTGCCCAGGTGTCACTCGGCAAGTTCCACAAAGCGCGTAGGTATTCAAGGCACACGAGACGCTACTGAAAACTTCAGGTTTCATCCGTGTGAAAATAAGTTATGTCTGATTGCTCTGGGATCTTGGACTATTAGAGTTACTTCACTCTACGTTGATCTCAGTAGAAACTTTTAACGTTAATTAGACTAAGACAGTGAGCTGAAAATAATCATTCAAGCAAACTTGCTTGCATTTCCTTCCACTTACATAAAATTGTTTTGAAACCTAAACTGTATTGGTTTTTAAAAAGAAAATTGTTGAACATTTGTAAAAGAGCGCAACATTTTGTAGAAAAACGGAAAACAACAAAAAGTTTCGTCAATAAAATACATTTCCTGACAAATTGTTGAAAATCAAAGTCTAATTGAAACTCCATTGCGGCTATCGGCCTCGCCTGATATTTTGTTGTGTGGTACAAGTAAAAAGCCTTTGTGATATCTCAATTAAATAAGATGGTAAATTAAACAAATAATAAATAAATAAGAAAGTGTGAAAGGAGAACAAAGATTTTTTATTCAACAATATGAGCTATGACTACGAGGAAGACCTACGTAAAGATGGCGAGACAAACTAGACTGTTCATGTGTGTTGATGATGTGTGTGAGTGGATGGTCTTACTTAGAAGTGGCACAGTATGGACTGATATAATAATAGTAGGTACACTTACAATAACATCTTCTAACCATTTATGATTTTAATCCCTAAAATTTCAAACATAAATCAACTGAGCCTCTCCCAGGCTGCGCCTCAACTCTCTGTCTTCCGCATCCAGCCTGTCCCAGCCACCTTTTTAAAGTCATTGATCCATCTAGCCAGGGCGTCCTACACTATGCTTGCAATACGCGGCGCGCGATGATTTTAAATATAGTAGTGTATATTTTTCTTCCGATCATTGTGAAAAAAGCACACGGTCACGTCAATCTCAGGTAGAATATTTACCGTAAAGAAAACATCGTACCTAAACATCATACCTCACCTTAGTAATCTCATATCGCGAGTCCGCAAATGTATATTCATTTTTAAAAAACTAAGGCACTCCGCGGACCGCCTTACGATTAAAACGGTATATTATGCCCTATGTCAAAGCATAATAAACTACTGCATCACGGTGTGGGGTGGAACTCCTAAGAAAATCTTCCTGCCTCTGGAACGAGCACAGAGAGCGGTTCTCAAGGTTATGACCTCGAAGCCTTTTAGGTACCCCACCATGGCTCTCTACACCGAATGTCAGGTCCTCACTGTGAGACAACTCTTTATCCTTGGTACTATTCTCCGCAAACATCCCTCTGTGGTTTACGATCCAAATGCTACCAAAAAACGTAGAGACTTCGAAGTATGTTCAACTCACGGATGTAGAACGGCCCTTGCTCACCGTCATTTTGGTATACTGTCAAACCATTTATATAACAAAATAAATAAACTCTGCTCCATTGCTCCCATGTGTCTAAATGAATGCCAAACCAAGGTCACGAAGTGGCTCTTGACATTAACCTATAACAAGACTGAAGATTTACTACAGATATCGTGCGCTTAATATAGTTAATAAAGTAACAGGTATTCATAATTTTTTTTTTTTTTTAAACAGACTTACATAAACACAATTTTTCACCATATTTATGGTCCCCTCACACACTCAAATACACACACACATACATAGCTACATAAATAGGACACAACATTAGCTAGTAATCTAATGATGACGTACTGTGCTCGTGTTACAACTACATGTTCAAATCTTAGGCGAGGACGCTGGCACCCTAAACACAAGTTAAATCTTACATTGGGTGCCAGAGCTCATCGAAAACACTCTGTTTCCCTAGTTGTAAAGCTTTTTGTTGAGATAAGTGTTTGTACAATAATTGAAGGTAATAAAACTTATTTTATTTTTTTATTTTTTTTATCGTTATAATTATGTAATCATTTGGTACTAATTGAAAACTGAAGGCCAATTCCCGCAATTAAAAACGTTCAAAATCTAGTCGCAATTTCATCTCAGCGACAATCAATGCCAAAAACGTGTCAAAAATGTAGGGAAATTAGACGTATTTTTTACAGATTGAGATTGAGATCAGACTGTGCACGTTTTTAAAATTACGAGAATTCACTCTCTGCTTTCCGCTTATAACTTAACGAATGTTTTTAACCTCGCATTACCAGCGGAGTGGTCTTTATTAAAATAGCTGTGCGCCCCCCCCACTCTTCTAGCGGTTTTGGGATGGCAGCCATTTTGCAATGCTCATTCACTTCTAGTTTTCAGGTTCATGAAATAATATGCATATTATTCATTTATATTTAGGGATGAACGGGGCTTAGCATGATATGAAATACTGGTTAGGTTGACGGTGAATTTTTAATAGGCAATAATACCCTTCTGTCGGTAAGGTAAGATTATGGAGTGGATTAATTACAAGCTGATCCACTACACTCCGACCCCAACATATTTGGGAAAAGGCTAGGCAGATGATGATTAATTATAAGTTGATCTGTACTAACGTAGTTGTTTAACCTAATCTTACCTTGTCACTTTTAGCGATAAGAACGCCCATTATGTCACCCTATGTGAAATTTCTACATTTTTAACAGTAATTCGTATGGTGTACATAACAATGAGTAAGTATTCTATTTTAATCCTAAGCCCTATCAACTTTTGCTAAGTAATACGACGACTAGTGCTATTGTTACATACCAAATCCATTAATTTGCCTAACTTGTTATATGAAGATATTTAAAGAAACTCAACGAAATACTTAACTCTGTTTTGCAAATATAATATATTAGCGTTTTTGGAAGTCGGAAATTAGCCCAAGGGAACATACTACCGGGATAGTATCCTATGTCCTAACCCAGGTAATGGTCTACTTTTGTGCCAAATTTCATCCAAATCTGTTCAACCGTTTTAGCGTGAAAGCGTAACAAACAAACTCACCTTCGCATTTATAATATTAATTAGGAGAATCTGTCTTAAAATAAATGTCCATGATTTTGCTCTTTAATCGACCGATGTAGATACGTTCATTATCTCATACCGGTTATCATGTCGATATTTCCATTATTCCGTGGTTGACTCTATTAAAATACAGGTAAATTATAATGGAGCCAAGCGGATGCATCAGAATATCAGTCGAGCTGGGTCAGCGCGTGCACTTGACCCAAATCGAGGGGCCGGCCGATATTTAGCACATATTTTATTACTTTTCAGTCTGCCCTATGACTCTTTTGGTCTTTTGGCACTACATTTACTTATAGTAAATCTCACCTGGGAGATGATAAATTAGTTATGTTTTAAGTACAGACCCCAGCACATCAAGTTACTACAATCTGTCAAATTTCTTTAATAGATTTTCAACTTTATCGCTAAAGCATTAGGTTCAAGGGTGATTGGGAAAATTTGACAGTTTCGGGTAGCTTGACCTCTGGCGTCTATACATCAATTATACTGCACTATGAATGTTGCGTTAGACAAGCGCTTATAGCGTGATGGTTGCTAGATGGAACATAAGATTTGCAAAAGGACCTGTCACTATGGACCAATCATTTTGAAAGATAGTGCTAATCCATTGCTTCATATGTTCGAAAAATTTGTCCGCTAAACAACGTAAATAACGCAATGAATGTTATTGGACTGTCAAAAAGAAAGCCTATTTTTAACGATTTACGCTGTTTCAATATGAATGGGCTGTATACTTGTAAGAGTGCATATAGGTACGAGTATCTAACTGTTTCGACCGCCTCAAACTATGTCACCTCATACGATGCCTCATACATATGTATTAGTTAAATCGTCAATCGACCGCTGCCTAGTTGCACCCAGCACTGTTTAGGTCAACGAAGATGTCAAAGGAAGTTACGACCTCTGAAGAGGAATCCTACTCATTTTTCGTACTCCACTTATTTTATGTTTCCAGCAACCCGCACTGGGCCTGCGTGGTGAGTTATGGCCCACACCCTCTCACAGAAAGGAGGCCTGTGTCTCAGCAGCGGGAACGTTCTAAGCTGATTACAGGTTCAAATTAAATTAGCTAACGAAACCCCGTGGACATGATATCGATATCTAAATATGACAAATAAAAAATTATGATGTTTTTTTTTGGGTAAAATACCGCATGTTGCCTAGTTACCTGAATTAAACTCAGTTTAAAAACATTTTTGCCTTATCGTGTTAAGATATCCACACCCATTACGTCTGCGGAGTTTCACCAGCTAATTTAATTTGACCTTGTATGCTTATGCTTATAGGCTCCAAACTTCAATAACTTATTGAAGTATCTAGACGTTTTAACACGCCACGATTGTATTGTGCAAATATGAAAGTTATTATAATAATGTTAGCATATACATCATAGTTTTATAAAAAAAGTTAGTAGCTATCATATTATTGGAACATTATGTAAATAGATTTTCGAATGACACTGTGATTACATTTGGGGGCAATGGCACAAATACTGAAGGTCTTTAGCTATAACATGGTACACAAGAAGAACAGATTTCACTGCTAGTCTTAACTTTAGGTTAATCTTTTTGGAGTTTCCTTTCACGATGGCATTTTCCTAAGTAATAAGAAAAAATATTTTTGAGGAAGAAGCACCTCTTTTTACAAGTTTTTATGGCCTTGTTAGTTAGTTAGTTAGTAGGTTGCAAGCTGAATTAAAACCACTTTCTCTTATCCTATGGAGTTGAAATTTTTAATGATGATTCTGTTTCAAAGACAATGTATTTTTTTCCTATTGAAATGCTAATTCTGAATCCCTTAGCTGCTATTATATTTTGTGCAAAAGATAAACGGACAAATTACCGAGCTCTCACAAATGCTTCGAGAAAACGCTTTCCGATCCAAATCTTGGCCGGGACAAACTTTTAAAACATCGTTTTCCTAAAGTCTATTCAATCGATATTATAGCCAAATATAACTCCCAGTAATAAAGAATGTTTCCTATTATCATAAAAACAGTTCCTTTCATCGGGTGTCGGTACAGTGAGGATATTCAGGGTCGCAGCTTCGGATCTGGGTAATCAGGTCATAGCCGTGCCTAGAGGCTGCATTCTACGCTAGAAGTGTAGAATTCCTGTTTTTATAGTCCTGGTATTTTTTTTTATTTTTTTTATTTGCATAAAACATGGTATACATGGTATGAAAGCTTACATTGTTTATGGTTGAAAATAAGATCTTACATTCATTAATCCATTGACAGACAACGCACTACCTAAACCGCTGCATGAAATTTTGCACTAGAGTTCCAGAAATAACGAAAGTAAACTGTGACTCCGCCCAGGTTTGAAAGATGAAAGTTTTGGCGGTTTCCTGAAACATTTTAACAGTTGCTATGTAATTTTCAGATAAACAATTTGAATGTTCAGATAAAGGCTATCTGAACAGTCAAATTGTTTTATTAGAAATGGAGTCCCATTTTCGCTCTTTATTCCTTTTTTGTGTTTGTGTTAAACGGACCCTTGGTCCCGTTTGCCAAACCGATGTTTGGGAAACGAGAAAGTCGAGCTGAGGTCGGTAATAAAGTATTTTGCTTAGTCTGCATAATATAGTATAATTTAATGTCAGTTTTCGTGTCTGTGTGTGTTATCGTGTTGTTCTTCTAAATTACGCAATAGATTTCGATGCGGTTTTTAGCGTCATTTTGAGAATTTATTTAGGAACAAAAAATATTAAACCAAAATATAAATATAAAAAACCACAAGGTCGCTAGTTTTAGATAACATACGGACTTAAGAAAAAAACTAAAAAAAAACTATAAAATGTTATTCCATAGCACATTACCATTACTAGAACAGGTAATAAATCGTCAGTAATTGATTAGCATAATTTATTAAACGTGTTCTTTTAAACAGGATGAGATTGAAAACTTGCGACAAATCGAAATAGGAGGTGCAGTAACTGTTACATAATCATATGAAATGTCATTTCCCAAATCTAAATTCTTAAAAAAAATCTTATAATTATCGTCTTAGATAGTGCAAACTAAGTTATTGCCTCAAGTAGACACGAATAATCTTTTTACCAGGATTTTTTTTTTTCTAAATGGTCATAACAAATAGTTGTAAATTAAAATATCAATTTTAGCGCGCGCCCGATACGCAATTCATTCATCGCAGAGTTCACAACATGAAGCAAGTTGGCAACGTGTGAGCTAGCGGTATTTACCTAATTTTGATTGTTCTTACGAAAAAAAGAGCGCGCGGCGACGTGACGTTGCTGAATCGCTCGCCTATGCGCAAGTCTGTTCAATGGTCTAAAATTTAAAGATTATAATGCAGTAAAATTAATTTCTGTGCCTGATACAGAGGTGGAACGCAATAAAATAATCAAATCCATACTCCACAGCATAAGCATAATCAGCCTATAATGTTCCCACTGCTGGGACGAAGGCCTTATGCATATAAACTATTTGGCTTATTGTAAAGTTACGTATATGTTTATTTTTATAAATGGTCGTAGGTAAAAATAGCCTAAACCCAACATAAAATCATCAAAATAACCTACTTTACTTTAAAATGACAAAAACATACTTTAACGGAGAGCAGTCAAGTGGTGGCCCGGAGGTAACGGCCTCAGCTACGAGATTGTAGGTCGTGGGTTCGAACTCAGGCAGGTGTCTTACTTTATGTGAATAATTTCATCACCACTGCTCTCAAAACGGTGAACGAAAACATCGTGAGGAAACCGGTATGTCCTAGAACCAAAATTTCGAAGATATGTGACATCTAACAACCCGCACTGGGCCCGCGTGGAAGATAACAGCCCACTCCCTCTCGAAAAGAGGAGGCCTGTGTCCCAGCTGTGGGGACATTATACGCTGATTATACATAATTTGACGGTAGGAAACATAATATTATGATGAATATCCACGTGCTGACGTGTATATAAATAATAGGAACAATTTACATAAGCACTTTTGGAACTAACTACTATAATTGATTAAACACAAACACCTACCAAATATAGTTTAGGTTATTAAGACTTCTAAAGACTTTTTCAAATCTTTAGCATTACAATCTGCCTGAAAGAAAGGAACTCCACTGACGTGTCATGAACATTCGTCCGAAACACCAATCAAAAATATTAATAATAATGAAATTCCTGTCTCGACCGGATCGGGCGAGACTCAGCGGCCGAGTCGCCTACTACGGTGATTTGTATAAAAATAGGTATGTAGATTATGCTACTGCATAATCTACATGTACATGTGTTAATATGTATACGTATCTTACTAGATACGTATACATATTAACTATTGAAGTCGTAGTGTGAGTCACTGATTTATAGTCATACATTTACATATGTCAGAGTGAGGTGTGCGAGTAGGTGATAGAACAGAAAAAGTCAAAGGGTTCAATAGAACACAATATTTAATAAAAAATGGGGGACTTTAATGGCCATTTTCCTATTAACTCAAGGTGTCTAATTAAACACCCATTTACCCTCCGTATCATAAAATAATAAAAGTAAGTAGTTAAATTAATAATTAGCTGTTTGTTATAATTATGATGATTTACAGCTTAACTTATCGCTGTTTAGTAGGTTTTATTACTTATTTTATTATATTAGGTACTTAAGTTGAAGTGTATAAATAGTAGGAACAATTTACATAAGCACATGCTTATGTAAATTGTTCCTACTATTCTTTCAGAGGCAGATTGTAATGATAAAGATTTGAAAAAGTCTTTAAAAGTCTTAATAAACTAAAATATATTTGGTAGGTGTTTGTGTTTAATCAATTATAGGAGTTAGTTCCAAAAGCGCTGATTTGGAATTCATTTAGCAATAAACACAATATTTTTTTAAACGCATTAACAGTCTGTTAATCAAATCACCAGAGGGGCAATTCTTGTAATTTTAAAAACATTCACAGTCTCATCTCAATCTCAATATGTAAAAAATACCTCTAATTTCCATAAATTTTTGAAAAGTTTTTGAGATTGAGACTAAATTTGTAACGTTTTTAATTACGGAATGTGGCCTTCAGATCACCACAACAGACTCACTGCCAACATATTGGCTCCACACAGCTGGTTACAAAAAATGTGTTGTATTTCGGAAGCCCCTACCACCGCCTGAGTAACTTGAATCACTTTTGTAATGTAATTACGAGTTTTGTAAACTCGCTAAGTGTCGGGAGCGACGAACTCGGAAACTTTGTGTCATTACCTTATTTGTTTACCTGTTTATGTTTGGGTTCAAACAGTTCATTATAATAATATGTTCTCCTAATAATGTAACTTCTAATTTCTATGAAAACGTTTCAACCTATATTTCAAATTTTATTTATATTTCAAATTGACGTTATTTCACGTTAAACAAATATCAACTTTATTTTAATGGTAATTAAGTTGATTTCAGAGTGGCTAGCACTATTGAAAAAGTTATAAAAATGTTTGAAGTTGTAGCGTAAACTGAACTTTATTGTGTAGGAAATAAAGTTAATTTTGCATAAACTCATATTTGTTTACATTTTTGGCGAATATGTCGCGATTATATTATGTTAGTTATAGTCGACTCAATATTATAGGCAACTTATTTGGAAAGTTCGGCAAAAAAAAATGTTATACGATCTGCATACCTACTCTAATTTAAAAACAGAGGTTAGTCTTCTTCTTTTCGTGTCGATGGTACACTTCTTTGGTGTTTTATATTGTTAGAGCCCAGTAGGTAGGTGGGCGCATTGATTGCGGCATCTGTGGCATTCTTCTGGTCATCCAAGGTGTTAGTAATTAATTACGTTAATAAATAGCATAGGTATGAGTATAATCAGTATAGTCGCTTCATGTAAAATATTGGTATTCAGCTGTATCCGGTTAGACTGGAGGCCGACCCCAACATAGTTGGGAAAAGGCAAGGCATATGATGATGATGAGTATAATCAGCCTATAATATTCCCACTGCTGGTGAAAGTCGGTGTAAATATTTGAAATAAATTATTTGTCTCTACAAATAATTTATTTCAAATATTTACAAAAAATATAATTGATTCGCCACTTCAAAAACACACAGGCATCCTCTAGGTGACAGGGAGGGCGGGTTGGTACTGTTATTACGTTAATGGTCGGTAGTGTTCCAATCCAATCCATTAAAAGATTTTACTCATAATCCTTTTTGGTAAAATATTGTGTCTGGTCTATAGGGGCTTTTACGTTTGTTATTAATAATCAGACTTGTTTATATCGTTGGAAAATTTTGCAATTCGTGTAGGTGATAGAATAATTTTTAATGTTATATTAATCATTTATATTTATGCTAGATTACCGGCTTAACGTCTCTTTGAACAGGTTAATCGTAGATTTTTATTGCTCTATCCTTGAGTGAATATATAGTGTTAAGTTTTGGTAATAATAAATTAATATTTTAAGTATTTTGCGCGTTTTATATTCTACTTTGACATTTATATTTTACTAGCTGCGCCCCGCGTTTTCAACCGCAAAAGTTCCCGTTGTACCTTATGCACCATTGACCTGCACCATCAATGGTGCAGAGGAGACTAATTAGTTTCGTTTACACCATTAATGGTGCAAGCGAAACTGCATTGATAGTATGGTCTCATCTTCTATCCCGTAGGAATATCGGGATAAAAAGTATTCTATATGTCAATCCTGCTTAGAAACCATCTGTGCAGAAATGTATTCTTTTTGCAGATGATACGACAGTTAATATAAAGTGTCAGGATAAAATCAGTTACAAATCAGTTACCGAAGAGACCCTGTCAGCTATAATTAGTTGGATGACAAATAATAACTTAAATATAAATGTTAGAGCAATATATGGCCTCCGCAGGCGCGATTCTTTAAGGGAACTGTTTAAAGATATTAACATCATGACGGTACCTTGTCAATACATCTATGAAAACATCATGTACGTAAGAAAAAATTTAAATCTATTCAACAAAAGAGGTGAAAGACACAACTATAGGACTAGAAATAGGGACCAATTAGTACAAACAGGTTTCAGACTGGCTAAAGTAGACTCAACCTTCATGGGGTACTGTTTAAAATGTTACAATAAAATTCCTCCCCACATACTCCAACTGAATGAAACGAAATTTAAATCTTGTATTAAACGCACACTATGTAGCCAAGCATATTATAAGTTAGGGGATTACATCGCTGACAAAAATGCTTGGCTCAATGCTGGTCCAGCTCCACAGGGGCGCATAAACTAATTAGCATTCGGAAACATAGTTGGAGCTGCTGATCATTGGAAGAAAACAATATTTGCATTGTATAAACTCAATTGTTTAGTATTGTATAATTGCATAGCACACCTTGACATCAATAATAAATTGGTTAAACAATAATAATTTAAAGATTAATTTAGATAAAACTAAAATCATACATTTTAGCCAACGTTTGACGATAGAAAATATGGACATAAATATAGATAATAAAATTATTGAAATCGTAAATACTACTAAATTCCTTGGTTTAGTAATTGACAAAAGACTTGACTGGAAATCACAAATAGATAGCCTTTGCAAAAAAAATTGTAGTTCTGCATTTGCATTGCACTCTCTAGCTGCAGTTGTGAATGTAGATACCCTGATTGCGGCCTACCATGGCTTAGCTGCGTCTCACCTAAGATACGACATCATATTTTGGGGAAACTCGACCGACGCTTACACGGCATTCAAGGCCCAAAAGAGATGCATGCAAGAGATGCAAAAACGGTTGATTCATGTAAACCGTATTTTAAAAGGTACAATATATTAACTCTTCCTAGTTTGTATATACTCGAAACCGCAATGTTTGTTAAAACAAACCCCAAACTGTTTCCACGTCTACAGGACGCTGTACCGCGTAACAGACGGGATATGACCATTCTTCGCGTCTATCCAGCAAAAACGGCACTCATGCGCAAAAGTATCATCTGCATGGCTCCTGCTATATTCAACATACTGCCTAAACGTTGGAAGGAGCTAAATGGTAGTGCATTCAAGCGTCAGTTAAAAATGTTTCTTTTGCAGAAAGCTTATTATAGTGTCTCCGAATTTTTTGCCGAAAAAGTTTTTTGATTAAATCTTTAGTTCTTTATTTTATTTTTGTTCTTTAATCTATTATGAACTTGTACTAAATGTTTGCATAATTTAAGGTAGAATATACAGGGATCTCTAATACATGCAACCTTGAAAACATTTGACATTTTTGTATAAATATGACACATTGCTACTGTAATTTAAGCGATTTGACATTTTTTGTATTAATCTAAATAGGTATTAGGTATATTATTATTAGTGTATTTCAAAAAATTTGACATCTGTTGTAATTTGAACGATTTGACATTTCTGAATTATTATGACATTCTTACTGTAGTTCAGACGATTTGACATTAATTTGTATTTTGTATTATCATCATTTTTAATTGTTACTTAAAATTATAATACGATTTGCATGCCCATGTGTCGGTAGAACATGGAGCACTATTATAAAAATAAAACATCTATAGGTATGTATACCTACTTATTACCCATGTTTGCAAATGAATAAATGATTTGATTTGATTTGATTTGATTTGAATTGTTTTTATGTTTTCTATAACGGACGCTTCAAACGTGCACGTCTTTCTACATCGTTCTCACATGGTTAATTTCAACACGAATGATGTATCAAATATTTTGTAAAAATTTTATGATTTAAAAGAGTGTCCATGGAGTTTCTTGCCCGTTCTTCTCCATAGGTACCTACGCTTTGGAATGGGCAACTAGCTTCATCTTTCTGACTGACTGACCCTTTGACAATTCAAAAGTGCCTGTAATTGGTTTAATTGAATTAAATGATTTGAGTTTGAGTTGAGTTTGAGCAAGACCAAATTAATAGAATTTAACTCTTATAATACTAAACAAAAAAAAAGATCTAAGTTTCGCAACTTATTATATCATCCATCTGGTCATAAAGATATTTACAAGAAAAATGTGTATAATATGTGTATATTGATTTATAATAACATACCAAATGAATTCAAATTATTGCAGAATAATGTTTTTAAAATCAAATTGACAGAATGGCTATAAAATAGTTGCTTTTATAGCCTTAAGGAATTTATAGAATAGGTATAGACATAGTTGTTAAATGATGAATTAATTGTTATTTATGAGTAATTGGACAGATAATTATAATTTTCATTGAATAGTAATTGTTTTTTTTTATTGACATTTTTAATTACAGTTATTGACATTTAAATTTATTTGATTGACATTTTTAATTTTAATTATTGACATTTTTAATTTCAGTTATTTGACATTTAAAATTATTTGATTGATATTTTTAATTTTAATTTTTGACATTTTAATTTTATTTATTGTATTGACTTGATTTTATTTTTAAATGTTTGTTAATTTTTATAATCGGACAACTTAAAGTATTGAAATGCGTCAATGTTATTTTGGTTTGGTCTGTTTTTGTTTAATTTATTTAATGTTTACGACTTGTGTTTTGGGTACGATGTGAAAATGAATGACCTTAAATTATTGAATGTAATTTGCACGCTTGCTTGCAGGCAGAATACAATAACACTTAGGCTTTAAGATCTTCCCTTGTTGAACAATGTATTTTCTGGCAAATAAATATTTTGAATTTGAATTTGTGTGCCAAATGTCATTCAAATCTGTACAGTAGTTTTGGCTTGAAAGAGTAACAAACATCCATCCATCCATCCATACAAACTTTTACGTTTATAATATTAGTAGGTTTGCTTTACATTGATCTGAGATAATGTTAACAAAGATTGTCTTCCAGATAAATAATCTAGTTTGCATAGGTATCATAATATAACGTTTAACTTCAAATAGTGTAGAACATAATACCTACGTTTTCGAACATTTTCTAGCATCTTTATAATAGAAGGTCAAAATTAATGCATAGTCATAATTTAAAAAAAAACGTTTTTTAGTTACGGGTGATTAAAAACGTTTATCTTGGCGAAAATAATGTCAAAAACTGGTTAAAAGTGTAGAAATCTATTTATAAAAAAAAAGACGAAGAAGAAGTTTATGACCGATTCAGACTGAGATTAGAATGCGAGAGTTCTGAAAAAAAAAAGAATATTTTCCCTCTATTCACCGTCATCATCACCTGCCTAGCCTTTTCCCAACTATGTTGGGGTTGGCTTCCAGACTAACCGGATGCAGCTGAATACCAGTATTTTACATCGAGCGACTGCCTATCTGATCTCCACCCACAAAGCCACAAGCCACCTCAAAGGCTCCCCCTTATAGAAAACTGCAACACAGAGCTAGAGATTATCGACAATCTAGTGGACACGGCTATCGTTCACACATCCGATATCTCCCACGAAGACGAAAACACAGAGAAATACACACCATTCCAACCATTGGATGCAACATCACACGCAGAATTTAAAATAGCCCTTCGAAAATTCAAGAATCAGAAAACACCTGGCCCTGACGGGATAAGAGTGGACATCTTGAAAATGGGAGGCGATACAATGATAGCCATGTTCAAGCGAATAATGGACTACATTATCAACACGGGATACTTCCCAAAACGATGGTAAAAAGCACATGCATCTTTCTGCATAAACCAGGAAAAGACTACACAAAACCCAAGTCATACAAACCCATTAGTTTACTCAATATCATGGGCAAATGGGCCGAACGCATTATTCTCTCAAGAATAAACACAGTCAGTAACGAACTTATCCCCGAACACCAACATGGATTCGTCCGCCAAAGAGGCACAGCAACACAAATACTAAAGACCAGCAAATACATCAGCGACGCCCTGGAGAAAGGGTGTGGTCACAGTGTGGCCATGATATCGACCGACCTCAGTAAGGCATTTGATTCTATAAATCATCAGGGCCTAATAAAGAAACTCTACGAAGCTGGAGCCCGAAATAACATCATAAAGATAATAGAAAATTATCTGTCGAACAGAACAACCAAAGGCAGATTCAGAACAACCACAGGAATAGAAAAAAAGGACCACACGGTGTACCCCAAGGCTCGATCCTCGGACCAGTGCTTTTTAACTTGTATGTCGCTGACATACCAAAGCATAAAATCGCAGGTCAGATGCTCTCTCAGTACGCAGATGACCTGTGCATTCTCAATGCAGTAGAGAAACCAGATAACGCCACCAGGCGTGCAGAATGCGCAGCGGATGAAATTATAGACTACTACAAGAGATGGGGCCTCCAATGCAATGTGGACAAAACGGAGTGTATCATGTTATCTCACAAAATACCTAGGCTAGGAAATACAAACAGCGGATACAGAAATTACATCAAAATGAAAAATGAACGGATTGGATATAAGAACGAAGTAAAATACCTCGGTGTCGTATTTGATAAGAGACTATCGATGAATAAACATACCAAAGAAACTGTAGAAAAATCAAAACGAGTAAGAGGTGCCCTACACTCGATCATAGGGTACCGATCGAAAGTGAACGTCGAAACAAAACTACTCATCATACAGGCGTGCCTCTTGCCAGTACTCGACTATGGAGTGATCCAACTAACCTACCAAGATACAGCAAGAGCAATCTGAGAAAACTAGAAAGACAGTATAGAATGGCACTGAAAGCTGCAGGTGCCTTCCCACGTCGCACTGAAACAAAAACACTCTGGGAAATGCTTGATCAAGATCCGTGGCATCTCAGAGCACACGATCTCCACCACGATACATTTTTGGAACACGCGAAATTGATATTGAATAAACAAATTGGAGAGAGGCAAACCGCTCCACAAGAGAACGCCCCCCCCCCCCCCCCCGTCAGCACAGGCTTTGACTCGTAAACTCACTCCTAGCTTATAAGTAATTTTAGGTCTAGACCTAATGGGATCCTAAATCCAAAATTTCTCACACTTGTTCTGTATACCTATAAATCAATTATGTGAGAACAGATCTCAACAATAGGATAAAATGCATACCCAATGCCCTTGTAAAATTACATTTTATAAGTGACATGTAACACAGTTTTCTCAACTAATGAAATAAACATCTATTCTATTCTATTCTGATCTCTACAACCTTCTCAACCTCAAAAATACCCCTCTATTATCAACATAATATTTTAAACGATACAACATAAGTTTCACATACAAATTAAACTCGCAATTCTTTCATTCACCCGATGAAAGTTCGAGTCTCTTAAGTAGGTACCAAATCGGGACTAGAGCCAAATAATTAATTAATACGTGCTAATTGATTGCTATGCGGCCTTGACACAGTCAGGATAAAGTATTAAGCTGCTGAAGTGTCTTCGCAAAAAATAAGCTTACGAAGCACAAAGTTTCTTCTAAAGTTACGAAGAACAGCGAAGGAACAAAGATTGTTTTCGTTCCAAGGTTTGATTAGGCTTTTAAGGTTTTTGAAAGGACTGAAGCCGAGATCATAAAACGATATATATATATAAAATGCACGTGTTTTGGCTTATACATGTTTCCATCTCTATCTTAAACTTGTAGTTTGACAGTTGTGTGACAGTGACAGGAACAACGCTTAGCATTGCTGAACAGATATAGCCTCTGCCTGAGACGTGAATGAATAAACACAAGTTATTCATCTTAGTACCTACCTACATATCTAAGGTTAGTAATTTGATTGTTTTTATTTACATGTTAAGGTACTCCGTAACGACGGTGTCGGACTTATGAGGCTTACGTGGAGACATCGGGTCAATAAAGAGAGCTCGTCGGATGATAATAAAACTGAATAGGCGCCTAAAAATACCTATTAGGCATACACAAGACAGGTTTTAGCTATGAACACACTTAAATGGTGGTTATGTAACTTTTCTTAGCTATTATAATTTAAACTCTAACCGCCACACGTAATAAACATGCCAACAAAAAAAAAAAACGATGTGCACACAAAAAATAAACTTTCTTGAGAAATTTGAAGTTTTATTTAAATTATACAATACATTAATAACCTCGTAAACTTATAGCAGATTGTCATCAGAACTTTTTCAATGAAAACTGTGTCATTATCTTGTTCTCGCAAAATTGAATACGCTTACTTAACGTTTTAAAAATATATTAATATTTACGATGCATTTATTATAGTTAATGATAGCAGATAATGTTATTGTTTTCAAAACTGGAAGATCAGAAAACTGCAGGGTACTTGTGTAACACACACAGTAGGAATGACTTTCATTTTGACAGTACAGCAGCATTCATTGAGTTATTTACGTTATTGAGCAGATTTTTTTTTCGAACATTTATGAAATAATAGATTAGCAACATCATTGAAATTCAATTAGGGTGCTGGTCTAATAAAGCTTTGTTAGAATAGCAAATGATTGACGTTAGCATTAAAATTGAGGGGTGGAAGGGGGCTTTTTATTACGTTTCTTTATTAAAGGTCTGGCAGAACACCCACGCGAAGTTAAACTACCTACCGTTTTCACTACCATAAAAGTTATTTCCGCATAAGACGTAGTAATAAAGTTCCCACGTCTTGAATCACAGGGTCGTTAATGAATGAAAGACTTATGTTACAAAAAGTTATTCCTAGAATCAGATCTACGGTTTTTTTACGTCATGTCAGGTCACGGGCCTTAGGTCACACCTTATCGTTTTACCATTCCTAATACGAATTGGCGTTGTCGCAATTATGCCATCAGCTTATAAACTATTCATAAAGGCTGCTTGGTACCACCATGCAGGTTAAATGCTCCTACAGGACGTGTATGGTGGTGGTACGACTTGTGTCCGGTTGGTTGCAATAGGCTCGCCAAGTCAACGAGTATATAGTAACATGGAACCTAAACATAACAGGCGAAATGCGGGGTACTGTGGGTGCATCTGTGCCTAATCCATTCAGCACTACATGCGTGATTTGATTGTAATTTATGAAGCTCAACAGGAAAGTAATAACAAACTTTTATTTAACTTGTCTTGGTAGTTAGTTAGTTAGGGCCGGTTGTTTCAAACGGTTGGTTAAAGTAAGATACGTACGTCAAATAATTACAATTATTGAATCGTTACGCGTGCGTCATGTGAACGTGAAATAATCCGCCCTAAGTATGTATTGGCCCTAAAATCTTGCAAGCTGGAGTTGTTTTAGGTACATGTTGATTCTGTTTAGAAGACAATACTTTTTGTTAAAAAATGCATCATTTTCTTTACACAAGACTCGAGGATTGCAAAGACTTGGAGGAATCACTGTTATTTGTTTTATTTGATAAGCAATGTATATTTTTAATTTGCCGTGACCCTAGGGCTGGCTTTTACTTTGGCCAGAGGCTAAGCATATCGTCTTTAAGATAAGAAACCACTCTGTAAAAGTCCGTATTGTAATGTTACGTATCAATTTTATACTGCAATAATGGCGTAGTGTATATTCATGAAATAACATACCTACCATTTATGTTTGTAATATCTATTTTCTTAAATTACAAGGTTTTTCACACAGATAATTTAATGTTGTTATCGTAATAGAATTACACAACAAAAAAATGATGTATCAATGACCTCAATACTCCGACTCGTTGAAAAGAGATATCATCAAAACACAAAAACATTTCACCTCTGTCTTAAGGGGGGAATATTTAAAGCTGTATCATGAACTAATAACTTGATGTCACATCACTTTTATTTGTTTTCACACCCTTTATACTATCTGCTATTTCTTGCAGAGTTTTATCTTTCGTTTCAGGTAGATATTTGTACAAAAGAAATATAATAATTAATGAAGAAACACCAAATGTAAGGAATGCTCCATGCAATCCCAAATACCTAAATATAAAAGGAGCTAATTTTAAACACAGACCAGTTACTAATTTTCCTGCTAACGCGATAATACATACTGATAAATTCCTTGACCTGATCGGAATTAACTCGCCATAAACAGATATGGACATTATCATAGGGCCACAACTTACAGCTATTGAAAAAGCAACAAGTAATGATACTGATACGTATTTGTTTTCTGTAATAATATTTAGCGTAATTAAATATAAATATAACGATAAAATAAATAAAAATAAAACACCTACACTTGATGCAACTAACAACAACGTGCGTCTTTTCAAGTATTTCGATAAAATGCAACCTCCATACATACTCAAAACTGTAAAGCCATCTAAAACTAACATACCGACGTAAGCAGTAGATTCATCGTTTGTTATTTTCTTTAAAATATCAATAGCATAAACAGAAAAAACTAATTTCCCACAGGAAACTCCTAAACAACCAGTTGTTATAGATAATGCGGTTGGTTTATAAAATTCACTGGATTTGACAGTTTTAAAGAATTCTGCCAAATGTTCTCTTGAAGATAGTTTTGTACTTCCACAGCTTGATATATATTCCTTTTGAGAATTTATTAATGCTTCTAATTCCTTCTCTGAATTTTCATTACAACCTTTCAACGAGCGATGTGATGCTGCACATTCTTCAAACCTTCCTCTGCTTGCCAACCAGTACGGAGACTCGGGCCAAATCATTATGGTTATCAAGGTATACAACGAACACACAATTCCAAATAGCGGAATTTTCTTCCAGTGAAAAAAAGTGCCTATCGCATTGGAAGCCCAAACACCCCAGTAAAACGTAGCTGTCTTAACTGTTAGAAATATTCCTCTATATTTTGGTGAAGTGTACTCAGTTAGAATCATGATCGATATAACTATTTGTGATGCACTTAATAATCCTTGCATTATATTACTTATGAATATGTGAGTGATATTTGTACTACAATATAAAACTGTGAACGCAACCAATGTATCTAATACTGCAATGGTGAAAGGTATCTTCCTGCCGACGAATCTTGTGATGATCGAGAGGATGATCACAAAGGGAAACCCACTGAAGCTGTACACCGAGGCTGGAAAATACAATTTTGATATAAATAAGTTGGTAATAAAATAAGAAAGTTGCAACGTGGGGACGAGCGCTGAATGCTCGGTCGTGTCTATTCTAATCTATTTTAAGCCTGAACCGCATGTCTATGCGGTTCAGGCTTAAAATAGATTAAATTGTAAGTGACATCGTGTGGACGTCGACTACTTATTTATAGCCCGTTGTGGATTTTGATTATAGGCCAAAATCAGATTTGTTTCTAACTGTTACGCCAAACAGAATTATAAACCATTCATGATTGACTCCACCACACTGAAAAGAGAGAATAAGGATGACAAATGTAGAATAATAACTTACTTAGCCAAGAAGCCATATCATCTGTGATCACTTCAGTATTGTTAGCTTCCCGCCTTATCTGCGGGATGAACATGGTAGGTGCGCCGACGCACATCCCGTACAGGAACATAGACGTCCATACTCCGCTGCAGATCAGCAACTGGAAATTAGATATTAATATACAAATTGTGTAGGATTTAACATTGGCCTCCCGAAGAATTTATTCTTTGGTATCTACGATCTCATAATATTCTGCTTATTTTTTTTTCAGGCTATTTTTTATAGAGAGCCTCCGGCTGCGAAAAGGTAGAAGTGGGATATTCAAATGTTGCGTTTTGCCACTTTTTTATGTGCCAAAAGAATCTTATCTTTGAGATCAGACCATAATAATCATTTGTTATGAGGAAAGCGCCTTTTAACGTTTCTTGCAATTTGCAGTTCACTGTCAGGTTGTATGTTGATTGAAATATAAATCGCAACAGTAACAAGTACGTATTTACAGAATTATAATCATTAAAATAATCAATACCACCCTCTAAGGACATTTATAACGATGATTATCTCGCGTCGCAAACCATGATGGAATCATTACCTATAAAATAATTGACTATGGGTCACACTCAATTTGTGTTATAACAAATTACGTTTCGTTATTTATTAAATTACCCATAGTAGCATAAGAGAGATCTTTTATACGTGTTGAGTGAGTATTTTTTCAAAGGTATTAAATTCTTTTCACATTGTACATTTGTTTTTTTCTTTGTCTTTGAATTTCGGAATTTATTAAATGTCATTACCGTTATGCTATAACCTTTTCATCATTTAACCAGGTTCACGAATCTATCAATCTGCCTAACCTTTTCCCAAGTATTTTGGGGTCGGCTTTCAGTTTAACCTGTCAGGCTTAGCACGCACTGCGATTAAACGCGAGCGGGATGAAACACCTGTTTTATAAGTGCACGCACTAGCGTTTTTTTTCGGCGACTGATTTAAAAACGTAATTTGCCACAGTTGGCTAACGATATATCTATACATATTATAAATTAAAGTCGCTTTTCTTGTCTTTTTCTGTGACCAGCTTATTCACTAAATTACGCCACTGATTTTGATTGCATATTCACTATCATTTACAAAATTTTTATTCCGAAAGGTTTATGTGCAAAATACGTTAATATTAAAGTAACTTAAAATAAATCATCATGTTTTATCAAGTCGTGCGAAACAGGGGCGGGTCGCTAGACTGATTGTAAATAAACTATTGTAAGAGCATGGTAGTGCAACCATAGAGAGACCTAGGGTGAGATCTATGCCAGATTGTTCGTATAATACCGACATAAAATCTCCATTCATTTTGATTTTGTCGAAATGCAACCATAATGTGGTATAAGCGACTACTCCACAAAAAAGTAAAATGTTCTTTTTATTATAATTTGTCAATTGACAAAAATATTTAATGCTTGTAAAATATTATAGCGATACAAATAAATAAGTCCCTCTATTATTAATTACCCTATTAACTACAATAGGCACCCCAACAGATTTGTCTCCATCAGTTTGACAACCGAGTGACCAGAAATGCAATTTTCGTAATTTTAAGAACGTTCACAGTCTGATGTCAGTCTCAATCCGTCAAAAAACCTTTAATTTCCCTAAATTTTTTGACAAGTTTTTGACATTGATTGTCGCTGAGATAAGATCGCGACTAGATTTTGAATGGCAATAAATTACGGGAAATGGCCTCCAGATAGCATCAACACCGGTCATGACTGCTCGTAAAACATCCCGTGATGAAGTCGAAAAACATTTGAGTAGGAACAGAAAAACAAAAGAATCACGAATTGTTAATCTCACTTGAGAATACACAAACATTCTCATTATTTGTTACAACTCGCATTTTATTCAAAACTCAACCATCTTCTGGGCCTTTGTAAAGTAATGGAGCCGGGACACATAGGTACAGCAGCGTCGTTGGAACAGCACGCAGCAGCATGGTCCGATCGACAACCACACTTCCTTTTCTTCTTCTCCATCTTGATAAACCTTTATGTTATTGTGGTAGTCATCAGATTACTTTTAATATAGTTAGCAGTCATTCTGTTTTTATTTCATTACTTAATTTATGTACACCAATGTAAACAAACAATAAAATTTTATTACGACTTTAATTTGTCGTGACAAATATCGATGACATTGACGAATAATAACAATGATAATAATAGTATCAACATGACATGTCAATCAGCATCAGCCATGCATTCCGTTGCTGCTAATAAAACAGAGAACCTACGAGTATGTTAGTGTTAAAACAATAAGATAAAAATGGAGCTACGAAAACAATAATGATTTTTATATTGATAAATGTTTATGAAAAGTTTTGTAATGCTGCTCAAGACATGTTTTTTACTTAAAAATCATTTTAAATAAGGTGACAAAGGTACATTAACGATTGCGTCAAAAAATTTGCATCGTTATGTGGAATGGATTCAACATTTTTGTCTAGTCTCGTGATTTACGATCGCCTTGTACTGAGGATACATGATTCTGGATTAAGTCACCATTTTATAAGCGACATAGGACACGAGCGACAATGACGTTCGCGTCATGTATGAGTGTGTGAGCGAGAACTGCCTTCCTATTGAGGCAGTCTGAAAGTTGTGACCACACTCAAAGGCAAACATCGCAGCCTTTTATTGATTTCTGATTGTGTAGGAACTTCAAAGTAATCTGTTTTGCTTTGCATACTGCAGGATGGGCAAACAGACGCAATGTTTACATTTCTCAATTGGCTAGATAATATATAAATTAAACAAACTGACCTTGCGTGAAGTCTTATCATAATTACACAAACGCCGAGTACGAAGTAATTAGTAAGTAATCCCACCCTCCCTGTGATGAACCTACACAAATCCCAAATTGTCATTAGTGTCCCAGATATACACCAAAGAACCACAGGATCTTTTATTCAAAACTAAATGACTGGGGCGAATCGTCTGAGAGCGGACCTGGAGGAAGAGCCGCGAAACTCTTAGGGAACTATTTAAAAAGGTTAATATTGCCAATTCATTTATGAAAATTCCTAGCTGCACCCTGCGCTTTCACCCGCATAAGTTTTGATCCCGTGGGAATATCGAGATAAAAAGTATTCTATATGTTAATCCTGGCTACAAACCATCTGTGTGCCAAATTTCATTCAAATCCGTTCAGTAGTTTTTGCGTGAAAGAGTAACAAACATCCATCCATCCATCCATCCATCCATCAATACAAACTTTCTCGTTTATAATATTAGTTATGTACGAAAAAATAAACATCTTTGTAATAAAATAAGTGATAGACATAATTTTAATACTAGAAATAAAGATAAATTCAACCTTTTTCAGATTATCTAAAGTATGAATTTATACATCTTTTATGGGGTACCTACTGTGTTAAATGTTACAACAAAATCCCATGTGAAATATTGCAATGAAATGAAAGAAATTTTAAAACTTATATTGAAATTTCACTTTGTAAACAAGGATATTATAAATCAGAGGATTATATCGAAGATAAGAATGCTTGGAAACATGCTGGTCCTGCTCCATAGGACAATCTCTGGTGTCTAGACAAAATCAAACTGGTTGCTAATGTTATTGTACAATTTATTCTTTTTTGACATTGATTTACATTCTGTAATTACTTAAAGTCACACCCGGACTTATTAATTTTTTTTTTTAATGTAAATCGTCTTCTTTTAGAATGTTTGTAAATGTGTGAGCACCGCCATGTAGGTATACATAGTTAATTTATATCTCATGGTTTCATTAATCCATTTTAATTATTTTACCTATTATATAGTAATTTTATTTTAGGTGCATCGTCTTCACATATAATTACATAATTAATGTATGCAAAATATTGGAAAACATTTTAAAAGATTTAAGTTTCTTGCCCATTCTTCTCCATACGAAAACTACCTTTTGGAAGGGGCGACTAGAATCAATACTATTTTAATGTAATTTTTGTTGTTCGAAAGTGCCTTTTATGTGTCTATTTGAAATAAATGATCGACTTTGACTTTGAACCCGCATTTAAAAAAGGTTTTGTCAAATTCAATTGTTTTAAAATTTACTATACCTACCTATAATTTTTCTCGTAAGTGCATGAGTAGTGATAAATTAAGAGTAGTAAATTACTTATATCGAGGACGAGACGTGAGTATAATTTCTAGGTGATTAACCTTTTTGTGAGGAATCGGTAATTGGTCCACCCGATGTTTAGATCTTTGTGTAGGTACTTATATGACGCTTAGCGAAAGAAGGTGGTAGTTCTGTCCTGCAAAAAGCTTCATATAATTGATATTGATTGCAATAGTTTGGATATATTTTAAAAGCCCTTCTCAAGAATAGCTGCTGTGACGGATCCATTGACTTTGAACTGTTTGACAAATAATTGTAACCACACTTACTATAAAGAAGTAAATATTGTGAAAACCTGGACTCAAACTTAAACCATTTATTTAATTTAAACCATGTACAGGAAGTATTGTCAAAGAGTCGGTCAGTTAGTCAGAAAGTTGAAGCTGCCTAATCCAAACCGTAGATCTCTATGGAGAAGGACGTGCAAGAAACTCCAAAGACACTCTTTTAAGTCAATATATTACAAAATCCGTATGACGTCGCCCGTTCACTAACATGACGCGTGGATCAGCACCATCCACCTCAACTATTTGAAGGGAACTGAAGGACAGAAACATCATCCTCCTGCTATTTTCACAACACTTTCTTGCGGTTGGCGCAACTTAGTAGGTAGGACAGCCCTTAACGAAGTGTTCATTTTCAACCTTGCCACATCTGTATGGTAGTTGTGTAATAAACTTAGTAGGTAATGCCATTAATTTTGACAGTCAACAACATTCCTTGCGTCATATACGTTGTAGAGCATTAAAAAAACGTATATAAATAAAGCAATAGATTAGGAATTTCCTTCAAAATCCTTTGGATTGTGATATAACGTAAAATTGGGATGCTGGATTGAAATGTTTTTAGATTTCGTCAAAATACAGTGAACTAACGTGTTCATAAAAGTACATTATCTGTAGGAGAAAAGGTATTGCCTTAGAGTGGAACAATTACACGTCTGTAGAGAGGTATTTAGATTCTGATAGGAGGCACATTTAGTCACTAGCGTTTATATTTAATTTAAACTACTTATATAGATAATTTGGGACCCAGAGACTGACACAGCAACGGGAGGTATGGTCACTGTTTCTTTTACGTACAATCTTAATAGACCCAAAAATATATAATACACTACTTATTACCATTTCATGTACGAGTAATAGTTCGGTTCAAAATTTTCATTTTGAATAAAGAAACTAAAGTCTTTATAGGTTTTTTTTGCGGTGTGTTTGTTGAGAGAGAGAGAAATAATAATAATAAAGAATACGAACAAAAAAAGAATAAATAAATAAAAATAAATAATAAGAATAACAAAGAGGTCAGGAATATCCTGCAGTGGGTGTGGTTGTTGTGGATTCAATTATTTAGAGATAGTCGCAATCAACAAGAGACAACTCACAACTGTACGGTGTGGCTGAAGTAGAAGAAGTACTCGGAGGGCTGACCCCAAATTTATTGGGATAATAGTCAGGAGACAGAAAAAGAAGAAAGGTAATCGCAATCAGATCCGGCCTGTCCCGGAAGTGGGCGGGATGACTATGGCAATGGAAGCAGCAATTTCACCAAAACTTAACATTCTTACCTGTTTCAAAAAAGGTTTCCATTCTATAGATGTTGGATTTGGTTTAACGACACTTTCACTGATATCCGGAACTTCTTTATAAAGACACCTTTCCATCGTATTTTATGTAATTTATTAGTACCCAAATGGTGCCTTCACTATCCAATTATCACTTTAAAAAAAAATATTTATGATTTTGCAAGAGTGTTGTTGTCCAGTTCGTTGCACGGGTGAATGTGTCGGTCTACTCACTTGAGTGCGAATATTTTAACAAGAGTTACTGATGTAGGTACTTTTGAAGGAACACAACAGGTTTAGGTTATCAGATCATCGTCTTGTTTTATTTTTATAACGGTCAGAAGGTTTACGACTTCATCTCGAATTATAAATTCGAATTTATAATTAGGTTTATTAAAGAGAATAAAATATATCCACTGGATAAACTTCTTATACTAAGGGCTGATTTTTCCATCGCCAGATAACTTTTATTCGAGGAATAAAATTGACGTTCTACAGTTTTTGTATGAAATAACTAACAAAAATTTCAAAATTATTCCTCGAATAAAGTTGGTGATTGAAAAATCAGCCTTAAATATTAAATAACAAACAATAATATAATAACCTAACCTTTACTAAAACCATTAACTAACTTAAATGATCATGGTGTCGGAAAATTCCTTCGACTGGTAATGTACCCAAGAGTTACTCGTTTATAGTCTAGCTCTTAGGTGCCCAAAGAAGTGATGACTCTGCCAGTCAACCACAGTAACGTGAAACTCTCTACCAGCTTCACGGTACCGGGATGAATAGAATCAAACTACGGTTTATCTCGTATGTTCAATAATTATTTATATAAAATATTCTACGTATTTTACATCTTAATTCTTTTGCTTGTCAGCCTAATCTGACGTCAAATGTCTTCTAGTTTTAAATCATTATGTTTGTCTCGTATTTTATACCAATCATTTTTAACAAACTCACGGAGTTTGCATGTAAGCACCAAATAGGCTTGTAGCGTTGTGAGAGTCTCAACGGGAAATAGTCGACTGATGCTAAATATTTCTTAATTAGTAAGTTGCAAGTCACAGCACTAAAATCATGGCACAACACTAATTTCCTAAGAACACTCTGCCATTTTGACATCCGCTTGCTCAGCAAGCAGGAGTGATTCCCTGGTCCTCAAGATACTGGTAGGTACTCGAAATCTTGGGGTTCTACGTCCAGGCTTCTACGTTCAGGCTGAGGACTGGGCATCTCTATAGCGCACCCCATGCGTGGCTGTACCGCGCGCTACACACGTGAGTAGGTGCGCGCTGCGTGCGCTGCCGGCGGCCTGCTGACGCGCCGCAGTCTGCGCCCTACAGAGGCCTGACCGGTTACCTGAAGCCGACTGGCAAGCCTGATCCCGGGCCTGCATGCCTGTCCCCCGGAAGACCAAGGACGGTACCATTCACACCTAACACGTGCTAGTGCTCGGAACTAGGTATAGTATACCCGCGACCTAGTTGCTTTTATGTAATCACTTTATTATTAAACCTATGAATGTTAACAAGGTGTTAAACTTTACTACCTAATTTGTTAACGGCCTGCGCAGCCTAACTGTAAAGCCCTAGCCGTTACAGGCTATATAGTCTCTACAGTACCTACCTAGCTGGCTGGTCATCAGGAATCATGGCCCCAAATTGTCTCACGTATTAAGAAGCCACCCTTAAAATAGTCTAGTTAATAATGTGGGTGAACATGAACTAACTTTGACATTAAAGAGTACAACACGACAACGATGAACAACGATGAATATTGTATCTTGGTTCACGCAATCGAATGCCTTAGAGAGGTCGCAAAATATTCCAATAGCATCTTGTGCTTCTTCCCAGGCGTTAAAAATGTTCTTCATTAGGGTAACACCGACGTCAGTGGTACAACGCCCTTTGGTGAAACCGTACTGGTGTTCATGAAAGATGTAAGATGAAAGATGTTTTATTAAAGTGACGTAATGTGATTGTGCATCACCTTTTCAAACACCTTACTGAGAACTGGCAGAATTGACACAGGTCTATAATTGTTGGGTTCTTTACTATCACCGGATTTGAACAATGGTACTAGTTTACTATGTTTCATAAGATTCGGAAAGACTCCTTGGTCAACACTGGTGTTATTTATAAAAGCTAAATAGGGCACAATGGTTTCGATGAGAGATCTACATACTTTTACAGACATTCCCCAGAGATCTGGACTCCCCGCTGTCCCCGCACCCCTCGTTCACTGCCGCCAGCGCGCGGCGATTTTGAGTGGAGCGCGAGCGGTCTCAACACATGCTTTTAAATTATTTTTAAGTAAGGCAGCAGAAAGCGTGGGGGAAGAATTTAAAACTTCAGTAGTTTTAAGGGGAATATTAGCAAAGAAGTTTTCAAATTCCTGAGCTATTTCTACATTTGAGTTGATGGGCCATGTGCGGTCTCTAAATTAAGTTCACTAATACGCTGTTTTTTTCTACCTGTTGCATTATTTATTATTTGCCAGGCAGTTTTTATTTTAACATCAGCTGATTTTATTTTATTGCTAAAGAGCTATAGTTCTTTGGCACACCCTTTTAATTTTTTTTGAACATTTTGCAACATACTTATGAAATTTTGTATTATTCATTATGTTGCCTTTAAGACATAAAGTTCAAAAAGTTTATCCCTGCTTTTACGAATACCTGAATTAGCCAGTCACTGAATAAAAACTTTGTGTAAATACTTATACATATAAAATAGTTTTCAGTGTAAATTGCCATTAAATTGGGCATTTAATAGTGAAAAGAACTCGGCGCAGAACCCATTGGGGTCACCTACGAGTATATATTATTAAAACTCTGATCACATAATTTGCTGCCTATTATTGTCTACGTCATGTCTCTATGTTAATTAATGTAATTGGTGTTGTACCGTTTTAATTAACTATAAATAAAAAACTAAATAAATGTAGTATATAGATTAGATAGCAAAATGAAATGCTTGACTCTATCTTCCTGTGTCCGTTCCCCACCTCTTATCTAAGCTGGAAGCTACGGGCATTCGCGGTTTTCCAGGATTACCTGGGTGATAGAACTCAATGCGTTAAAATAAATTATGTTATTAGTGACACCATTTCTTTGAGTTTTGGCGTTCCTCAGGGGTCAATCTTGGGTCCTACCCTGTTTCTTATATATATTAACAACTTATGCAAAATGTCTTTAATGAATTGTTCAATCTTCACTTACGCAAATGATAAAGTTCTATTATTTCATGGTAGTGACTGGCCTGAAACAGTAAAGTACGCGGAACTAGCTCTAAGCTCAGTGATAAAATGGCTGTCAAAAAACGGTATACTTACCTTTCTCCTTAATATCCATCAACCTTCGTCCTCCAGATTCAATGGTGCTCAGAGCTTATACTTGCTCAATCGGTCTATCTTTTTCACAATGTGACTGTCCTCAACTCAAAAGATGTGATTCTGTCAAGTATCTCGGAGTTCGGAGTCTATGTGGATCGTTCTATGAGCTGGAAACCTCACCTTAGTAATCTCATATCGCGAGCCCGCAAGTGAATATTCATTTTTTTTAAACTAAGGTACTCTGCGGACCGCCTTACGATTAAAACGGTCTATTATGCCCTATGTCAAAGCATAATAAACTAATGCATCACGGTGTGGGGTGGAACTCCTAAGACCATCTTCCTGCCTCTGAAACGAGCACAAAGAGCGGGTCTCAAGGTTATGACCTCGAAGCCTTTTAGGTTTTTTTGGTCAGGTTCTTTTTGCGATCTATAAAAATTTGTTCGTTGAATTATTACGATGAACTTCTTAAATAATACAGGTTGGCAGGGACATCGACGCGCAAACTGTAACCATGGATTCAGCACATGAGTTTAGACCCATAGCATAGAAATTTTTCGTTGGTCATAAAAAAAAATCTTTTTTTTTATAACGTTTCATAGAAAAGTGCAAAACCTACGCCGTCAAAACACATGGAACAGCAATTTTTTTTTAATGACCGACGAATAATTTCGGCGCTATAATAAATGATTTGAGTTTGAGTCATACTCAGACCCAAATACAAGTAATGTAAGTGAAGTTTCGACACATACCCTCAACGATGAAAGTACTCGTATATCCAGTATGCCTGACTTGTCAATCGATAAATCACATAACGAACTGATACTTAAATTAAAACAACAAAATCAAACTAGAATCAGAACTCAGCAGTGTCCATCAGGAAATTGAGACTCTTTCTATTGAAAATACAAACCTCACACGAACGAATATTGAATTACTGGTACAAAATAATTTATACAAAACTGTTACCCATAGCCTCATAAAAAAAATCAAAACCAAAACACCTCTTAGAAATAAAGAAACAAGAAGGAATAAGCAATTACAAACATTATGTGAACTACAATCACCGCCAATAGTAGGTCATATGGCAGGTAAAAGTAACACTCAGATCCAGCCATTATCCAGTACCAAGCCTACGCAACACCAAAAGAAAATAAACGAAACAAGGACTAGAAATAAAATTCACATATTGAGCACACCAGGAATAAGATATTATCTGTCTTCCAAAAAACATTTACACACGTTTCCTAGATATTAACGTTCTAAGTTCATCACATCCTTATTTTTTAAACTTTCTTACAACATTCAGAGTGATTATGTCAAACATCTATGCAACAAGATGTACGCAAGTTCAAAAAACTATGAATGTCACGTGATCAACTTTTAACATTAATATCTTGGAAAAGTGATGCTTTACGGAGTTAGGGCATGTTTGGTTCTGTTTGCATTGATTTCAGCTATCGATCATCCCAACGATTATCGTCATTCGACGCACTTAAATTCATAAAGGCTATTTAGAAGTCGTAGGACTGAAGAAACCAATTGTATGGACGCTTTTTCCTATTTTAATAAAAATACATTGTTTTGATCGCAGCCACTGAAGGCGTGCGGAGCCGGAAGAGCAGAAGAATTTGAGTGTCCCTTCAATCTTTTGTGAATTTCGGTGATATTGAGACATCGTTAGGCGTTCGCACTTCGCTCTTTAATTTGGTCATATTTCCAAGCATCATTATCAATATATCCATGTCAGAGCACTTGACGCAGGCATTAGATATTAAATAATCTTATACATTTACTTAATAATATGTTTGTTAAATAATCTATATATATAAAATTCAAAGTCCTGACTGACTGACTGACTGACTGACTGAGACATCAACGCACAGCCTAAACCGCTGGTCCTAGAGACATGAAATTTGGAGGGTGTATTCTTTGTGAAGAGTAGGTATCCACTAAGAAGGGGTTTTTCGAAATTCCACCCCTAAGAGGGTGAAATGGGGGGATTTTGTTTGTATGAAAGATCTTATTCCTTGAGTTAATAAACTTGAAACTTGGCACGAATACTTATCTAAGTAAATTATGAAGTTATGCATTTTTTGTTTTTATAAACTACCCCCTAAAAGAGGATTGGGGGGTTTCAAAGTTTGTATGGAAGAATTTTAGCGCGCAGTCCGATTTAATCGAAACTCAGTATTTATACCTATAATTGAAAGAGAAGAATAATGTGTATCAGGGTTTTTCGAAAATCTACCCCTGACGGCCTGAAAAGGGGTAGTCAATTTTACAGGGGAGGATTTTACAGCGTGGCTTGATTAACTCAAAAATTGGTATAAATAATCTTTGAGTCAAGTTATGAACACATCCCAAATGATTTTTCAAAATTCCAACCCTGTGGTGGTGAAAAGCGGGGATACAGTTTATATGAAAATCTTATTCGTTAGGTTAATAATCTTGAAAATTGGCATGAATACTCGCCTAAGTAAGCAATAACGTTTATCATTATTAGTTTTTCAAAACTACCCCTCAAAGGGGCTATGGGGGTGTTAAAGTTTGTGTGAAAGAATTTGAACGCGCGATCTGATTGACTCGAAACTCAGTGTGTGTGTACTTAAGACTAAAAATAAATAATAACACATACGAGGTGAAAAGGGGTAGTCAATTTTACAGGGGAGGATTATAATAAGTGGCTTGATTAATTATAAAATTGGTATAAATAATCTTTGAGTCAAGTTATGAATTTTCAAGAATATTTTAAAATTCCACCCCTGTGGGGGTGAAAAGCGGGGTACAGTTATGAAATGAATATGAAAAATCTTATTAATTTTGTTAATAAACTTGAAACTTGGCAACAATACTTGCCTAAGTAAGTAATAAAGTTTATCATTATAAGTTTTTCAAACTACCCCTCAAAGGGGGATATAGGGGTGTTGAAGTTTGTGTGGAAGAAATTGAATGCGCGGTCCGATTAACTCGAAACTCAGCATTGATACTTTCGACAGAAAATAATTAATAATAAGTATGTAAAGTTGTCGAAAATTGATCCCTGACGGGGCAAAAAGGGGTAATTCGGTTTTTAGGGGAGGATTTGAACTTGAAACTGTATGTTACATTTTCACGCCTAAACCATTGAACTTCTGATTTGGCAAAGAGATAGATGGCATCCTGGGGAAGCACATACTTTTTATCCTGGTAGCACGTTCCCATGGGATAAGTTCCGACATCCACGCGGGCAAAGCCGCGGGCAGAAGCTAGTAATATGTATATGTCGCATCACTGGGTGGCCGAGATGCGAAACATCGGGTGTTCTTCACGATCCGACATAGTTTACGTATGTGTGGGCACTGTAGCGGGTACTCGAACGAAAAGATCATTTTAATTTAAAGTAACTTTAATAAACTAGCGATTATCAACCGAAACGCACATTTGCGTCAGAAACAAACACGTGCGTACGGTACTGAGCGTTTGCCAAGACTGTCCGAGCTCGACTGTCGACTGTAGACTGTCGCCACACTCGGTCTCTCCGCCAGTCCTCGCTGCATCCCCTCCACCGACGATCGTGTCCAAGCGGTAGGGCTCGCTTGCGTTTCCGATCACATGATTATTCGTTTACCCATCAAATTGTTAGATGGCGCTGTACGCTGTACTACGGCGGCATCTATCCACGACATATATATATATATTATATTATACTTAAAAAGATTTATACCCAATCCTTATCTTCTATATATATAAAATTCAAAGTCCTGACTGACTGACTGACTGACTGAGACATCAACGCACAGCCTAAACTACTTGTCCTAGAGACATGAAATTTAGAGGGTGTATTCTTCGTAAAGAGTAGGTATCCACTAAGAAGGGGTTTTTCGAAATTCCACCCCTAAGAGGGTGAAATGGGGGGATTTTGTTTGTATGAAAAATCTTATTCCTTGAGTTAATAAACTTGAAACTTGGCAGGAATACTTACCTAAGTAAATTATGAAGTTGGGCATTTTTTGTTTTTATAAACTACCCCCTAAAAGGGGATTGGGGGGTTTCAAAGTTCGTATGGAAGAATTTTAGCGCGCGGTCCGATTTAATCGAAACTCAGTATTTATACCTAAAATTGAAAGGAAAGAATAATGTGTATCAGGGTTTTTCGAAAATCTACCCCTGACGGCCTGAAAAGGGGTAGTCAATTTTACAGAGGGGGATTTTAGAGCGTGGCTTGATTAACTCGAAAATTGGTATAAATAATCTTTGAGTCAAGTTATGAACACATCCCAAATCATTTTTCAAAATTCCACCCCTGTGGGGGTGAAAAGCGGGGATAAAGTTTATATGAAAAATCTTATTCGTTAGGTTAATAATCTTGAAAATTGGCATGAATACTCGCCTAAGTAAGCAATAAAGTTTATCATTATTAGTTTTTGAAAACTACCCCTAAAAGGGGATATAGGGGTGTTAAAGTTTGTGTGGAAGAATTTGAACGCGCGGTCCGATTAACTGGAAACTCAGTATTGATACTTTCGACAGAATATAATTAATAATAAGTATGTAAAGTGGTCGAAAATTGACCCCTGACGGGGCCAAAAGGGGTAATTCGGTTTTTAGGATTTGAACTTGAAACTGTATGTTACATTTTCACGCCTACACCACTGAACTTCTGATTTGGCAAAGAGATAGATGGCATCCTGGGGAAGCACATACTTTTTATCCTGGTAGCACGTTCTCGTGGGATAACTTCCGACATCCACGCGGGCGAAGCCGCGGGCAGAAGCTAGTTAAGTATAATTAAAATTAATTACTATCGTATAACATCAAAAGCGTTGACCACATTTGCTTTTGTATGTAAAAATCAACACGATCAGAACAAACAATTACAGAAATTAGTCAAGGAACAGACGAAAACGTTCCATCAATGCTCAATATTGTCCACTTAGAAATCATATTTTGCCTATCTTCCAAACCCATAAAGCTTGGATGTCCGTAGTAAGTCGCAAGGGCCTATACATCATACCCCTGGAGACTCGCTGTGGGGCACATTCGTCTAATAGTGGGGACATTTAATGGCCTATTAGGAACCTCATAAAATATTTTGCTTCCCACACTAAAAGAAAATAGAGCAGAACGTTTGCTCTGGAAAACACTTTAGGAGTAATATTCAAGCTGGATATTAATGTGGGGGGAATAAACTGTTGACTTTTGTACTGTTGTGTTTGGTTTTTCTGCCGTCACATGGTGTTCTTCTCGTACCAGCATGAGTTAGTTTGTAACATGGATATAGTTCAAACTGTGTTGAATACTGAGGACTAAATGGTGGATTAGATAGGCAAGTTGACAGGATAAAAGAAAGAAAGAAAAATGGTTTTATTTATCATAGAAATGCGTATGAAAATATAATTAAATGGAAAAATCAAGGAAGATAGGTAATAGGTAAAACGAGCTGGTGTCCGCAACTCCACGACAATGCGCGTATTTTGCGTACGGGTGGGAAAATCGATCATTTGATCCACCCCAGCTTCTCAAGGAAGGCCAGCAACGCCTTGATGTTACTGACCGTCTCACGTAGGGTACCTGGGTTACCGAAGTACTTTGCCCTGTACGTGGCGACCATCGGACAGTTTAGCAGCACATGCGCCGCTGTCTCAACATCCTCCATGCAGGCCCTGCACAACGGACTGTCTGTTACTCCTATGACATAGAGGTGTTTGTTAAATGACCCATGGCCAGTTAAAGCTGCAGTAACTGTACGCAGCTATAATTTATTTAGACGGAGAACCTGTTCCGTGAAGCGGCCATCAATTGTGGGAAGTGCTTCCTTGGCCTGCCTACATTTGCCTAGCTCCATCCAAAGTTTGTCGTGTTGGTCTCTGGTGCTCGTATCCATCCGTACCAGTGATCGTAGGAAGGGAAGGGAGGAAAGAAAAGAAAGAAGAGGAGTGGCGCGATGGGCTCAGGTCCCACTGGTGCCATGCTCGACCCCCTTCTGGCAAGTTCATCGGCTGCATCGTTACCTAGCGAACCGCTGTTTCCTTTGATCCATTGAATGGTTATGTTATTGCGGCTACCCACATGGCTGGGGCGCTGGTGGCACTCGTTTAATACCCCAGAATCAACTGTATAGCTTTTCAGCGCTTGCAGAACAGCCATGCTGTCTGAGAGTATGCGGATGAAGTGTTCCTTTACTTCCCTTGGCTATGCATTCGGCCTGGAACACTGTGTTGTGGAATTTATGGTGTGGCTATATGTATGTTGAAGTCCTCCGAGAAGATTCCAGCACCCGTACCACTACCTGTTTTGGATCCATCCGAGAAAATACGCAGTTCTGCAGGGCACAACCCCTCGCATCGGCAATTCTCGTGAAGTTGGATCTTGTATTTTTTATCAAAGAAAAAATGGTGGGGCACCCGATCGTTAATGGCTTTCGTAATGGGGAACTCCTTGTGGAGTCCCTCGAGTAACGTGGTGTGTGGTGTTTCACTCTTACCCCACAGATTAAGTGTGTTAAGACGGACTGTCGCCATTGTCGCTTCCTGTTGTATGAATAGGTGGAGCGGTGGTAATCCTAGGATGGCTTCGACTGCTGCAGTCGGAGTAGTCCTCATGCAGCCCGTAGTCGCCATGCAGGCTAGTCTTTGCATGCGTTGTAGTTTGTTGGAGGATGTAAGTGTACAGCCAAAGTATAATTTTAGGGGATAGGCCCCACTTCTTACCTATCATTCTTCTGCACTGCCAAAAGGTCATGCAGGCCCTGTTTAGTTTGCTGTCCAGATGACTACTCCAGTTTAACTTACTGTCTACTATGACTCCGAGGTACGAGTACTTGACTTCGCTGGTCAGCTGGAGTTCAGTATCGAATAGTTTTGGTAGGCGAAAAGGGCCTAGTGGTCGTTTGTGGGTAAACATGACTAATTCAGTTCGGACGGCACGGTTGGCGCAGTAGTTAAGCGATTGACTGCTGCGCTGCGTGTCGCGGGTTCGTTTCCCGCACGGAACAAGTATTTGTATGACCTACAATTAGTTGTTCCGGGTCTGGCTGTTTGTGTATGTGAGTTTATATGTCTGTAAACGCACCCACGACACAGGAGAAATTCCTAGTGTGGGGCAACGTTTTTTAACAAAAAATCTGGCTATCATGGCCAACTGCTGTTCATCTTTGAGGATGAACGAATGAGTGATGATCGTGATCTGTGGTGACCAGGAGCTACCGCCAAGATTGGACAGTCCTTGTTTAACAAGGAAGATACAAACAAAATAGAGTAGCGGTGGCCCAGTGGTAACGGCCCCTACTTACGAGTTGTAGGTCGTGGGTTCGAACTCAGCTGTTCAAGCGCTTCACTTAGTGTAAATAATTTCATCTCCAATGCTGTCAAAAACGGTGAAGGAAAACATCGTGAGGAAACCGGCATGTCCTAGAACCAAAAATTCGAAGACATTTGGTAGATGTCACTCTACAAACCCGCACTGGGCCTGCGTGGTATATTATTACGCAATCCCTCTCGAAGAAAGTAGGCCTGAATCCCAGCAGTGGGAATATCAAAATCAAAAGTCATTTATTCAAATTAGGCTGAGAATCAGCACTTTTTGAACGTCAAAATTACAAAAGACAGTCCCCCAAAAACGCCCGCCCTTCACCACTTCCTAGTGCTATCGCTGGGAAGAAGTAGTGGCGCAACAAACTCCCCAGCAGCACAGCTGTCTGTTCAATTAAAAAAAATACTTGATTGTATACAATACTAGGTACCTATGTTCGGTAGTTAACATTACAAGACCAGAACATAAAAATTCAATTATTTGCACGCCAGTATACCAACAAATTTAATAAAAACTACACGTACTCGAGCTAAAAGTAATTAATTAAAATGTAAATAAAAAAACTTACTACCCAAATAAGACTCTCCAGGCATAAAGGGCGTGACAGCTTACATATTTATGCATTGCTGGGTTCTAATAAGACCATCGAAGTAAAATAAATAAATAAGTTAATAACAATAACCTGTCAGTAAGCCAATTCTGGAGGAAGAACATAAACATTGTCTTGTGTTAAATTAGGGTGACCAACTATTCTTATCGTCTGAGTAGTCGTTGATGGAATAGTATGCCTTTGAACAAAGTTTGGATTTTACTTGAGCTTTAAACGCATTAAAGAAAAGAAGAGGGTATCTTGTTATAAAAGGTTATACCAAGCCCAACAAATGAGTTATGAACCTTATGAAGCCGGCGAAAGAGGGCACGCAGTTTGTCCTTATTTCTAGTGTTAACACTGTGAATATCACTGTTTTTAGTGTACAAGTGTAAATTTTGCCTAATATATAAGATGTTAGCAAGGATGAATTGTGATGCAACCGTGAGAATACCAATATCTTTAAAAAAAATTCTTAGAGAAACTCTGGCACCTAGCTGGTAAATTGCTCGAACAGCTCGTTTTTGAAGGACAAATATATTTTGTATATCAGCGGCTTTGCCATAGGACATAACGCTGTGAAAATAACTAAAATAGACTAAACGAGCTGTATCGACGTCAGTGTTATTGTCTTACTTTCCTGACGGTGTAGGCAGCCGAACTGAGCCTTCCTGCTAGACTTGATATATGAGGTCCCCACTGAAGTTTGGCATCTACTGTTAGTCCTAGAAAAATTGCCGAGCCTACAGTTTCAAGCACCTCTTTATCTAAGACGATGTTGGGTCCTAGATTTCTAACATTCGGTAAGGCGAATTTTAGACATTTGGTTTTCTTGGCATTAAGAACTAGGTTATTTGACGTAACTGTAACCATTGACAGTGCACTGTTTACGTCGTGAAAGTCTTGTCTATTCCTGTCTACTTTAAAAATAAGAGAGGTATCATCTGCAAACAGTACAACGTCACAGATGCCCTTCAAATGGAATGGTAAATCATTGATATATACTAAGAACAAGAATGGATCCAGTATTGAGCCTTGCGGAACACCAAACGGAACTGGTAGCCCGAAAGATTTCACACCATTAACATCTACACATTGGACCCTATTATGTAAATAAGAAATGATTACGTTTAGAGCTTCGTTTTGGACACCGTAATGACGTAATTTACGCAAAAGCGTGTCATGGTGCAAGCAATCAAAGGCTTTGGAGAGATCACAAAAAACTCCAATAGCATTTTGCGATTTCTCCCATGCGTCAAATATGTGTCTCAGCAGCAGAGCAACACCCGCATCTGTAGATGAACGACCTTTTGTAAAGCCATATTGCTCATTATGGAGGAGGCTATATAAAAAAAAAATGTCTTAGCAACTGCTTGAGTATTAACTTTTCAAATATTTTGCTAAATACAGGTAAGATAAAAATAGGCCTGAAATTGCCAACGTCATTTTTATTACCTGATTTAAATAATGGTATGACTTTACTTGAAAAGTTCTTAAATCAACACATTTATTAAAAGTAACAGCTAGATAGGGGGCTACGATGTCTATTACATTACTTAAAAGTTTAATGGAGATGCCCCAATAATCACCGGTGTTTTTAGACTTAAGTGTATTAAAAACATTAACTACATCACGCGGGGTTACATGTTCGAAACTAAATAAAGGACTACATTTAGGCACACTACTATGCAAAAGGTTTTCAGCTTTAGACGAGGACGAATTTAAGGAGTGAGTCGTAGCTATCCGTATGTTGGCAAAAAACTCATTAAATGCCTCAGGCTGATTATAGGCTGATTATGCTATGATTATGCTTATACAAAATAGATCACGAGCACAGAATAGGAATAGTCGACAGATGCACGGCGTGACTGAACAAGAAGGTTCCACTCTGCATGATGCCGTGGTGCTATGGGGAACCTACAGCAGAGTGCTGATTTTCAGAGGTCACCCACACAATATTTGCATGCTAATATCCATTGCTGACTTACACTTACACTTTAAATCACTTCAATGCACATGTAATCTGTGAATAATAAAACAACTTTATGTTTTATATCATAGCTACACTAAATATTTGTAGATAAAGAAAAACTCAACAGTGCTACTCAAACTGACAATGCTGGACTTTTTTATATGATTTAAATAATTACTAAAGTGTGTGAAACCTTTTTTTATAAATTCGCCATAAAATCTTTCAAACTGGTTTTTATCTGCTAAACTATGCATTTGTATAACCATTAGCTATATTATTTTGGTTCTTCAACTTAGTCACGTGTTGTGTTAGTTTACAGAGTTTGTATATTTTTCTGTCATCATTTGTACTTCAAAATCCATGGAATTACTATTTCAAATCAAACCCGTGACGGCCGATTGGGGCTCGAACCAACAAAATAAATCAAATTCAAAAAGTCATAATAGGTATTCAAACTAGCCTGAGAATCAGTACTTTTTGAACGTCAAAAGTACATTAGGTAGTCCCTCAAAACGCCGTTCAAAGATTTGACGCTCAAAAAGTGCTGATTCTCAGCCTACAGTGCGGCCAACGAGAGAATGCTTTTTTGACACCTGTCAGTTTCATACAAACGAATTCGTGTTTTGCGAATTTAATCTTTATGCGCTACCAGAATTATCGCACTGACAATCGTCTCTCAACAGCCGGACTGTAGTTTGAATAAATGACTTGATTTTGTGTGACATTCTAGATTTACATAGAATGCTTATGAGTGGCGTTTAACTTGCGTTCACGTTTTTTGTAACTTGAAATGAGATGTTTATGCATAAAGACCATTACGATTAGCATTTACAACCTTTTGTTTTAGTTTTGTTTCACGTAACATTATTATATCGTTTTAATACATTAAACATAAGGCTATCAATATTAATAAGTTGCATTAATGTCTAAACCAGTCGATAAGTGTCAACTTAGATGTTGGTACGTACCATTATTAATTTACAAGGATTCACATCAGATTTACCAAGGTGGCACATTCAATAGTGCGCGAGAGTGGATCAGAGGAAATTCACCATTTATGGTGTCTCATGTTTAGTTTGATTTTTTTATAATTGTTTTATCAATATTATTAATAAATATTGGAGATGTAAAATAAGTTAACAAAATTCGGGGTGAATTAAACATTAACTTTAATACATAAAACATTGTAGCATACAAATATAAACATTCATTCATTAAAACACGATGGAAAAGTGTCAATATAAAGATGTTCCGCAAAACAGTGAACAGTTTACGAAACTTCAGAAGAACACGGATTGGAAACCGTTTCTGAAACAGGTGAGTAATAGTTAGATAGATCTGAAATTGAGACGATGTCACTTCAGCACTGGCTGAAGCTCATCGTATTGCTCTTCAATTGTTTGGAGGCGTTTTTGCAAACCACTGGTAAACAAGTAAACACGTGGCCATTAAAAAGTATTTATGTAGCACAAGTAACTTACAAAAATTGAAAATTTAAGAACCCGACTACAACTAAAAAGTTTATAAAACAAGATAATTTTCAAGCAGTCTGATGCAGTTTGTGGCAGTTATTTTAGTTCTATCTTAGATTTCATTTGTTTTATTCATTTGGTTTTTGTTTTTCATACTTATTTATAATCATGAAACAAGCCTGCCCCAGGCTTTTCCATAGCTCACGGTCGTGAGTTTGAGATTTACTTTATATTTTTTGTGTATATTTAGCATACTCTTGTCTATGTTGTGTTGAAATGTTTCGATTCTATATTATTATATATGTTTTTTTTGTGTTTTAAGTTTGAGTGAAATTGATGGGTTTTCGGTAATTTCTTTAAGAAACCGCCTTCTCTTCCACGATGCGATTATCCTATGTTTTATTTATTTAGATATAAGTTGAGCCTCGCACAACTCATATGGCTCAAGTGCTGATTTGATGACGATGATACTCGAAAACTTAGGAAACTTCGCATTCGATAATATATAGAATAATATTCAGCATAATTTATATAATTATATTATTTCCAGTTGCTGATCTGCAGCGGAGCATGGACATCTGTGTTTCTGTTCGGGATGTGCGTTGGCGCACCGACCATGTTTATCCCGCAGATAAGGCGGGAAGCGAACAATACTGAAATAATCACAGATGACATGGCTTCTTGGATATGTAAGTTGAGGATGTTAACCTATAATATTTCCGTGGATGTTTACTTCACCCGCATGGAAATTCTTCAGGAATCGTGCAGGAAAATCTGTCATGAAAGTATCCTGCCGCTCTGAATTAGCGTAGCTTTCTATCAGAACTCTCAGCGACATCTAAAATGTTCACTTCACATTATAATTCTTGAAAAGTCAGATTTGATTGAAAAAGTTACATGCAGTGCATCGTTGACAGTCTATAACAGATCCTCTTGTGCATGAGCTTGAATTAATACATAGCCTACCACATAATAATATCCTTCCGACCGAATGTCAGTGACGAGCGACGGGCAGTCTCAACGGAGACTAGCCAAGTACGCAGGAGTTAAAATGCACCGTCTGTTCCTTAACCCTCATAATCTGTTAGGACGGCAGTTCGACACGACCGGGGAGAGAGCCTACCAAAACAAGACGTAACTGACCCATGATTATAACATTCGATTTCTGTTTCTAGTATTATTACCGTTCATGCAGTATAACCGTTTTATCTTCATTGATATCAAGCATGTTTATCCCGTGTTTATCGGCCGAGAACATTATCATACAAAAATCCTCTCCTCGTTGCAACTTTTAATTATTTTTATTAAAAACTATTTGATTAAATATTGAAACTATTGTACTTTCCAGCGTCCGTGTACGGCTTCAGCGGGTTTCCCTTCGTGGTCGTCCTCTCGATCGTCACAAGAGTCATTGGAAGGAAGATACCTTTCATCATCGCAGTCTTAACTACATTGGCCGCATTTATAGTTTTATATTGTAGTATTAACATTACTCACATATTGATAAGTCAAATAATGCAGGGATTATTTTGTGCTTCCAATACTACAATTACTATTCTGATCTTAACAGAGTATAGTTCACCTAAATATAGAGGAATATTTCTAACAGTTAAAGAAGCTACGTTTTACTGGGGTGTTTGGGCTTCTAATGCGATAGGCACCTTCTTTCATTGGAAAAATATTGCACTCTTTGGTATAGTGTGCTCAATGTATGCCTTACTGACTGTTTTTATTTGGCCCGAGTCTCCGTACTGGTTGGCAAGCAAAGGAAGGTTTGAACAATGTGCTGCATCACATCGCTTCTTGAGAGGTTGTGATGAAGATTCAGAGAAGGAATTAGAAGCATTGATAAATTCTCAAAAGGAATATATTGCCAGCTGCGGAAGTACAAAACGAACTGCAAGAGAACGCGTGCTTGATTTCTTTAAAACAATGAAATCTAAAGAATTTTATAAACCTACCATATTAGCCAATGTAACTGGTTTTTTGGGTTTGAGCTCAGGAAAGTTAGTTTTCGCTGTGTACGCTGTAGATGTATTAAAGAAAGTAACAAACAGTGAATCAACGGCTTATATCGCAATGTTAATAATAGATGGCTTCACAGTATTGAGTATGTACGCAGGCTGTACTTTAACGAAACTTTTAAAAAGACGCACGTTGTTGTTAGCCGCGTCGAGTGTAGGTGTCATGTTTTTGTTTATTTTATCATTATACATATATTTAATTAGTTTAAATGTAATTTTCGAAAACAAATATGTTACAATTTCATTATTTGTAGCTTTTTCAATAGCTGTAAGTTGTGGACCTTTGTCAGTTGCTTTTTCAGTATATGGAGAGTTGATTCCGATAAGGTCTAGGAATTTATCAGTATGTTGTATCGCATTAAATGGAAAACTTGTAACTGGTCTGTTTTTAAAACTGGCTCCTTCATGGTTTAGGAATTTTGGATTGCATGGGACATGTCTTACATTTGGTATTCTTTCAGTGATTACTATAAGTATATTGTACAAATATTTACCGGAAACGAAAAACAAAACTCTGCAAGAAATAGCAGATAGTATGAACGGTGCGAAACCAAATAAAGGTGAGGTGACATCAACGTTACTAGTTAATAATGAAGACGAATAGAACAGTTTTTTTCAGTTTAAAACTTTGTAAATGCGATCCCTGCATACCTACCAAACTGTTATTCTTAAGAATTGTCCTACCAGTTATCCGTAATACCTAAGAACCTAAATAAATCAATATATTTCTGAATGTTTGGATTATAATTTTGATCATTGTAGGATCACCCAAGCTCCGCATTTCAACTCAGAGAAAACATTAGGACTCTGTCTTCAAACTGACTAAAATATAACGCAAATAACTTTAATAATGATCTTTGTTTACAGTAGCTTTAGATCTTAAAAGTTTTATATATGGCTGCCCTAGCGCTACCTCTGGTATTTAGGATATGTGTGGTCACCGCAGCCTTAATTACCTGCCTACTAACATAAAAAAGATAACAATAAACTGTGAGTATAAAATCGACGCGCTAATCAGCGCGCTATGGAGCGGGCTATGGTCGGAGTTTCTTTGATGAATAAAATCTGAACCGGAGTTACTGACATAGTTTGCAGAGTGGGCATGCTGAAATGACAGTGGGCTGGCCATGTTTGTCAAAGGACCGATGGCCGCTGGAGCAGACGAGTCCTGGAGTTGAGACCGCGTATCGGCAAGCGTAGTGTAGGACGCCCCCAACAACAGGACAGACAGACAGGCAACCTCAAAAAGGTAGCTGGGACAGACTGGATCCTGAAGGTGGATGACAGGGTGTTCTGGCGCAGCCTGGGAGAGATCTATGTCCAGCAGTAGACATTGATAGGCTGAATTGATTGATTGATTGATAAAATTGTCTCCTCTTGAGCAAACTCAAAACTCAAACTCAAATCATTTATTTCAATTAAACCATTTACAGGCACTTTTGAATTGTCAAAATTAAATAGTCGGTCAGTTAGTCAGAAAGTTGAAGCTAGAGCATTGAACATTCTAGTTATGCGAACTACAAGTACTTTACATTTCCGTGCAATAATCCTAGTAATCATACCACCATTTTGTAAAGTTCATAAAGTAAGTCGAATCAGTAATTTACCCAAAGTTTGTGATTGGTGAGGATCTATTGAGGTGGCCAACTTTTCTACATACCTTTGTCCCGCCGTGAAATATATTGTAAATTGAAACAAACAGTTCCAAGCAGTCCGGTGTTTCTGTATGAAGGCCGTTAAGAATAAAGCGCGCCTGAAATTTTTATGTTAGCAACATTAGTAATGATTCTAACACGAAGAGTCAGGCGCTCATATTGCCTAAAATATAAAATATTACAAAAAATTCTAAATGACATTCTATAAGTTAGAAACTGACTCGAATGTATACTGCACAGGACCAAACTAATATTTATCTTCTGTCCTTTTCATAATGAAATAGAAAGAAAAAGATGCACTGAACTTATAAAAGAGATAGTTTTTTTTTCGGCGATTAGTCCACCAATTATTGTGGCCTCTACTAGTAAGACGCATGTTGATTTTTTCTTTATGACCTCTAGATTACAGTGCTAGTAATAAATTATACTTCACCTAACGGGAATACTGAGAAAAATGATCATAACCTAAGAAATCACAAAAAAAACTTTTGTTTAGTAAGTACCTATCTATGTAGGTTGGCCTCATCAGTATTATAATGTAGTGAAATAGTGCACTGTTCAGTAATAAATAGTAGGAATGTAGGGTGTATTGAACGGATTCACATAATGTAACAAAGCATTTTTATCAACACAGACGACTTAGAAGTAGATACCTAGCACCTATTTCATCTAAAAAAGACGCAGGTTGCTCTACTTCTCATCTTGATACCGTGTCTAAGATACAAATACTTGAATAGTACGCGCTTAAGATTACATGTGCACAAAAGCCAACAGTACCAACGTCTCCCCACCAAAGAACTTGCTGGATAATTGCAGCAATATCCAGCAAGAGTAGTAGCTCTAGTGTCATCTGTCAAATGTGTTTTTGGAACCAACACGAATAACTACGGCTACTGCTACATGTATTGATAATGTTTTCTGTTGCTGCGAATATCTAGAGAAGGCCATTGTAAATTATCTCACTTCTGATTAACATCGGGTAACTTGAATAAGTTTAATATAACTTTAAATAGCAAGTTAAGTGCTCAGGGCCTAAGTGTGACTAATGGAAATATTTTGTTTGAAGAATTATTTTCATTAGTACAAACAGAGTTCAATAATTATTATAAACAGAACTCTAAAACTATTTGCCCTTTTTTTTTTTTTTTTGAGCATGGGAAATCATCAAATGACCCCTCCCGCTCTGGGTGGAGCGGAAGGGAGTGTCAGACTCTTACTGACTAAAACCCACCCGTGTTCCTTCCTTAGCCCTTTCTGTTCCAGGGCAGCGGTAACCCATTCGGAAGATCCCGCCGCCCCGGCAGGCTTCGGCCCTATCGGGCCCCGTCCTCTGCTGACATCTCTTTGAGGCGCGCGTGGAACACAACGCGCCGTCCGGCACGGGCCTGGTCCTGATCGGACGGCGAGCTACCCATTACTCACCGCCCGCAGGCCCGCGCCTACGGTGGCCGGGAGTCGTCACGCGGCCGCCGACGCCCGGAGCGTCTCCCGCGGCGGCTGAGGCGTGAGGTGGTCTCCCTCAGCCTCTCAGCCACCTCCTTCGCTAGCATGACTGCTTCGCAGAAGGAGGTGACTGCCTCCCACTCCCTCTCGCCCCGGACCATGGCTTGCACCAGGGCCGGACGCGAGAGGAAAACTATTTGCCCTAAGTTTTTATTCAGTGACTGGGCAACTAAAGGAATCAGAAAAAGTAGGGAAAGATTATTTGAACTGTATGGCCTTAAGCCGTATATAAACACGGATACTTTTAATAAGTATGTACATAGCTACTTATTCTAAAACTTTTAAAAATATCTGCAAAGCAGCTAAAGCTTCATTCATTAGTAGCAAGGTTAAATCAGCAGACAATAAAATAAAGACAGTTTGGAGAATTATTAACAATGAAACGAACAGGAACAAAACACGTAGTACTGATTACACTCTGAACACTTCCCGTGGTCAAATTAGCGATAACATCGATGTTGCTCAGGAATTTACAACTTTCTTTACCAATATCCCAATTAAAACTACAGAAACTTTAAATTCCTCGCCCGCACTAGCTATAGAATTATTAAGAGCGAATGTCTCAGCCTGTACTGTGGAATTTAAATTTAAACATATTAACCCTATAGTCATTATAAAGGCATTTAAGCAACTTAAGATCAAAATTACCGAAGATCTGTGGGGCATGTCTACTAAAATTTGTCAATCCATTATTGAGACAATTGCACCCTACCTAGCTTTAATATTTAATTTGTGTGTAGATCAAGGGGTATTCCCGGATTTAATGAAGTTCAGTAAGGTTATTCCACTTTTCAAATCAGGGGACAGCAAAGACACAAATAATTATAGACCCGTATCGGTTCTGCCAGTTTTCAGCAAGGTTTTTGAAAAAGTAATGTTGGATCAAATGCTCAATCATTTTAATCGTAACAACATCCTACACGATCAACAGTATGGTTTCACCAAAAGACGTTGTACAACAGACGCCGGTGTCACTTTATTAAAACACATCTTTAAAGCATGGGAAGACGCACAAGATGCAATAGGCATCTTTTGTGACCTATCCAAGGCATTTGACTGCGTTAATTACGAAACACTGCTCTTGAAACTTGAGCATTACGGACTGGGTAAACTAGCTCTTAACTTAATAAAATCATATTTAAATGATAGATTTCAGCGAGTTCAAATAAACGGTGTGAATTCATTGGGGTTAAAAGTCAAAATGGGTGTACCTCAGGGCTCAATATTGGGGCCGTTCCTATTTTTAGTATATATAAATGATTTACCTCATTTACTAAAAACCCGACCACAAATGGTGTTATTTGCTGATGACACACAAAAATCACTGATTTTTTAAGTGGACACAAGAGCTTGACGACGTAAATAACGCTATGCTTATGGTCCATAATTGGTTTACTGTAAATAATTTAGTATTAAATGAGAAAAAAACTAAATGCATTAGATTCGCTTTACCGAATGTTAGAAGTAGTTTATGTAACGTTGTATTGAATAGGGAGATACTTGAATTCGTTGAAAATTCGTTTCGTTGGCGATCACGCTTGACTCAAAGCTGCAGTGGGGTCCTCACCTAACATCACTTGCAGGGCGGCTAAGTTCAGCCGCTTCCGCTGTTTGGAAAATCCGTCAATTAACAGACGTGGATACCGCGAGACTAGTCTATTTTAGTTACTTCCATAGCATCATGTCTTACGGTATTTTGCTGTGGGGACGAGCTGCAGATATTGATTCTATCTTCATTCTGCAAAAGAGGGCTGTCAGAGCCATCTACAGTCTCAGCAGAAGCGAATCTCTAAGAGAGCTGTTTAAAAAAATTAACATCATGACGGTTCCTTGTCAATATATATACGAAAACATTATGTACGTTCGGAAAAATTTACATCTTTTTAGTAAGATAAGTGACAGGCATAATTTTAACACTAGGAATAGGAACAAACTAGATCAACCGCGCTTTAGATTGTCTAAAGTAAAAACTTATTTTATGGGGTACTGTGTAAAATGTTATAATAAAATACCACTCGATATTCTTCAACTAAATGAGAAGGAATTTAAAACATGCATTAAACGCACACTACGTAGACAAGCATATTATAAGTTGGATGAGTATATCTATATATATATAAAAGAAAGTCGTGTTAGTTACACTATTTATAACTCAAGAACGGCTGAACCGATTCGGCTGAAAATTGGTGGGGAGGTAGCTTAGAACTAGGAGACGTACATAGGATGCTCTTTTTTTAAATACTTTTATTTACTTATAGGAGTAGGGTAGGAGTAGTGTAGGAGTAGGTTAGGAGTAGGGTAGGAGTGGGTTAGAAGTAGGGTAGGAGTAGGGTAGGAGTAGGGTAGAATTATTAGGGTAGGAGTAGGGTAGGAGTAGGGTAGAATTAGGGTAGGAGTGGGTTAGGAGTAGGGTAGGAGTAGGGTAGGAGTAGGTTAGGAGTAGGGTAGGAGTGGGTTAGGAGTAGGGTAGAAGTAGGGTAGGACTAGGCTAGGAGTAGGGTAGGAGTAGGTTAGGAGTAGGGTAGAAGTAGGGTAAGAGTAGGGTAGAAGTAGGGTAGGAGTAGGGTAGGGGTAGGGTAGGGGGTAGGACACCACGTGAACGAAGTAGCGCCGGGCAGCTAGAAATAATTTATATGGCAAAACAACGTTTGACGGGTCAGCTAGTACTAGATAAAAATGCTTGGCTTAATGCTGGTCCTGCTCCACAGGCACTTGGGCTCACTAGTTGATCACAATTTCTATATTTTGGAGGAGATGCTTCCCCTTTTTATTTTTGTTTTTTTTAGTGTTTCTGACATTACGAACTTAATGTTTATTTTATTCAATCAAGATTAATTTTGAATACTTCAATATTAAATACCTCTTCCTGATTGGTAGTAACTTTTTATATATTTTGTTTTTCTTATCTCTTAAGAAAATTGCAAACTATAGTTTTGTATAAATTAGAAGCAATTTTGTAAATGTCATGCTCACTTAAATGTCTCACTGATGGTGGCGCGTGTGTTGGATCATTCGGTTCCCTACAAAATGGTTGAGCTGGGTGGTGCTGATCCACGCGTCATGTTCGTGAACGGGCGCCGTTGGTTGAGACTGGTCATCTCTTAACTGCCAGGGCTTATTTTTAATGTTATATTTTAAATTGTTTCTTTTTTACATTGTTCTCACATATAGAAGCAATAAGAATAATGTACCCAGTATTTTTTTAATTAATATCTTGATTTAAAAGAGTGTCCGTAGAGTTTCTTGCCCGTTCTTCTCCATAGAGATCTACGTTTTTGGAATGGGCGACTAGCTTCAACTTTCTGACTAACTGACCGACTATTTAATTTTGACAATTCAAAAGTGCCTGTAAATGGTTTGAGTTTGAGTGTTAGAAAGGTCTAAAAAGACGTTCTAGGTACCTAAATGCACCTGAAACACCAACCAACCTAAGTACTTTTGAGTCGGCGCCAAACAATCAATAAACAAAGATCACTAAATAGCCATAAATTTAAATGACGCTGACTCAAAATTATTTAGATATACTTACATTAGTTTAAGAACTTAGTTACTAAGGTTAAATAAAAAAGGTTTATTATTTTTTGCTTTTCAGTTTTTTCGGCGGTTCATTTTTTTTTTTGTTAAAAAGTTTTTATTTTATAATTTTTTTCTGGCTATAATCTACTAATTGTTTGCCAAAGGGCAGGAATGGTTGGATTTTTTTTTCAAATTTATATGTGACCAACTTTGAGGTAGGTATATCCTTTTCCATAAAAAAAGAATTATCAAAGTCGGACTACTCTGTAAAAAGTTATGCGTGGTCATACATAAAAAATTATATATATACGCGTCGACTTGAGAACCTCCTCCGTTTTTTTCGTCGGTTAAAAAATTGAAGATTTATTTAAAAAAATAACGCATTAGAAATAATATTGTTATTCTTCCCTTTGGTGTGCTGGAATCCACTGTAAAATAATGTTCTTTTCCGTTGTTGTGCACATCGACATGGAATGTAAATATTCCTGTATCCAAATCTCCATAATTAATAAACAGTTTCAATACTTTCTTGCATCATCAATACGCACTTTCTGAAACTGCATCTAGATGGTTTGACTGAAAGAAGCGAAAAATCCATGCGTACACAATTAACCGCACATCTGCAGCAGGCTCGAACAATGTCTTTGCACATTGCTTTGAAATCTTACTGAACAATTCACACAACATCCTTCTGGAGTAAATGCTAATTAAAATTCCATATTCATTGTAATCCTACAATTACACACAGGGAAACAGAAACATAAATTTTATGCGATTCGAAAGAAACCGGAAAAATTAAATGAATGAAGTCTTGTTGAAAAAAAATGTAAGAAAGTTGCTTCACGCGGACGAAGTCGCGGGCAAAAGCTACTCTATAATATAAAAATGAATCGCTGAATGTGTTGCTAAGCGCAAATCTCGAGAACAGCTGAACCGATTTCACTAATTCTTTTTTAGAATATTCCTTGAAGTACGAGGATGGTTCTTACGGAAAAAATGTAAGAAAGTTGCTTCACGCGAACGAAGTCGCGGGTAAAAGCTAGTTAGGGATACATATTGCTTTTTTTTCTTAAAATCGTAAAAAACGCTCATAAACATGTATTTATGACAGTGATGACCATATCTGGAATTGAATCAATTGAGTGTATTATCAAAATATTTTCTTTTTATTACGATTTCGTGATTCCGGTTAGAATTAATTGAAAAAATTTACCATTTTCAATGATAAATTGGTTACGTTTTTTTAAGTATAATACGATTAATAGACGTTACAAAAGATGGGCCCAAAAAAACTATCTCCTTTAGTTTAATTTGTGAACAAGGGAATCGGCACAAATGACTGATTAATGAATATGACGTGTGACATTACAATACGTAGCTCGTAGGTATCAAATTAGAACACAACACAGAAAGCAAGCACTACACTTCTTGGTATAGTGCTTGCTTTCATCGTCTCTTCATGTAAAAAGTCTGATAGTAGTTCCAGACGTGATTTCTTACTTTCTTTGAAAAGCGGGAAGCTATAATCAGACCATTTAGATATTAAAACTGTTGAGAGCTTTGATAGTATCAGCGACGTAATGCTGACACCTTGTAGGTATTCTTGTCGACCCACAGCATTTACTGCAGCCACATAATTTTTAACTTTTACAGAAAACATTAACTGTATCTTTGTAGTATTCTTGTGACATGGGTTGTAACTTTTGAACGTCTTGTGTGATCTTGAATATAATAGTGTTTGGGTTTCCAAATCGTAGCTCTACGGTAGCCTTGATAGTTTCCGTTGAGGTGGCACTTGTTAGCAGAGCTGACACTGTATCCTTTGCTTTATCATATCACGGAGACACTTTCTCAATCGCAATGAATTTTCTTTAGGAGTAAAACCAATACCTCTGTGGACTCCTCAAACGCCTGCTTGGACAGGAGCCACTCTATTGGGTCACCAGAAACTACAGGAAGGTCTCTTGGTGTACTAAAGCGGCTCTTACTGAGCCGTGAGGCACATTGTGTGTTGAAGCGACAGTCAGTTTGTTAAGTGCGCTAGCCAGCATGTGAAGGGTTTCCTCCGCTGTCCCGTGGACCCCGTGGTTGATAGCCAACGGTGGTGGGGGTGGGCACGGTTCGCCCGATTGCTGTTCACCTTGCCCGTGAGCGTTCCGTGCACTACCCGTATCGTTCTGACTGTATACAGCCATTTCTTGATCGCCTCCAGATCCCATGGCGGCAGTCCGGCAAGGGACCTCTTAGATTAAAAAGTGTTCTACAGAATGGTCCCCCGACTGCATTGACAATTTTATTTATCTGTTTAGTCAGGGAATACAAGTTGTTTTTTACTTTGTAGTTCGTTTTTTGGCAGGGCAGTCGTGCTTTTTTTTAAATTATTTTTAAACTTTCGTACGTTTTTAACATTTTAAAATTCAATCTCGTCAAATCATTAGGTATTCAAAGATGTTTTATCTTCTGTGTAAATGATTATATCTTTATTTCAACCTATCCATGTTTGTTTTATTTCCCTTTAGAAAATACTGCTAGCTTCTTAATGATAAAAGCGCCATTTTCGTTTTTAATCAATCATCATCTGCCTCGCCTTTTCATAACTTTGTTGGGGTCGGCTTCCAGTCTAACCGGATGCAGCTGACTACCTAACGTAGTTCTTTACCTAGTTTTTAAACAATCCATTCGTTAAAACCACAGATAAGGAAGATTGGAACATTTTTTATACAATAACTATCTGAACCTTTGGTATCTCCACAACAATTTTAATACCAAAGACAAAGATATTATTCGCAGGAACCACGAGTAACTGGAACACCGACATTTAACTAACCTAGGCCAATGTATTCAGTATTAAGACAGCCATAACCAGGTCGGTCTCAGGTCAGCCTGCAGGGGCCCGAAAGGAAATAGCGCGGTGTTACCGGCACAGCTCAACCGCTATCGGGTACCGGACGCGCCGCCATCTTGGAATGGCGGTGCTTGCCGTTTAGCTGGACGGTTCTGTCTATGGAATTAATAGCTTGCCCATACAGCTGTTAATGATTGTGAAAATACAAATTTGGCAATAATTTAATTTTTTTATTTAAGTACTAGCTGCTCCCCGCGGTTTCATCCGCATAAGTTTCGATCCCGTAGAAATATCGGGATAAAAATTTACCTATATGTTAATCCTCGTTTTAAACCATATGTGTGCCATTTCATCGAAATCCGTTCCGTTCGGAATCCGTTTTGGCGTGAAAGAGTAACAAACATGCATCCATCCATACAAACTTTCACGTTTATAATATTAGTATGACAGCTTCTGCCCACTACTTTGCCTACATGTTTTTTAATGTTAGTGTTAACTACAAATTTGTTTTTATTGTTTAATAATTTAGAAGGTAATTGCTGTTATTATTATTGTTATGCATGGATAACCAAAAAAATATTAAGTAACTATAATTGTAAATATCCTTTTTGTCTTGAAATAACTAAAACGATTAATGGTGCATGTTGTGTTAGCCTGTAAGTAATTGTTGCACTTATAAATGTAGCAGGAAATGATTTGCTAAATGTATTGTGTAAACAATTGTTAGCTAACATAAATAAATAACATAACATCACTTCTATATTCCGGGAAGGGTTGGCCAGATATCTATCTATAGTACACCCATATTTCGCCAGATGTGTTAGTAATAGGGACCAAGCCTATTGTTCTCGTAATTTAAAACGTTCAAAATCTAGTCACAGTCTCATCTCGGCGACAAACAAATGTCAAAAAACTGACAAAATTTAGGGAAATTGAAGGTATTTTTGACAGATTGACACTGAGAGCAGACTGAACATTCTTAAATTCTGGTTTGTACCAGAAGGGCGATTCTTGTAATTTAAAGTGTTATTGTGTTTTTCCATCTGGAATTTCTCAGTGGCAACCCGGAGTCAGGATAACCCAATAACACTTTGCCCGACCCGGCAATCGAACCCAGGACCTCATGCTCAGCAGTACCGCTTGCGACTCATAGATTTACTATATTCTAACTTAACCAAGGTGGAGAATAACATCACAGATAACTTCATTTATCTAGATTTCCTTTTAAAAACCAAACCAGCAGATAATTCGATAAAATGATCAAACTCACCATAAACCGTCATACGACAAAAAAATATACTAGAAAAAGTTAATTGTCTGGTCTCGATACTTATGACCCTTCCGTTGTCTGTTTCCGATTGGATTCACAAAGTCAGAGTTAGCCCTAAGCCATCCATCATAGCTTTTTGGGACGACGTCACCGGGGTCAACGTCCTCTGTGGGATATTCGCGTATCAGTTGAAGGCAGGGATGGATTAGGATGATAGGGTGCATTCTTGGATGTAATACTTGAGGTGTTGAGGATAGGTATAAAGTTTAAAATGGTATAAATAGTTGGTTAGTTTGTCTGACTGCAAAAGTACAAAAACCGATTGTTGAACATGAGGTTTTGGCTTCGATCCCATCGACGTTAGAGTTTTTCTATTATTAATTTCTCTGTCAGCAGCAATGAATTAAAACACACGCACACACAGATAAGATATAAGAAGTACCTATAGATCTCCTCCTGTATTCCGTTGTATAGGTATATTGATCTCTAGGCACACTAAAATACAGTAAGCCGGTCTGAAAGGGTTAGCTAGCACTAAAATCTTGGCACCCAAAAATTCAGTCTAAATCCGTCCCACAATAGGCCATCGGCGATTTTAATAAGCTGAGTTCAGTCGTTAACCTCTGGTACAAGTTTAAACAAGGAGCAGCCGTCCAGCATCCCGCCATCTTTGTTTCTACGAGTACTGCTGGTAATTGCCGGAGTTCAGGCCGTTTGCATTTTAAATTGATGGTAATGGATTATTAGCAAAAACGTGTTAGCTTTGAATCAAAGTTTGCCTAGCTGTTCCTTGTTTTCAGAGTGAGTTATGATTTGGCTGGTTTTGGCTTGCATAGGAGGGAATCAAGAGCTAAATAAATAATATGCTGAGTTGTATTTAAGTATAGGATCAGCTCTGTACTGCTGTATAGTGCTATAGGTAGGTAGTACCTACTGTTATATAATTACTTGTCCTGTTTTGTTTTTCCTAATCTGCCTAGCCTTTTCTCAACTATGTTGGGGTCGGCTTCCAGTCTAACCGGATGTAGCTGAATACCAGTATTTTACATGGAGCGACTGCCTATCTGACCTCCACAACCCAGTTACTGGGTAATACGATACGCCTTGGTAAGACTGGTTGTCTAACTTTCGGGCTTCTGACTACCTATAACGACTGTCAAAGATCCACGAATGACAGCCGGGACCAACGGTTTAACGTACTTTCCGAGGAACGAAGGAGTCTTGATATGTAAATATAACGTGGACCAACCGCGGTAAGCGTAGCTTAACCTGATTGACCAGCCCATGTGGCTGTTATTGCTTAGCTACAAGCCTCTTTTTTTAACAGATTTTCTCTATAGCTCTCAGCTCTCTATAAATACAGAAAAAAATAAAAAAATAATACCCATAAAACATCCTCAGTAGATTTCAACAAGTACACGCACGACAATCAAATAAAAAGTCCCAGAAATAATACAGTGAGACACATTGAACTGTCCCGAGTTTATCACCCTCGACAAAAACACATCCCAGTCCCCAGCCTTCAACCACAGAGTAGACAGATACAGAAGGCCAGCTCGATGCAACGAGCGAATACAGGCGCACGTACATACAGACGCGTGTTTATAAACAATTTTTGAAGCCAACACTTGTTCACGATTGTGTTAAAAAGCTTTCGGACAGACAAATTTTAAATACGAGCTACGCATGCTTTTTTAACCCTACACATGGAAAATACCGGCCAAGTGCGAGTCAGACTCACTCACGAAGGGTTCCGTACCACAAGGCAAAAAACGCCGAAAAAAGCATTTCCTGTATAGAAACACGCTTTAATTTTTAACTTTACTTTGTTCTTCTTATTTGTTGTTATAGCGGCAATAGAAATACACACTCGTTCGTATGTACCTGTTATGGTTCATGAGATACAGCCTGCCGATAGACAGACGGACGGACGGACGGGCGGTTGGATGGACGGACGGTGGGACGAATGGACGGACGGACGGATGGAGGGACTGATGGACGGACGAATGGACGGACGGCGGAGGCTTAGTAATAAGATCTGGTTGGCACGTTTTGGGTATGGTCACTAAAAAGGGAAGGGAAAAGGAAGGCACTCTATGTGGTCTGTGTGGTCGTATGTACGTCTCATTGTATGTAGCCCGCCTTATGTGCCTATCTATGCTGTGCTTCAAGTGGGTGTGTCGACCTTATGATAATAATCTCGTATTGATATGCAAGCCAATATGTGACTGAAAGTTACACTTTTCAGTTTACGCACCTTGTTAGGCATGCGTTACTTTGGCACGGCTTTGGTGTGGATGCTCTTTGACCTTTGGGAACGTAGTAGGCCAGGGAAGTTTTATGTGCTACCTGTTTTATTTTAAAAGGTTTATATACAGTCTGTAAACTAATTTGCAGTAATCCATAGTTGACCTAATAGGAGCTAAATCCTCATCAGAGTCCTCAATTAAATAGCGACTTTTCTGATATTAAGAAATACGGTGATTTAAAGAGTCGTAGCATTTATACAGTGTGGCGATTAGTTTATCATATTAATTAAAACCACGAATTCTACATTACGTTATTTAAACATACAAAATTAAAATAATTAATGAAAAGTAACATTCTAGCTGTGGTAACTTTTTTTCGTTATAGTATTTAACAACATTAAACTTAATTTGTGGTTATTTGGTAACAATACCATAAAGTTGGTGTTGAATTGATGATACCATTGCAACGCGCGTCTAATGCCGTATTATCAAAATCAAAAGTCATTTATTCAAATTAGGCTAAGAATCAGCATTTTTCGAACGTCAAAATTACAAAAGATAGTCCCCTAAAAAAGCCCGCCCTTCAGCACTTCCTAGTGCTATCGCTGGGACGAAGAAGTAGCGCAACAAACTCTTCAGTTAGAAAATACTTGATTGTATACAATAATGTCTTGTAATAGTAAGTAATTAACATTACAAGACTCAGAACATTAAATTAAATTATTTGCCATATGTCAGCTAGCCACGCCACTATACCAACAAATATAATAAAAACTATACGTACCTACTCAAGACTCACACGCGCGATGTTGCCACATTTGTAGTTCGCACAACATACTCGTAGCTTGTGAAAACCAAACAAAACAATAGCGGAAATGCGGAGCACTAACCTCACCGCTTAACGAAATGGCCACACGGGATTGTCTATTAGAAATCCCGGGAAGATCTATTATTAATGTCAACATTTCAATGCAAGTACATAAATAACTCTACCTAATTCCGACCTCTGGTGATAACCTAATCGTCACTCTGTATAGAAAAGCCTACAAGTTAATTATAAATTCTGAGCAAGTACGAAAGCCTATGAAAGGTGCGCCACCTGTCGGGAAAACCGCACATAAATCAAAATTCAAAGGTTTTATATCATGCGCACCTTATTATGTAATTTTAGCTTGGGAAGGTAATAGAGAAAATAAAGGGTTGTAATTTCCTTGGACTCGGTAAAATATTTGGCAAAATCGACATAGTGAAAAGAATCATTGATTTACTTCAAAAGGAAATTGATTCCATCCAATAACTTCAATCAACCGACAGATTACTGACAAGAGAGCTACATCGTTAAGGTTTTTTTTTCAGAACCCTAAAAATGTATTACTACGAAAAATCGATAGTACCCAATCATTTACATTTATTATGTTTATATTGAGAATACTAAACTTTATTAAGATAAGATATTATTTATTTTGTAAAACATGAGTACAGCATGAAGGTCTTATAATCAAATAAGACCTTCATTCTTCTTCTTCCTTCATATTTTAATATAATAAGTATTCAATTATTTTAGAAAATCAAATTAAGGGTGTTGCGCTAGGTACCTAGTCCATGAAATTCAAACTTTCTAAGGTTTTTTTGCCATTTTCAGGTCAGTATCAGATTGTACATACTCGTATGTTGAACAAAATTTGATTCGCGACCGTAACAAGTAGGTAGGTACCTATGTATTTACAGAATTATAATCATTAAAATTTTCAATACTACCCTCTAAGTTCATTTAGGTAATCCTTTTGAATTACTATTTCATGAAACATCAATCAATAGGATTATAAATGAGCTTAGAGGACTGACACTAACCTACAAATTGCAAAAAACGTAAGAGAATTTGAAATTCGGGAGTTACCCTGACGCTTCCCTTAAAACAAAGCTTATAAGATCTTCATCTCAAGTTCAATTTAGCTAGTTGAATATTATAGGTCACACAGAATAGACCGGACCACCATTTAGATTCAATAACAATTCAGTTGATCCTCCTAAAACCGTTACATTGGCCATCGATTTCCGACAAGCGTCCTTATAAGATATTTTTTTTGGAATTGGCCTGTTAAAAGGGTCGGGGGAATAGGATGGAGCGGCTTTTTTATTGCTAACCAAATGTTGTAATAGTTTCGGTAGTAAAAAGACATTCATTGAATCAGCACCTAAACAGATCGTACCTACATAATTATGTAACTATACTACATATTAAAAGTCTACATTGCGTCTCTGCGATGTCCTAAAACCTTCAACATTTCTTACTTACAGTATTTTATTACTCTAATATGTCATGTCATTTCTATATCTATCTATCTAGATTAATTTTTTTTCGTTAGCCTACATTGTGTCCCACTGCTGGGCAAATGCCTCCCCTTTTTCCTTGCAAACCTCTCTGTCTTGTGCGATCTCTGGTCATGTAAAACTACTTTTAGACTAATAATAAAGCTAAAAATGTGTTTGTTTGTTTGTTTGAACGCGTTAATCTATGGAACAACCATTCGGATTAGATTTTTTTTTTGCATTTGATAGACTGATTGTTGAGGAAGGGATGCTTAACATCACGCTAGGACCGTAAGGGGCTGAACAAGAAGAAAAAAAGCAGAAAGAACGCCAAGTGAAACCGAAGTAATAGCGCAGATAGGCGATGCGATGCGACGCGGTGGGGCGGTTGGGGGAACAAGACATTTCACGTCACTAATAAGGTGGTTTTTATCTAGCAAGTTTAAAAGTCGAATAACAGTGAAGTTATCAGTGTTTGATGTGTTTAGCATCATTATACGCGTTCTAAAATATTTTTGATAAATCTGTTATACACCAATTAAGTGAAATAACCGATTGATTTTTAATTGTTTTTACATCAAATAATCCGCAGATTATTGATTTTAAATGGTTTTAAGAAAATATGTCAAACTAGGTTTTAAGCTGCATCGACGTCCTATTAATAGGTCCTGCTTCCAAAGATCATGTTACTGATGAATATGAAATCTTACACCTTAACTTGCTTAGCACACTCATAATGACAATCCCTTTCATTTTGAAAATTCAACAATAACCACAAACGTAACATCCGCATAGCACGAAATTGCCATTCTGTAAGTTTATCTGAAACAAAAAAACAAACGACGTTCATACCTACATACTTAGTACCTATGTACATTCGTCATTTGTTTGAAGTATAACTTTCCAAAACTTCGAAAGGTAAAAGAAACAAACGATCAACGGAGCATGATGACAAATGTCCTGGAAACAAACGCAGAGGCCATTGCCCCGATACCGGGCCACAAATACCCACATTTTGCGCCTGACCGACTTCCTCAACAAACAAAATGATGTAGATCCTTTAATGGTCGAGATGAAGTGCGGACAGTTTTTTTTACATTATTTGCATGTGGATGGATTTTTATACCCAAAAAAAGGTGAAATTAATAATACTCTCTCTCTTTGCTTAGCCTTATCCCATTTCATTTAAGTTCTGGGTCGCCGAATCAATCACTTGGACTTGCTTCAGGTAGTTGTTGACTACAGACATCCAAGTGGAAAGTGGTAGGTACCTCGCTTTTTTGGACCTGAATTCATGTAGAGGACTTCCTTAGTCATCTGTTCTTCGGGTCTTCTCATTACATGGCCATACCACCTCAGGAGCGCTTCAGAGAGCTTTTCTTCGATTGGGCGGATCTTAAAACTGAAATCAATCAATCAATCAATCATTTTATTTGCATAATATGGGTTTACAGAAGATGTTGCACAGGTACAGTTTCACCATATTCAGCTATGTTAGCATGCAAATTTTATTAACTAGGTAATAATACTGTAATATTAATATATGTACCTTATTTTTAAAGGCTTTTCGGGATCCCTGCAGGTAGGCACAGTTTCATATCCGAGACAACATCAGAAACAGATGGTTTTTGATCAAACACTTGTCTGTAATAAATAATGTGTCAGTAAATAAGACATTCAACTTATGATTAATAATAGCTAGAAAAGGCGTAAGTAGGGTTTAAGGTGATTCATCATTCGAGAATTCGATGTGAAAATTAAGGAAAACATGTCAGCTCTGTGAACTGTCAAACCATTGTATAGTGAACTAGCTGTTGCCGGCAGCTTCGTCTGCGATCCAGAATGAAAAGTAGGATATGTTGTACGGTATAGTTACGGTATGTCATGCTCACTCTAATCTCTCGCTGATGGTGGCGCATGTGTTCGATCATGTAGCTCCCTTCAACTAGCTTCATCTTTCTGACTGACTGACCCTTTGACAATTCAAAAGTGCCTGTAATTGGTTTAGTTGAATTAAATGATTTGAGTTTGAGTTTGAATAGTTGACCTGAATGCTGCTAATCTATCCGTCATGTTCGTGAACGGGCGCCGTCAATGACTCAGTCAGCGACTGGTCAACTCTTTGCTGCCATGGCTTATTTTAATTTAATTTAATATTTGAATTGTTTTTTTTTTATCTTTTCATTACGAACGCTTTTAACGTTCTGCATCATTCTCAAGTGCATCATTTTTAACATGAATGATGTAACCAATACTTTGTAACCATATTATGTATTTTGATTTAAAAGAGTATCCATGGAGTTTCTTGCCCGTTCGTCTCCGTAGGTACCTACTACGCTTTGTAATGGGCAACTAGCTTCATCTTTTTGACTGACTGTCCCCTTGACAGTTAAAAAGTAAGAAGTAGTAAGTGGTAGCAGTAGTAAGTGGTTTATTTGAAATAAATACAAAAAAAAGAAGCTGAATATTTTTTTCAGTTCTCCTCAGTCATCTTGAAATGCTGACAAAATGATAACACATACAATGTAAACCTGAAGAGAAAAAAATCATCACTATAACAAAGATGTGGACATAAACTCAAAAAAAGAATAAATTTCAGACTTTAAAAAAAAACGAACACCACTTAAGCTGCTGAAAGAAACAATATAACAAGATGATGAGCAAAATTATAATTTGATAAAGAGCGACGGTCATCGCTCTCGGCTAGCCAAACACAAGAGGTAGCTCGGATGCAAGCCCTCGGTAAATTGAAAGTACATTTTTGGTAAATCTCCGTCAAATTTTATCTTGCTGCCGACAGCATCTGTCAATACAGAATGTGGTGTAAGACACAAGATTCTATTCTGATACCTACCTGAGTATTATAATAAGGTCCCACTGCTGGGACAAAGGCCTACACTCTTTGAGAGGGAGTGGGCTGGATGAAATTATTTACATAAAGTAAAGCACCTGCTGAATTCAAACCCACGACCTACAACTCGAAAGTTAACATTACCAATGGGCCACCACTGCTTCACTCCTACCTGAGTGCAATTCTTATTGGGAAATTGTTAATTTTTGCCAATTAATACTTGACAAGTACAAGTAGTTGACAGTCATTGTGCGCTTCTATAATTTGTAACGTCACGATATTATGGACGTGGTTATTCACGATAATATTATCGTTACGTTAAAAATAATAAAAGCACACATTGTTAGTAAGATGTAAGCAAGCTCAAAACATATGGATGTCACTTGATCAACTTTGAACGCTAATATCACGGAAATGTGACACTTTACAGGGTTTGGTCTTATTGGGTTTTCTGTTTGCATTGATGTCAGCTATCGATTTATGTAGGTTTCAAGTGTGGCCGCCATTTTGAGAGAATAACAAAATGGCGGGCAGGTAGGTATACCATGGACATTCAACGTCCTTTGATTAGTCTCTGTCGCTTATGCCTTGTCCCAGACCGAACCCCACTGAAAGCCCAGTTCAAACAACATCCTATTGAAGACTGTCCTACAACGACGCAGCATTTACTCAGAGTACACAGCTTCTTATTAAATCTTCTCATAATTCAAGATTCTTCTTTTATTTTGTCAAGTCTCTCCAATATGATTACAAGACGGTCAAAATATTTAACCTTTTAATAAACATTGAATATTCAATGTCTTCTATTTTTATGACTATACATTTTAGAATTTTAATTTGACCTTTGTTTTAATCGGTATAAGAAATAACCTTTTTAAACGGATTAAGTATGTAAATGTAACATACAGGACTTTATAATGCAATTTCTGGATAAGCATTAGCATTATTAGCCTATGATTTCTGGATGGAAGCTGATACATACAAAACAAACGCAAAACAATTAAATTATACACAATATTACACATTTTTATGAAAAAATCTATACCTAACAGGTGAACACACTGCAAAGATGACACAAGTGACTCGTCTTACTGAGTAAACACTAGACCAAGCGATCGTGATCATATTTCATGACACAACGAGTAAACACGAAAAACTTTTCCTGTTGTTGGTAAACAGTGTTAATATTATACGTATTTTCTTTTCTGGCATTATTATCATGACGTCAATACATTATCAACCCGTGACATTCGCTCTACAAACATAAACAATAAAAAATATACCAACCCTTTAAATATTATCTTCTTCTCTTTCTCTCTCTTCTTCTTTTATTCTCTCTACAGGGTCAAATTAAATTAGCTAGTGAAACTTCGCAGCTGTAATAGGTATCCATATTTAAACTTGATAAAACAAAAAAATAATTAATTTGATGATTTTTTGTGGAGTCAATGACTACGGTTAGTGCAGTTACTTGAAATTATCAGTTTAAAAATCAGTTTTTATTTTGTGTGCAAACTTCATAGACGTGATGGGATATCTAAATACGATTAAATAAAATACAGTACATACAAAAATAAAAAACAGCCCTTTCGAAAATTAGCCGGAACAAACAGACAGACAAAAGTTAAAAAAAAAAAAAATTTGTTATAAGTACCGTACCTACTTATATACTTGCATATGTATTTAGTAAAAATCTGTTATTTTAAAATTACAAACAGACACTTCAGTTTTATTTATTTGTATACCTACATAGACTGTAGATAACGCCTGTGCATGCCTTCCCCGAAGCAGTTGGCAGACCTATCTGCTTCTATAACATCTCGAGGCATACCTAACACATTGATAGATATACCCATCTGCACAATATGTCCACTTACGGCACATAACTCACAAAACAAATTAACAAAGTATGTAAGTAGGTATACTTACAAAAGATGGCCAGATTATAATTTCTCGCCAAAGCTCTTTTTCGACCAAAAATGTAACAAAGGGACATAATTAGGTGCTTACCCAGGATTACGCGGTGTTTGCCTTTCGGGAGAGATGACACGCTTTGCTACAATTATAACACAAAATGAACGTTATTCCAGAAAGAGATTCGGCGTCGCCGTCAAAATCTTGGGACGTTTTTTGGGGTCGTCAACCCAAGGATGGATTCAATTTTTTTGTACGTTGTTGTCGTTAATAGAAATGTGTTGTTTTTGGAAAGGTCTGGTGACGTTTTACTAACTACCTTTTTAAAGTGTTTTAGCATAGGTGGATAAAAACCTGCTTTGTATATTTCGATAATGAATACTTAATTTTAATTACTGGTTGGAGAATTGAATTGAATGCTCTTTAAAATACCACACAAACCACATCTTGTGATCAAATCTCAAGTGTCTTAAATTTTACTTTAACTAAGTGCTATCTTTAAACACGTAAAGGCCATTAAAATGTAATGCATTACTAATTGATTCTGTCTTTAGTTGTATTGTTCTGATAAATTCATCGGTGTCAACATTGTGGTCACATTCAATCTGTTAAATGAACCATGCCTAAATTATTCCATCTAGATAAATCTAGAATATGATGCTCAATAAAAGAGGGGCTTGTGGCTAATTAATAACAGCCGCATGGGTCGATCAGGTTAAGCTACGCTTGCCACGAATGGTCAGTGGGTCGTTACATACGAAGACCCATTTTGTGCCTCGGCTGTCTGTCGTGGATCTTTGACAGTCGTCAGAAGCCCGAAAGTCTGACAACGATTCATACTAAGGGGTATCGTATTACCCAGTAACTGGGTTATGGAGGTCAGATACGCAGTCGCTCCATGTAAAATACTGGTACTCAGCTGCATCCGGTTAGACTGGAAGCCGACCCCAACATAATTATGTAGTTGGGAAAAGGCTCTGCAGATGATGACCATGCTCAATAAGGAAATAAACTAGTTTTCATTCTAAAATGATTATTAATAAGGTGGAGTTACAGAATAATACTTAAATTATTCGTTATTAGGTATTATTTAAGTTAGTGATGAGATTATCTATCAAATAAAACAATTAATTTTGTCATGCGATCCTCTAATGACTTTAAAAGACCGTGTACTTTTCTACTTCTATACAATGCTTTGGTCCGCTCTCAATTGGAATTCGCAGTACCGATTTGGAGTCCCATTTATGACGTTTATGTAAAAAGAATTGAAATGGTTCAAAATAATTTTTACGTGTTATGCACTACAGATGCACTAAGTCAAAATTGCCGTACACTCTATTATTAAAGCGTTATAACATTCAAAGCTTGGAGTCCAGACGCAGCTTACTGATGGCCATGATGCTGCATGGTCTGTGTAATAACAGATTCGATTGTCCTGATATTACTAATAGCATATGTTACATTGTACCTGTATTGCGCTGAGAGGTGCGCGTGCCCCGGCTGTTCCACACTGCAAGGTGTAGAACTCACCCTGGTGCACGGGCGCTTCTCCGACGCATTGTAGATACGTATAACACACATTTTATCGAACTTGATATTTTCGCGCTTACACACTTTAAGTTCAAAAGGATGACTATAGAATCCTTAAAGTAGCTATCCAATACTTATTATCCCTAAATCACATATGAGTACTTACTTAATTTTCTGTAATTTTAACGCACGCATTTAACTATTTTCTTTAATCATTATTTCGCGGTTACACATTTATTTAGTTCATAACATATTCTGTCATACATTGTGTAATGTGTAACTGTTAAATGTCCCAATAAAGTAAAATAAAACAAAATTTAATTGACATTCTAGGTTCGGTAAACAATATTAAAAATAAATAATAGTGATCACCTCCCAGGCGAGGCGGTCGCTTCAATACGTCGACAACGTCAGTTGATTTAGTATAAGTTAACCCCTGACCCGTTGCCTCATATCAACCATAACCATGTCTTAAGTCAACACAACTCGTGTAGGTACTGCCAGAGGCCAGAACTTATTAGTACCTAAGTAATATTTTGTTAGTTTATGGCACTTGTCCCACCCAGGAAGCATCTACCTGTCAACGATTTTCGCGCTCAAGAAACATACAAAAGATTGCAGGTCCCGTATAAAAAGAAAACAAAGAGAGAAAAAAGATACACGTACATAATTAAAAGAAAATACAAAAAAACGTGTAAAAGAGATACATAATTATAATATGAATAGTTGATCGCTGATTGTTCACACCGCCAGCGAGAAGGTGCTCGTTTGTCGCAGCTGCAACAGCTATCAAAGAGAGTAATCGCTCCGCGACTGTTGCCGGCCGGCTGTCGGCCCGCCAAGCAACAACAACATACGAATACCAGCGAGTAATCGCTCGTCGCTTTTACGCCCTCGCGGTTCTCTTTGAAACTGGTGCCTTAGTAGCCACAACCACACACTACGAAGCATAGTTTGGATTATGTGTCTTCCTTTACGACTGATGATGAATGATGGCAAGATCAATTATTAGCTGCTTAGTGTGTGTGTATGTTAATATCGTAAAAGAGCTTTCTATCGTTTTTTTTCCACCACAAGCTATAAGATCTCCAATCTGCAACTTCTTAAAAGCCTTAGGGATGAGTTTCCAAAAACGATGATATAACGAACTTTTACTCATAAAAAGTTCAAGTACTAACTTCCACGTTTGTAGCTTCAATAATAACGAACTTCCATGTAATCTTTTATCCCCCTTACGGGACGAATTTCCAAAAATCCTTCTCTAGTAGTCCACTACGTCATAAAATTAATTTTTGTCCTAAGTTTTATGTTTGTAGACCAGCAGTGCGATTCTGTAACCATCTCACCATGTAAACTTAGGTGAAGTGAGCGTGGAGTGAGCTGTCATTCCAACTAGGATTGACACTACTGACAGCTCACTCTAAACTCACCTCACCTAACTTTTCACGGTGAGATTTTTACAGAATCGATCGGCTGTTGTATGTCTGTTTTTGTTTGTTTGCGTTGTCTTTCAGTGAATTAATAAATTTAAGATTTTTCACGAAAGTTCATTAAAATAATGACCGTACGTTGTTCGTTTTCAACGTAGCCTAGTTTTCATAGTTAAAAATAGTTGACATTTCAAACCTTAAGAGGCTTAAAATGTTAACAATTTTTAATGATATTATCGTTGACAGTTAAATTGCTTTCATCAACTTTTCAAAGAAGTAATTGGGCGTTTCAAGAAGTTATAATTGGATTTGTTGTGTTGATTTGTATTTGTAACGGTCTCAACTGGTTACATTCATCAGATTTTGATGAATGAAAATAGTAAGGTACACAAACTGGGAGAGCAAGTTGTAATCAAACAAAAACAGTCGATCTATAGGTACTGTAAAAATCTCACCGTGAAAACTTAGATGAAGTAAGCTCGTGAGCTGTCAATAGTGTCAAACTATCAGTGCATCAGGTGGAATGACAACTCCTTCAAGCTCACTTCACGGCGAGATTTTGTCTGTGGTGGTCAATCCAGGTGGAATGACAGCTCACTTGAAGCTCACTTCAACCAAATATTCACGGTGAGTTTTTTTAAAGAATAGCTCTTCTGATGCTAGGGATTGACGCTATTGATAGCTGACTTCGACTAAGTTGTCACGGTGATATTTTTACAGAATAGATCGGCAGAAGGGAAAACTTAGAAAAAAAATATTTTTGTCGCGTCCTGTTTCCCAAAAGCAGTAATTTCAGCGAATGTCAGAGTTCTCAAAGAGACTGTAACGAAATATTTTGTTATGAGTGTCGTGTGTTGACTGGGATTGTGTTTGTCGTTGACAAACGCCGATCTTATGAGCGGTAGCTCCAAATGATTTTAGTATAAAAAGGCTAAGGCTTTGTTCGCATTAGGGAAAAAGTTTCAAGAATGGTATGTCGGTCAGCGAGAAGCGTCGATTGAAACTGCTGTTTTTACCCACATCATCTAAATTGACACACAATTGTTCAAAATATTGTATTTTAGCTTTTCATAGTATACACGGTCAAATTAAATTAGCTAGCGAAAATCTGCACACGCGATGGGTATCGTTATCTAAACACGATAAAATAAAAATATAATATATTTGATATTTTATTTAGGGGGCCCACGACCGCTGGAACTGTTGTTACTTTATCATGGGGCCCACGTCCGCTGGAACTGATGTTACTTTATCATGGGGCCCACGTCCGCTGGAACTGATGTTACTTTATCATGGGGCCCACGTCCGCTGGAACTGTTGTTACTTTATCATGGGGCCCACGTCCGCTGGAACTGTTGTTACTTTATCATGGGGCCCACGTCCGCTGGAACTGTTGTTACTTTATCATGGGGCCCACGTCCGCTGGAACTGTTGTTACTTTATCATGGGGCCCACGTCCGCTGGAACTGTTGTTACTTTATCATGGGGCCCACGTCCGCTGGAACTGTTGTTACTTTATCATGGGGCCCACGTCCGCTGGAACTGTTGTTACTTTATCATGGGGCCCACGTCCGCTGGAACTGTTGTTACTTTATCTTGGGGCCCACGTCCGCTGGAACTGTTGTTACTTTATCATGGGGCCCACGTCCGCTGGAACTGTTGTTACTTTATCATGGGGCCCACGTCCGCTGGAACTGTTGTTACTTTATCATGGGGCCCACGTCCGCTGGAACTGTTGTTACTTTATCATGGGGCCCACGTCCGCTGGAACTGTTGTTACTTTATCATGGGGCCCACCTCCGCTGGAACTGTTGTTACTTTATCATGGGGCCCACGTCCGCTGGAACTGTTGTTACTTTATCATGGGGCCCACGTCCGCTGGAACTGATGTTACTTTATCATGGGGCCCACGTCCGCTGGAACTGTTGTTACTTTATCATGGGGCCCACGTCCGCTGGAACTGTTGTTACTTTATCATGGGGCCCACGTCCGCTGGAACTGTTGTTACTTTATCATGGGGCCCACGTCCGCTGGAACTGATGTTACTTTATCATGGGGCCCACGTCCGCTGGAACTGTTGTTACTTTATCATGGGGCCCACGTCCGCTGGAACTGTTGTTACTTTATCATGGGGCCCACGTCCGCTGGAACTGTTGTTACTTTATCATGGGGCCCACGTCCGCTGGAACTGTTGTTACTTTATCATGGGGCCCACGTCCGCTGGAACTGTTGTTACTTTATCATGGGGCCCACCTCCGCTGGAACTGTTGTTACTTTATCATGGGGCCCACGTCCGCTGGAACTGTTGTTACTTTATCATGGGGCCCACGTCCGCTGGAACTGATGTTACTTAAAGTATGAGTTGAGAAAATCTGTTTTTTTGGTTTTTATCGTGTTTACATATCGATACTCCTGTGAAGCATAAACACAAAAAAACTGCTTTTTTTAGTGAATCTAATAACTGCGGTCGAAGACCCTAAATAAAAGTCATCAGATTAACTTCTTTTTGTTTTATATTGAAACCCATCTCGTCTGAGTAGTTTCACCAGTTAGTTTAATTTGAGCCTGTATAATAACTAAGAGTAGGTCTTCTTTTAATTTTATTCCGATTTAAGTTAAATATTTGTTCAATAATTTAGATTAAAAAAAAACCGAAATGATAGCGACCTTTGTCACTAACTGAACCGTAACGCAATAGAGTAGTCTAGGTAAAGTTCTAATACTTATTTGGAAATACTAGGGGCTGATTTACCAAAGTCAGATAAATTTCATCCGCGGAATAAAATAATTGACGTCTGACAGTTCTAGTATGGAAAATCTGTAAAAAATTCAAAATTTATTCTTAGGATAACAGTTATTCTAGGTACCTATGCTAGGTGAATTTCGCCCTTATGGTAGCAAGTTTTTCTTCCTCAACAGACTATCCATGGAATAATAAATAGTGCAATATTTCGCGTGAGAACTTTATTTAGGTGACGGAATTTTAGATCAGTCTTCGAAACTTTGCAATCGGGACTATATTCTTATTCTTTTAAAGTAAAAACTGATAATGATTTATTTTATTACAGAAAAATGGATAAGATACGACATATTAGTATTGAGTACAAAGCTATTGCTTATTTCTTAAGAAAATTCTTCCAGCGGACCTGCGAGAGGAGAAATGAAAAATAAATGTAGACAATAGTGTGTGATTATGTTGTGTCTGACAACCAATCATGCCAAGGGGTCTTAGTTGTAGAGGTCAGATAGGCACTCGCTGCATGTAAAGTACTAGTATTCAGCTGCGTCTAGTTAGACTAGAAGTCGAACCCAACATAGTTGGAAAAAGGCAGGCAGTTGATGAGGATGATGATGTTGTGGAAGTAGCTCATTGTTGTGGAAGTAGCTCAGGTATGTATAGCACTAGTGGATGATATAGAAAGGCACTCATTTAAAAAAATATGATTATTGTGAGGTGATGCTTCACAGCATTTTTACACTGTTGACTGCACCGCGTGGAACACGGCGTAAATAATAACACATCAAAGTGGCGATTGATACAGAAATTAATTACTGCATAATAGTATTTCAGGCATTATTTATTGAGTAGTATAAACTTCAATAACTGTCAAAAACTGATATTATTACTACTTAATATCAGTTTTTGACAGTTATTGAAGTTGTCGCGATCGGTAAATTATAGTTGAAAACAGGTCATTAATTGTGGAAAAAGCCACGTCACCGTAGGAAGCACTGACGTAGAAAGGCATAGCCTAACACATAATGTTGTTATGTTGCAGAGTTAAATATCTGATTTGCGTGACCTAAACCTGCTATAAAATCACAATCATTACAATCAGCCTATAATAACAGTGGGAACATTATAGGCCTCCTCTCTGTGAGAGGGAGTAGGCCATAATCCACCACGCGGGCCCAGTGCAGGTGGGAATTATTATGATAAATAAAAACTTTTCTTAATTTTAGATCTCCCGAGGGTTTCATTTCCCCTCACACGTTTCTCCATTTGATGACGCATTTGACATCGGAAATCGAGAAATCGGCACAATTACCATAAATAAAATATAATTAATAGAATAAAGTTATTGTGATTGACTGGAAGTGTCAATGACGAAAATGTAGGTCGGCAATAATAATATCCCTTTTGCACGGGTAAAACTGGTGAGAAATCACAATGATTCAACTAAACCAACCTAGTTAGAACTGCTATAAACTCATAAGTAACAATTGTCAAAAGACATCATAATACAAGAAAACCAAAAAAAAAAAAATATTTTCGGAATAAACTTTAAGAAATGAATAAAATGTCTATCACTTTTCCTCTGCGTCCTCCGACTCGTGACGTAGTACGAACGTGTTCCCGCACTCATAAAATAAGTTGATCGCGACCAGAAATAATATTCCAAAAATAGCTCACTGTAGTCCTATTGTTTCCAATGATACTTATGTTCATGTTCAGATTAGGAGAGTGGATCTACCAGACTTTGGTAGTTTTCACAAGTTCCCCTTGTTTTTATATTCATCTAAAACCGATAGTATAGAAAAGTTTTTAGACAACTTTTCCAATGATTTCCTAATGTGTTTTAGATATAAAATATACCTACGTTCTGTTTGCCAAACTCTACGCTCAGTAACATCTTACCTGTGAAAACATTCAATTATAGAAACAATTTTATGACATCTTATTGAACAATGCCATTGTGCCTGTAGAGGTATGTTGAACAGGATGTAAAGTTCACTCATATTCTATAGAAAAGGGAGGATCCTTTGACCAGACGAGTGTCATAGTATGGTGGACAACTGCCGTTGTATGCATGCTAGTTGTATGCATGCTAGTTGTATGCATGCTAGTTGTATGCATGCTAGTTGTATGCATGCTAGTTATATGCATGCTAGTTGTATGCATGCTAGTTGTATGCATGCTAGTTGTATGCATGCTAGTTGTATGCATGCTAGTTGTATGCATGCTAGTTGTATGCATGCTAGTTGTATGCATGCTAGTTGTATGCATGCTAGTTGTATGCATGCTAGTTGTATGCATGATAGTTGTATGCATGCTAGTTGTATGCATGCTAGTTGTATGCATGCTAGTTGTATGCATGCTAGTTGTATGCATGCTAGTTGTATGCATGCTAGTTGTATGCATGCTAGTTGTATGCATGCTAGTTGTATGCATGCTAGTTGTATGCATGCTAGTTGTATGCATGCTAGTTGTATGCATGCTAGTTGTATGCATGCTAGTTGTATGCATGCTAGTTGTATGCATGCTAGTTGTATGCATGCTAGTTGTATGCATGCTAGTTGTATGCATGCTAGTTGTATGCATGCTAGTTGTATACATGCTAGTTGTATGCATGCTAGTTGTATGCATGCTAGTTGTATGCATGCTAGTTGTATGCATGCTAGTTGTATGCATGCTAGTTGTATGCATGCTAGTTGTATGCATGCTAGTTGTATGCATGCTAGTTGTATGCATGCTAGTTGTATGCATGCTAGTTGTATGCATGCTAGTTGTATGCATGCTAGTTGTATGCATGCTAGTTGTATGCATGCTAGTTGTATGCATGCTAGTTGTATGCATGCTAGTTGTATGCATGCTAGTTGTATGCATGCTAGTTGTATGCATGCTAGTTGTATGCATGCTAGTTGTATGCATGCTAGTTGTATGCATGCTAGTTGTATGCATGCTAGTTGTATGCATGCTAGTTGTATGCATGCTAGTTGTATGCATGCTAGTTGTATGCATGCTAGTTGTATGCATGCTAGTTGTATGCATGCTAGTTGTATGCATGCTAGTTGTATGCATGCTAGTTGTATGCATGCTAGTTGTATGCATGCTAGTTGTATGCATGCTAGTTGTATGCATGCTAGTTGTATGCATGCTAGTTGTATGCATGCTAGTTGTATGCATGCTAGTTGTATGCATGCTAGTTGTATGCATGCTAGTTGTATGCATGCTAGTTGTATGCATGCTAGTTGTATGCATGCTAGTTGTATGCATGCTAGTTGTATGCATGCTAGTTGTATGCATGCTAGTTGTATGCATGCTAGTTGTATGCATGCTAGTTGTATGCATGCTAGTTGTATGCATGCTAGTTGTATGCATGCTAGTTGTATGCATGCTAGTTGTATGCATGCTAGTTGTATGCATGCTAGTTGTATGCATGCTAGTTGTATGCATGCTAGTTGTATGCATGCTAGTTGTATGCATGCTAGTTGTATGCATGCTAGTTGTATGCATGCTAGTTGTATGCATGCTAGTTGTATGCATGCTAGTTGTATGCATGCTAGTTGTATGCATGCTAGTTGTATGCATGCTAGTTGTATGCATGCTAGTTGTATGCATGCTAGTTGCGCGGCAAAGTCTGCTTGCGCGATGCAGGATTTTGCGTGACGTCAGTGTGATGCGTAGATGCCGCCACGTGCTAAGTATTACAACTTCTGTTTGGTGATTGTCACATTACCACGCAAGTTACTTGCAATTTGTCTGTATTAAGGGTTGCATTTTACATTCAACAGAACATTAACCAGACAGCACTAACTCTTTAAGCTCTTAAGGATGATATTCCCGTCTGAAAAGGACTTCCCCTGTCATATATCGACAATAAGTCCTCAAGGATGACCCGTAATCCTCACCGAACGGATGTTTAAGAGTGAGGCGTCGAACCCTTCCGACAGTTTATTACTACCTCTGACCTCCACAAGTGTTTGTCTGCCTGCTTTTATATTTACGTGTGCGTATGTGAGGCATTTTTACTTCAATTCTGAGAAGTAGGATTACTAGAATATTTTTATTCATTGTTATACAGGTAGGTATTCCGGCGTTTTTCGAACCGTCTGGGTTCGAAGCCACGACATAAGAACTCATAAGTCATAATGGACGGGCCACCACGGCTACATTCGCCACCATATTGGCCACCGTATTGGCCACCATATTAGCGTAAATATCTCCGCTCTTATTCTTAGCATGTCGATGGCCATCTAAATGGACTCGGCTCCGAATTTGGCTATGAGTTGGTCGCCATCACTAGCGTCCATCAATTCCCGTAACGTACAAGTGGCAGGACACGTAGGACATCATAATAATTGTCCCATCGTCTGTGGAATAGCTCCACATTTACACTCCAAGGCGGAGTCGTCTATGAATCGCCACTTGAACAGGTTTTCGTTGTTTCAGCCAGCCTGGATCCGGAGTCTGTTTATCCCCACTACTCTAAAAAGACTAGTTGTTTATGGTTATGAAGATCTGAGAACTGGTATAAATGAACACAGGTTGTTTAATCCAGTTCTTAGAACAATCTGAGCAAAGGATACCTTCACGTGAACAATTAAGTAGTAAAAATACAAACTTTTCCTAATAAAACCAGTGGAAAGAGTCAATTTTAAAGTGCGTGTCGTGAGTCCGTGTCACGCTGCAGGACATGGCGGGACAAGGACGACACAAACAGATGGTGTCCGACAAAATACGGAGCGGTTGACGACCCCTGACGCCGTGACGTCAGGACACGCTGGCATAGGGGACTGGGGCTGCTGTAGTTAAAAAAGGGGAAATACATATTTAACTGATTCTCTAAAAACTATATATTTAATGCTATTTTAAATTTATGAACCTCTTAAAATTTGCTGGGCTTCTAATGATACAAACAAATAATTGAGCCTCTTTTAACAATTCTGGCATTTTCTCACAGTCGGTCGCAGTAACTAAGCCCGTCCACCAAAGTTAGGTTTGAACTATAACCAAACGCGTTGTATAGTTGACTACATCCAAGTTGGCCGCAGTTACTTAACTTGACTTTTTAGTATTTTTAGGTCCCGAAAATAGCTATTTTTGACGTGTATTATTATTTTCGATATTATTTTCTAAATGTCAGATAAATGCCACAATAACGCCTCCTATCACGTGAGTCCTGTAGGTGTTGTAACATAATAGGTACACTTTAAAGGATGGTCCCACGCTGAAAGGAAATGTCCTGTTTGTATAGAACGTCTATTTTTCTGAAAGAACAAGTTTTATTTTCAGTACTAAACGTGACAACAATGGATTATTAAACATTAGGTATGTATTATTATTTAAAATCTAAAAAAAACCATTCAATATCCACCCGTGTAAATAACAGTCAACCACAAGTTCATAATTTAAAAGAATGCGATAACTTTATGAACAGGTTACTGTCCAAGTTTAGCATCTGTTACGGCTTATTTTATACCGTTTTTAGGGCAATAAAGACGTGCAAAGGAGACAACGGGTAAATCCACGTGTCAATTATATACGTTTTAACTTAATAAACGCCTTACACATGTTGGAGGAAGGAAGTCTACGATAAATACCAAAACAACTAAGAATAGAATCACCTTTCAGAAATATTAGAAAGGAGATTCTATATTACCCCTTAAGGTGGAATACAAAGAATAAATCAAATATAAGTAGCTAAGAGAAGATTTACTATTTAACTAGGGCCAGATTACATGGTAAGATAATACTCGTATATAAAGCAGAGGCATAAAGTTTCTTAATCTAGTTAGTGGGTGTCATTGAAATCGCTGAAAACCTCTTAAGGGTAATAGGGTAGTTTCCTGGGTAAAAAAATAATTATTATATTTTAGTTTTAGTTAGATTATCGAAAAATAGTGGACACGTATTTTTTCTTTTGTCAATCAAACAAAAAATCACAAAGCTAAAGCGCGTCAAAATTTGGGAGTGGGGGGTCTTGACGTCACTTGCTTGCAATAGTGTCGCAAGCAAGTAATGTCACGAGGAACTTTAACGGGCGATATCTTCATCATTTGTTATATAATTGACAAAAGAAAAAATACGGGTTCCATAATTTTTGCTAATCTAACTGACGGACTAATTAGATTTTTTTAGGAAAATAGCCTATTGTACTCATTATTATGAACAAGTTTTACTGTGCAAGCAACCCTACATTCCCAAATAAAAAGCTCTTCCATAAAGAAAAAGATATTTTATTTTTCAAATATGGGGGTACAAGTTATGGTGGTACATAATATAAATATAGAAACAGCCATATTTTGCCAATTACAAGGCATGCAAAAGTACAGAGCTTACAATTATAGTTATTTATATACATTATCTAAAATAGTCAAACAATTTATTTCTCCAATAAAAAATCTGCAACACTTTAATAAAATCATACATTTGTGAACTCTTAAGGCCCTTTTGTACACACACTGTTTTCTTGCAGTGAAAAACTACGGTTTATTCGCACGGTCTTCAGTGTTATAGGAATCACTATGGAAGCTTCCTGACATAGGTACAAGTTTTTTCTGTGGCGCGTTTTATACGCCGTACCGTAACGAATCACCTGCCTCACTCTACAAAATGTAGGGAACTGCTGATTTAATTTTCCGCAATTTCAGCATTGGTCCCCTAGTAAAAGTTTTTCTTAATGATGAGTACAGGACCCCCATGAGGTTTTTAGTTATTTCAGGATAACGAATAGTTTTCTTTAGCAACCGACAAACCTAAGAGAACGGTAGGTAAGTAATGGGTTAACATGAGCGGAAACAATTAAAACCCAGCATTTATAACCCATTAATGTTAAGAGACCTCTGTTTTAAAGGCACTCAGACTTCATCAGAAAACGACCCATGTTGATGAAGTCAGATGTGATTCATATTAAAGTTCAATTAAATTTTTTCATCAACAATATTTATAACATAGTCATAATCATAATCATAGTAAAATAGCTAAGTCAAGTAATCTTTTTCTTTTGCTAATTTTATTATAACATAAAATTATGATGCAATTCAGGAAAATGTTATTTTACCTTATTTTAAAGGTTATCAGAAAGTCGTGTTGTTCTTATTACTATTTCCGGTGAATTCAGTCCTTCGTTATTTCTAGTAGAGGTCTGTAAAGCATTTTTTTTTTCATAAAAAAACAGCGTTTTCTATATCCGTCCTTTGTAAGTTGTAGAAAGATTCGATCCACTGTTTTGTGGTAAAAAAGCCAAACTTTCATTATTTTCCTGTACCAAAGGAAACACGTTCAAACGCAACACTGCACCAACGAGTGTTCGGATTGAGATAAAAGCCCGAGGATCCAGACTTCCAAACACTTGGATGAACAGTCACAAAGACCGACCTTAAAGCCGTTTTCGTTTTGCACTTTGTTAAGGGATTTGTTATGACTAGTCTCGTCTATCAGTTACATTTTCAATAAAATAAAATTGAATGCTTCGTTGGTATCGAAGCATTCATGTAGGTACTACACAAGACTTTAGTGGTCACAAGTACTGTTTATATTATACTAGCGGACCCGGCAGACGTCGTCCTGCCCGGTAAAGAGCCCGGATTGAATTGTGTTTTCAAACCATCCAGGAACCCATTGAAATATACACACAAAATTTCATTCAAATCGGTCCAGCCGTTTTGGAGGAGTTAGGTGACAAACACACGCACAGAAGAACTATATATATTAAGATAGTAGGGTGGCCGGTGGCTGATGGCAGGTAGTCATCGACGTGCAAACTGATACCATGAGTTCAGCAGATGCATCTAGACGAGAGCTTAGAAATTGTTCGTAGGTTATCAAAAAAAACTTTTTTTTTTAATAACCGACGGAAAACTGTAGTGCATCATTTTCAGAATCATGTTATGAATCTATGGTAATTGGTTGCGCGTCGATGTCCCTGCTATCCTGTATAAGTATTACGTAACACAATTTTAATCACAAAGTCGAAGGGTTTGAAGTAAGCTCCTAAGACTACAAAGGGCTACTACATACAGGATGTTTCAAAACAGCATTATTAAGAAAGAATATTATGCATATGGGACCAGTTATTTACAATAAAATACCTTACGACATTAAAAATGATACAACTCATTTTTTCAAAAAGAAATTAACGAAATTACTAGTTGAAAAATGCTATTACGCTGTCAGCGAGTTTTTAAATGATAGCACCCTATGACAATGCTCAATATTATTTCAATTTATTAATTTGCTATATCCTTATTTTGTATTAATGCATGACCATTATTTATCCGGTGAATTTGATTTTCAAGAATATGACATTAATAACTGATTACCTGACATTATTGATTAAGTTCGATTTGCAATTCAAATGTTTATATATCATGTGACATAAATCTCTACTGTATATTATAATTATCTGACTGAAGCATTCATTTTAACATAAATTTTTCGATTATTTAATTATTTTTTACTGTTGACATTTTTAAATTATTGTTTTTTTTTTTAAATTAATTGTAAATGGATTATAACTTATTCATATTTGTACGCCGACATCGGCAAAACATAGTGTACCAGGGAAATAAATTAATAAGCAATGTCCATACATTCAAATAACAACTCTTTGAGAGTTTTATGAAATGGCTATAACCAATGATATTGTAAAAAGACGTATATGGGTGACTTATTCAACATTAAATCTTCAAAAACAACACAATATTACACTATTAGATGTCTAGATAACACATGGAAGTAGAACGGCATGTCGTAATATCGGGAGTGAAAAAAGAGACAAGACGATATGTAACCAGGCTAATTAGCCAAGTTTTGACGAGCCACTTGCGGAGCGTGTACAGCCTACCTAGGTGGGTGGTTCATGTAGGGCGTGAATTTAATCATGAATTTTCCTAAGATGAGGTTTTGAAATATTTCGCCAGGATATTTATTTATAAGGGACTTTATGAGTTCTTTCAATATTTTACCGTCTCTAATGACACACAAAATACACATGACCACGTACTTAACTTCGACATTCAGTGAACTTTATATCTAAGTAGGCCAGTTGCTATCTGAGCGAGTTTTCTTCCTTTTACTAATGCGTTTACTAAACTTGAGCGAAGTTTTTTAACATCAGAGAGGTCATCATAAAGTATCACATTCAGATAAAAGTTGGAAGTATTAAAACGCTTCTATTTTAAGGATAATTTATCGTCATTATGAACGGTTTTAGCTTTTATGCAAGACTAGCTTTTGCCCGTGGCTTCGCCCGTGTTGTTGTTGGATATCTTCTCACGGGATATTACCGGGATTACAGTATTCTATGTCCTAACCAAAATCATGGCCTCTGCCTATATGCAAGGCATACCTTTCATCCAAATATGCCTAACCTAAGAAATGCTGGGTTTACAAACTTTTATGCCCTATAACACCCCCAATAGGATTATTTTTGAGACAAAAAGTTGCCAATGTCATTTCTTAGGATACCATCTATCTCCTTGGCAAATTTTGTCGAAATCCTTTCTGCGGCTTAGGCGTGAAAAGGTAACATACAGACAAACAGGCAGAGTTACTTTTGAATTTATAATATAAATTAATTAATAAAATATGGATTTACATTTCTATACTACGACGGCTTACTAAGTAACTTTTTGAAGTGAAAACTTCTTTAGCGGCGTTGTGCACTTTTGTTGTGATGGGTAAAAAATGTTAAACTCGCGTCAGGACACGTGACCTGATCGAAAATTAGTAAGACGGAGGGAGAGTAGACCGCATTCCAAAATATCAAAAATGCACAACGTTAATATTCAAGTTTTCACTTCTGCCGTCACTCCAGGAGTGCAACCCGTTTTTGAAGTGAAAACTTCTTTAGCCGCATTATGCACTTTTTTTGTTAGCTCATACTGTCGCACTGCTGGGTAAGGCCTCCCCTAAATCCTACCAGAAACTCTTTTCTCGTGCCACTTCCAACCAGCCCTCGCGGTACGCGTCCAGGTCATCTCACCATCTCTTTCTATGCTGGCCTCGGCGCACCGTCCATCTTCAAGCTCCCATAGCGTGGAGACTTTTGCCTAGCGGTCATCGTGCATGCGGCTGATGCAACTCGCCCCATCCCATTTGAGTCTAGCAGCGTTCTTTCCTACATCCAGTAAGCCCGTTTTGGAACACTACGTGGTGTTCCAAATTCTGTCCTGCCCAAAAGTTCCGTCTTGGAGTTTGCCAAAGAGCGATGGAACGCACCAATCTGAGTGTAAAAAGGTACCTGTATGTACACACTGTACACATTTAAAATGTTGTGAAACTATGCCAGGTGAAAGAATTCGTTCGGGGAAATACCATCATACTAACCTAATTCTGATTATCATGCCGATTGCCCAATAAACAAGAATATTTCAAGTGCTTACTTTATTTATAGAAATTGCAAAGTAAATGACGTCAGATCCAAAGTTGACGCAGAAAATCACAAACTTCTGGAAAGAGGGTATTATATTCCTGCCACGCAATATCTTCTAGTTGTTTTACGAAACGGTCTCAAAATGAGAAATTCTTGTTAAATGTTGATTGTTATTGTAAGATCGTTCGTCGTATTTGAAACTTTGTTCTCTACAAATACCAATATTATTTATAATTTTAGGGTTCCGTTCCCAAAGGGTGCCAACGGGACCCTATTACTAAGGCTCCACTATCCGTCTGTCCGTCTGTCACAGCGCGCTGTATTTATTGACCGTATTAGGTAGACACTTGAAATTTTCACATAGTGTGGACATTTTTACTATGGCTGCTATAACAACAAATAGCAAATAAAAATTAAAAAACCCCCGACACAAAATAATAATAAAAATAGTATGAAAGTAAAAATCCTAAAATATTTAAAAATATAGCCACAAATAGAACAAAAAAGGTATAAACTTGAAACTCTATAAAAAGAAAAAAATAACCTTGAAATTATGACCTAATTATTAGCTCGCTACGCTCTAATTATTAGCCTAACGTTCTGTTAAAGTTTAACGTTCTGTAAAAAAGACGGGACAACATTTAATCAAAAAATTTCATACTTACTTACGTAGGGTCATAATTTCAAGGTTATTTTTTTCTTTTTATAGAGTTTCAAGTTTTTTTTGTTCTATTTGGTTTGGTTTGTTGGTTTAAATCAATTGGTGATAAGGGGTGGGCGTTTCACAAAAGAAGATTTTTTTTAAAAACGTGACATTCTCTCAGATAGAGTGTTTCTACTGGGTATTGTGATCATTTATTGCATATCTATTTCTAAGAAACACTTCTAATTACATACCTACATTGGGTTCATTTCACTTTTTTGTTAAACAGACAGTTCCTCATGAAATTGCTAATTAGACTAATCTTCATTATTTTTGTTTAGTTTTCTTGTATTCAATAATATGTAGTATAGTAATATCAGTTTTGTAAGCAATTAAGTATAATGATAATAATATGGATCTGTCTAAAAACATTACCATTTATTAAACACTAATACGCCAACACTCTAAAGCTAAAATGTCAGGGTGACGCCTTTCCAGCCAAGTCTCCAGTTCTAGGAACAGTACCTACTGGAATCTTTCAGTCAAAATAATGACTAATTGTCCCAGTTTTATTAACTTTCTAGTTATTTAGCTACACTATTAATTATTTACTACACTTAGTTTTCTTTAAAAACACATTCGAATATCAAACTTGATTATTTGTTTCGGTTTTTCCTCTTTTTCATAAACTATCTGTGTCTCATCTCCTATGATACACTGCAATTATTAAAACTAATAGTCAGAGAATATAATGTAAGAATGGAAAAGAGCACTGAAATCAGATTTCTAGTTAGTTTCGCTAGTGTAGGGTGGAGACATCGAGACAAGAGCGTTGATAGGTACTTGGACATAGCTTTTTAATAGATGGTGTCGTAGGCGACTTGGTTTACTTAACTCCTCACTTGAAAAAAATCTGAACATTTTCACTGAGTCGTTATTAATGATTTTAATAATTGAACTTGTATAATTATTTCAGTACTAAATTGTTTATTCACTTTATTACCGTTAAAAAAAATGTAACGGTAATAAATACGGAAAAGCCTAATAATCAGACAATCAGAAACTGAACTAAAAAGTCACATTAAAGTCACAAGTCCTTACGACCAGAAACCAAATAATATCACAAGTTCAATGCCCTATCTGAGCACAAGTATGAATGGCCCGGGGTGACCACACGGCGGGATGTTCCGGCCCAACTTACCCCGGCCTAAGTTAGCCCCGGATTAACTTCGGGACATAGATTAATTACTTTCTACGTCACCTATTTTAAATGTGAAACTTTTGAGATAAGAGGTCAGATTCGGGTTGAGTGGGTTAATTAAAATTGTTCGGGGAAAACGTTGTTAGATCTTGATTTTTTGGATGAGTAATTTTTGATGTAGTATAATTTTGGCATCTTCATACTAAGGATCGTTTTATTCAGCAGAAATGAAATTATTCCTTCGAGAAAAAACGTATTTAGTGCAAACCTACGTATCATAACTAGTAGGTACTTATCTCTTGGAACTGTGCAACACGATTTCCTTTTTAGATAAATTATTTCTGTTAAAAAAGATTTCACCTGCGACTAATTCTTAAATAAATTTCAACGGCCTGTCCAAGTTGGCCAATCTAATAAGCATCACGAACTTTAGAGTTCCAAAATGGTCTCCATTAAAATAATATTTTCTTAAAGGCATTATAAATTCAATTCGTGGACTTTGGGAACCGTTTGACTTTCAATGAAATATAACATTATAACTCAATTCGCTCTTAACGGTGTAAATCGTTTAAGTGCATAACTTTGGTAACAGGTTGGATTGTTATATAGGGAGCAATGTTCATATTATTTGACAACTTTTGTTTGCTCGGTAGACAAAAAATAAAAATTTGTAAGTGCATCAAGTGCTGAGCTTGCTCGCTTGCCTGAAGAACTGGTAAAAAACTCGTAGGGTACATAATTGATAAGCAAATTGATACCAACTTAAATTGTCGGTATATTCAAATCGCAATTACTGCCATTCTTTGAAAGTTGTATGAAATTGCTTAGTACTGCTAATTGACACACGGTGTCAACTTGCTTAACAGATTTTTTGTTTACATAATATGAAAGGCTTTTCGCATCTATTATGCCATTATTATAGATTTTGCCAGGCAATACATTTGGGTCTCATCCAAGTGTGAGATTTTGATCATATCCTGGGAGCAAATCGGCTAAGTGAAACTGGACCATGAAACTCGAAAGTTGCCTAGTAAACACAACATACTTTCCGTCTTTGTATGATAAGATGTTCTTGTCCTGCGTAATTTTCCCAAAAACCATGGTCTCTCTATCAAAGTACTACAATAACACATTCAAGCAATACGTTTCCCTTTTGTTTTCTCAGTTTTTATTTATGTGGCAACATATTCGCGATGTTTTTCAAAGGGATACGCTTACAAAGTGACGACCTCTTATTATTTGTATAAGTATTGACATATTGCTTACTATTGTACTTGGGACTCTGACATTTTTTTCTTAGGGTTAACATCCGTTTTATAGGTCTCGGTAGTGAAAAAACTACTTTCATAGAAGTGAAGAAATAGAGTGAACAATCAATTCCCCACTTTATTCACTGATAATGGTGAAGGATACTTCCCAGCTAAAGCACTCGGAAGCGGTGAAAGGTAGGCGTTTTAAGGGACTATCTCGTTTAGTTTTGATGTTCGAAAAGTGCCGATTCTCAGCCTAATTTGATCACATACTTGGTTTGATTTTGATGATTACTTTGCAATTCTTGCGTACAAAAAGGACTATAATTTCTGTTTATTTAAATATATTCTAACTCATAATAACTACCTTCCATGTCGTTACTTTTTTTTTCAAGTTTTCACGAAATCCAGGGCTGGACATAAACCCCTCCAAAGGTTTCTCACATGTCTTGATTTCGAGACTATTATGATAAAAAAATAATTTTCCTAGAAATAAAAAAACATTTACGTATGTATATTTTTAACTCATTTATTTCTTAACATCTAAAAGTATTTACAAAAACACAAATCGTCACTTTCGCAACACATTACATCGTTATTAGGTGGTTAAACATTAATCTTAACAGACAGTAACAAACTCTACATTCACAGAACTCTACAAATGTAGAGACATAATCCAAATGGCACTTAATATCAATCTATGAATTCTTTGGACACACCAAATAGTAAAGCTGACGAAGGCAAGTAATTATTATAAAATGTCCAAAATGTCTCTAAGCTCTACATTTATTTACATAGAATATACACTAAATTACATATTTATAAATACAAATTGCACAATAATTTATAAGTTAACGATTGTTTTAACATTTTATCACTCAATCAAAAATGAACACATTTTTTTGCATAACATTTTTATTTCACTATCCACCTATACGATGTTCACAATCTCATTGTTTACATGTTTGTGTGTATTATTATTTTACAAAGTTAAAGGAGTATTAGTAAAATTGAGTGTAATGTTGATCACAATGACAGGATTCAAATAGCTCAGACAAATCCAACACAATGTCTTCATCTAACACTTTAGTAGTTTGAAGTAAAATGTTATTTCATAAATCATTTTGTTTCATAGTCACAGAATGTTGTCAACCCCAGGATCCCAGGTGCAGAACCTTTAACATTTAAACATCGTTTAAACAGTCTGACGTACACCTATGTCTTTACAACCGAACTTACAGTTTATTTTAAAATGGCTTCGTTGGCTTCTACTATAACGGTCTAGCAAACATAAGTCTCTCACTTCCTTGCCTCCTCATGATCTCGGCAGCTGCCGGGGTGGCTACAAACACTGCCGCCTGTCCTCCCAGTTCCATGAACTTCCCTCTTTTGTGGTTCCTCCCACTGGCTCTCCTCTCCATCCTGTGTGTGGTATCGAACACGTCTTCTCCCTCACTATGATCGTAATCCACCATAGGCTCATTGAGGACCTCTTTTCTTCTAGTTTCGAGTCTCTTCTTTCCACTTAAGAAGTATGATTGTGTTAGATTTGATACGTTAGGAGTTGAGATCTGTCTGGTCATCCTACCTCCTGAGCCAATCCTCTCAAAAGGTGGGAAGTGTCTCTGCATGTTCTCTGAGAAGGACTGGCGTCTGTAGTTGAACTGTCTTGAGTCTAACGGCTGATGAGTGAAAGATGCTCGTCTCAGGAACCGAGGCTCTTGCTCTACCAGGTAAGGCTTCCCCCGACCCTCAGGGTTGCGAGTAGACTTCAAGGAATCTTCGTAACTGCACCTAGGAAATTAAATTGAGTTTGAAATGCCTTTGGCAGCTGGTGACTGCCGTAGTGATAAAATACTGTTGAAGTTATTGCATTAAATGACAGTATGATTGTGATCGTTTACAATCTTTCATAAATATTTGTAATTGTGAGTCATTAAAAATCAACATATTCTTTGGTTGAATGATAAGTGCGGGTGAGGTGCAGGCTTTAAAGCCAAATCTCTAAATCTTTTAGCTCTCCTTTACCCAAACCACATAGTTGGAAAAAAGCCACCTACCCGCTGCTTTCCTCCGAAGTGTGCAGACTGGACTGGCCGCACGGACACCGCGTAGCCTCCGCGATGCCGGAGTCTTGTCCACTGGAATTCACGGACGTTATCGATGTATCCTGCCCCTTCCTATAGGTAAAGTGTTTTAGATCTGTTGGTCATGTGCTGTAGGTGTTAGTATGTCGGTGGAGTGTTAGTACAGATGCGAACGGAGCTGGATACGCCTTGACCTGCGTTAAGGGTTCAGGTTTAAGGCAAAATGGTTTTGGGTAAAAATCATCTTAGTCTTAATTATTCAAGTACAGTTTTGTAAAGTGAGTCTTATAATAATTTTGATGGTAGTGTTTCTGGACCTAAAAGTTGTTGATCAGAAGTTGTGTTTATTTATTTGTGAATCAGACGTGTTTTGTGTGTTGAATAATGTAAAGACGGTAGTAAATATGTATTATAAGACATCTACTTATATTTTTCAAAGCTTGATACATGATAAGCTTTTCCTTATATTCTAGTACCTACTCATTGAAAGTTTTTCAGGTATATTAAACATTTATATTGAAAGTACCAATATATTTTTAATTTTGGTAACAGTGCTTCGGAGAATTAGAATTGTGTCTGGCGATGTGTGTTGTGTTGTGTGTTGTGGAATGTCGTCTGGCGTAATTTCTTTGAAATGTGGCATTATTATAATTATGTTGTGGTGCATCTGCTTCAATGATTACACGACGTTAAGAGTTTCTGCCACTTGATTTTTCTACCTACGGCCTGGCTAGCTTCTAAACTGCGTATAAAAAGACGGTTCATACTACCATTCAACACATAGGCTACGCTAACCATGCCGCTACTCAAAAGTATCGTGTTTCAAACTCAGGTCACCAAGTAGAAGCCAGAGTGTCACTGCACCAGTATTTCAATGGTGGCACATGACGCGACGTACTAACGCGTTACTAAAGAGGATGCGCTAGGTAGCCCGCGCAATTCTTCCCCTTAACTATGTAGTTTATGACTGGTTGCGTCATGTTGAGTTTGTTACACGTTGCTTTTCTGTAGCGTTACGGACTATGAGTGAGCCTGTTGACAAGGAATAATATTATTATTACTATAACCTTCAACTGTTTCATATGGAACTCAGAAAGTATAATGAAAACATCACATTTATTTCATCTCTTCGATAAAATAGTCTGTAAGCAGCTATATTTATAAGAACCTTCTCATGTTAGTCTATCAGTGTTCTTACAAAAAGTATTATTTGAAGAAAACATTTAAAATAACGATCTTTCTACTAGTGATTGATGGTCAGCCAACAGTTAGTTGTTGCAGCCTCAACCAATATTTTTAGAAAGACTGAATTATTTTCAAAAGTAAAAAGAGAAAATAATGAAATTTATATTGAAGAAGTGAGATAGTGTTTCAGACATTCACTACCTAGTTTTAGACGATATGGTTATGTGTACACAGATTCTAGGCACTTGGTCCTTTCGACTAAAATTTCATTGTATTATGAGGCCAATGCTCCTATGTCAAAAGGGAATTCAAACGTAATTGTTCTTGAAGCATTATTTGGTAATAAATTAATGTGGAGCTACCTTATTTCCAAACTTGATTTCCAAGTTGAACTACGCCTCACGGCTTGCCGGCTTGCTCGCGGCTTGCACAAGCCGTGAGGCACACTTTCCTACTAATTTCTTACATCGGACTGTACACTTTTTATTTGTTTTTATCTGATGTATTGTGTGTATTTTAATCTGTTCTAAATAAATGTATTTTCTTTCTATCTTTCTATAAAATATTTGGGAAGTAGGTAACCTAACCGATTGAATGGAAATGGCACAGCATAAAGAAAAGTGGAAATATATGGGGGAGACCTTTTACCCAGCAGTGGGACAACTTTATTTCATTTATATTTGAATAAAAGGGAACTTCCCTTTTTTTTAAACGACGTTTTGTAAACGAGTTAGTTAGACATTAATAGTTAACTAGATTTTGTAATCAAAGTTCCAATAAGTAACGATCAATAATAGGCTAGTTTCCTAAAAAAATCTAATCAGTCCGTCAGTTAGATTATCGAAAAATATTGAACCCGTGTTTTTTCTTTTGTCAATTATATAAAAAATGATAAAGATATCGCCCGTTGAAGTTCCGTTTTAATTTAAATTATGTTTTTTATGTTTTCGAGAAATTCAGTCCCAAATAATATTTATACAACAATTATATGCATAGAATCTTCGTTTGTGTCAGTTGAGACTTGCTTCGTAATCATTAACTTCTGAGAAAAATGCTTGTGCGAACTTCTGGGTAAACCTACCTAATCTAAAATTTTGGAAACAATAAACATTATTCTAAGAAATTTTGTAATCAAATACAAAGAATATTGCAAGGTAGCGAGGTATTTGTTGTGGATCCTGAATATTTCATTTGTTTGGGTTTGAAGAGTTTGTTGTTTTCAAAATTTCGTTTTCGTAGCGATTAATATCAGTCTGTAAAGCGAGTAATATTCTGTAAAGTAATATTATTACAAAACATGCAAAATGTCAGGTCGGGACGCCTGCGCCGGGAACATCATCCTATTTTGAACCTATCCGTGAGTAAGTTGCCTTTTACTCAATAAGGCAAAAAATTATGATGCGTTTTTCAGGATAAACATAGATTCACAGTATAGTTATATTGGAGGTTTATTACTAAACTAACTTGTGCTGCAGACGGATTTGATCTAGCTTATGTATAATATAGCATAAATAAATGATAAAAACAGGTTTTCACTGTTTTTCTAAGAAAATTACAAACAACATTTTTACTTTTTTCTCAATAAGTTCTCACTTAGATTGTGGATGTTTGTTTTTAGTATGTTGTGTTTTCATGTGTGTATTTGTATGTTCAGTAACGGAGTTTAGTAGGTATGTACCTAATTCAAGCGCACCTATGCCTATTAATAAAATGCAACTGCCGGATAAATGATAATGAAAAAGATTGCAGCAAATGTTGATATTTTACCAAAAGCAGACACAGGGTGTGCAGAAATGTTATTTTCGTACACCTTATCGTAAGATATCCTGATCAGTTATGACATTTTTTAGTTTTTTAGGACTAGAAATATTATACTAAGCTACATATATGGCGTCTTTTTTTTGTGGATGGGAAATCATCAAATGACCCCTCCCGCTCTAGGTGGAGCGGAAGGGAGTGTCAGACTCTTACTGACTAAAACCCACTCGTATTCCTTCCTTAGCCCTTTCTGTTCCAGGGCAGCGGTAACCCTTTCGGACGATCCCGCTACCCTGGCAGGCTTCGGCCCTATCGGGCCCCTTCGTCTGCTGACATCTCTTTGAGGCGCGCGTGGAACACATACGAGCCGTACGGCACGGGCCTGGTCCTGATCGGACGGTGAGCTACCCATTACTCTCCGCCCGCAGGACCGCGCCTACGGTGGCCGGGAGTCGTCACGTGGCTCCCAACGCCCGGAGCGTCTCCCGCGGCGGCTGAGGCGTGAGGTATTCTCCCTCAGCCTTCCCGCCACCTCCTTCGCTAGCATGACTGCTTCGCAGAAGGAGGTGACTGCCTCCCACTCCCTCTCGCCCCGGACCATGGCTTGAACCAGGGCCGGGCGCGAGAGGTCGCCGCCGTTGCCGATCGCCTCTACGAGGACACGGCGGGGCTCCGCCCAAGCGGGGCAGACCTCCACCGTATGCTCCACCGTGTCCTCTGGGCATATATGGCGTCTTATGTGTATTTCAACGTCTTAGAAAGGGAAGCCAAGGAATGTTAGATATAATCTAAATAATAAATCGATAACATTCATACCTCTTCTGCAACGGCCGTTGGTTGAACTTAATACACATCCTCTCATGCTTGAACTGGTCCTCCCCAAACTGGTTTTGTGTCTTCACACATTTCTGGTGTGCCTTCCCGAACTCCTCCACCGTGTTCCCGTGAGGACAAATCTTCTTCACATTATGGTTGATAACGTCGATGTATGAGTCCGCCTCACTGTAGCTCTGGTTCAGTTCTTGGCACTGGTTGCCACCAGATGGGAAGAGGCCTCCGAATTTGGTTAGGTGCTCAGTTGAGAAAGCGTTAAGTCGTTGCTGGGAATATGGTTTTTGGTGTCGTCTGTTAGGGCAAAAGTTCGAAGTGAGTGGTGGGTTAAAAGTGAGTAGAGCCGCTGAGATTGGTATTTTTCTTCAATATTATTAATATGAAGCTTGGTTGGGTTCGAAAACATGGAACAAATTAAGCCTATTCGCCTACACAAGATCTTGATATTCAACATCAAACGTTGCTTTCCTTAAACAGTGTCTCGTGGTAGACCGATAGGCAATTTTTAACATCAGACTAAAATAAGCAATCAGATGAAGTGAAAACCAAAATAACAAGAATTGTACGAAATTTATGTATATCGGATTTTCTTAGCCACAATGTTATTAGTGTAGTGACTTTGTAACAAAATGTGATAGTAAAGTGGAGCTAAAAATACCAATACCAGCGGCAAATCAAGTTTTAAACATATACTTACTACTACGATATTAAAACTACCATTATACCTACATAAGAAGAACTCTAAGTTAAGTGCCAGGAAACGCTACAGTTTTAAGAGATTGTTTATTTTTACCAACGAAGTAGGCTAAGAACAAATAATTCTACAACACATGCAACAAGAGGGGAGTTTCAAATGAAGTAGTGGGTCATATGCTTTCGCCTGTGGTGGTGGTGCTTTCTGAAAATGATAAGCGAAAAATTGTTGCTTACCATCCGTTAGTAACAACTTAGGCAAGACAAGGTACTTGCAAATCGATCCATTATAAATAAATAATAAATAGGTACATATTTTTTAATTCCGTATTTCAAATCAGGCGTAAAATAAAGTTCTGAATAAAAGAAGTGCAAAATTGGCTTGAAAACAAACAATGTACTTGTAGACTCTTGATTGTATTCAATATTTGTATGTTAGGTGTATGGGACATGCTAGCTAGATGATTCACACTTTGTAAGTAGTTAATAATTCTTACCGGATCTGACGATCATGCAAAATTTTACACAGACTTTATAAAATTTAAGTAAATTCTCACCTACGACTCCTCCTGACGCATAGTATACAGACAGCAGTGGTGCAGGCGCCAACGAAGACGATACATCCGAGTGCTACGACACTGATCTCCATCGTGCTGAGCAGCCGCCCACTGCGGGCCTGCACCATGGCAGTGTCACCCACTTCGAGCACGCGGAACCCTGCCAGGTTGTGGCGAAGGTCCGTCTCACGTTTCATTAGGGATCTGGAGAAATAAATGTAATTGTTTTGTGAAGTTTCTTAAATTGGGTCAAGATGAATTATTTAGTTTTTTTTATGCTACATAGCTAGGCAATAATTATTGAATTATAACTCTACTATGGACAGGTGACATAACTGCCAACTGTACTGGGTGGATGGCAGATAAAAGCACCTGAACTTTTTACTGCATTCATTATTTTTGATTTATAACAATAGGATTATTTACGATGTGATAAAACTCAAAATATAAAAATTCAAGTAGTTAAAGCTTACTTCTGAAGGACATCCATGTCAATGATGGCATTCGACAGCGGATCCACTCCATAGATATACAAATCGGTCCTGAAAATAGAAAAGCAATCATTTTAAATAACCTTGATGGTTATACAAACGAAAGAGAAAACAAAAGACTGCAAAACTCACGCATAACCATCCATGGAAGCCTTATTGTGAGCCTCTAGTCTTCGGACTCTTATGTCGTATCCTGTCATAGAGGTCAGTGATCTGGTGATGTTTTCTATTCCTTTCTCTACTTCCATCGGCTTTGCTCCTACTACCAGCACCAGCTGTTTATTCTCATCTAGCACGTATACCTGGAAAATTAAATTATTTTGCTTAATATATCTTAAGTTGAAAAGGCTATTGAACATGTTAGGCTACTTTTAATGTCCAAATAGTATGAACTTTTAAAATGATATTCATAAATCTAGCATTAATATGATATTCATAAATCTAGCATTCAGATCCATTAACTTACACATATTATGGCATTCTTTTATGTGTTTTATAAGTCGTCCTTAAAAGTTATCGAAATAAGTGTTGCAGTATGCATGTTTACTCTGGATACTCACGAAAACGTTAGCAATCGCCGACTTCCCATCATCAGCTCCCCGCTTATCTGTCGCCTTAACATCAAACCCGAACACACGCCCCGCGTCACGGGCGAGCGCCGACACGACACGCACACGACCCGACACCGGGTCGATGGCGAAGCGCGGCGCCTGCTCGTTGATGATCTGGTACCGGATGTCCGCGTTGATCCCGACGTCTGCATCCGTAGCCTGAGCATGAGTTAATGTTGCTAGTTAATTTTAAGGAGGCGGTAATCTTTACTCTACGTGTTTCTTAAACATATTTGGAAAAATTAAGAAGAACTATATTAAAATACGTAATATAAAGAAATGTGTAGTAATTTGTGGAATTGTGTAGTGGTATTTGAAAACTTTGTAAAGATTGTTTTTTATGTGACCCGGGTTTTTGCTCAACTGTATTTTTTTTATTTTGAAATTAACTAAATCAATAGTCAGTGGATGGATAATTTCATAATTTCCTTACGAATAAATTATGACTTAACGTTTCTAATAACTTACATACTCGTATAATACCAAATAGAATAAACACGTAAGCAAAGCCACAGGCATAGGCATAGGCACAGATAGTTGTAAAATAAAATGAGTTTCAAAGAATTTTGATAACCATTAGTAACTTAGTTGAATCGTCGACCAAATTAAATTTAATGTCAGTCACTTACCTTCAATTGTATAACTTGGTATCCAAACGGTGCTGTAGTTGGAATTGCTGTGACTAAGGGCCGTCCACTATTGGTAAACTTCGGAGCATTATCATTCACATCTTTTATCCTAACGATGACTTTTACGTCATATTTAGTTAGTCCCTCCATTACATCATCGGCTACAGGATATATCATGTGCGGTAACTCTCTGCTTATTTTTTGTCTTTCAGCTCTCACTACAATCTCATAAACATCCTTCACTTCTCTGTCTGGACTCCTCACTAAATATAAAGTTCCATTTCTTGGATCAATCACAAATGTCTTCTTCACATCAGCATCATTTTCATTCAGAATGAAATACTTCATTTTGAAGTTCTCGTAATGCTCCGTCAAATTCAAAGTTACTAACTCGACTGGCGTATGAACATTTTCCTCAATCTCTAATTCGTAATATCTTGATATAAAAACTGGTTTATCTGATACTTCTACTTCATCAGGAACATCAGTCACTGTTAACATCAGAATAGCTGTAGAACTCAAACTTGGTAAACCTAAGTCAGAAGCGACAATTGTCAAATTATGAACAGTCTGGCTTTCATAGTCAAGTCTTCCTGTTGTTGTGATAATACCCTCCTTCGAGTCTATAGCGAAAATATTCAGTTGATTCTTTCTTTGTGGTAGGCTGTATAAGATAAGACCATTTCCATTACCTACAAAATCAGTATCATTTGCGTAAACCTTAGTGACAACTGTTCCAATAGGAGCATTTTCTTTTAACGTTGCTTTATAAATTGGCATCATCATAACTGATTCAAAGTTGTGATTTGAGATTTCATCAGCTTCTGGGTGTTTCCATTCCAGCAGTTCATCGTATGCATAGAATTTTGGTGCATTATCATTTACATCTAATACTTGCACCTCAACACTAACGGAGGATGAAAGTTTCTTATCATAGCCATTATCTTGTGCTACCACAGTGATAACATATTTATCTTCATTTTCTCTATCTAGTTCTCCATTAACACTGAATACTCCAGTCAATGGTGATATCTCAAAAGGCAAGTCTTTAGGTTTAGGTTGAATGAAGTATGTCAAGTTAGCGTTCTGTCCAAAATCAGCATCAGTGGCATCGACTTTACCTAAAACTCTTCTAGTGTACTGAGCCTCCTCTACATTGAAACTATACCAGGACTTTTTGAACATCGGGAAATGGTCATTGATATCTTTGATAAAGAATCTAATTGATATGTGATCACTCAACTCTCCACCATCTAATGCTGTTATATTTAATCTAAATTCTGCTTCTGGAGGTAATGTTCTTGCAACGATTATGTGGCCATGTCTTTCATTGATGACAAAATATCTTTTGACTTGCATACCTTTAGCGGATAAGCTATGAGGAGGTATAAAAACTTCTGAAATGAATTCATATCTTACTTGGCCATTGATGCCACTGTCCATGTCTATCGCATTAAGTTTCAAAATTGTTGAACCAATAGCAACGTTTTCTGGAATCATAAACAATGGTCCAGAAGACTCTGAATCCATAGCAAACTTATTTTTCGGCTTAGCCTCTGAATTTGATATCCCCGTAGTAGAGTTATTCTTCCGTTCGCGGTACACTTTGACAGTAGAATTGTCATCTGACTCGAGGAGCTCTATGTTTTCTCCCAAGGGTATGATGATTTGATTGAATTTAGGAAGATTATCATTTTCATCTGATACTGATATTATCAGTGTAGTTTCAGAACTTAATCCACCTCTGTCCCTTGCAACAATTTTTAGTACATAAGAACTTTTTTCTTCTCTGTCTAATCTGTTTCCTATAAACGTTACTACTCCAGTGTTTTCATGAACATGGAACATTTCACGGCCATCACCAAAGAGAGTGTACATAAACGAAGCATTTGGTCCCATGTCAGCGTCTTTAGCTACTATCTTATATGTCATTTTAACTTCAGTGTCTTTAGGTGAATTTTCAGCGATAAAACCTTCATACATTGGAAGTTCAAAAACCGGTGGGTTATCATTTTCGTCGTCAACGTGTATCGTAACTTGGTATATGCCAGCTCCAGATATCATACCTTTAGTAAATTCAGCGATCACTGTCATTCTATACGTTTCTCGTTTTTCTCTGTCTAAAGGTTTCTGAGCAAAAATTGTACCGTCTTGTCCTGGAACATAAAATTTTAGTTTTTTGTACGTTCTTACATTGAAATTGGTGAATTATGTAATGAGTGACACTTAAGATTTTGTATAGCTTACCTATCGCAATATCGTCAGTAACATCCTGCTGATTAGCGATAATGAACCTTATGTTACCAGTGTTGTTGGCTTGGAATGAGCTCACATTGACGGGGAAGATTTGACCCACTGTTGCACCAGCTATGTTTTCTTTTACGTGGAATACAAGCGGTGAATGTGCACCTCTGAAATAAAATTATTTGAGATTATTAAACAAAATATGTACATATAATACACTACGATAAAGCTGCACTGAAAGCAAAGCAAACCATACCTTTGCTAGGTGCATTATTCATTATAGCGGTTGATGAGTCAGGAGGATACTGACGGAATACACCTCGGCTTAATCCATCGGGAATGATGTGCTATGTGATAGGACGAACTAAATAAGAAAAAATATAAATATACCTCAACAACACTCCTCTCTCGTCATTCACATCAACTACGTGCACCGTTGCGTTTGTGGTTATACTTAGGTTAGCATTTTCTTGGATTGCTACCGCTTCGAAGTCATAAATGGGTCTGTTATATTTGGTCAGCTCGTCTACGACTGTTATTACACCAGATCTTTCTTCTACTGCAAACGGCACTGTAAATATGAAAAAAATATTTTAAAATATCTCTACTAGTAAAAGTTATTGTGAACAAAAAAATCATAGTTATTCAAATCTAGATTACACTAACCTCCATCTTCATAACTATGCAAGAGATCATAGGATACATCGGTCTTTTCCATTGCGTCATTGATACGTATTTGGCCAACACTTGTTCCGATACCAACATTGGCTCCAACCCAGAATTCGTATGGTGCTCCTATGAAGCCTGGCTTATCAGCTTTGGGACCTAAAAAAAACACAACACCATTTACTGGATTGCAATTTTTGCATTACTCGAGTTACATGAAAATAAGATTGTAGTAGAACTGTTAACAATTTGTGAAGCAAACCAAATTGCAATAGTTAACTGTCAAACATAGTTGGGGAGTTCATTGACCTTTGCTAACTTGTCATTAGCCTTTCCTCACTCACCTTTAGTAGCACTCATAACATCAATAGTAACAACGGCTAACGAGTATCTTCTCTCACTAGGATTGGCGGGTTGATCCGATGCTTCAATAAACAAAGCATGTCTTCCTTCAACTATCGGTGACTCAGCAATACTCACGGCTCCAGTGTTAGCATCAATTTGGAAAGGCGATGTAATAGTCAAATTACTTGTTCTTTGCAAATCATATAAGACTATCCCATTTCTTCCTAAATCAGGATCCATAGCCTTCACTTTACCAATAGATGTACCGACTTTAGCATTGGATTTAATTGCAAATTCGTATAAATTACTTGGAACAAAGACTGGGTTGTTGTCATTAGCATCTAGTAGTGTGACTTCAACATTGACGTAAGACATGAGTTGTTCATCAACATATTCCATATTCTCATTTTTGTTTCCTAACTTATCTGGGAAGACATAAGTGGTTCTGTCCTTTAGTGGTGTTCTAAGAGTCGTAGCGGTTCTTCGCCATTTAGAAATACGGTTCTTGTCCAGGAAAGTTCCAACTACGCTGGGGTTTTTCTCTTTGGCGTATACCTTCATTTTGAGTGACGCGTGTTGTTCTCTATCAAGAACAGTCTGAAAAACAATAAAGTGTTGGTGTCATAATCATAAGGCCTGGGCAATTCAAAACCCTTTTATGGATTTATAAAAAGGTTAGTATTCAGCAAAAACTAAACTTCTTTGTGTATAGTTTGTCGTTACAAATGTCAATGAACTTATATCAAGTTCATCCAAAGGTGCTTGAGCGACAAGGAAAAAATAACATTCTTCTAATATGATTATAGAACAAACATACACTATTATCTCTGTATTATATCAATAGACATGTTATCCGAAAGGAAAACACTTCTGAGCAGTTGCTAATGAAACTATGTTCATTCTAACATGTTTCTGTACACGAAATACCAGACTATACACCTACTATAATAACAAGCAGGGTTGCTATTCCGTGCTTGTTATAATAGTAGCATTTGCCCACGGCTTCTCCCGCGTGGAAGTCGGAAAGTATCCCACGGGAACTTGCCACTGGGGCTAAAAGAATACTACCTCAGGTTATGTTCTATTCATGTGCCAAATTTCATCCACATCCGTTAATGCTTGAAAACGTAACAGACTTACAGACCGAGTTATTTTCGCACTTATAATTCAATATTTGTATGGATTATTCATACAATATGATTTGCTATACAATCATCAAACTTCGAGTTTAAAGGTGTACCTGATTTCTAACAGTGAGCCAGCCAGATCGAGGGTCAATAGTGAAGGCACCTTCAGGATCCCTCAGTTGATACGTAAACTCTCCATTATCTCCCTGGTCTTTATCTGTTGCCATCACCTGTAGTACACTGAAACCTGAAGGAAGAAATTATTATAGTCAAGTTTAACTAACAATTTCTGTTCTACATAGTTGAAATCAATATAAACAATTACTAAAAGTGTATATTAATTTCTGCGCCAGTACAGTACGCGCCCAATCATATTGGCATATTATGTTTTTTTTTACCTACTTCACAGAGTGTCGTCTCTGTGACATAATTATCTCGCCCATATCTGTGTGACAGTGTATTTCTAAAATTATATGCCAGTAAACCGCCTTGGGCTGTAGTAATCGGGCTTATAAAGTTATTTCGAAACATTTTTTCCTTTGTATAATAAATACTTGAAGCGATAGTATTGACACTATCAAGCACATACCGTTGGGCAAATTCTCTACAATGCTAATGTTATAGAAGTCCACTTCGAACTCTGGAAGGTTATCGTTCAGGTCCAGTAGTTCCATCTCGACCCTCGCCTGCGCTGTCTTCAGTGGATTGTCCAACTGCGACGCCTGCACTTGTAGCACAAATGTGTTCCCTGAAAACAACATAATAGTTACGTTATGACATACAATTTTGGAACGACCAGCATAATCAGCCTATGATCTTCCCACTGCTTAGACACACGCCTCCTCTCTGTAAGAGGGAGACGGCCGCAATCCAACACATGGGCCCAGTGCGGGTTGGTAAATGTCACGTCTTCGAATTTTTGGGGACATGCCGGTTTCCTCACGATGTTTTCCTTCACTGTTTTGAGAGCAGTGGTGATGAAATTAAATACGCAAAGTTAAGTGCCTGAATTCGAACTCACAACCTAAAACTCGAAAGTCGAGGCCGATACCACTAGGCCACCACTGCTCTTTATAAATTAGATATGGCTTCATTATTTCATATATACAATTTCTTCCTTTTAATTCACAGTACACACGGTGAGATTTGTAAATATCGTAAAGTTAAAATAAATTATACCTGGTAAATTAGCTTCAGCATCCAAATCGATTTCTTTATCAAGGAACAGGGTGCCATTTCGCGGGTCTAATGAGAACAGCTTCCTCTCATTACCAGCCACCAGCTCGTATCGTAGCACTGCTTTCACTCCGAGATCTTGATCAAATGCCTTTATGGGCTCGGGGAATAACAGCTCTTTGTGGACTTTCTTCCCCTAAAACATCATAACATTATTTACGCCATTGTTTTTCGAGGTGAAGGCAAAGGTGGCCAAGGCGAACTACTAAACGAGTAAAAATCTCCCGGTGGCTACTGAGAAATTTCATTTGGAAACCCAATAACACTGCAAGACTTGGTAATCGAACCCTGGACCCAACGCTCATCCGTTGCGCTTGCCACTATTAGACCAATCTGAAATTGAAATTAGTTAAACGTAGCAATTATTATATATTTGGCTCATTTTTCCCCCAACATTGACCGCAATACCTGATAAAACCGTCTATCAAGGATGAGAGACTCCATTAAGGTCATCCCCTTTTATCGTTTGGGTCCAGAGTCGGATTATTGGTTTAATTAATTCAGTCGACAGGCAAATGTTCGATATTCGGGGGAAACCACGTTGTATTTACAGATTGATGCGTATTTGCAGATTGATTTAATAATATTACATAATGTCATAGAAGTGGTAGAAAGTAAGACAGGTGGAACATTAAACATCGGGTTAAAGTTTAAGAGTCGAGACTCCGAGTTCTTTCGATTACAACTGAACAAAAGTTTTATTGACTTGGGGTCTTTGTTAGACAATGGCGATAAAAGTTCAATTTTATGTTTCACACTTTTGTACTCTAGAAAACGCTATACAAAACTAGTAAATGCCGTAAGATCAGACTGGCAGAAAAGGCCTGAGGCATACTTACTACCTTTGTGCAGAATTACTTGTGCATAAAGCATTAAATAAATAAATACATATCGCAGACCGCTCAATAGCATTGACATGACTTACAAGCAACGGGTAGAACTCTGGTATTTGTGTCCTGTAGAGGTCTGAAGTGAACTTGGGAGGCAGGTCATCATTATCTTGCACCAGGATGTGGACTGTTGCGTTGGAACTGCGAGGTGGGGAACCTCGGTCCTGAAATAACAACATTAGATAATTAAATTTACTTTCTTCATCGCTTTAAATAATTCTGTCGTCACAGTGCTACCCACATAAGTTTGTTACAAAAAGGAACATTTGTGGTATTTGACAGTCGATAGTTGATTATCAGTTGAATATTATTGAAAGTACACACAGTACAGTTTTAAGTAATCTACAACTAACTGAATGGAATAACTACCAACGGCCAGCATGGCCTACAACGGTCCACCTGAAGGACTAAGTGCGGAATCTAAGCCCTCTAACGTAGAACCTGAATGGACATTATGTGTGCCACATAAGTACATTATAGTATTACACGGGCGCCCGAGCGCACGATTTCCCATTTGCAGAAATGACGAACTTCCGTATAAATAGCCATCCCCTAATTGAAAATCCTTTTTTAGTGATAACCTTCGTTACCATAAGTAATCTTTTTGCAAAATTTCACGCTTCTTGATCCATTCTTGATTAGGCGGTACGTTGTCCGTCAGTAACAATTTTTTTACATTTTTATTATTAGATAAATGCAAGTACCTAATGATAAACGTTAATTGTATAGCATGAGTTTCTGAAAGCGTTACGAATTTTCCTTACAGTAGGTACTTTGTTCTTTACTCTTACCGAAGCAGTAACAACTAGTGAAAACTCTTTATCCCCTGTATCATAGTCGAGCGGTTTCTTGAGCACCAGGACTGGCTTGTGAGAACTTTCTAGAGCGAAGTGTCCCTCGGTGTCTCCTGAGATGATGCTGTACTGGATATCCGAGTTGGGGGTGTTTGGCTTGTCGCGGTCGAACGCGTGGATCCCTTTGAAGATTGTGAGACCTGGAAAATAAAAATAAATGGTGAATGGAAATGATTGATTATATTTTAGTTCAAAATGGCATTTTCAGAGAAGAATGACTAATTATTGATTTTTTACGACTTTTCTATTCTGCTTGAGCACTCTTGTTTGACTTTAACAGCTGCGTCTAGAATGATAATATTCCAAATATCTTTTCTTAGAAGAAGGTCCGAATATCTTGAGTAAATATTAATTTTATATCCCAAATATTTCCAATTTCCCTTTGAGTATTTTGTAAAACAAAAAAATAAGGACCCATTCAGAAAACTATATTGACGTACGTCTTCATAAATTGTTATCCCTTTATGATCAATGAGAAAATATAATATTTTGGTGGACGATGTCCACAGACAATTTCTTTGAACTTTATTAATATTGCGACAGGCGCGTAAGCTTCCTTTGCAAAAATATTTCACAAAGACTTTTATTTATAGGTACAAAGCAGAAAGCTGCTATTTTACCGATCTCCAGAGGATATTGCTTTAATGCATAATCACGTAGTACCGTGCTCTGATATATTTTTGTTATCAATGACTATAAATAGTATTTACTTAGGGTTAATTTTTCCAACGCCAGATAATTTTATCCGAGGAATGATTTTGAGTTTTTGACAGTTATAAAAATAACTCCATACAAAATCTGTCAGTAGTCAATTTTTTACCACGAATAAAATTTATCTGTCGATTGAAAAATCAGCCCTTAGTCCAACAAACACAAACTTTTACCTAACAATTTTTTCGAAGAACTAAATACTGCAGGATTCCTTCCAAAATATTGTATGTGAAATTTTTGATTATTATTTAAATTGGAAAGAATTATTTTTTGGCTAAAGAATTAGCATTGCTATACAAAGTGGCCAAACCGCCAGTCTTTTTGGCACTTTTCCTATTCACAATGACGTGAACGAATTTTTTGAAGCCCTATGTTTCCCTTTTTATATACTTACTTGTAAATAGTATTATTTTAAGACTGTCTAACTTAACTTTTAAATTATGTATTATATTTTAAGATAATAAAAAATCACGTACATAAAAATGGAAACATCATTCTATTTCGTAGCTTCCTTACCCACAAATATTTACAACCTGTCTCCTTGTATCTCATAAGTTACTCCCACACAAACAAGCCACTCAAGTACCAAACTCTTGACGTCCTTCCACCTTCCCCTCAATGTACCCACCTGTTGGAGTCAATTCATCCACGGTGACATGGTACGGCGTGTCGAGGAACTTGGGCACGTTGTCGTTCACATCCTCTATGTACACCGTCACTGACAGGTAGGCTGATATCTGAAAACAAGAAATAAAGTACTTTAAACTACCTGATCTTAGCATTATTAATATTTTGGGAGGGTTTCCTTCCATCCGGACTTTGTCTATTAACCTTAACCTTGTCATTTATCCGGACTTTTCGACCCAAGAACAGTTCGTTCTGAAAATAAAAAATGTTATTACATAAATACTCAAAAAATAAAGAATCAAAAATAAAATGTCCGGCTTATTGTCAGGACTTTTCAACTTTCGAAATGGCAACCCTATTTGGGACTGAATGAGAACTGGAAACTGCAGCCGGCTGTAACCTTAAGATGCTAATGATGATTTCGTAATACAAGTCTTATACTGTCATACCAATCATCAAGAAACTAAGGGTGATAGTGGTCTTACTCACAAATACCGGCTTAACAGAGGATCAGATCTGAAGCCCTGATTTGTCTAGTCGGGTTCGCTCCATAGGTACCGCGGTGAGTATGGCGTATCTTCCCCATGACGAATTTTGATTTTGTATGATTGATCAAACATTTTAAGTCAGGCTCATGTCTTCTATTTTTTATCTAAGGTTAAAGCACCTTTAATAAAGTTATATATGTATTTATTTCGGGGGTTGTGGTATTACACGTTTAAATAAAACTTGTCTATGTAACAATACCTATATTTTATTAGATCTTGAGTGCTAGCTTCAATTTGTAAGTGAACGTGCAGGAGCGTACATTTGTCATTCAGAAAGCCTACGAGTGTGTCGTTTACCTTTATGACTAGTCATGTAGGGAGACTTACGTTTGTAGATATATTTTAAGTAATACATGGTGTTAGGGATATCGATGCGCAAGCTGTCACCATGGATGCAGTAGGTACATGATTCTGAGCCTACAAAAATATTTGCTGTTCCATACATTTTGACCGCGCACTTTCTATGAAACAGCTGATTTTTTTGTTGATAACCGACGCAAAATTTCTACGCTAGAAGGTCTAGAAGCTTGTGTTGAATTCATGGTTTCAGTTTGCGCGTCGATGTCCCTGCCACCATGTAAAGATCATAATAATTTCAGTCTTAATTATGACTATTAGTAAACGTCCGGCATGCAAGTAAAACCGGAAATTAATTAATTGATACTATAAAGGCTCATTTACCCCAAACCCCATATTTTTAAAAGTATTGGAAAAAAAACGTGTATAAAACCTACGCGTCCATTCCACTCACACCGGCTAATGGCTCATAAAAATCCAGGCTATCAAAATATCGCTACATCGAATAACTAAATTCTGTAAAAAAATGTTTTCTAGGACGACCAAAATATCTCCAGTCGACACAAGTTGTACATATTCCACGGTGGGTACATTTTTACGTTCGCTTTTACAATGTGAGGTCGTTAAACGTGAAAATACTTCTCAAAGTGTCAATGAACTTTACAGGCGACAGGAAAATGTAGGTACGAGGGAAGATTTAGAAGTTCTGTTGACGAGAATGATAGGAAATTCTAATGTGATTATGGGATGAAAGCGGTGGCTGGTTTATAAATGGATTAGGTAAAATTGTGAGACACGGTTTTTATGTAAGTGGTGGTTTTTGATTTCGTTGTATTTTTTTAAATATTTAATTCACAAAACAAATGCAATAAAACAGTTACAATACAATATTTCTGATTGGCATCTACTAAATATACTCGCATGATGTGGGATAGTAAAAAAAAGGAAAAAAAAAGTAAGTCTCTAAGTTTAGTCCTGACTGAGGTTTCAGAACCAGCAAACACATCTATTTCACCACGAATGGAGTTGGCAAGAGAAAGCATGCGGTAAATGGGTGAAAAATTACTTATATTAGTTCGACTATGAGCCAGGACGAAAGTCCTTCGGTTAAATAAACGGCTACTACTATAAAATAAATTATTATACATATAGGTAATTTAAATAACCTTAAGATGTAGTTCTTTGCTCTTGGTTTTAGTTTAATATTGGGTCAGTGGGTCATCTTAGGGGCGGAGTTTTAGGAGTTGGAGTATACGCTTAGGGGCACTATAAGCAGCAAAGAAAACATACAAAAAAAAAATTTCAAAAAAAAAAATTTTTGGGACTTGTAAATTTTTCGGTTTTTTTTTTCTAAAATTTGAATTTTTTATTGCACTTTCGGGTTAACCTTGACCATAGAAACCATTTAGGATCTGAGAAGCATGGCCATACGACGCACCGTTTCCGAGTTAGGAGCTTTCTATTTTTTTTATTTTTTTACAAAACGCTCTATATTTCCAAAATGGTAACTCGGATGAAAATCTTTTCTGGAAAGATATTGTTGCTCTAGTCGAAAACCATGACATTATGTAAAAAAACCCGCGACAATTTTACTAAGTCTTCTGCCCCTAAGGGTACGCAAGGTGAAAGATCGACCGACACTTAGAATTTTTTTGAAATATTTTTTTTTTCTCGATAATTCGCCATGTTTTTTTACATAATGTCATGGTCTTCCACTAGAGCAACAATTTATTTTAAGGCTACACTCCAACCTAATATTGTTTAATATGTGTGTTTGTTTGTTGTTTCTTGTTTAATATTTTATACAGATAAGTAAAATTGATGTATGTATTTATTGTATATGTTAATTGTATACCACCTGCAGTATTGTCTGAACTTCTCCCATTACAAATTACCCACCTTTTTTGAGCAATGATTATTTTGGAGATTAATTATTATCAGCCTATCATCATTCTCTTGCCCTGTAACACATCCAAAGGTTGTCCGTAAAGGACCTCTTTTGCGATAAGACCGCCCACTGTGTGTCCCTATGTAAACTTTCTACATTTATATCTGTAATTGTTATGATGTAGATAGTAAAGAGCTTGTCACCAGCTTTCATTCCGGTAGGTATTAATGCATGTGATGGAACTACGAGTTTGTGATTCTTTTTCTTTAGTTAATCAATTTAAATAATTTTCAAATAGGTAACAAAATAAAAAAAATTCTACTTAAAAAAATAAAAAGTGATTTTACAATGTTGTTAAACATGACAGTATTGTCAGCAGTCATGAAGTGCGACGGTAAATGTTTACACCACCAAAGTAGGACGAACATCAAACAATGACCACGATATAACTCGAGACACTTAAACAAACAGCCTAAACCCTCCCAGATGAATTCCTAAAATGGAGAAATAAGATTAAAAATGTTATTTTATCGTTATGGCTAAATTAGGGAGGGATAGCGATCCCGAGGGTGGGATCCCGAAGTATGGGAATGATTCAACGGCGCGAAGGCAACTGGGTGAAGGACGAATGGTTATCAGAGGTGACTGGATCAACCCTGGGAACTTTCAGCCGCATTGTTTCGGTGGCATTTTTAATATGCCTTCCAAATAATCCTTGCAGTCTAAACATAAAGACGCATTTCGTTTGTAGTAACTGTTCCTTCAACTTTGCAATCGTATTGCAAATCTTTTGAAAATCCTTGCAAGGTTGGATTTGTAACAAAGCCGGGGTAAGTCACCCTTAATTTTGCTTTTAATGTCTCATTAAAATTGACTTTTACAAACTGGAAAGAAATAACTTTTTTAACTTTGCTGTTAAAGACCTTGTTGTGTCATGAAATGTTATTATTTTTGGACCAATAAAGTTTTAATACCCTTCCTGTGTTCTTGAACCGATTTGAAATTTTTTAGGCTCTATTATTTTTGTTCTGTTGAGTGTTAAGAACATTAAAATGTGCTGTCATTTCTTTAGATACAGGCAATCTTCCAAATTAACCTATCGCATTTTAACACTAATTTTCAATCCCGTTTAATGTTTTATTTCTAATTGAACAATCATAAAACTCAATTTTATGGTCTTCATAAATATTTTGCTTTTACAAAATTATTCACATTATATATAACATTAATGTTAGAGCCTTTATGAAATATTCTTCCAAATCACCGTCTTGACATTTAAACTGAGGGACGAACGAGGCAGATATTAAATTTTGTCAAACACTCGCACATGTGGCTCCTGTTGACCTACTTCAGATAATATTGTTGAGATATGATGTGTTGCGGTTGTCTTTCGCGGCGAGAGACGGTGTTTTGTGGGCAGAGCAAGTGAGAAATTACCTGAAGGTTTGAAAATGGAAACTACATTTTGCTTATTTCGGTCCAATTTTAATGCCATGCCTAATTATGACATTTAGCACCCTTTATTTTTATCAAAAGCGACTTTTGAAAATGATTATTACTTTTTGCTTATTTTAATCTGCTCTTGATGACATTCGATGACGTGATGAGGAATATGGTTTTTAGTTTCAAAATATTATAATCCATGAAGTATAATTTTGGCCATTTGTGTATACATGGTCAAATTAAATTAGCTAGCGAAACTCCGCAGACGTTATGGGTATCGATATCTAATCGCAATAAAATTAAAAGTGTTACGTTACCCTTCACGTTACCCTTCACGTCTGTGAAGTTTGTATAAAAAAACTGATGTTTAAACTGATATTTCAAGTAACTACACCACCCGCTGTCGTTCATCCCAAAAAATAAATTCACCAAATTTGATATCCATGTCATCCATTTGATCCATGTCATATCCATCCATATCATGTTTAGATATCGATACCCATCACGTCTACGAAGTTTCGCTACCTAATTTAATTTAACCCTGTATAGCGATTACAATAATTTATACGAAAAAGTTGAGGGTCGGGTTCCTCTATAGCAATACTTTCATACTTTTAAAGGGATTGGAGACGGGACAAGTTATCTCTATAAGCTGTTGGTCTATATTATTACCTATTGATGGAATGGATGACCCACTGTTCACTGTTTAACTTGGCGACATTCATCTGAATCTCGGTTCTCTCTCGGTCAGCTGTACCGAAGAACGCATGTCGTTGGTGGTACCTCTTGACCTTGAGCTGGTCTAGTGCAGTACAGAGACAACGTACGAGGCCAGCTTATGCTGGTTATCTTACTACTAGCGTGCGGCTTACTGTACCTACCAGTTTACCATATTAATGTATCATTGTAGATGTACTTACAAGGTCATCTCCCGCGTCAAAGTCGCAGCCCAGTCGGAACTTGACTACGTTCTGTGGGGAGTCGCTGTCGACCAGGTCGTCCACACTCTGCGCCAGTACTACGGACACGTGCGTTCGGTTGACGTCGCGGTAGGTGAACAGGTGCGCGTCTTCTTCTCGGTCTACTGGCTGCAGGCTTAGGTTCTTTCTGGAAAGATGGGAAAAGTTGGTGTGAGTATGATTCAGTTGAAGTCTGAATTTATAAGTACCTATTTGAAAATGTTTTCCACAATTTGGGTTGAGAAAATAGGAATTTTTAAAATGGGAGTCTTGATTTGTGCCTGGTTAGTGGCAATAGTTTAGCCCCCCATTGCCTGGGACGCCAAACATATTATCTAACTAGCGAAATGTAGGTGTACTGTACGTTCACTTTTACCTAGCCCTACTGGAATTACAGGTTATGATAATGAGTGTATTGAATTTAAAAAACAGTTCAGTTTCATTTTTTGAACATGATTTACTTTGTTCTTAGATGGAACCATGGTCTCTTACATAGTAGGCTTTCTGTAGCTGTATTACGATTATTAATGGTCTATTAACCTTTCGATGTAATATTAATACACTTTAATTTCAATAATATTGGTAAGCGTGGCATCTGTGTTGTCACATTCAAACTAACACTAAATGGTCTCACCTCTGTATTGCTTCAAAATCTTCTCAGGTTCTATCCTAACTGTTTCATAACGTTAGCACTAGATGGCATTTTACTCAATATCACAACATCATCATTTCGCAAAATATTAATGAAGTCTAGTCACTAAACATGTTTGCACCAAATACATTCCAACTCTAACAACTTAACACAATTTAACAAAATTTCTTAGATAATAACGTAATAAAAACGGTAAGGTCTGTTAATGTAATGTTTCCGCATGTCGCACCATATAAAAGTTAGTAATCGTCTAAATAACAACCCGAAAAGTGTTATAATGACATAATAACTGAGAAAATAGCTTTAATTTGTGTTATTATGAGTAAATTAGTGGAAATTCTCACGGCGTCCGTCCGGAAGCTAAGTATGGCGGATGTAAAGATATAAATCTTATTTAAACTGTGCCACCCATTGTGTTAAAACGTTATTCGGTATAATTAGTGATGCAATCGATATTCATGTTTGTTTAAAAGCTTTTTGATCGTGAGAAGTCATCTTAGACGAATAATTATGGTAGGTTGCTGGTAAATACCAAGAGATGAGGGAGATATTAGAGTTAATTAAACACGGGTATTCTTTTGTCTTGTTGTCATTGTTCATTAAGTAAAACATCAAAATGAATGACTGTTTTGATAACGAAAAATTAGATATCATTTTTGAATAAATAAAAAAATATATATATCGTAGTGGTCCGCACTACGGAGCACTAAAATATATCGTAGTGGTCCGCGCTACGGAGCACTAAAATATATCGTAGTGGTCCGCGCTATGGAGCACTAAAATATATCGTAGTGGTCCGCGCTACGGAGCACTAAAATATATCGTAGTGGTCCGCGCTACGGAGAACTAAAATATATCGTAGTGGTCCGCGCTACGGAGCAGCAATGTTTAAGAATTGAAACAAAGCTTACGTATGGAACTTTATCACTCCAGTTTCATTTGAGATGATATTTATAGCTAACATATCAAAACGTAACACGCGGAGCCTGTGATCCTCGAAGGGTTGGGCATACTAATAGGTACACCCCTATTAGTGCCCACATTTAGTCAGTTATGTTTTAGGCTCATGTAATAGGGGGCGTGCCTATTGCCATTAACCGGGCATACATCCACAATCTGGATGTATGTCCGGTTAATGCAAGTAGCAGCCCGAAGTCTGGGCTCCAGACACCGGTCTGCTCCTGAGAAATCTTTGACAAAAACAACCCAAATAACACTTAGACAAATAAATTAATTTAGTTCAATTACCTGGTGGGGACCAGGGAATTGAACCAAATTAACTTATTTGCATAATACATGTTAACAAGGTATTACAAGTATAAAAGGTACATTGTATTATAACCTATTGAGGTGTGCAAATTAAAATATTAGGTACAAAATTAATTTTAAATTGATTTACATTAAAAAATAGAATGTCAAATTAATTAAAAAATGTCAAATTATTCTAAACAAGTCAGATCAAAATTTCAATAATAATTATATTTGTGGTGCCATTTCAGATAAAATCGACTAATCTTTCATTAAAATAATCATTAATTGAATAGTAACATTTTGCTATTAAGAATTCCTGCAAACATAATTTAAATTTGTTCATTTTGTGTAGGTCTGTGATACTTTTTGGCAACTTATTGTATACTTTTGGTGCCATGCCCAAAATGTTTTTATTAAATACTTCATTTTTATGACGTCTTACGTATATTTTATTTTTGTGTCGTGCGCTTAGATGGGTGTGTGTTTATATGTAGATTCGCTTTGACAAAGATCGCCATTTCATATATACCAGGAATCCAGGACCTCATGCTCAGCAATAGCGCCTGCAACCACTAGTGGTTTAAGAGTGATAGGTATTCATTGGTCTAGTCTAGACCAATGAATACCTATCACTCTTAAATGATTTTATTTCCGTAAGTCTTATTTTGATTCCATCTATTCCTATGCATCTTCTCTTTGACAGTCGTTATGGGTCGTCAGAAGTCCAAAAGTCTGACAACCAGTCTTACCAAGGGGTATCGTATTACGCAGGCACTGGGTTGTGAAGGTCAGATAGGCAGTCGCTCCATGTAAAATACTGGTACTCAGCTGCATCCGGTAAGACTGGAAACCAAGCCTAACATAGCTGGGAAAAAGTTAGGCAGAGCAAAGCTAACAGTATTTTACATGGAGCGACATGTGACCTCCACAACCTAGTTATTGAGTAATACTTTATCCCTTGGTAAGACTGTTTGTCAGACTCTCGGGCTTCTTCGTCGTCCTTCCGAAGCATGGAGGGGTAAAGATATGTAAAGATCCCACCCATCTATTGACCGAACGCGGCAAACGTAGCTTTATCTGATCGTTCGACCCATGCGTCTGTTATTACTTATGAACAGCTAATTCTATGAATAATTGTAATAAAATTAAAAGAAAAATAAACTTTTTTAAAATAAGCTTTTATTACTTATTATAAAAAGCTTGTTTTAAAAGGATTTTTTTTTTCTTTTAATTTTATTTTTAACTTTTTAGTATTATTGATGCGAGATTGACTACGGCGTAGTTCGTAGCGCGTAGCAGTGTTTTTCCGTTATATGCGTTTAATGCACTTAAGCTACCTGTTCATCTTTAGTCCCTGGTTACCATCTAGCACCAAAGTACTCGTCAAGACGAATCATACGAGCCCAAACTCGATGGGGTTGCGTCGTTTCATTTCCGAGTTCCTATGGCCATCTTACAGCTCCATCATCAGACCCTGGTTACCATCTAGCACCAAAGTTCTCGTCAAGACGGATCAAACGAGTCCAAACTCGATGGAGTTGTGTCGTTTAACTACCGAGTTCCTATGCCTAGGCCACCTTCCGGTTCCATCATCAGATCAGCCCCATAATTGCGTAACACACGATCAATCGGAATTGGTTTCATTTTGACAGTTCAACAACATTCATTGCGTTATTTACGTTGTTAATAATTTTGCATTGTCATCCGATTTACATATGCATGCAAAATTTCAGCTCAATCGGTTGAATATATCTGCTTCAAAATTGAGTTGTAAGAGTCCACCCGAACATACAGTCACGAGCAAAAGTATGTACATATACACTCGGCTTTATTCAAAAGCGATTTGTTCCGTTATGTTTGAATGAAATTTTATGTTGTTACGAACATAGCATTTTCAAACCCATAGGTTTATGTAATGTATACTATTTCAACGTTGCATTCGTTATTTCATGAAAATATTGCATTTGAAAGTTGCCAAGTGTGGACATATTGGTGGCTGTACATACATCGCAAGTTAAAAAATAATAATAAAAGCTTGTAAAATTGGGTCACGGTTGTTATGCTATGTAACAAGATAGGCACCCGGGAAGTGAACATTCTATGAGCATAAGCAATCTCTAAGTAGAAAAAGACTTTTTTTTAATCCTCTCTCTATTTTTAAGCCTACCCACATCTCCTTTGATTCTAAGGCCAAGATTTATAAACGTTACTTACCTAGCTCGTGCTCGTGATTTAGACATGTTCCCGTTTCTATCTTACACTTGTAGTTTGACAGTTGTGCAACAGTGACAGGAATAACGCTTAGCCAAAGTATGCATGTATAACTAACGTTTATAAAGCTTAGACCCTGTACCGTCTAGCTTACGTATAATTTATAGTTTTAACCGGTGCTTATTCCTGACCGACTTCAGAACTTGTCTCCAACGGCGACCACTTGCAAGAAGATATGCAATGGTAAACGAATTAGATCACTTTGCAAACATAGTCATACCGTAATTTTAGGTAGGATGGGTAGAATTAATAGTTCAGTCTATTGTATATTCTAAACTTGGTCTCAGCCAAATCAGGTGATAAAAATGTATCAAAGCCTGTACTGAAAGTAAGAGATTTTGGGTGTGTAGTGCCAAAAGCTAAAATGGAGATCCTGGTCAGTTCCAGCTAGGATCTAACAATCTAATTTCATCATAACATCACGTCTCGTCTCGCCTCCATTTTCATCAACCGGCCACAAATCCAGGTCCTGGCCTGCTACTGAGAAATTCCTCACGGAAAACCCCAACAACACTTTGCCCGGGCTAACACCTAGGAATCAAAACCCAGGACCTCACCCTCAGCAGTCATGCTTGAGACCACTAGACCCACGAGGCAGGCAAAGAATTTCCACTTAAAGGGGCATTCGCATTCATGGCTAACTCAATGACAACCAGTACAACTACAAAGATGACTGTCCAACGGTGAAAGAATTACGTAAATAAGACGAGAATTTTAGTAGATCATAACATAATGTTTCATATTAGACTCACACGCAACGCTTATGAAATTAGCGAAATGTTAACGGAACAAAATGGCTATTTGTTTCTTAATGACTGTATTAAAATAAGATGAGCTTTTTGAAACGTATCAAAGCTAGTAAACGAGTATGTTTCTAATAGGATTTCACAACTAAAACTAGATAAAATCACGCTGATAACTATTTAAAAAATATTGAGAAACAGTTATCAAAATGAATCTATTTGGGTTTTAGATTCAATTTTTAATCGACTTCAAAAAAGGAGGAGGTTCTCAATTTTTTTATGTTTGTTACCTCTGAACTCTGTTATTTATAAGCTGATTAGCAAAACTTTATTATTTTTATTTTAGAATATGCTTTCAGATTAGTCGCATAGAAATTTCAACAAAATCGGTTCTGTAGTTTGGTTTTTAAACCAAAATTACTGGTAAATATTCAAGTAAACGATAATGCGTCATTTGCTTTCCTATGACTTTTCAGTGGTGGCTTAATCAAAGTCAAATCATTTATTTCAAATAGACACATAAAAGGCACTTTTGAACGACAAAAATGACATTAAAATAGAATTGATTCTAGTCGCTCCTTCCAAAAGGAGTGTACTACGTGAGTTCGACAAATGGATTTGCGAATAACACTTGTGCGACAAAATTGTACTGCGACTCACCATAGTTCGAATGCACGCTTGTGCTACAAGCAATAATATTAAGACTTAGTCGACGGAGGCCCGCTTCGCGGGGTCTTTCTGTCTGCAGGGTTTAAAGGAACCTAACCAAACCGAACCTCGGGGTGCCTCTGACTTCGAAGACTTCTACTAATTTGTAATATCCTTGTTTACAAAGTGTAATTTTAATATAAATTTTAATTATTTTTTCATTTAATTGCAATAATTCACAAGGTATTTTGTTGTAACATTTAACACAGTATCCCTATAAAAGATTTATGAACTTTAGATAATCTGAAAAAAGGTTAATCTAATTTACCTTTATTTCTATTTAGTGGAATTGTCATGGGATGCATTGTGGCTATAAGTGCCGTATCTTTACATAATTAACCGACTTCGAAAAGGAAGAGGTTCTCAATTAGACTGTATTTTTTTTGTATGTACCTAGGTACGCAATGTTAACCGGTAATTGTAAATCGATTTCAAAAATTATTTTTTTAACCTTTTGAAAGCCATTGTCAGATATGATGAGATAAGGTATTACATGTCTCCGGGTTGGTTCCATATAATTTTTTATCAACTTTGCTTGGATAGTTTCCGAAATTAAAGTTATTTTTCACTTTGTAGTGTGTCTGTTTTGGAAGTCAGTTGTTATTTGTTTTGTGAAAAAGTTTTTTTAGTGATGAGTTTGTGAATGCTGGGTCCGTTCTAGACAGATGGAAGTGAGATTGACTTAATACTGAAGAAAGTAGACCAAATTTTTTTTACACCACTTTTGTGAAGTCTATTTAGTTTGTGATATAGGTTCATTTAAATTTTCGCTTGAATGCTATAAAAAAACATGTATTCTGGTGTAACTTCTTACTTAAAGTTTTACGGAAACGACAGAAAAAATTGTCACTAACGAAAATAAAAATTACACAATTCCTTTAAGGAAAAATTGGGTCATTTCTAAGTCAGGTGAAACCATTTACTTCCATATCGACCTGGTAACGAATGAAACTCTCATTGTTGTGGCCCCTGCTGTCCCACCGCAGTAAAAGTCGAGCGAGGGAACTGTATCGCGGCCATTCATACATGTTGCCAATCTGTCATTACTTATGTATCACCGTATCACTGTGATCTTTATCCTTCTGTGGTTTATTGCTTAGCGTCACTTGCAACACGTGTTTATGACCTAGTGCGAGACCTGATAACTTAGAATCTGCATTGTTGATTATAGTTCTAAATGTTATGTAAGCCACACAGATGACTTTGGTCACGTTTTATGTCAACTTTTACATGATAACTCTAACCAACTCTGTCACCAGAAATCTGGGTAGGTTTGCTTGACCACTTACGGATGAGGGACACTATTTTCAAGGGATCAGGCAGCTGCTGGTCAAAAAAAAAAGATAAATAAGCGACTTCACCGCTTCCCGTGTATATAATAGCGGGGAAAACTAATAGCGGGGAAAACTCATAGCAATGTTTAAATCTGGTCGCCACCGCGGCCGCTGCTTCTATGCTCGTGGTCGCAGCTTTAGATATATTTACGATGGCTCTATAAAAGCCCAGACAGGTTGATTACCAAGATAATACAAAAAGCAGAGCATGTTGCCTCCACCGATCACGCTCTGTTAGCTATAAGAGCCGACGGTTTAATTCCATAATGGAGACAATTTGTTTGACATTTTGTTTGTATTCGAGAAGCTAATGACACCCACATTCTACAAAGATACTAAGTGTACGTCATTTGTGAAATTAGACATAGTTGAACTCATCTAAGTTCATTTACTACATACATGCACTTACTCCCTTAATGATATAGTATAAAATAATGATGGAGTAGGTAACACTTAACATAATATCGCAGATCATAAGAAACCACTCTGGAGAAAGCAGAAATTCCAACAAAAAAAAAACAGTGTTTTACCTGACCTGAAATCGAAACCACCGGACCTCACACTCGCCGGTCGCGCTTTTACCACCAGACCAATGAAGTCCTCTACAAGTTATGCTAATCAGAATATCATTGGCACATAATGTTAGCTCACCTGTAGTCGATTGCTATAATATTGCCACTAAACTGATACAAATATTAGAATGTGGTGTCCTTGCGACACTTACTGTTCATGCGTCTTCATTATGTCAATATGCAAATTATAGCAGGTCGACAGCACTTATAATTACATCGTTAGAATACTATGAGAGTATTTTTATTATAGTTTACTTATATTAGAAAATCTTGTTGATATTTTACTCTCATTAATTTTGGTTCATTACGGTTTGCATTGCAGTGTATTTTTTCGCTAAATTGCATTGACAAACATGGGTATACGTACCAAATCAGCTGAGAAATAGAAGACAGGTTTAATATTTTTATTTAATTTTTATTACACCAGTAAATTTTAGTCTGGTATTAAATATAATGTTTTGTCCTGAAACTCCTTAAAAGCAACGCTCGTTCATATTTTCACATGCTGTCCAATGTGTAACTGAATCAACGCACATTATGAAAGTAATTTGTTTAGAATCGTTTACTGATTCGATTTCTGTCATTTTTAATATAGGTAATTTTTTATCCCAAAAATAATTATAAACACGTAAATTATTATCACGCATTCGCTGTACAGTCAAGACAAACCAAAATGGATGAAGTACCTACTATACTAGACCCTTATACGGGTGCGACTGTGTGCATGCGCAGATTCGTAATGTGACCACAATTTTCTCCCACAATTCCACTATATAATTTAATAAAAAACAATGTTTATTATAATTTTTACACATAACAATAAAAAATCGGGGTATGTATTATAATTATAACATAATATTCTAATTGGGGCATTTGGTGGTGTGCGTTAATTCCGGGACATGTTGTATAAAAAATAAAACATACACAAGCCACAAATAATTTTATTACCTACGGACGAAAATCAAAAGCCACTAAATCACGAAGCACACGACAGAAACTATCACATCGCAGCTGAAAATATTAGGTAATCTTTGACATAAACACACACAAATTCACATGCAAAGTTCATCACGCGATAAGACCGACCACTGGATGTATCCGAAACTCAATGCGGAAGCAATTACTTACTCCTAATGATGCAAAACTTATTGATAATCAACTACTCATAGATAATGACATAAACGACGAATTTAATAAACAATCATCCCTAAGTAAATAAATAGCGTTACATAACAAACCTCGAAACTTATATAAGATTATTGGAGAGAAAGTAATACCTAAACTATTAGAATTAGCCATTATTACCTACAGAATAGATTTCCCTCAGAAAATTATTTAAAAGTGAAACCGCAGCCTCTGGTTTTAAAGCCTAGCTTAGACATTAAAAAGAAAAGTTAATAATTTCCATGATAAAACAATAAAACTTAGTGCTTTGTGTACGTGACTAAAGTATGGTAGTAAAATGAGTATTACAAAAAAATGGAAAGATGGATGGGTAACCCATTATTATAAAGGCCTCGAAACCTCTTTGATAAGTTATTACATTATTCGATATGCAGTTTTATAGAACGTCAGTTTAATTTGCCAATAAAATTATTATATTGATTAACATTATAATTTATTATTTTGATAATGTCTTGATGAAACTCAGCATCCAATCTTGACGATCTAAAAATTTGTACAAGTTATATCGCAAGCACAAAAGAATTAAAATAATCTAGAAAATATCTGTTATATTAGGTACTGAAGAGATCAAATTACGTAATAATGATTAATCTAAAGACTGAAAGTGTCGCTATTGTGCGATAAATTGGAAGAAGTTATCAATCTTTTGACTAACAAAATGGCAATGATTAGATTTTTATGTAATGATCGTAATAATCTTTTAAGCCAAAGAAGAGCAGGTCAGGTCAACAGACAAAGAAATATCTAGGTAGGCAATCAAGTAAGACATTTTGATGTTAAAATATAAATACTATAATATAAGCTGAAATATTAGTCGAAGAGATTCGAAGAATGTTTCATTGGTTTGAGTCCAATTTTAGATTGATTAAGTATTTCTGTAATCTTTCGGATATTTGAATCTTTGAAGGAATACTCTGAATTCAGTTTTCACTGCTTTCAAACTCGAAGACATGTGAAATCTACCAACCCGCACTGGGCCCGCGTGGTAGATTACAGCCCACTCCCTCTTCCTAGTGCTCCTGCTTAGCCGTCGTTAGCCGGAATTTAATGCAATGTGCCTTATTCAATTTTTAATTTATCGTAGGTAATTGTCATTTTATTATACGAATTCAACTGAACTGTATACAACAGGAAAGGTCACGTTACCATATTTAGCTTTACAAACCTCTATAACACTCTCACTATAATTAATTCCTTTTACATCTTTATATTCTTTATCTTTTTCTTTTAGCACATAATCCGTGTGAGAAATACCCACTAAATAGTTTACGTAAGTAACAGTTTAACCTTATTTCGTTATCACTTTGACTATTGTAGTCGTTTTAATAGCTGAGTCATCCTGCCAAGTAATGAGTGCGTACTGCGTTGTTATATATTTCAAATACACGAGCGGGTGACACGCGGCGTTCGGAACGCTGACCTATGACCTGTAGCTATTCTTGATCTTCCGTTGTTTCGAAATATATTTTATCGAAATGTCAGTATTAACTTTTAATTATCTTAAGAAGGTATTAATACTGCATTTAGATTTATTATCTTGTCACTCACTATGTTTTTTTTATGTCAAAATTAGTATTTTTGGTATTTAAAATATTTCAATAGCAATAAAAATGTAATTGCTTCCGAATCTTTTATGGCATCCATTAATTAACGCGTTAATTTTAGTAATGATGCGATCCCTTGGGTAAAAGAATGACGAATGATGAATGATGATGATTATTTAATTTAATTAATTGATGATGAACCTATGCACTATTTTTTGTGAAGGTACTAACTTGCTTAGTCCTCAGAGCTAGAAATATTACGATTAATGTAAATATTTCGCCTACCATAATCTATTTAGTTACATTTAGATCCGGTGTAGTAGCTAGCTAGCTAGCCTAGCTTTCAATAGAAAATATGTTCATTTCCATTACTAAGTAAAAGTCGTACATATTGCAACATATTATCTTGATAATAACATTCTAATAAAGTGGAATTATTCAAATTATTACGCATCGATATTATCGAATAGAATTCACCACTTAACACTTTCTACGTGTTTAAGTTTTCATTTTGTAATATATTCTAAACTTTCAGAGTGTTGCGAATGCAAGTTTGACATTTTGGTGAATAAATATCAAATATTTTTAGGTCAGTGGTCATTAGGTAACTTATTAACTAATATATGCTAGACTTTTCATCATTTTCGTTCTAATTACTTAAAATTATAATATTCTTGTATACGCTCAATAAAGGCTGACATTTAGCACTAACCTCAAAATTAGTGGTATCTAATTAAAAATGTATGAATAATTATCAAAATTATTATTTGGTAAATGTCAAATGCTGGTTTTAGGCTTTGCATAATGATGTAACTGTGATTTTTACTTTGACAGTGATAATACCATAACCAAAACCCTATCATTGTAGATAGTAAGTGAAAGTCTACTCCAGTTCAGACCACGATTGCTAACTACATTAATTACACAGGCAAACATACACCGCATTTCACTAATTGCTTCATAATTTTACTTCTCTGTGATATCTAGACCAAACTAAAGACCAAAGACTAGGCAAGCTATTAAGCTTAAGTCGCAATAATGCTACATAAACAATAGAAGTGAAGTGTTGAATATTTATAAACACTTTATTGTACCCGAAACTGTCAAATGTACCCAATCAACCTTTAACCATAATGCTTTAGAGATAAACTTGAAAATCTATTAAATAAATTTAACAGATTGTAGTAGCTTGATGTGCTGGCGTCTGTACACCAGAAAATATACAGGGTTATTGGAAAAACACCAACAACCTCTTAAGAGGTCATTGTACTCGTCTTTATGAACAACTTTTACTACGGGAAACTTGAAATCGCGAAAAAAAATGTGCTGTTCCCTACGTTTAAAAATGTAGGGAACAGCTGATTTTTTTTACATTTAACACTACAAAACAATGTGCGGCCTTATCGCTTTCTGCGATCTCTTCCACGCAACCTTGGAACGGACAGTGATTGCGTGGACATAAACATGGTGTTGCCATTTGTGCAAAATAATAAGTATATGGATACAATATACTATAATGTATAGGTACTGTAACGTAACACAAATACCTCCAAAATGCTACGATTGTCTAGATTTATCAATACAAAACTAGAAACAAGGCTGACCTGTATTCGTTGCTGTGAACTTACACTTGAACAGTAATGTCACATCATAATACACTCGCGAGCAATGAAAAAGTTCCAATGACATAGCACCAAATTACTCCAAAACGGGAAAGGCTAGCTTAATGACGCCGTCTGCAATATTGAAGTACATTTAACAGCGCATCAGAATATTACCAACTAAAAACGTAAATATTGTGTTCAAATTTTAAATTACGGCAAAGGCATCGGCATCGTCTTTTATCGGCATTTTGTGGGTGGAACTTTTTCATTGCTCGGCAGTGTATTAAACTGTCACGGTAAAGCTCAACCGTATTTAATCTTTATACGTAGGTACAGACGGCAGACATAAACTTGTACATCGTAACCGCTCGTCTGTAACGGTACTGCGATGGTAACCGCACTCTTACGTGATTGCGCAACGCGCATGGGCATGGGTCAGTATTTGTTATAATATAATATAAGGCAGCCAATAAATTTCTCTGCTTCAGTATTATGTAAGTTATGGTGTCATCGGAAGAGAAGATGTTTTATGGGTTTTCGATTTCTCATGTCGATGCATGGTTCGTTTAGTTACTTCCGGAATAGCTGGTATGCGGTCAAGAGGCTTTGATCATAAATTGAAATAGTCAAACGTCAAAGCTGAGATTTTATAGAATAGAGCGACTGACGATTTATTCTGTAAAAATCACACCTTCAAAACGTACGTGAAGTGAGTCAATATAAATGTCAATAGTGAGCAGCAGTCGAAATAACAGGTCACTTCAAACTCACTTCACTTAAATGTTCACGGTGAGATTTTTACACCTGCCGCCTAAAGTGTTGGAGATCAAGCGACACACCAGCTATTGTCACAATATGAAAACAAAAGTACGAGCTAAGAATGACAGAATCTGTTTCTGCTGAGTCTTTTTTATCTGTAAAGTAACGTAATCACGACACAGATAGAATTCCTAGTATGGAGTACCTGAGATAACATTCTAGGAAAAAAATATTTCACTTAAAACTTCACAGGAATCATAATTATGACTTAACTGTCAACAGTTTTTTATTTTCCCTAAATTCGCGTCAAAAAGTGGCCTTAATTGAAAAAATACTTTTAAACGTCGCACCTAATGTAGGTACTTATTACTTTTTACTACAAGTGAGTACAAAAAATTAATCGATATTACCGGTCGGTTATACAATATTACATTACTCGGTTATTATCAATCGATCGATTCGCGCTATTTAACCAATACACGATACTTTGGTCACGAATGTGGGAGTGAGTAATATTTTCGTAGATGATTACAATGTATGACCAAGAATGTAATAGTATTATGTCTGTGTAACCCACGCACAAAAGGAAAACCCGGAAGAAGAAGGCGATATAGATAATTTATCAATTATTATCACTCACGGCATTCAATGTGTTGAGGACCTAGAGCCCTAGACATAATGACATTATAATAAAATTATCATCGACAACTACATATGACGGAAAATTAAAAAAAAAAAATTGAGTTGACATAAGATACCGAAAAGCTTAATAGGTAAATCCTGTTGAAAGTTATTGTAGAAATACTTGAAAGCGATGGATTTTTGTTTTCGGCCCTCGACCTTCGTTCTTCGCTCTTGCGTGACGAGGGAGTAGGTACCTACTACTCTTAGAGTGATTTCCCATAAACATTTTCGACTTTGAAGTAAAGTTAAGCAAAATAATCCTAACGAGTTGAATATAGATATGTACTAACTTAATACTTAATTAAAGTCTTTGTCATCACTGACAGTTAAATGATTAACTAGGTTACTCAACAGCTGGTAATCAAACATCGCATCAACTTCAACTATTAGCGATACGTGCAAATTCTGACAGACAGATTACAACTATCCATTTTAATAAAAAAAATAATTATGTCTGCCACATTATTCATACGTGCAGTACATTACCCTCTTTATGCAAGTTCTCTTTTTAATTGGTTGATTAAGCACAATATATTTGTCGGAGGAGTGAAGTAAAAGGTTTGTTTACGTACTAGTAGCGCCATCTATTAGCGTTTAAGATACCTTACTCGATTAATCAAATCGATAACGGTTGTCATTGAGTCAGTAGTTCGAGTCGGGGTTGTCAATGTCTTGTCGCGTGTGGCGTTTGACAACTGTCAGATGCCATGGTGAGACTAGTGTGTTAGTGACATGACACATTGAACACTCAGAGCTCGACCGCGCCGGGTGTGCGCACTGATTCTACCTAACACGTGCAACATGGCGGACACCGATGGAATTTCGGATAAAAATCCCTCAACATCTCCGACAGCAGCGGTGGGATCGGAACAGCATTTCTCCAACGTGTTTACCCAACCTCCTGTGTCTACGGAAAGGGAATATTTCCATGATTCGGCTACACCACATGGCGAAAATAGTGCCGGTGCAAATTCGAAAAATAATGATACAAATACGACGACACAAACGGATGATCGTTTCACAGCTATGCCTAGTGATATGTGGGCCTCGTTTTTTCGCGGTATGGCCGAGAGTTTTCGAAATAATGCTGATGTGTCAACTCCGAAAACCAACGTGAAGAAAATGAAACCGAGTGACGTCTACATACCATCCTTTGACCCCGATGATTGTGAATTTACAGCGGCTCAGTGGTGCGACGAAATAGAGCACCACCGTACTGAAAATTCGTGGACCGATTACGAAACGCGAAACGTCGCATTTACACATCTTCGGGGTCGAGCTCGCAAGTGGGCTTCCAAGTCGTACCCATTGTGCAAAACGTGGGATGAAGCAAAGGAACGTTTATCAAGACAGTTTGCGGCGACCAAAAGATTCCATGACCTCTTTCAAGATATGGTGCAGTATACCAGTGATCGTGCCAGAACTTATGTGGAGTACTCGACTAACAAGCTTGCCATGATCGACCGGTTGGAGCCTGCTTGGAGCGAAGCTAACAAGATCGAAGTTGTTATTGCAGGTATTTCGGATACTCAGGTACGCTCAGATTTGTTAAAAAATACGCCGACTGACTTTATAGCACTCGATAGACATCTTAGTACTTATCCAAAAATTAAAAGTTATAAAAGACCCCCTAGCTCACATTCCGGTCCTAGTGAATATAAGCGTCGCAAACAAGAATCTAATGAGCGTATTACGTGTCATAGTTGTGGAAAACCCGGGCATTACCAACGTAATTGTAAATCGCGAGCAAAATCTATAGGCGCGACGCGTAGTGACTCCCCTAAACCCTCTGCGACCAAATCAAACGAGAAAAACCCAATAGAGTGTTCTTATTGTCATAAATTAGGTCATACAGAGCAAGTGTGTTTTTCTAAACAGAGAGACGAAAAACTGAAGAAAGCGAGTGTTGCAAAGTCAGTCAACCTGTGCCTGCTGTCCGAAGCACCGTTAGTTGAAATAAATGTTGATGATTTCAAATTACAAGCTCTTGTGGACAGCGGGTCTGATTGTTCACTAATTCGTAAAAAAATTGCTGATACCCTAGCAGGGACTCGAGATTTTGTATCCACGCGTCTAACAGGTATTGGCTCAAATACTACCTTTTCGTTCTCCCGTATTAGTTTGCCTATCAAGATTAACGAAGTGCACGTAGAAGTGACTTTTGTAATTGTAGATTCCCATATCTTACCTCATGACGTTATAATTGGTCGAGATGTTTTTACCCGTCCCGGATTGAGCTTGACTATTAATAACAAGGGTATCCACATCACTCGCGAGGTCCATGCTGAAGTATGTTTATTACAGAATCTTGATGTACAGGCTATCGACACTGATTTAGCTGACTGTGAAGACGTTGCTCGATTACGGACAATAATAAGTCGATTCAGTGTTAGTTTTGTGAAGGGAAGTTCCAATTCAGTTGTTAATACGGGTAAAATGGAAATAAAACTTAAAAATCCGAATAAAATTGTACAGCGCCATCCCTATCGCCTAGCCCCAGTAGAACGTGAAGCCATGAAAAATATTGTTGCTGACCTTGTATCGAAAAATATTGTACGAGAGAGTTCTTCGCCTTTCTCTAGCCCAGCCATCTTAGTTAAAAAGAAAGACGGCTCCGATAGGCTCTGTATAGATTATAGGGAACTAAATAGTAACACGGTCCGTGATAATTATCCCTTACCCATTATCTCTGAACAAATAGATACTCTTGGCCAGTCTTGCGTATTCTCGACTTTAGATATGGCGTCAGGATTTTATCAGATCCCGCTTTCTGAAAGTTCTAATTCCATCGAGAAAACTGCATTTGTGACGCCCGATGGGTCCTGGGAATTTTTAAAAATGCCATTTGGGCTTTGCAACGCCCCAGCTGTGTACCAGAGAGCTATCAACAAAGCTCTTGGCGAGTATAGAGATGTCATTGCTACCGTGTACATGGATGATGTCCTTGTGTATTCCAAAACTAAAGAAGACGCGTTTTGTCATTTAGAACAAATTTTAGACACATTATCAAAAGCAGGTTTTTCATTTAACTGGAATAAATGTAAATTTCTTAAATCATCCGTTGAATATTTAGGGTACATTATATCCGAGGGTACAGTTAGGCCAAATCCGAGAAAGGTTGAAGCCCTTACGAGTTCTCCGTTACCCAAAAATCTCAAGCAACTGCGTCAGTTTAACGGCCTAGCGGGATACTTCCGTAAGTTCATACCGAACTTTTCCTCGATTATGGCCCCACTATACCAACTCACACAAAAAGATTTTAAGTGGGAGTGGAAGAGCGAACACACAAAAGCTCGCGATATTGTTATTAAATACTTAACGTCTGAACCACTATTAACTATCTTTAACCCTTCTCGTGATATTGAAGTTCATACAGACGCCAGCTCCCTCGGGTACGGTGCGGTGCTTTTCCAAAAAGAAGATAATCAACTGAAAGTTATTGAATATTATAGCCAAAGAACAACTGAAGTAGAAAGCCGTTACCACAGCTACGAATTAGAAACTTTAGCTGTTTTCAGAGCTTTAAAGCATTTCAGACATTATCTGTTTGGTAGGCAATTTAAGGTTGTAACGGACTGTAATAGTCTAAAAGCCTCTCGTCATAAGAAAGATTTGTCCTCTCGAGTACACAGATGGTGGGCATATATGCAAGGTTTCGACTTCGAGGTCGAATACCGCAAAGGCGAAAGGATTCCCCATGTAGACTTTTTAAGCAGAAACCCTGCTGTAAATAACACTGCGACAGTAAATATTGTAAAAGTTAGACACGACTGGTTACAAGTAGAACAGCGGTTAGATTCAGATCTTAACAAAATTATTCAAGCTATTGAAAATGATACTTTAGACGCAAGTCTGACGTCATCGTATATAATAAAAGATAACGTTCTACACAAAAAATTTCAATTAGATAAAAGAACTTTATGTCGAGCTATAGTCCCAAAAAATTATCGATGGCAAATAATTCAAAAATTCCACGATGAACTCAAACATCTAGGCTGGGACAAGACACTTAGTAAAATCAGAGAACATTTTTGGTTCCCAAATATGACAACATGTGTAAGAACCTATGTAGATCGATGCTTGCCGTGTAAAGTTAATAAAAAGCCATCAGGTGCCCGACAATCATCTTTACACCCGATAGATAAAGTCCCCGAACCGATACACACCTTACATATTGACACAAGTGGGAAACTAACTGGCTGTAGAAATACTAAGGAATACGTTATAGTAATCATAGATGCGTTTACAAAATACTGTTATCTGACGCCGGTCAAGGACTTAACGGCGAAATCTGCCTGTAATGCACTCCGCACATTTGTCTCTTTATTCGGATCACCAAATAGAATAATCGCGGATCAGGGCACATCATTCACAGGTCAAGAGTTTCAAGACTTGTGCAAAGAGTGGTCTATAGAATTTCACGAGATCGCCAGTGGAGTTAGTAGAGCGAACGGACAAGTGGAGAGATTCATGTCTGTTCTCACTAATTGCTTCACTATAACTGAGAACTACGAGCGTAGGTCCTGGAAGGCGGCTTTAGGTGAAATCCAACTCGCACTAAATTGTACCATAGTCAAAAGTACGGGTAGGAGTCCTCTTCAATTATTGATGGGCTGTAATAAAAGTTCCCCTAAAATTAATGCCTTGGTACAAAAATACGATAAATTTGATCTCTATGACCTTAGACGTGAGGCAAAATTCAGGATGGACGAGCAAGCTCGTGCTGATAAGGCGCGTTATGATAAGGGCAAAGCTAAAATTCGTCCTTTTAAAACCGGTGACATTGTTTTCGTCGAAAAGAACCCTAGGGTAATAACCAAATTAAGCGAAAAGTTTTCAAATCCCTGTAAGATAATAGAGGTTTGTGACAATGATAGATACAAGGTGGAGCCAATAGCTGGTGGACGCGTTCAGTACGTCTGTCACGAAAAATTACGTAAGTACCCCGAGAGCTTGGCCGATATGTCCAATCAACTTGAGGATGAGAGTTGTAGTCAGACGAATTAAAAAACTTTGTAGTAGTGCTGATAATTGAAGTACGTTGTAAGAGATAATTATTTTGTTACTCTATGAATAATAAAGCTGGTTGATTTGAAGGAAATTGTTTTACAACGGAAATACCCTGCTTTGAGTTCCCGAAACTTGAACATTGAAAGCTCCGCGCTTTGTGCTTGTGACGATTGAACATTGAAAGCTCCGCGCTTTGTGCTTGTGACGATTGAACATTGAAAGCTCCGCGCTTTGTGCTTGTGACGATTGAACATTGAAAGCTCCGCGCTTTGTGCTTGTGACGATTGAGCATTGAAAGCTCCGCGCTTTGTGCTTATGATGGTTGAGCATTGAAAGTTCCGCGCTTTGTGCTTGTGTGAATTGATCGTTTAAAGCTCCGCGCTTTGTGTTCGTGACGCTGCATTGAGCTCCACGCTCTTTACTTTAACGTCCCAATATGGAAACCCCATGTTTTGAACTTATAGCGGTCGGAAAAGATCGCGCGAGAACGCGCTCGCTGTCAGTATGGCCGTGTCGGAGGAGTGAAGTAAAAGGTTTGTTTACGTACTAGTAGCGCCATCTATTAGCGTTTAAGATACCTTACTCGATTAATCAAATCGATAACGGTTGTCATTGAGTCAGTAGTTCGAGTCGGGGTTGTCAATGTCTTGTCGCGTGTGGCGTTTGACAACTGTCAGATGCCATGGTGAGACTAGTGTGTTAGTGACATGACACATTGAACACTCAGAGCTCGACCGCGCCGGGTGTGCGCACTGATTCTACCTAACACGTGCAACATGGCGGACACCGATGGAATTTCGGATAAAAATCCCTCAACATCTCCGACATATTAATGCATGTAACTGACGTAAAGGGATCACATTCAATGGACTGTTTCCACACACGAGTTATACATATTATAACATCACACCTGTGTTTCATAATAGTTTTTACCTTTTTAAATAGGTTTAAAGTTTTTTTTTTAATTAATAGAAAACTCAGAAATGTCACCACAATCAAAACCAGTTCCTGTCGCAAAGCAATAAGGTTCTCAACTTTGCAAATAAGATGCGTTTAAGTGTAGGCTATTTTGTAAGAATGGTATTGTCCAGAGAAGAGATATATTGCTCTGAAGTGATATTTCATGTATCTTTGATATACTCGTCCTTTGGATTTTTTAAACAATAGCTAGCAATTGTACTGCACTGAACGCATACAATTTATGGGTCCTTCAGAACAAAGCTAAAAGTTTTTCAACTATAGCCAAAATCTTTTTTTTTAAGAAAACCAATTGAATTTTGACATGAAACTTTTATTTTCTTTGAGTATTGACTTTAAGCAACGGGTTGACATTCCTAGTATGCTTAACAGAAATACTTTTATAAACAGAATCTACATACCTTGGATGTACTTCTACCCTGAGGACTTCATCACCAACTTTCAGGTTCTCAGGTATCCGCACGAACCTCAGGTATTCACCCACTGGGTAGAAATTACAACCTGCAACAACAAACAAAAACAATCAAAACTTAGGATCGATAAACATAATTATTATAACATGATGACGATGATCGTGATTTCTAGATTATATTTATGTTCAGATTAATTCAAATTCTGGTTTAAGAATAATAATTTGAGGATGGGAAATCATCAAATGACCCCTCCCGCTCTGGGTGGAGCGGAAGGGAGTATCAGACTCTTACTGACTTCTGTTCCAGGGCAGCGGTAACCCTTTCGGACGATCCCGCCGCTGCAAGAAATACTTCCAGTATTTTTTATACAAAAACTATCTTGGCGATAATTACATTCATCTTACATTGTTGATGATAAAGATTCGTAAGATATGCGGACAAAAACCAAACATATTCAGAAATTCTTATTAGAATAACTCAAAGTAACCAACAATATCCATTATGCGCAAACATTTAAGCATAGTTCCGAAGACAATAAAGCAAAAACGGAGCTGCCTTCCGAAGACAATCAGGCTAGTGGTAAAACTAATTATTCTGCTTACGACACTGTCCCACAAATGGACCCCATTCAATATGGCGACCCATTGTTGGAGAGGGAAAAACTGTCAGTGATAGGTGATCGTTTAATAGTATTTGCTAATAACTGTTTGCAATTGTCGCTGTTAAGAAACATAAATGGAATAGTTTTTTGTATGGAGATTTCTAATAAACTGTTTGTCATTAACATACTCGTAGTATTCTCCAGACAAAGTGAAACTTTACAATTAGCAAGTCTTTTATAAACAAAGAACAGTAAATACAAATTGAAGTAATCTTCGGAGAAAATAATGTCGAAGAGACTCCCAAAGAGTTTAATTTTTATGTTTACCTAGATTTTGCCCGCGGCTTCGCCCGCATGTATGTCGGATAATATCCCCCGGGCACGTACTACCGGAATTTCAAGTATCCTGTGTTATCCCAGGTTATAAACTATCTGTGTGCCAAATATCATCCAATGTTTACACGACGCACGCGAGTAAAGCTCCCAGTGGGAATGTTTTTGTTCCGACATCTTCATTAATCATCGTCATATTTCAGCCAATTTACACAGACGAATTATACACCTAAACCTTCTTCTTGAAACACTTCGTTCATTGGTGAAAATAGAATGAAAATCCGTTCGGTAGTTTTTGAGTTTATCACGTTCAGACAGACAGACACACACGGCGTGGTGACTTTGTATTATAATGCATTTATGTTAGTGATGTTTACTAACAATTATGGATTATCCGAAATACCTAAATTATTATTTTATTGGAGAGAATTTTATTTTAAACCAAACACTAGTAACATATCTAGTCGTCACCATCATAATCATGCCCTTATTTGGATTGCCGCAACGTGTGTTCTTCTTCCATACTACTCTATTAATAATCATAATAATATAATATATTTATTCAAAAAAATATAAGGCATGAACATTAGTACAGTTTTGCTATAATGTAAATTATTCCTAAGACTTACGTGCCTGAACTAGATAATCCTGTGTTTCGGGCGAGAAGACCTAAAATAGTCTTTTAAAATGAATAAATAATATAATACAATAGAAAAATAATTATAATTATGTTGAGTAGCATAACTCCTAGTTTCTAAATTTGATATATATTTGTGTACCTATATTTACTTTAAAACGGTTAGTAAATTTTCTGTTTCTTCGCAAGACATACTTTGGAGAGCCTCCTTGAGGATTCTCTTACAATTTGTATAGTACAGAGAATAAAGGTTTGCTTTCGAGTTGAGTCTATTATTAGGAGAGGTCTGAGGTACAGGTAAAATTTGGCTATAAAAACATGTTTTGTAGAATTTTGTGGACAAACTATATCTTTACGTCTTTTATTAGTATATCTAGTGCTGTAGAGTAGAGCTTTGTGTTGTTTTAATACAATACTTCACAAGATTTGTACAGGAGGTTAGTAGGAAAAAGGAAAGGGCGGAAAGTAGACACTTTGAGAATCGCCCTCTGAGCTCTCTCGATGGTTAGTAACAATGTTTTACCCACTCCACCCCATGTGGTAATACAGTAAGTTAAAATCGATTGTCATAGAGCAAAGTAAACTTGTTTAACTATTTTTGGGTCAACAATACAGCGTGACTTTTTAAACACTAATATCAACTTGCGAATTCTGTTATTTAAAGTTTCTATATGTTGCTTGAACGAAAGGATTTCATCTATTATAACACCAAGGTATTTTGTTGTATTTGCCATTTTAATGTTAGGACAAACACATTGTAAACTAATTAGTTGTAAACTCGTAACAGAACTAAAATAGTAACGGAATTAATAAACGCAAATATGCAAATGGCACCCAAACGAGCAGTTCGTCACAATAGTCTTGATATCGTTGCAGAAAACATCCAAAAGATTCCGTTGATTCCCAGAGTCCATCTAGACATTACCCAAGCCATAACAAAATGATCCAAAAACTTCCTCATTGATTTCCATCAGACCGACAATGAAATTGCGATTGCGCGACAAATCGCGTCTTGCAGCTGTCATGGAGTATTTTCCCATCGACAGTTTCACAATGGCGACGCCTGAGTAGAAACTGATGGCTTCCAATCCAGCCGTGAAATCCGCAATCTTTTGTCGCATGTGATTTGAGAATTATTTTTTGTGGTGAGTCTGTATTCAAATGTATGGGACGCCAGACATTTGAATACAGACTCACCACAAAAAATAATTACCGGAACTAAAGGGGGATTAAAGGAACGTGGTGGTAATACCATTACTCGTCAGTAATGGTATTACCACCACGTTCCTTTGTATATGATTAGTGTTTCATCTTCACTACATAATCTATATCTTTACAAATATATAAAATTGAAGTGTCTGTTTGTAATGTCAAAATATCAGTTTTTGACTAAATGGATATGAAATTATATAAGGTACTTATAGTTAAAAAATCGGCTAGACCGATTTTAATGAAATTTATATGGATATACTTTAAGCACTGGGGAAGGACATAGGCTGTATACCGACACACACAATCCGGGCGAAGCCGCGGGCGGAAGCTAGTAAATTAAAAATTATAATATGTGTACTACTATGAACTTTTGTCTTTATTTATTCGTTTCAAATTGAGTGAGTACAAATTGGAATGCAAATAAATTATTGAGTATTAGTTAAAGCTCGTAAAGAGTTTTTGACAGTTTTATGGGTTATTTTTGTACAAACAACAGAAGGCTAATTTTCGTAATTTAAAACGTTCAAAATCTAGTCGCAGTCTCATCTCGACGACTAACAAATGTCAAAAACTCGTCAAAATGTAGAGAAATTAGGGGTATTTTTGACAGATTGAGACTGCGATCAGACTGTGAACGTTCTTAAAATTACGAGAATTGCTCTGATGTATGGACAAGAAACTCAAAATTTTATCAAGCCTTGCTAAATAAATTTTTATACGGTCGGTGGCTGCATATGATTATTCTCATCCGCACCATGAAAAAAAGTTTGAAATTGTCAATTTGTTGCTTAATTTTGACCACAAAATATTGCATAACTAACTTTTTCTTTTTAAAATACCTAAATCCTAGACTGTTCCCATTCATTATTCACGCTCTCATCATTAGACACAAAACCGGGTTATGCTTAATGTTTTAATTTTGGATAATATAAAGACAAACTTGTCGTGCATTTTGACTGCACTACATATATCACGTAAGTGCTCACAAAGATAGTTCCTGATACATGTGTGTCTGTGTCCTCAAATTCACTCAGTCTACGTGAAAGGCCACTGTGTGTCAGTCAAAAAACAAGAAATAACAATCTCACGGCTAATGAAAAAGTATTAACTGATTACTTACATAACACCTGTTAATCCATTAAAGCAATTTGACAACTATCACACTGAAACGAGGAAAATAATAACAATGACTTTCAATATGAACGCGAACTCAATTCTTTACATTCTCGCACTTTTGTTACGGAGACTGCAAGATATTTAACAGGAAAGGCTGATTCTAGAGCAAGATGGTAATGATAATATAATAATAATATGATAATGGTCAATGTTTCCTTGTATTATTTATGATGTAACTGTTAGTGCACTTAATCACTATAGGATGATTAGGTGAAAATCGCTCATAGATTTTCTGTTGGCCCATAGAACTATTCAAGTTTAATAACCTATACAAATACTACCTATAAAGATGTTTATAGTTTGAAACACAACAAACATCGTACATTGTTCATTTCATTCACAAGCCACAATCAAGGCAGCCTCGTCAATGAAGCGTGTGATCGCCATAACACTGCAGGTTCTCAGACGTGCCGATGTTCGGATAAAATACCGTAAACTATGGGACGGCTAGCGGGACGTAATGGGTTCCTAACAATTTGTTCCTAGTTGAAGATCCCGATTGTTTTGTCGAAAAAACACGTTACACAAATAAGACGTCTTGATCTTTTAAAGTTGGAGAAACAAACGAATTACAGCAACTTAATGGCAACACTGAAATAAATATTTTGAAAAAAATTGTTTAAGAAAAGTTAGTTACTTACTATATTAATTATTTTCATAGAGAAGGTTCATACGATTGTGGTGACACTTAGGACCTCAGTAGTGCCTTGTATAAAGACGTCAGTTCATTATGTAATTTGAAAAAGGCTAGGCAAACTAATGATCATCAGGTCTTACCACAGTAGGAAATGTAAATTATATTAGCATAATATTAAGATTTTATGATTAAACCTTTCTGAAAGAGTCGTTAAACTTGTCCGAGGCAGTAATTTACAACAATCAAAGATACAGTCTTTACCCTCTTAACTCACGCAAAAAATCAAACAATAATATGCAATTTGGTTCGATTCTGATCTAAATATGCACTGTGGGAACAAAGTTATGACTGAATAGTCACTGCTATATCACCAAGCAGGGATTTACAGAAGACTTACTTGTTAACATGCTTGGAAAAAAAGCAGCCAGACGAATTTCTACGCGTAAGTTCGACTTTTGTGCATAGTTTTCACATTACTAGATACTATAATAAATAATATTATATTATTATCATTATTATATAATTTTTTAATACTATACTATATTAATCGACGAGAACAGAACCGAGAACATTATTTAATTTAATTTTGATCAAACTTTTTTTTACTGTATTTTCTTAATGTATCCATGACAAAAAGTTAAAACATTTTTGGCCCAATCTCCAGCGCGAACTCTGCTCACTGTCACAGTCATAAGATCATCAAGTAATTAATACATATATTATATGTTATTGATAATCTGCATTATGCAATATTAAACCTAATGTAAATGGAATGAGTTGATTCATTACCAAAAATTTCATCGATATCTGCAAAACGACTAATATCATTTTCTGCAATTTAAATGTTGAAATTCCTCAATACCTCAGCTGTTATTGGTGAAAGGTTTTTTTTATGTGTAAGCCTTCTGACCCTAGTTACCCAGTGACTGTATCTAATGTACATAGTCAGTCTCAAGTCTCAAGGTGGCGGAACATCTCACTTCCTTACTCATTGTTTCTTTATGGGTTGAAATAGCGGGGTTTGGTGTTAAAGTTCCTATTAACAGCGCCATTTTTTATCCAAACCAAATTGGCATGGGAACTCTTGTTAAAATGATGTACAATGATCCTTCGAAAGATGTAGGTGCGCGATACATGATCTTAAGAGCAATTTGGACAAATAAACACTAATTTCAGCAGATAAGTAAGCAAGGCTTCATGTTTTTCTTTGAAAACTTAATTATAACCTACTCAATCTTTTCTTAAATGTATTAACGCCCGTTAGTTTTTATGATAAGATTATCTTTGTCTGAAATCTGATGGATTACTCTTAAAATATTTAGCATGGCTAACTTTTTACCATATTTAATCTGAGCTAGGCAACGTGGACGCGGATGGAACAAAAGTTTTACCAACTTTTAATTAAATTAATTTGTTTTTCGTTATCACGACAATGTCGTTAGCCTCGGCTTCGCAAAAAAATTGAGCAGTAATAAAAAATTGTTAAAATAATAATTTTTTGCCTACTAATAAAATTTTAAATATTTGGATCAGCAGAAGAAAGGGGTTAGTCTTATTGTCGAAAGAATGTCATTGCATTTCTGTGGACTTCCACCAGTCTCTATTAATTCGACATCTAATCAAGATCATCTGCAAAAATAACTTCATATCCTCAATCCACGTCAAAATTAGGGGTTATCAAAACAGTACATACCTCAACATTGCATGTCAGTTAGACAGTTAACATTCCTCACGCATTACAACATAATGGAGGCATTCTTGTCAGAGATACCATCAGCTACATTTTGTACAATACTACATGGTCCGTAATAAAATAGCCGTATTATAACAAGATAGTCATCGCGGAGTGAATGATCTGCTTGTGACGGACGCGGTTGGGTAGTGGCTTGGGTGGCCGTCTGATGGTCTAGAAGATTTAGTAAATTGATCTGTAAAGGGGTTCAGCGTGTCAGCTGGACCCCTTTACAGAAAGGTATTCGATTTTAAAAGCTTCATTCTTGAGAGCTTTAAATAATAATCTAAAAACGCTAATGCAGTTGGTTCACGATGCTATGACATCTTATAATATTCCAAGCTTTTTGCTTGTCACTTGACAACTAAATTCATTGCTTCTTACTTGTAACTTGACTTCTAAGCAGAACAATTACTGATGGACCCTACGTTGGCTTACCTTAGTTTTACAACGCTTTAGTGAATTTTATTTCAACGGTTATAAAGTCAAATTATCAACACTGCAATCGTCTGAGAATGTACGTATTAAGCTAGTAATATAATGTAATGCCTAGATTGAATTAGTTACAAAATATTGTACTCATACGTTACCTTTTTCTTCTGCTGAGTAAACACTTCATATTCGAGTAAATGTTGTAACTTCACATTCGAATTAAACATTGCATTTGAGCATAAGTAGTGTACTAGTGTTAGTAGTGTACTAGTGTTAGATTGCAAAATAATATGTCTGACAATTGTCTATATTTGTGTCAATGCGATTCAAAGTTCTGTAATTCCGTTTGATTAGTCATAAAAAGATGATCACGACTGTTTTTTGTTGGGAACAAGGGACTAAGTATTGGGCCATTAACTCCCAAGGCGTTGCAGTTAATGCTAATGCTTTTATTGAACAGGCACCGATAGGAGATAGAGAGGATGGATAATTATATGGATATTATTCTTTATTGTACACTGAGAGGATGAGCAACGGGACTCAACATACATACATTAGGTAAAAATAGCTCATCGGTAAAAGCAAGGCATTGCTGTAAAAATCATAAGGAAGGTATTTGTGCAAGAGGGATGGCCATTGGATGGGTTATCACCAAGTTACAATTGCAAAAGTTATTGCTCATCGAATTCTTGCTTATAATGTAAATGCGAAAGTCTGTCTGTCTGTTACCTTTTCACGCCTACAACACTAACGTGATCGTTATGAAAGACAAACAGGTAGCCTGTGCGACGAAGTAAGGAGGAGATACATAGGGTACTTTTCTCTTTGGATACTCGTATAAAAAATAATGAAACACAACATACACGCAGACGAAGTCGTGGGCAAAAGCTAGTTTTACCATAAAGCATTGCTAACATGACCACTCCAAAAAAAAACATTATTAATTCGTAAACCTTCAAATTAAAATAAGATCGATGAAGCGACTAGTCAACCACATCGGTGAGAGCTGACGTGACTAAACTTGACAGAAGTTACTAACTATGGCCGTTTTCAGGGAATTACACGCGATATTTCCTTTTGTAGAAACTCTTTCTGTAACGAACTCGATCTTAATATAGGAAAGAAAATAAACGCGATTATATTCCTACACCTATTATGATGAATGGTGAAACAAATGTTGACGAATGATACTGTTTTTTGTTTGTTTGTTGAAATCAACAAAATTTAATGTTCGTTATTTATTCCATTTCTTCTACAAACGTCGTCACATTCCAAGGCACACCACACCATTGGAAGACTTTATGTACATAATTTTCAATGCCACGATTCTCAGTTGTTTCTGTCCCATATTTCAAAACACCACGTTGTTCTATGCAATCAGTGGAATAAAGTCTTCGCTTTATAACAGACTTGCGCTCCAGGTCTAACGGGCGGTAAAGGGAGGCTTTCTCTCGTCATTACAGATGACTATCTCTCTATTTGTTGCTTTCATATCCTTTCCAATATAGATCCGTTAGTAATGCTAATGGCTGTGTCAATGTTGCGTGGGATTTATCTGTCAGGGTTGAGATTAACGATAGCGGCGTGGGATTCTATTTCTGTGAGATCTTTATTAAAATCTTTAGGATGAGCGTAATTATATTTGACATGGTAAACTGGTTTTAAATTATACTAATCTTGACCGTTCGAACTGAATCTGTGTTGTTCATCATTCATCATCATGATTGATTTAATCTCGCGCTTTGCAAGTGTTACAAGTTCGTATAGTAACATACTTATGAAACATATAGTTTTAAAAACATACTTAGATTTGCATTAGCCGCGTATCGTTAAATTTTACTAGTTTTTAAACCCTGGCTGGAGGCCTTAATTTATTGATGTAATTACAGACAAGCCCGGTTAAGCAACCGACATAACTAGGTATAAATATTTAAAAAAAAATCGTTCAATTATTTGTTTCACAATGAGAATATGTAGATTGACATTGAAACATTATGTCAGGCGAACTCATATAGCAAACACAACTTACTCTTACTATATCACACCTTCTTACCAAACATAACTGTTTCTGCATTAATTAGCATAATTAAACAAAAAAATAACATAATTTCTATAACATCAACAGTATAAAACATAATAAACAATTTGCATACTTGTCAGTGAGTAACCGGTGCGGTCCAGTCCGATCACTTTCGATTTTTTCTCCGACTTCAAGACGTAATTGGCGATACACTGCTCAGCTAATATCCGTTCTTATGTCACCGACATGTGTCTTTTTTAGTTCCGACCGAACTTGTTAGACAATCGACAACATACGACTGATACGGACATACACGTGTCTCCGGTCGAACTAGATCTAGCGAAATAGCTTCCGGTTTATTGGGTTGTAAATGTTGAAACGTTTGATAGTATAGTGTTTTATTTGTATGTGTGTTAATCGTAGGTGTAAGTACAATTTAAAAACTAAAATATGTAAAAGAGTGACGAAGATATAAAAAAACTTGTCGAACAGTGTTCTTACCTGAATTGTCTTTAGGATATGTGTGTCGCACTGCTCGGTCACAGGCCTCCTCTCTGTGAGTGGGCTGTAATCTACGTCTCTACGGGCCCAGTGCGGGTTGTTAGAACATGTATTCGAACTTTTGGTTCTAGGACAGGTTAGGTTTCCTCACGTTTACCTTCACCGTTTTGAGAGCAGTGGTAATGAAATAAATTACACAAAGTAAAGCGCCTGTCAGGGTTAGAACTTACGATCGTAACTTGCGGCTGTTTCCACTGCGCCACCACTGCTCTCTGCTCGCTCGTGTGCATAAATGGTTAAATAATAAAACAATAAACAAAAATGTATTGTTATCAAATAAATACCCAATTCGGCAATTAGCGCAAAAGGATTAGGCAAGTCGTCGGATTAAAAACGATGAGCAAATTACTCATCTGTGACGACCGGGAAATTACTTCAAATAACTAAGACTACGGTCTGGTTGTCCGTCATCAATTGCGTCTCACTGTGGTCTATGAATAACAGTTAGATAAAACAATTTGTGGTGGATCTACTCTCTTGCACAATCAATCAACTCTGCTGTTACTGCAGCTTGAAAACACAAATGCGGTGCACCCTGTGACTTAAAATAAATAGTATTTCTTTGTCATTTGTAGCTTATGGTAACATTAACTATTTATTTGCAAGTACTTTTTGAGTTTATCTAAATACTGGCGCTTGCTCGTGACTTCGTCTGTGCTCTGGAATGAAAAGAAGCCATAGGTATGCTTCTCCAGGTCATGGTGTACCCTTGTGCCATGTTACAAATCCGTTCAGGCGTTTTATCATGAAAGCGTAACAAACAAACTTACTTTCGCATTTATAATATTAGTTAGGATTAAACGCTGTTTATGTTTGAAATGTTCTTACTTTTACTGTTGTGAAGAACTGTTTAAAATACACGTGACTTATCTCAAAATCGCCGTTGGAATCCGGCAAGAAAGTCTCAAACGGTGGTCCCACTAGATTACAACTAATATCTATCTCATTTGCAAAATCACATATTTCCGCTATTTGCACAGATCTAGTCATTTCATCAACTTCCCCGGTTCCAATAATAACTTATGTATTATCCTAATGATGCCAAAGAAATAATGCATAAAACATTTGAAATGAAAAGTAATCAAGGTAGTAATCAAGACATTGGTCTAACGGGTTCCGGTAGAAATGGAAATCGTAGGTCAGGCCCGTTATTATATCATCATGAGGCTTTTGACCTTGTGGGTACTTTATAAGCCATCAGGAAAATATATATACTAACCGTACTTTTACTTTTTTTTTGTTTTGATTTGCTTACCTGCTATAATGTAGTGGGAATTAATTGAAGAATTCTTTGATATGTTTTTTTGAGGTTTTAGGAAGTTAGATTCTTGTTTAGGAGGATTTCTGGAAAGGACGTCACAAACGTTTATGAGGACAACAATGAAATACTGATGATTTGCTATAGTAATTAAATACTATAAATGTATATGGCCTGGAGTTTAGAAGTTGGTGGTATGATACCCCCGTGCCTCGGAAAGCACGTTAAGCCGTTGGTCCTGCGCCGGATCTCTATACGGTCATGTCTGATTGCATGCCATCCCATCGGACTATGAAAGTGAGAGAAAAGAAAGTGCACCTGTGTGTGCGCTGGTCTCCGTTAAGATTAGCCGCGATGGCCGAAATACAATCTGGAGGGCTATTGCTTTAATTAAATACCTGAAGAGGAATTCCATGCAAAGCAGTGATTGTAACGACATTTCTGGAGAAAATAACAACAAGATAAAAGAAAACTTTAGTACCTATTATTAAATAGGTTGTAATAAACACCTTTTTTTTTTTTTTTTTTTTTGTGGATGGGAAATCATCAAATGACCCCTCCCGCTCTGGGTGGAGCGGAAGGGAGTGTCAGACTTTTACTGACTAAAACCCACCCGTGTTCCGTCCTTAGCCCTTTCTGTTCCAGGGCAGCGGTTAACCTTTCGGAAAATCCCGCCGCCCCGGCAGGCTTCGGCCCTGTGGGGCCCCGTCCTCTGCTGACATCTCTTTGAGGCGCGCGTGGAACACAACGCGCCGTAATAAACACCTTAACAAATGGCTGCTTAGGATAAAGCCGTTACCTCCATACTAGAGCCTGTACATATAAACAAGTTGGCTACAATCTGCAGTTGTTCCGCGCTATGCTTTTATTATTTCCTCCGTGTATATTTCGAGGAAGTCGCAAGTCACACTTACAACGCAGACTTTAGAATTATTTTGTAATCTTTGAGGTATGTTTACACTAGTAAAAACAAACTTAATATGCAATGTATAAGTACCTAGTTGGATTTTTTTATTTGCAAATTTTTCTGACATGTGTTACCAAAGTCAGACATCTTTTATCCGCGGAATAAAATTGACGTCTGACAGTTCTGGTTTGGAAAAACTGTCAAAAATTCAAAATTTATTCTTAGGATAAGGCTTATTCTAAGTATTAAGATTTGTTGAAATTCGCCCTTAATCACATAAATAACTAGCTGCGACCCGCGGTTTCATCCGCGTACTCAATCTCGTGGGAATATTGGGATAAAAATATCTTAATTATGTCCTAATCCAGGTCATGGTCTACACATGTGCAAAATTTCATCAAAATCCGTTCAGCCGTTTTAGCGTGAAGGCATAACAAACAATCATACAAAAAATCAAATCTTTTTTTCTTTATAATATTAGTTTAGATGACTTCTAACTTCTTTAAGAAGACCCAGTAGGTAATTTAACTTCACCAATAAAAGATTGTCTTCCATCCTGATTTACAAAGATTCTCTCCTTACCTCTCGATCAGTTTTCTCTTTTCACTCAGTATGCTTTAATGGCAATCACTGGATGCAGGAAGCACGGGGCCATTGCATATGCCTGTGATTAATTATAGTTCTAAGGGAAATCATAAAAGCGCTCATCCTCTCTCCTACTTAAAATTTCGCTGTGCCCGACACAGTCCATACCTAATTGATTCTATTAGTTTATACTACCTACCTGTATGACTCTATGAGGAACAGGGTGTAAAGTTCAATCATTCGCCATAGAAAAGGGAGGATCCTCCGACTAGACGGGTTGTGTCTGGCGGGCAACTGCCCCGTGAATCATGTCGGGCTGCTGTATACATATATGCTAATTGTGCGGTAAACTCTGCTTGCGCGATGCAGGATTTTGCATGACGTCAGGATGACGTGTTGTTCGCATGTGGCATTGTAGGTACCGCTACATCATACATACAAGTACATTATATTTGCAATAAAGATTAAATTGAATACATCGATATTAGTGAATATGCGAAAGAGTTAATTGTAAAAATAATGATAAATTAGTAACGCCTCTTGTGTTGTGTTTTGCTCTCACAAAACATTATTTATCGAGATTGGTTTTGCTAAACATCAATGTTTCGCACGATTACGAAAATATATGCAAACGAAAGCCTCGAGAGGCTTTCGTTTGCATATATTTTATGTAATTAATTCGATTTCCATAGGCATAAGGTAGCATGAATTTTGAAGATGATTATTATCATTAATTAAATACTCTTATACCGGATATAAATTATGGTTGCATCAATGTTTTTATAAAAGATGGAACTACATTGAGGCACCCGTTTTTTGAGAAAACTGTACCTACGTGTTTCAGATTTCAGAGAGAATAATGTAACATAACTTAACAGTACGCCTGTTTGCCCCGAAGGTTTATACAAAAATGTACCTACAGTACTCCCAGATTTTGCCAGAGAATAATATTTTGTTAAATAAGGCAAGAGTATGAAAAGATTAGCGAATTCGTGTACTTGTTCTTATTTAGCTCCACTAAAAAGTAGCATACATCAGTAACGAGTAGTGCAAAACTATATTTTCGGGCTTCGGTAATCGTGATGAACCTTTCAGCGTCTTGATTTATGGCATAACATCTATCAAAGATTATATGTTCTTGAGAACCTAATCGAGATTCCTATCTAGCCGCGAATCCGCATAAGTTATTGTAGTAATAGTTCGCTTACGCAAGAGATCTTGAACTTTCAACCAGTTTGATGCGCACGCGTTTACCGCTTTCTTTGGAAATCACCGGATTTAGATAGTATCTAAGGGAAAACGGATGTTTATTCACAATATTACGTATATTTTATTATGTAAAGTGTGATAAATTATCATAATTGAGCGGTGGATTGTTTATTTTGAATTTGATTTAGTTTCGTCTAATTAACGTAGATATTATGTAACTGTGAATTTACTCGCGTCTATGTGTTTAAGCTTATTAGTTAGTTAAGATATCTATATAAGTAATATATTTATGCTCGTGACTGTACCTTTTACCCAAAGTGGCTAATTCAAAGTGGCCTATGTAGTGTAAAGTTATAAAATTCACCTATAGATACACTGCCCGAAGTTCCGATCTTTCCTAGCTATTACCACTATTACAACACTCTCATACGTGAGAAGCAGCCATATCGTCACGCCTGCGATCGTCCAACACTTTATAATCGTACGTTCATGGTTCACTGATAACGCCATGCATTACTGCAAACTAGGCAAGTGTACTTACGATCAGAAGTAGTAATGACCTCTCATATGAATATGCTGATCGCTTTAGTCAGATTTCATAAGGGATACTTATTGTTTCCGTGTGACCGAGTCTTTAATATTTTTGTCACAATTCATTTATTGTACTTTAACTTTACTTTGTGATGGTACTGAGCATGTGATACGAGGGAATGAGGAAAATGTCGTGAAAGTTTTGAGTATGAATGTCGATGCCTATAAGAGTAGGGAAAGACCTATGGGATATTTCCCATAGGTCTTTCCCTACTTGACCAAAGAAATGATGGGTGGACTGTGTGAATGATGGTATGGTTAGAAAGGTCGTGACTACCGAGAGGACGACTTAGCGAGAAGTATGGAAAAAAACGCATGCTGCGCGGACCCCAAAAAAATTGGAATAATGGCAGGAGAATGGTGATGATGATGAATATAATCTGGCAATCTGCATATTAAATTAGCTTAATATATACATATAACTGGTATAAGACCAAAAAAAACATACACTTATCTCACAGAACCCCAGACATGACATGTCATGATCGACTTTCTGTCATCCGCGAACACATCGCTGGCAGTTCCAGCGTCCAAGAGATTTAAACGTTTGCGTTAAAACTATTCTTCTAATGTATCAATCATCATTGTTAACGTCAGCCGTTAACAACGAACAAGCGTGTCTCAATTACCGCTACAATAAATACCAGAGGGGTAGGGGGGTATGTTAGTACTTACACATCTAGCAGATGGATTGGTGATTACAGTTTATTTATAGTCAACAAACAGTAGTGTACTATTGGAACACGACTCCAAAAAGATCTGCTTTATCTATAGCCATGACCATAGCCAAGCAGATCTTGGCTATGAATAAACGGACTGGCAATTACAGTTTATTTATAATCAGTAAACTAAACAATATTATACTATTGGAGCACGACTGAAGAAGAGCTGCCTTATTCATAGTCACAGCTAAGTATATCTTGATTATGAATAAGGCAGCGAAGCTGAGTGCGCAAAAAGTACTTTGTGGTTATTTCCTTACAGATCACAACTTCCTTCGATGTCCACTTCTCATTTAAATTCCAAGCTTTAAAAAAAATGCCCTTTAAAAGTACAGCACGCATCCAATCGCGGAGGGAATGCGGACGTGTTGTACTTTTTCTGCACAATCAGCTGTTCTCATGTTATTACGTACACACGTCGGCGCTGCGCAGGCGCAGGTGCGTTTCCTCAGTTTTTGCGACGCACTGTCGATGCCAACGACCCGATCGATCGACTGCGAAGCTGAGCTTTAGTTTATACACATTACTGCACTTGGGAAATACTGGAGATAGATGACATTGACGGAAAGATAGAAAATATAAGTATTTATGCGTCTTCAAGTGATGCACATAAGCTGGAGTGCTTTGGGAGTAAAGTCATTAATAATGTTATGGTTTTGTAACATTCATTAAATGTATGGCTTGTAAATTAATTTCAAGTCATAGTTAATAAAAACTAATAGGCCAGTAAATAAGAAAGCATTTTGCATCGTGTACAGTCACGAGCAAAAGTATGTATATACTCGGCTTTATTCAAAAGCGATTTACTCCTTTATTTTTAATTGAAATTTTATGTTGTTACGAACATAGCATTTTCGAACCCATAGATTTATGTAATGTGTCGTATTTCAACGTTCCATTCGTTATTTCACGAAAAAATTGCAGTTGAAAGTCGCCAAGTGTTGACATATTGGTGTTCGTGACTGTACAAAGCAACGAAAATGAGGTCCAAGTTCTAACTCAACACTTTACTTAGTAAGTTTTCACTTAGATTTAATTAAAGAAATACTTAATTCAAAACATTTTCTCTCTTGCATTAAGCGACAGCCCTTACCCTACCTTCAAACAGGAAATGTATTGACAAACTGGAATCTACGGTGAAGGTAAAAGTAGAGTTACAATTACGATCGCCTGTCAGCTTGATTGATGGGTCATTTGACGCGTCGCTACCAGGAGTGCAGAGTTATGGGGAAGTTGCGTAAGAGGATTCCTGTATCTGCATGCTTGATGTGTTTTATAAGGTGAGTAGGGTTTCACGATGTTTGTGATAAATTATAGAGGAATGGATTTAGCATGTTTATGTTGTGCGAGTACCTCTCAATGCCTATAAATCCTAGTATTGTCCTCTCAATTAGTTTACCAGATACAATAACGAAAAAAATGTTGGTGAGAAAAAGTCTTAAACATTTTTGACCAAGGATTATTTTGAACTCGGAACCTCACTGACGGTAGCCATACATGAAAGTTTCCACCAACTAGACAGTGGCAATTTCGATTTTGAATACAATCAAGCATTTTGATTATTTTACTATTCATTTGCCGAGCAATGGCGTAAATTAAGTACAGACAAAATTTTGTTTTTTTCTGAAATCTGAAAGCCTTTAGGAAACTATCATAATTGATTATGTTTTACAATAATTCCTCAATAAATAAGCACATTTCATAAATGACAAAAAAATTAATGCAAAGAAATATTACTCAAGTTCACTCGGATACACTTCTATTGCAATTTAATTTATAATCATAATTTAACGCTTAACAGCCGTTTAAAATCATCGGCTCTTTTATTGAAAATTACTCTTTCACGACCGTCAAGGTTCTAAAGAATATTGTAAGAATATTACCTACATTACCTCATTTCATTCATCATTGTTGTGGTGAAAAATAATGATTTGATTCAAAATCTCACAAGCGTTTACTAAATGGACTTGAAGCTTACTAAGGCTTATGAAACTTGAATTAGCTTAGGAATTTCACTTTAATAAGCTCAATATACTTTCATAGTATACTATAGTAAGTGTACCCAATAGAACTTTCTTAACTGGACCGCATAAACTGGTAGTTTAATCTTTACTTCAAATAAAGCTAGTTGCCTAACTACCTGTTCGGAAGTTGTCTTTCGGTAAGGAAATTAAATAAGCACCTACCTACTTGAACTGAATTGAATAATTATTTTATTTTGTAGGTACATCAGTTGCGGCTGGATAATTCTTATAAAAAATTACCTTGTATTATGCTCTTTTCTCAAAAAGCATGCTTGTGTCAAATTCAAATTCAAAATATCTTTATTGTGTATATATGTTAGTTACAGGTCTTAAAAACCCAGATGTGGGAACATATTAGGTTGTTAATCTTCTAACTAGAGGACTCAAACTACCTTTTTGCTAAACATTGAGGAAATTAGACCGAGTCACGCAGTCAGTATTGCCCAGAAAGCAAAATAAAAACCAACCAAGTTAGCACCGACATTGATTTACTGCCTAGAACACAGTCGACTTATACCTATCATAGCCTAAAATTAACTAGTGATTATCGCAATGCAACACAAACGTGTCGTTTTTAAACAGAGACGAAACAAGTATGATCACCACCAGTACTAACTGTGTGGGGCCATTCCAAATCCTGATTTCCTCACGATATTCATCTGACATCTAACATTCAAGTCCCCACAACCTAATTACTACAAGTTAATAAACACACTATCCTCTAAACTATAAATTGAGAACAGGTCTCCACGCTACCGTAAAACATTAAACATGGTATACGCACGGCATTGCAACACCACAATCTAAGCTAACATTAAAGATTGCAAGTAAACGCTTTTTGCGAATGACGACGACGACGACGTTTATTAAAGCTATAAGCCACGTTTGGTAATTGGGCTTTTAAGCGGCCGTAAGTTGGTTAATGGGTGGCGAATGTGGGATATGTTAAATACTTGTGAAACTTGAAATACCTAGTACTAAATCTCAACGGTTTAAGCCAAAAAGCTAAAACTTAAAATAAGCTAGCAGACAGTGCTTTTTACTCATACCATTTGTTCCACCTGCTAGGGATTTCTTACTTGGACACAAGTTGCCTTGGCTAACCTGGAAGTCTTTAAACAGACTCAGATTGGCTGAAGCAAGGAAAACCTGTTCAGTGGAGATTCATAGACGACTCCGCCATGGAGTGCAAATGCGGTGCTGTTCCACAAACGATGAGACACTTAATAAATTTGGACACTATTTTGTTGTTCAACTTCTTCGTGTCGCTCGCACGACAGTATTGCTATCTCTATTATTTTTTTTCTCTTCCAAAACTTCGCAACTTCCACGGCTTCGTCCTTGGTAGCGCAGAGGTCACTTTGACTACTTGTTTTGGGACACAGAGGGAGAATAGGAGGTGGAGCATAGTTAGGTACTATTTTGCTAAGCAGTTACGTCATCTTCAATATGATTGAAACTTTTTAGTCTGTCTAACGAACAGGCTTTTTCTTTACACGTATAATTAAATGAGCTTTCTATAATATTTATGAATACCTACAGGTAGGTACGTATATACACAGAATTTCACCATTCTTGGTTCCGTTCAATGGAGTCATAGTAAATTGTAAATCTTTCTGTGAATAGCTTTCTATTACTATGCTGTTTAATTGACGTGGGTTGAAATGGTAGCTTATATACACAATTTCGAATATGTTATGGACAAACTAATGTGCATTTATAATTAGCACTTTGAAGAGGAACGCTTCGACGATGTTTAGACTAAAAAAAATGGAATTGTGTTATTTATTGATACCTATGGTCAATATTTATGGTCCTAATAGGTATTACATCTTGTACTTATAAGTTTACATTGTATATAGAAGACACAATCAAAATTTTTACACATTTATAATAATTGCAAAGAATTATCAGAAAGATTGCACTTCCCCACTTCCCGTAGGAAATGACTTTACAAAACAAACGTAAAGTAATTCAATGAAAACGGAACAATAAAACTAGACGCCATTTCTTTATTGTTATACGCTAAGTAAGCCGTGTCCCACGAGTATGAAACAACTTTACTATTGCTCTCAACTCAACCTTTCATGCAAGTGAACAAGATTCAAAATCATTATGATCAGCTGTATGAGATCTTGCTGATGTTTGACATTCTAATTTGTGGCCAATGACGTTCTTGTCTCGGAGGAGTAAGGTTGAAGACGGTCTGTGTGTTGGTAAGTGTAACGTTGTAAAGTCATAGCCCACTTTTGTTTAGCTTATGCCATAATGGCGATGACACGCCGCCTCTTTTCTTCGCTAATTAATTTGCTCGGCTTAGAGAAATCCATGGGAGTAGTCTGAGTTATTTTTTTTTCTTTGAGTTATGGCTGCGTCTATGGTATCGTTAAGGGCTATGGAACGTTTCTTAAGCTCTTATGTAACAGACATTTTCGCACGGGTTTTAGTCGTTTTTGGAATAATCTGTAAATGATCTGGTTATGGTTCGGGGATTATCGTGGTGGGATAAATAGACCTTAAAGAGTAGCTTAAGTGAGATCATTATGGTCGACTTTTTGTATTTGTTCTAGCGATTAAAATGGTTTAGTAATATAGAGCTTAATATTGAAGTCTTGTGGTCCAGTTCCAGACTAATCTATTCATATAAGATTAGATTGGATTTGATCTTTCAGAAATCGGGCTTCGTTAGTAATATTTTCAGTGACCAAATTACTGCTTCCGATAACCAAATTATTAGTAAGTTTAAATACTCATATCCACGGGAAACAATTTACTTATTTTTTCAGATGTAAAAATATCACGGTAGTACCGATCACGATTTAGTTATGAGATTACTGGTAAATGTCAGTGAATTTATGATTATCGCTTGTATTAGCTTTCTCTTCACCGAGTTCCTGCCTAGGACCGACAACTACTCATTATATTGTGTTAATTATCAAGTAATTATGTCAAGAGGATATGTCAGCTTCCTTCTTGCATTTAGCAACGGTATACATGCACCTACAAGGGGACGACCAAAGAAACGATGGATGGACTGTGTGAATGATGATATGGTTAGAAAGGGGGTGACTGTCGAGATGGCGGCTAATAAAGGAGTATGGAAGAAAAAGACATGTTGCGCCGACCCCAAATAATTTGGGATAAGGGCAGGAGAATGATGATACATGCACCTACAATGATCACTGGTGTGATTATTAAGTGTAGTGTTTTTAGGATGTAGACATGAGGGCTGGTAGACCACTAGACCATGACATTCGGTGCTGAGACGTGCACGTTCATGCACGAGGCTGTGTACAGGGTGAGAGTTGCACAGAGAGCCATAGAGCGTTCCATGCTTGGTATGAGGCTTACAGACCGAGTTCCAAACATTGAGATCGGAAGACGTACAAAAGTTTCCTATATCGGAAAATTAGTTATGGAACTCAAAAGGAAAAGACGAAGTGTCGGTCGTCCGGCGGCGAGATGGGCGGACGATATTGTTGCCAAGCGACTCGAAACAGGATGAGGCTGGCACAGGAGCGAGGGGATTGGCACATGAAAAGAGAGGTCTATGTTCAGTAGTGGGTCGGGCTGTGGATGATGATGATGATGATGATGATGAGACCACTAGTGACATGCTCGTTGGTCTGGTGTTCACAAGTGATAGCATCATGGAGTCCTGGGTTCGATTCCTAAGTCGGGCAAACTGAGCTTTCTGTTAGTAATTTCTGCATAGTAGCCCACTAACTCAACTAGGCTCTCTTGAAAATACAATTCTGCCTTTCTTTTCCGAAAATACCGACCTGACCAAGTTGACATTTATCGTTTGATATGAATATCATTATTGATCAATACCCTATTAAACCTAACGATCAAAGATTACGATGATCAGCGCTTTGAAGTAACTGCCCTAAATATTCCTCATTGTATTTTTAGAGATCTACAAAGTTTCATAACTAAGTCTTACACAAGGGCTACTGTCGACAGTTTAAGGCATAAATAATTACCTGATGAAATAAAGTAGATTAACTTTCATAATAACCGCAAAAAGGGATTAAACTTAGCTTAACTTAGACCTTGGTGTTCCATGAATGATCGGTTAAATGAAATTTGATTAGAGATATTTGAAGCGTAAATAATGTAGTTTTGAGGTCGATGAGTCCGATTAGACTAAATGCTGTATGATTCCCAGCCTAAGATATTTGTACAGAGATAAATGTCAATTTTGAAATGGACCTTTATATCCGTAAGTGAGAGTGAGGAAATCGATTTTCATATTCTAATCGACCATTTATAAGCAATAGCTATATAAGCAGCCATTTTATATTCCAAGAAGTGTCGCAAAAGCTATAATTTAAGCTCAAGTGTCAGTGCATACATTGTAAAAAGAACATTTTTCTTTGCGTAACAGCATACTGTGATCGCCATTTGTTTTCAAAGTGTAGTGAAAAAGTTAAGTTGGTAGCAAGAAACACAACACAACTATTTGTTTCAGTAGCTAGCCAAAGTATGTTTTTCTTTTGTTTTAGTAGTTGATGTTTTCGTTCTAATAAACAGCATGATTTAATCACTATTATTTATGTAGTAGGTAGGTACACTCGGCTTTTAGGTATAAAAGTATTTCACACGAAACTCGTTCGTTTCTGACGACACCCAAGTTATTAAGAGACATCTCTGCTATGGTGTTGGCAAGGCATGTGGTTTGAAGTTCTGAAATCTCTGTTGAGCCATATGGTCTGATTTAATTAAGGATAAATATCTGATTGCGTGGTGTAAGTGAATTTCCTGTATTGCACGTCTCGTCGACATTCTTGAAATTTATCGCGCTGGGTTTTCTCTGAATGAAAAATAATCGCTGGGTTGTTAGCAATACAGGAACTGGGTGTTTTTAGGATATCAAAAGCTAGATTATTAGACTGGCTTCATGACTTGCCCACATCAGGATACAAACTTAATGTTTATTGTGATTTGGTTTATTATTTTCAATGGTTACTGGAAATCGACTAATATCTATTTAAATGATTTAAATTATTATTATTTAATACAGTTTTATTTTGAGTGCCTCGTTGGTCTAGTGGTCGCAAGCGCTAGTGCTGCATGAGGTCCTGGGTGCGCTGCCCAGGTCGGGCAAAGTGTCTTTGGGTTATTCCATTTCTCAATAGCAGCTCGGAGTCTGGATTTGTGCCCGCTTGATGGAAACGGGCTTGCCCTCTAATACATGTACATACTTACATGTAATAGGGGCAAGCCCGGGTACACACATGTCTACTATTCCATACACCTCTGTCTAACCCGTCGGGTATTACAGGCGATATGTTATGTTATAGTGTTATTTTACTATTCAATTATAAATGGCGCCCACCGAAATCGTTGCAATCGACCAACGTCTGAAAAAAAAGATAGAGAAAGGTAATTCTCGGTACAATTACTTGCCTTTTACGCCATCCATTAAGCCACAATCAAAACACGTTCTCCATATTATTACAACAATACACTATTATTTATTGTTATGTACACTAATTACGTTTCAACCAAATCGTCCGTCGATTGAACGACAAAGCTCGTAAAACAGTCAAATGTCATATTTTCTAATACATCGTGACACAAACAATATTGCTCAATGCTCAACAACATATTAAACCTATCAAACATCGGTAGCATTTTAAGTGTTGTGTAAAAGCACTACAGTTGAGCAGTCGTCGAATTGAAGTGGTCATAATTATACAAATGTCAAAGTATGATAACGATGCAAGTTGCTTGCCTATGGCATACAATAAAATTGAAGCAACGTCTAAACCAAGGCTGCTCAACCCCAGCCCGCGGACCACCAACGATCAGCATAAAAACCTCTTCAAAGTCAGTGAAGTTTTTTTAGTAACTTAAAGTTTTGTTTTTGTATAAGGGTATTTATTTAGTATCTAGGTACTCGTACCATAACTGTAGGCAAGTTTTTTTTATTTATTTATTACATTTGAGAAAACAAACAGCAGTATATTAAGCATAAACAGTGTTGTCTTAAAATTAAACTTAACAAATATACCACCCACAACATTTTCCACAGATTACTATATTATATTAAACAAAAAACAAGCTGTAAGCAAACTTTAAATGTAGCAGGGCTAACTCAAAGAAAAGTAAGTTAAATGAAAAAAGAGAAAAAAAAAGATAAAAAATATTCTATATAAGTCAAACCAAAAAAAAAAAAAAACAAACAAAATAAAAAATATCAAAAAACATAATATAAAAAATATAAAATATATAATGCGTGATGTATCATACAGGTCCCTAGCCTATTAATAATGATACCAACATTGTGTAAAACTTATAGAGCCTACTGCCGATCCTTTATAATTATAATTAAATCATTTTTGAATTTATGTCTGCTTAGGAATAATATGTCTATTGCACCAAAACGAGTATTGTATGTATCGACCAAGCGGTATAGCGGTGAGCGCTTACCAGCATTGGATCTACAAAAGCTGGTAGCGAACAGCCGCCTGGTGCGTCCATGCACTGTTCGAGGAACCAAGTAACACAAACCAGACACCAAGTCAGGACAATCAAACCTGTTTCGGCATACACTGAATAACGTCATTGTCTCAAGGAGGGTGCGTCTTGACTGTAAAGTAAGCAGGTCGTATTTTTTAAGAAGCGATTGGTATGATGTATTCTTTCGAAAACACCTAAATTGCATAGCACGAAGGTACTTGCGTTGAACTAATTCGATAATTTCGACATATTTCGCATAGTAAGGATTCCAGATCGGAACTGCGTATTCTAATTGCGGCCTAATTATGGACTTATACAGGTGCAAGAAGGTGGAGGGACGATGGAAGAAGGTGGAGGGACGATGGATGGGTTTTATTCACTAGATGGCCTGTCTGCTGGCGCGGAATTAAAATGATAACCAACCTTTAATTAAAATTGGTTGGACCTCCCTGTTCTAAACGGTGTGACTTGTATTGTTTCTTTAACGTATGGTGTGCCACAGGGCAGTAAATGGCATCGTGGAAATCAGGCTTTAGTAATGAAATTTTATGCATAAAGCTAAAACATTTAGCCGGCACATCCTGCGCAGTATGCCACGCTACTAACCTACTGACAGGTTTATCTTTTTAGTACGGCATGAGCTGGTCAAATAAAAATACGTGAACTGTGTATACGTGAACAGTTTTTAAGGTGGCTTTTTCCGGTTCGTTTTATTTTTTATTATTGTTATTAATAGGCTCGCGTTTGGCCACTATCTAACCGGATGGTATGTACGCGACGTTAGTGCACGCTTCCCGAGAAGTTACCTGTTCACTCTCGACTTCAAGACACCCAGTTTATAGCTATCAGGAAACACAAAGTCCGACAGGGAATTCCATTTCTCAGCTGAGCGCATAATGAAAGCCACATTATTATAAAATGTAAATATGTTGTAGAAATTTAAATTGACAAACTTTAATTGGTTGAATACGACGCTTAATTTTAGCTACTTTGTATGTGTGTTAATGTCTTTTTTTTGTAATGTGCATTTAGTTTGTGCAGAATAAACAATTTTCTTTCTTTTATTTTATTTCTATGTAATGCGTTATTTAAAGTTTAATTACCATAGTATTAATTTAGGTGACAAATATTATAATAACTTTCTTTGAGTTTGTCAGAATCTTTATTAGAACCAATTAAAATTAAATCGTCACCTAACACCACTAACTACAATAAAATGACAGTAAAAATGTTTTATGTAACATAGTCGTTATTTATTTCACTCTTTAGACTGATGTCTCGTCGACATAACATAATTTGCATCTCGCAATAAATTAATGGCAACATTATGCTTACTGTAAATTAAATAATGGTCTTTTTATAGACTATGTTTGTTTATTATTATTTATTAGCATATAAAGCGGTCTATTTATCGTCCTAATATTAATTAAAATGGTCATAAAATTATGCGCAAAGTAATTTGAATGCTGTAATGTAAACAGCGTCATTTTTGTAGGCTTTCTTTTTTCGTATAGTGAGTGAGTTATTTAATTGGATTATAAATCATACATTCATACATCTCTACATTAAAAAATAAACCAGTAATTTCTTTTCAGTCTTGATTTGTTTATAAAAATATATCTGGAATTTATTACGTCTGTAGTTATGCAGACAATAGCTTTTAATTGTTGTCTTATTTTAGTTAAAATTTATAAGCAAACAAACGGTGTTTTAACATTCATCCCATACTGCAACCGCAAACAAAATACCTACCATTATGGAATGAAATATTTATAAACAATTTCTAATCCTAAACAGAAAAAAATAAAACATTAAATTCCACAATTTTCTATCATTCACCTCTTTCAAGTTATTCACACAACTATTCCAAACTACCCACGAATTCTAAAAAAACAATAGTAAGTTGCCTACTCCGTCAACTTTCATTTTCACCTTGACAGGCTGACCCAGATGCAGTGCATCTGAGATGAGATCTGGTGCCGCTCCACATATTACTGATAACTGAAGTCAGCAGCGTGCAGTGTGTGTGTATGAGGGTAATGTGGGCAATTTACTTTCAATCAGTTTTGACTGGGAATGACTGGCAGAGGAATTACATTGGACGTGTGATCATTGAGATATAGAAGTGGATCATGAGTGTGCATTATGTGTAGTAAGTCACATAGATATTTTAATGAAAAGGAAGTGATTCGAATGATAATTTGTCGGCTCACGGGAATTTTAATTTGTCACGAATTCCGTAGAAGAAAAGAACATTTTTAGCCATGTCATTTTATGCCAAGTGACATGGAACAAGGACAGGTAAGAAAAAAGTTGTTATTGGATGACCAACAAGTAGTTGGCCTACCAGGGGTCTATTTAATAAAGCTGAATGGTGAAAACAGGTGACATATGAAACTTTTACATGCTTTTTTTCATAGTTATATAGAGGCACTAAGCACTAAGCTTTAATAAAGAATACTTGTCGTGAAAATGTGTCAATTTCGTATTTTTTTTACAAATACGTCGCATTGTCAGTAATACTAAATAGGCCCCATGATGTCCGATGGTGGTCACTGTCATTTTGAAACATTTACATCACAACGCATCTTAGGATAGTTGCCGTAGTAGAGACAAAGCTTGAAGATTTGATTGTGACTCAGACCTTATCTATTAAATGGTAGCATTACGTAATGCATTTGTTGTCTTTTGTTTCTTTAGAGATGAATCTTTATGATGATTTTTTTTACGCAGATGTGTGGTTCTGCGAAAAAATATCACACAAAGCCTATTTTGCATAGAAAAATGCCAAATTAATATTGTAACTAAACCTATCGTGACTGAATCTAAATTAAACCTGTCTTCTCACGCCCAGCAACAAATAAGTTCCTACACAATTACAATTGAGTGAGTTCCTAATTTTATTTCGAGCATTACCGCTATGCTTCGCGACATAACTAGCATGAATATACCTATTGATAACATTATAAATTCTACCGAATACACAACAACAGAATTCCGTACAAAAATACAGCTGTAAGTAATTTTTTAGAAACCCATCGGAAGAGCAATGATTCTTCGCCTCTGTCTAAACAGAAGTCAAAACCAATTACGTAAGTACCTACTAATTTGTTCCTCAATTCTAAAGATAATAACACCAACCAAAGATAACACAACAAACAATATACTCCTGTTAATATATTATCAGACGATCTCACAAAGGCTTCAGTTTTATCGCAAAGCAAATCGTTTTAAAACAAAATCGCTGCGAAGAGAAAGTTGGAAAGCAGCCGAACTAAGTTTGTTTGTAATTAAGCGAATAATTTTGTCATAAAAATAACTATTTAGATTTAGTTACGTGCTCTATAGAATTATGATTTTGTATCATTTACCATTAAAGTTATGGTTTTATTTGTGTTATGATACAAGTTCAATGTAACTGTTGTAAGTTTAGAATTTTCTTTGCATTTTTTCCAGTGGATAAGGTTATAAAGGCGTGCGTGATATTTTATGAGACTCGCTTCTACCCGCAACTTCGTATGCGTGAAAGTCTTAAAACTCCACAAGATACTAAAATAACAGTCAAATTTTTATAAAACTTTCCTGTATACGACGCTTGTAGTTTTGGTATCAGCAGGCAAAATATGACGAGAGTCAGCACTGGTGACGCGGAAGCAAACGACGTACAGTGTGAGAGGCAGCTCGTCCTGAGGTCAACACCTTCAGAAGTACTTTCCCATTGCACGAAAAACTTGGCAATGTTTTTCGTTTTTAGTTATTTAATGAACGCCTATGTTCCCGCATATTCTAAACTACCTAATGGCACAACATTGATACACTGACTGGTGCATTCTTACAGATTATCCTCGAAGAATAGCTATCGCTAAAATAATATTATAACAGAAGATTGTAAATTTCGGGATTCCTAATTGATAGTCAATGTATAAAATCAGCAGACAAAACAAATAAAAGCCATAAATTACATTTTGACTTGTATCCTGACATGTTGAGACGGACTCAAGTCAAGTATAACTAAACTTTTAAAATAATTTTAATGCGGTTTTTTACTATACCTATTTTATTTTATGTAGAGATCTTAATCCATGTTAAGTGTATAATACATTAAATTATGTAATTTAAATATAGCTCATAAATCACGATGTTGATATGTCACCACATGTGTACATTAGACTCGTTTGAAGCAGGGGCGTCTCGCTAGTAGTATAATATTTATCTAATTTAAGGTTTATGTGTATAATACTTTAATCAGCTATTCCATAAAGTTTAACCGAGTAGGTATTTACATTTTTGTACGAATCAGCTGATTTATATTAACTTGATTTTTTAATGACCGGCGTACTTTCAATGCTTTTTGATCTAACATAATGTACTGAATTAGTTTGCGATTCGCCCCTGAATACATAGTTAGTAAGAAGGTAAATGTAAAGTAATACTCACACAAAGTCTGCTTGGCAATTACGGCGACGATCACCACAAACAGATAGGTCTTGGTATTCATGATGATCACTGATCACACACCGCCTCGCATCGTCACAACACGCACTGAAACACCCTCACTGCCTCATTGTCCATCTGGAAAAAAATGAAATAGTGTTTAGAGACAAGAATAATTACATAATTATGTAGTTTTGGTGGTAAAAAAAGGATTTTTGATCTTGGTTTATCCACGATTTGGATATTTTTTTTTATCATAGGCGTTTTCTTTTACTTCCCAAAATTGCCTGGTATAGATTTTCTTATCACAAGTAAAATAAGATCATTGTTTGGAACAGCGGCCCACGTTGTAAAAAACATTTTACACTTTGTTGACTCCTGAGCGCGTTGATGTCTTTTACTCTGAAAACTACAAAGTGGTGCAAAGTGAGCCTCTAGACTAATAAAACCTGGGAATTTAGCCATGAGAAAAAACACATAATTATTTCATTTTTCTCTAGGGACCTGACCTTCATTAATAGTACCTTTTTATAGACTTTCAGTTAAGCTAACGATATCTACTCAAACTCTATTTAATATAAACTATGTACTTGTCTCTGGGTTCATAACCATTAGAGAATTATAATATAGAGCCGAGAAAGTTAGCAGCGAAGCCTCCGGCCGCAGGAGGCAGGTAGGCTGTTACAAATGCGCCGTACCGTTACCAACTGTACGTGGCTCCAGATGCGAGGGGAATCTCGACAGATGGGAGATCGTATCTGGTGAAGCTCTATTAATATTAAAAGTCGGTGTGGTTATACGAAGTGGTGGTACTAGGGAAGGTTTTATGTCAATGAAAAGATCAAGTGCGCGTGGCTTTGTCTGAAAAAATCTTTGTTTTCAATAAATAATAATGAAACAACCTAAAGAAAGATAAAAAAAAGAAAAGATATCCACCAAATAGGTTTCGTGTAAGTTACACAGTAATTGTAGAAGTCATGAGGACGCCTAACCTTGCCTGAGTTTGTTTTGGTGTTTCTTCTCAGAGTAGGCGGATAGGCAACACCGATATTCTAGTTTTTAAAATATTTTTGACGTGTAAAACTGTTTGTGTAAAGATACTTTCAGAATTATATATGATTTATCATATAGCCTTATCCAAATTTGAATAATTTAGTTTCCCATAAACTATTCACGGCACTTTGGAAAGTCGAGAAATATTTCACGAAAAGAATAGATCATTTATTTTTCCAAAACATAAGTATGCACACACATGGCATGCAAGATATTACATCAAATTATAGCAAAGTCATGTTTTGCTTTAACGGCGTACTAATATAAACCAGTAGGTTGTTTTTATTAGTAAGTTTATATTTTGTAATTTATTTACGAAAGATTCGACAAAAATCTCGACGGATAACTTGTTAATTACCAATCATAGTGATCAAAGTGGTGCGATTCCTACTCATATAACGTGAGCCATATATTTCAAAACCATGTGTCTGAACGTATCGCTGGTCTGTATGCAGGCGGGAATGCCCGAGGGAGGTAGGAGGGAGGCTGTAACGGCGCGCGCGCATACGGTACTACGACGCGGTTCATTGAGGATTAATTTCGATCGAGTGTGAAGATATCGCTTGTTAGAGAAGTATATGGGATTTTATTGAGATGTTTCGTAGTTTAATAGGCAATAGTTATGGTGTAATAAATATGATCTCTTACTGGAACATTTTGAGTTAAGTTAAGTGCACAGTGACATGTATACCTAAGCGTTATACTAGTTTCACTATTATGATGTCCTTAGCATAGACTGACTCGCATAATTAATTGTAAGGAATAGGGATTATAATCTCGAGCCAAGCAAAAAATGAGGACCACGTTCAAATACAGAAAGAGAGTTCTTATTTATTTCATAAACTGGTCAAAAATACGACTTATGCACGTTAATTTATTTTTGTTAAACTGAATGAGGTCACAGTTATGGAGTGGATACAACATTATGATAAAATATTACAATAAAAGAAAAACATTAAACAACATTTGGCACCAAAAACTAGGTTTTATAAATAGCTTTACAAGTTAGTGGAACTAACTGCAGTTTAATCCGAGCCACTCTCTGCTTATTAACGTTATCGAGCAAAAACTTGATTCACTTCACCCCAGTTAATACTTGATAACTAGTTAGATGAGATTCTATTGGTTTGACTTACGATCTTGTACTTCTTTTGATTAAGTCTAAGAATAAACCAATGCTGGGTGGTATTAGTCATTGGTACCATGAAAGATGCTGGTACCTTTATCTACTTATGTTATTGACCACATTGCGTTTAATTGTTAATTTGCAAGATCGAGAGTCAGTCTCATAGTTTTCTAACAAACTCAATCGTTCTTGAGATAATCGTAGCCCAGGCACATTTAACTACATTCAGAAGACAGGTGTATATAAATCATTTGAGTTCTAAATCTTAGTACATAAGAGTAAAAGAATTAAGTTTTAACGACGATATTTCATTGTAGACGAACGATCGGTAATAGACGTAGTAGATACTTCATGCAATTTTTTTATTAAATTGAAATGTACTAAGAATCTAAACCGCTCCAATAATATAAACACTGGGGATTTATTTGTTGCCTATCATGTTTCTACACATACAGTAAGCTTTCATAGCAAAAATATGGTAAAACTCGTGTAACTCTATTACATTACGAGTTACGAGTCTGCTTGTTCTCAGTAATGTTAGCGGAAATGATTGCGTTGTTCATTTGTTTCACAAAAATGTAGCTCTATGAGATGGACAGACAATGGACATCAGTCACTTATTTAATTTGAGATTTTAGAGTTCTGCGTAAGTAACATATTTCAATATAAGGTTAACAAAATTTACAAATACTTTTAAAGACTTTTCTAAAATAAACCTCTAAACTTATTTGGCGGAAAACACTTCATAAGCTTTTGAATCACAAGTTAGAAAGTTTAAAATCCATATGTAATAGTTGGAAATACAATATCCCTGCTGGAGACGTTCAAAGGGTTTGTTTAGTAAAAGTAACAAGAAAATCTAAAGTCCACGTTCAAAAACTTACAAATAATCCTACTACAGAACCACGCACATAAAACTTCATCGCTCCGCAAAAAGTACACAATTTTAATAACAAATAGTTACTGTTGCGCAAGTCGAGCGAAGAAACATGAATAATGCACGAACAATAACTGTTCACTAATCACCACGCAAAGCCTACTTAAACGCAAAACTATGCAAGCTATTGAACACTACAATTTAAAAATAACGACGAATATAATTAAGAAATTTCCTTTTTCTCGCAACTGTTTCATAACTATATTTTCTCCGTTTCAACATGTGAAGCTATTCATATGCTGATCTTGTATGAATAAACGTAGTTTATTGAATCAATTGCGTTACAAACGTTGACGTTGACTAAGTTGGAATGGAACTGTATTTTAAGTAGTCGGTTTGTTTTTGATCGATATCTGGAATAGATGGGCAGACTGACTGAGTTATAGATTTACTACATAATTATTTGCAGATGTAACTATCTTTGTTGTAACGCATATACTGAAGAAATTCATATTATGGTTACGAATTTAACTTTTTCAAACATTCCAAATGGATCTGATATCATAGCCAAGCCTAATTTGTCAAATATTTTGTCAGTTTTGAATGACTACAAAAATGTGATTGTACATGAACCATACCTATAAAAGACTATGTACAACAAACAAAATCCCTTCTTCTGTTTATTGTTTACAATAATTATTGCAACAACACTTTCTTCAGTCTCAGAAACATGCTTTCCCTTGCTCTAGGGGCTGTTAATAACACTTATTTGAGATCAAAAGAAATTGCCTAGATTTGTCGGAATGCTTAGAACGAAAGAAAAGCTAAAGAAACTACATAATAAGCAGTGAAAATGAACTTTGAATAGTCATTAAATACCTACCATTGAGTTATCGATACTGATTTGCTAATAGGAAAATGCATGCGACATCATAATAAGACACGGCTTTAGTGATATTCATACATTCATGAACGAGAGAACGGCGACCCTTTGAAGTTATTATTTCCTAGCGTGTGCCCCAATATGACTGGTAGACCGAATTTAGTTTTAAACAACCGGTTACAACTAATGCAATAGAGTTGGCAATGTAACTTGTGTGCAGTGTCACCTGTAACTTTCGACAAAAAGCGACTCGATACTCTAACAGAAAAACGGCAAATACGCAAGGAGTGACATAAGCCCTCCTAATAGTGCCGGCCAACTGTATTGCAGCAGTGATAGTCATACACTAAGACCAATAGTGCATATCCCTTTACACCCGACGACGCTACTAACATTTTAAAACTGCCACACGGTTCTAGGAACTTTACCTTGTGTAAAATTATACTAATGATTAAAACGAGCAAATGAGTTTTAATCTAGCTTATTCATAAGAGGATACGTCCTACGCTCTCTCGAACTGAAGTAATAAATAAATAATAATCTTGTAATTAACTTATATCAGTAGAGAAATATATAAATAATATATAGTAATTGAGGCAATTTATGCTGGCACATCTAAAGGCTCCCGTAGACAGGCGCGACTCGACTTTAATAAAACAATTTCTGTGAAAACTTGGTACATAATATATGGAGATGGTTCTATTAGAGTCCTGTCGCGCCTGGCTGCGGGGAGCCTTTACAAAGACCGCAATAGCTGCATTTCAATGTACTTCGATTTTGGGTTCAATGTTCAAATATACAAACTTATACAAATAAATTCCAACGCAACTGCAAATTACACGATCAATTATTATGTACTTTCACATACAAAGATGTTTATCGCCAACTACAAAACGTTGAATGATTGCAATGACCTCAATACCTCAAAATACAAATTATGTAACGTTATTGACACATTAAATAACTTTTGCAAGTCACAAACTCATTGACTTTAATTATCAGCATCATTAGTTATTCTGTAGACTAATTATCATGTTGATCATTATAAATGCATTGATTTCATCAGTAAAATGTGGTAGTTTATTCAGGTTTTTAGTGAAGAAGGACATTAGAAAACATCGATGCGTTGCGGGGGATGCACTAGGGTAGTCCGCGCAATTATTTTCTTACTTCTCTGTAATTTTCAGGTCCGTGGTTGTTTGTTGATCAAAATATGATTTGCTACCGCTAAGTATGAGCATCTATGTATATTAAAAGTTTGGCATCGTGTCTGTTATAAAATACTATTATTATCAAACTACGGTTGCCAACCCATTTTCCAAACGTAATATTTACGAGAACTTCCCCTTTGACCATTCATAAGGTATTTTAATTTTCTGTGGCGTAATTCAAATGTTCGATGAGTGCGGTCACTTGAAGCTTAAAATATAGTTTACAGAATAGTAGTAGGATCTGATGATGGTCTTGTACTATTTAGATTTTTCAATTTCCTCTTTATCGCTTGTTAAATACAGACAATGTTACAAGATAATAGATAAGCTTTCACATCGATCGATACCAAACTTTTCTTTTTATGAATTTAATATGATAACTTATTGCTGTAATTATGGATATCGTTAACTCTAATGCATTATAATATAGAAGAAAATTATAAACGAGCAACAGTTTATTTTCTACTTCACCAGTAACTAATAGAGATCGAGTCAAAGATCTTGCTAATATTCGTAAGAAAAACTTCATTTATGAATAGTACATAACCTATCAAAACTCTACATTGAATCTAAGAAATATGATTTTTTTTTATGGTATAGGCAGTAAAAAGGAAAATGGGTCTAGTCATTAGTCTAGTCTAGCTATGTTCTTTTTTATCACCACGCTTGACGAAGAATCAATGATTGTAGTTTGTTTTCATTAATAAACAGTGGGACACTGATGATTATACTCTTGGCTTAACCCAGTGAAGGGCTAGAGGGGGAAAAACAGTTAAAATCATCTTCAAATGTTAACCTACAAACTTGTTGAACCGCGGTTAACATCAAGCAAATCTCTGTTATTGCATATTTTGTATGTTAACACATTGCAGTCGTTCTAACATTTTAATTACAGATACGATCTCTTCGTACAGTTATAAAACATTACTGGCTCGGCTGGTAGCAGTATGCACATTTCTACAACCACTAGTACCACTACAGTAATTCTGAGAAGACAGTTTTAAGAGCTATTCTCTGTGTTGGGAAAAGCTATAATTAAATATGGAAAAGGAAGTAAACATACGTATGACTGAAACAATAGCGAAGAAGTGAAAATTATGAGGTATGCAACTTATTTATTTGTGCTTAAAATTTACAGAAATATTGTATTCTGTGTATAATAATTCTAAATATAAAATAAACAAAGCCTGAAGAGCTTATTTAACTAAACTAACATAACATAAAACCTTACCTGTATCCCGAAAAAGCATCCAAATAAAACCAGCTTATAACACAATCACGTGACACACTTCCAAAATCAAAAACAAAAATCAAAATATTTGACATAAAATTTCCGCGCGACAGAAAGCGTCAAATCGTTTGTATTTGGAACGCGGCACGTCATTCGCCGACGTTGAACGGAACGCGACTGGGTTTGCGAACTCCCGCGCAACACAACCGATACATCTGATGTAACTTTTGAATGTCATATTAGCGCGATTTTTATGTAATGGATGAAAGGTGAAGATGAGTGAGGAATGTATGAGGTTATAATTCGCGACGCTTTGTGTAAGGACATTTTGGTTTTACACTTTTAACATCACGTCTGAAAATGACAGTCGTTATGGGGTTTATTTGTAAAGGATGATTAAAGTTAAAACGTCAAAAATATATGGTTAAACAGTCAACTTTAAGCAACGTTTATAAATAAAGGGGAGTATGTATAAGTATTCACTTGCAAATTGTTACCGGTACGCGAGTTTGAATTTTTTATATCTGGGTAAAAGATTAAGCTAAAATTATATCGATTTGCCTTTCAGTGACTGATTTTAAGGGGCATGGCTAAAAAACTTTATGCACTATCATGAATTTGAAATTGTTTGTCATCAGCGGTTACCTAAGTAATATTATATATACTATATATAATTTATCAAAAATCAAATGATATCAAAAAAACGAAAGTGCCATTATTCAAAAAAACCCATTAGACAATGTTAAAATATGTCTTATGAATTGAACACTACTTACAGAGTTGCGAAATGATTTCAAAATTATGATAATTGAAATAGACAGGAAACATAAAGATAATAGATTGCTATTTAAATGTTTCTTTTATTTGTGGCGGTACATGAACTCCCAGTTTTGAAAGCCTGATCACAAATCTCTATAGTAATGCCGTAAATTAATATGACAGACTAAGTTATGGTGGTTTGATCAAATTGAAATCGACTAATAATTTCAAATGATAACAGATTTAATTAAATAGCCTTTCAGTAACTGAGATTACTCTTTCAACCCAATGAAACTTTTTTTTTATTGTAAACCTCTTGCAGTCCTGGGTAAAGGCCTTCTCGAACTCCTTCCATCGTTCGCCAACCCACGTGTTCTGTTCGTAGTTTTATCGGAATCTGTTTAGAGCATCCCGCCATCGCCTACGCAGCCTGGCGAGACCCCGCCTCACTGTCTCAGGGCACCAGTTCATTTAAGTTTAAGGGCAGCCTTTTGATTCACGTGAACTATCTTTGTTTTGGAGCGCAAATTTTAATATTTACACATGCACAGCATGACAACTAACGCATGCTAACACGTGCACATAAACTCTCTTTTCACAAAAACTTGTCATTCATGAAGCCTGTAAGTCTCACCAGTCATTATGCTGTCGTTTACTTTTAAATAAAACGAGACAGTTTGCCTGTAGACTCAGTGTTAACGAGTGCATGCAAAAATATAACATGTAAACTGCAGAGAAACCATTGTTAACAACGAGGTATAATAATTGATGAAGAAAATACGACTTGACTTTTGACGGGTCGCTTTGCGCACTCGGCAGAGATTAGCTTCTATGTCGTAGGTCGTGGGTCCCGTATACACACGTAATAAATATTTATCGGATCTATAGCTCATTGGTCTATTTGTGCTTGCTGTCTTGCCCATTATGCTTTATAGGAAACTATACTCGTGTAGTTTTCTTCTCTTCATACTTTTGACTTTAAAGAGTACATGTTAATCAATCAATCAACTCAGCCTATAGCAGTCAACTGCGGGACATAGGCCTCTCCTATGCTGCACCACAACACCCGGTCCTCAACCTTCCGCATAAATCTGTCCCAGCAACCTTTTTAAGGTCGTCGATACATCTAGGGCGTGCCACGCTACTCTTCGCTTGCCATCAGCACACTGCAAGTTATGTCGGTAACTCCGGTTATTTTCTGACCTTGAATTCGTGGACCAGCCCGACTGTCAGTGACGACGTTTCGGCACCGTATGTCCTATCGGTTGTACTATTATAAATGTTCTGTGATAACGGGCAGGCATTGCGGGACAGGCGACGAGAAGAGTTAACGAAGTTACCTGTTAATGATCTAATTGAAATATATAAATGGTTTAACTTTCTACAAATGGTTTTTGGTTTGGTTTCGACGATTTCGCACGTGACATTTGTGTTTGTAAATTCACACCGTTAAAGGAAAAGTAAGATTCTTTCTTTGCAATGCAAATTATACGAAACCTGCTGGACACTAGCTTGACAATTACATAAACATGACCAACTAATTAAGTTCTTCATTAAACCTGACTTTCTCTCACCCTTCGGTAACGCACGCTCATTAGAAAGCGCTCATGTTTGGCGTTTGCCCAACTTTGCGGAGCAAAGTCACGATAATGCGTTTTATTACTATTAATGCGCGTGCGATACCTGCGCGGTCGTGCGGTTTAAGGGATTTCACATTTTATGAGCTTACGGTAGTACCCATTCGTGTAGGTATACAAAAGATGACATATGGGCATGAGATACCAAAAAGCTGTTGGAAATCCTTACATGTCATAAGACGTTACGTTTACGTTTTAAGAACTAAGTATCATCATTTCTTTTTTATATCCAAGTGTTTTTGTAGAAATAAACCAACCTTTCTTTCTCTGTCCGTCCACCCGTTTAGGCACACTTTAAGCTCGAAAACCACGTATCTTATTTATGTGTTTTTTTACTAACGAGGTTTTGTGTCCAACTTTTAGTACCTTTTATGTTGCAAAGTTACTATTACTAAGTTTAGTAGGTGGAAGAACCTTACAGTTTCTCGCCTATAATCTTGTTAGTAACTGAGCTAAGTGTTTATATGCCAAGAAGTTAAAAAAAAATCAAATAAATTCTGCGGTTAATAATGACTTATCCAATAACCATATTTTTGTAATGAATTTAAATAAGAGATACCTAGTTTCAGCGTTTTCTATAGAATTATTTCTAAGAGATTTATTTATTCAAATTAAATGAATACTAATTGTTATTAATTGAATAACTATAGCACGTATTCAATTAGTTCTTCAACAAATTCCGATTTTAAACTTATACTTAAATTAAAAGTTAAAATACATACATAATCAGCCTATAATGTTCCCACTGCTGGGACACTGGCCTCCTCTCTGTGAGTGGGAGTGGGCCTTAATCCACCACGCGGACCCAGTGCGGGTTGGTAGATATCACATGTCTTAGAATTTTTTGTTTCTAGGACATGCCGGTTTCCTCGCGATGTTTTCCTTCACCGTTTAGAGAGCAGTGGTGATGAAATAATTTACACAAAGTAAAGCGCCTGTCTGGGTTCGAACCTACGACCTACAACTCGTAAGTCGCGGCTGTTACCACTGGGCCACCACTGCTCTTAAATACACACATAGTGCCAATTTGCATGAAATTAATGAAAATAAAAGACAGTCACGACTTAGGTACATAAAATAAGAAAAATATACATTTTATGTTAAAGTAAAAAGTTGGCAGTGCGACATGTTTATGCATTAGCTTGCATAATATCTTATTGTGTTTGAGTAAGTTACTGCTTCTGTTCCAGTAACTAAAAATAATCATTGTGAACTGGTTTTTGTTACAATCAAAATTATATATTCACTTCTATATAAGATAGACATTTAAAGCAAACTTGATATACTTCTTGTAAACGGCCTAGAAAGATGGCAAGATGACCTGGATGCGTACGGTGAGGGCTGGTTCGAGGCGGCGCGGGAAAAGAGCTCAAAAGAGTATAAAACAAAAAAAAAACAGAGTTTGCATATGCAGAGGGAGTCTCTTGTAAGTTCAATAGGGTTTTCACAAAATTGTGATCTAGTAGTATATTTAAACATATCTACTTATGCCAATAGTTATTGGGGCCGTTTTGAAAAATGTGTCTGCATCTTTCCAGGGTTTCCAACAAAGTAAATAATGAACCATATAGCAGCATTGCAAAGTACATAAAATATTACCTTTTTTCTAAACAAAAACTGAAAGAGCATACTTTCCATACACACACGACATGAAACAGTCAATAAATCTAGAAACAAAAGAAGTAGTAACAATTAATTACACGTTACAGGCTTACAGGTCACGCAACGAACCCAAAACAATAAGGTTTCTCGAGTGAACAAAAACGTACAAATTAATCAAACTATCGCCCATACAAGTGAACCAGCAGGTTTTAGTCACAGCGTGTTGGCCGTTCAACCTAATGAACTATTATTTTCTATTTCGGTATGAACAAAATAAATCACGCTAGCAAAATGTCAGTAATCATCATGTTTTAGTTGTTTTTTTGTTGGATTGGATTATCATACGGTCTTTCAGTTAAAGTGAGCAAGTTTACTTGTTGAGACGGCATACGAAACTGTGTAACTTGTAATATATATTCAGTCCACTGCAATATGCTAACTTGATTGTATTCGACGGATCACACGGAAAACATAATCTAAAAAACGTCCTGCAGCGGAGCATTCATCATCATCATCAACTTATCAGTACTACTAGTGGACTGCTGTCCACTGATGGACATAGGCCTCCTCAATTGCACGTCATGCATTGTAACAGACATCTACGTAGATTACAACTCACTCACAGAGAATAGTTCTGTGTCCCAACAATGGGGACATTATAGGCTGTTTATGTTATGTACGCATATGAAGCGGTCTATGTTTTCCTCATCTATTAAGGTTCAGTGACAGTCATTTGAAACGGCCTCTCTGTAGGTATTTCTCAAAGAATCTGTCGTTCCGACCACTGAAATCATTTATTATTGTATTTATTATTGGTAAGATCTTTGCCGGCGAAATCATCAAGCTATATTATATTTTTCCTATACGAGCCGAGTTCCTCTTGACAGACGTCCTCCTATTGAATAAGACCCACTTATATCAATGCAAACAAACGTACACACCCAGTTATTTGTAGATCGAGTTATAGACTAGGAAGCGGGCGGTGCGGTCGACAATTTCATGGGCCGGCGACATCCTCGATGTAATGTTGTGTTACTACATATTTTTAACGATAGGGCTTTATTGTGCGTACCGGGCGGGCAGGGACTGTATAGAGCTGAATAATCGAAACAAATATGTCTGAATAAACTATGATAGAGTAAAACAAAAGTCGGCCCAACTAATTGTGAAAACAGGTATGGTTAAAGATTAGATGCCTTTTGAATGGACTGTTAGATATTTATTATAGAATTCAAATATCCGATATGCTTTGCAAGGCCAAACCTATCAAAACGTTATTTGAATATGTAAATGCAAATAAGCCTAATCACTTTCTTCAAACAGACTCATTCATTCACCACATAATAATCTTTATTTTAAATATTTGATCACAAATATTGTCCCTCAAGTAGGTACCTACTAACACCTCTATATAAATACAAAAGATAGCAAACTCACGCGCACACTGCGCATGCGTAACATGCATTTCATTCTATGACACAATAAATATTTGAAGAAGGTCCACAATCCTTATATTGTGGACCTTCGTGATTTAGCATTTAATTTGCTTGCTTGGGGATCCAAGTAAGCAAATAATGCAATGTACAAATTATAATTTTGGTTCAAGACACATTAAGATTTCATAAGCGTGAAGCAGATATTTCGATAAAGTCTGCTGATTACAATATTGTCGAACTGAAAATAAAATAGCTGGGGTAAAAGAGAAAAGAGAGAAACCAAATTGTACAAGAAATGCATTTTTGCGTATATGTGAATATGCTGCAAAAAATTATCAAATAGTTACGAAGTTTTAATAATCACCTGAATTTTAAATTCGATGTTGGACTTCTCACATTATTTAGTCATTAATTTAAAAAAAAAAAAACAACCTTTTTTTTTTAAAAAAATGAACCTCAGAGGCAAAAGTTCTAACTTTTGCCTCTGAGGTTCATTTGAGTTTCATTTTTCTCTGCTTAAGCTTTAAATCAATTGTGACTTCTGCTCCTACATGTTCGGCTGTCGCAAGAATTGCAAACTAGCATTAAGCTCAATCATATCTGCTTTTCCTATATTGGTACACTCAATGTACGGCCATTTTTCATAGTAACCATTTGTCAATGATGTAACTGTACTGTGAGTAAAATAAGATGACGTTGCGAATTAAAGTCACTGAGATTTGCATCGCGGCTCTCGGTAATCTTCTGGTAAAAGTTTAATACCGGGACCAAAGTAGGATAGAATCGTGAACTAGAATATAATTGTTCGCAAAGCTACACATCAAGCTATACATAACCAGTTTATGCTGACTTCTGATTGTACGAAAAACCTACAATTTGAAGTCAGCTTAAACTGGAAATGTATAGCTTGATGTGTCGCCGTGTGTAAAACTTTCGTAAGAGTTTACAAAATATTTGAAAGAAAATAATTATGTTTTCTTTACAAACAAACAAAACAAACTTCTAGCTATTATTTACTTACAAACACTTTTAGCAAACCTACAAATCTAAAAGCAGCACCTCATGCAGGCAGGAGTGTCAACATTTCAGCTCAGTACAAAATCACCGAAAGTAAACCCTGAACCAGGGTCGGTCCCACGGGTCAATTGTCGCCAAATACGGCCACACCTGCTACTCACACGAACGCACTTTGCACCCTGGAATAAACGCAGCAATGAATCAGGCAGCTAACAGGAAATACAAAATGCCAGCATTTACGAAAAAAGAAAAAATCATGCTTCGATTTGTTCTATTTATTTATATTCTCAGGGATTTGAATCAAAATTAAGGCACATTCATACTGCATAAAATTCAACCATAAGCACCTAATTAAAGTCTGCAACGCATGATTTAAGCAACCAACTACAGTCTTCGTACAAGATCAGATAAACTTGTTATCTAGCAAAAACAGCTATAAGCATCTTCAGTTGCAAAAATATGCCCCCTCGTTGTTCAAAGAGGTGTAATAGTATATTTCACACTTTACACTTCAGATGATAGCATCGGTGTAATAATAATGTATGGAAGATAGCGCTGCGCTGAGTCGAGCTTGTCTGTAATTTCTGATAGCCTGGTAGCTTCATAAGATTAGCAATCTTTGCTATACTGTTATACAATTCGTGAAAGGTGTTAAGTCGCGTTGTTCAATGACATACATAGTCATTCATATTGCAATGGTAAGGCCTGTTTACTGCAGAGGAATCTCTCAATTTAATCTTAGATAATAATAAAATATAATGAAATACCTATGTGGAACAAATAAATTGTCTGTATGTAAGTAAAGGTTGTTAAGACAGATAATTAAACTTGCTAAAAATATTTTTCTGTGGTGTGCAGGAAACTACTGCAATGAAGGTAAAGTTATCAAATAGAACAAACACGACACCTCACATTTCAATCTTCACTTAATATAATAGCTTTCCCCACAAAATCATTGAAAACAAACGAAAATGTTCGAATAGTAAATCCCCGTTGTTCTGTAAGATAAACCGCGGGATGTGACGCGCGACCACAAGCAACACCGGGCGAAATTATTGTATTACGTGCCCGCTATATCTGCAGGGAGTAGCGGTACTGATGCTGTGCTCTATCCGAGATAAATTGTGGTGTTTTACGCCTGGATTCACTTGTAAACGTAACAAACGTCAAATAATTGTAAATTGTTTCACAGCTGCAGGTCGAAATGAGATTCGTTTCGAAAGGAACAGAACGGGCTTTTCCACTGCTAGGTGTAGATTTTTAACACAATGTGTGATTCAGGTGCGAATGTGTCTGTAGAATGTGTCTGTAGAATGTGTCTGTAGAATGTGTCTGTAGAATATGTCTGTAGAATGTGTCTGTAGAATGTGTCTGTAGAATGTGTCTGTAGAATGTGTCTGTAGAATGTGTCTGTAGAATATGTCTGTAGAATATGTCTGTAGAATGTGTCTGTAGAATATGTCTGTAGAATATGTCTGTAGAATGTGTCTGTTGAATGTGTTTGTAGAATGACTGTTGTTATCATATTAGCTCCTATTTGTTTGAGCCTAATCTGTGTTACTGCTGGGCAAAGGCGTCCCAAATCCCATTTATGCCTGGCAGCCTACTACCCGTTTTGGAACGCAGCGTGGTGTTCCTGGCTGACTTTTTACAACTAAAATGCTGCGTTCTATCGCTTTTTGGCAAACTCCAAGGCGGGACTTTTGCGACTCGGTGAGTGACCAGGTCTGAGCACCGTAGGTTAGGGCGGGCGGGATACACATGTCGATGAGTTTGCGCTTCGTGGAGATCGGCAGATCACCCTTCATTAGCATCTTCAAGGACCAGTAGCTTTTCCAGGCGTTTTCAATTCGGCGATGGATTACCCTTTCCAGCCTGTTTCCAAAGAAACTCCTATTTTGTTTAAGTAATTGCAAGTTATTAAAACTTGCAATCTAGATACAATTTCAATCAAAATATTATTAATCCACGATTTAAGCTTTGTAAGTTGCTTTCAGTTTATTTTTAAATAGTAAACGCCCACACATTGACTTCGTTGGTATTTATTCAATTGAAAAGATAGCCAAAATGGTTATCAAATAGATCATATTGATCAAGTCTTTGCATAACAGGCAATTAGTATACGACCTTGCAAAAGAAACCTAATCTCGATAGGTATTTGTATCTTTCTAATTGTAAGCTATAAAATATAATAGCAGGCGTGAGAAGTCTAGACATAACACTTTTAAGTAATGTGTATGTTTCGATACCACAGATAATGAGAGCAACTTGTGGTCTAGGAGCATTAGCGAAAGATTTTTAGTTTTAATTGAAAAGTTGCTTCACACTCACACTCTAAGGTTTCTAAGAACTTGTAGACTACAAGGCTATGACAGAGCAAACTTTGTAGTAATACAGCATTTTTAGCAGTCTGCATGACTGAAAGTTGGACATGATACTACCTACTAATCATTAATGTGAACAAATTAAGTTTCAGGTCAATCCTCAGCCTAGTCTAGATTTAACTACGAAAATTGTCTATTCAGTATTGTGTCACTTTGGACAAGGAAATTTTTGAAGGACCACACAGGACCTCAAAGGCCAAGATCAAGTACCTGCATCAGTCCCTTCGTTCGTCATTTTTGAGGCCTACAGTGAGAGATGCATTCATAAACTCACGCCTTTTCCCCATGAGGGTAGGCAGAAACTACAGAACGCCACCTGCAACGATCCTTACATATACGTAATGAGATATCGTTTCATAAATATACGGTATAAGGTATCAAATTAAATAAGTGCAGACAACCCTGCAACGAATGCAAATGTTGCAGGGGTTGGGAAGAAGGTTGATTATAAATGATAATCATTTACTTATATTTTTTATATTGTTACCAGCCCAGCAAGACATAAAGAAAAGAGACCAAAAATAAAGTTACACGATCTTTTACAACATTTCAAATTGGTACCCTTACTAGTGTCTAAGGGCTGATTTTTTAATCGACAGATAATTTTTATTTGCGGAATAAAATTGACATCTGGCAGTTTTTTTATGGAAGAACTGTCAAAAATTCAAAATTATTCCTTCCTTCCTCCTAAATAATAATAATATCCCTGGACATTTCACACAGCACCATTTGTCCCAAGCTAAGCAACCTAATGCTTGTGTTATGGTAACAAGATGGCTGATAAACTACTTATATACTTACATTTTTTTTTTTTTGTAAATGCATACATATTATAGATAGAAAAACACCCAGAATACATGTAGGTCATACAAATATTTGTTCCGTGCGGGAATCGAACCCGCGACACGCAGCGCAGCAGTCAATCGCTTAACCACTGCGCCAACCGTGCTGTCATGTCTAAATTACTCCGATAAAATTATCTGGCGTTGGAAAAATCAGCACTTACATGAATATTGCAACAGATAAAATTAGTTGAACTATTCATACAACCCACATATTTTTAAACTAAAAATTGTAACAATGCCTAAACATATAATAATTTTTAAGTAAATTAATTCCTTAGTAATTTCTTAACAAAATAATTTAACGGAACTTACAAAAACCATAATTTAGTATTTAAATAGGTACAGCAAATAAGTCAAATAGCAACAAGAAATTGTTCAGTGTGAACTTATTTTTTTTTAACATAATTATACCTAACATATAAATTCAACTAAGATATAATTTGATACGATAACACAATTCTGAATTTCTTAGTATCACCTATTGCAAGAGACACCTCATCAAATTGGAGCGCATCTTTTGCAACTACTGTTCCGAATATATTGCACAATGCATGTTGCATGGTGTCAGTTTAATACATACGTGCTAAACGATTAATGTCAAATTTGATGTATTCGTGTGTTTTATAGCAGTAGCAATTCAACCTGCCACACCCATCGTAATGCAATAGATTGATGAGTGTGTGATATTGAACATAGATAAGATTTTATCTTAAATATTATTTTCAATGTTAGGTACTATGTACGTTTATTACAGAGTGATTGCAGATTGATTCATTTTTTTATTATTTATTAAAATTAATATTACGCCGGCCGGGTATGCGGGTGTGCGGTGGGGTGTGTGGTTATTAATTATGATCATTGTAAAGCAGTATAGTGATCCTACTTTTTGAGAGGGAAAGAAAAACAGCTTAGCAGCTGAGTGTGCAGTGAAGTTCTTTCCATAAATATATTTTTGGGCAAAATTTTCCACACAATGGGTGCCTCGAGATGTATGGCGCCGCCGAAGACGGCCCAGAAAGCGGTAGCGAGACGACCTGGGCGCGCACCGCGAGGGCTGGTTCGAGGTGGCTCGGGAAAGGAGTTCCTGGAAGGACCGGGGGAGGCCTTTGCCCAGCAGTAGGACAGTAAACAAAAAAATAGAACGCTTAATTCCTGATAGGAATGAAAGTAAAATATGAAATTACAATTTGAGGATCAATAAAAAAAAATACATATTAATAACAAAATAGGTATGCCTAAAAAGTGATTAGAAATTCAGAATTTAACAAGTTCAATAAATCCTAATATGCAACACTTTCTATCAAAAAGATCAGCAGGTTAAGTGCAAAGCAATATATAATTTGTTTCATCACCGCTGCATTTTAGCAGACATAACCTTCGCTATTTAGAAAAGTGGACTAAGTATATATATTTATGTATAAATTGGATCAGGTTGTACGTGTTATATAAAAAATAAGGAAATATTATAAAACTTGCTTTCAAATAATGCTGATAATTAAAAACCGCAAAATCACGTAATATGAGCCTGGTCAGAATTAGAACCATTGCTTTGTAACATCTTGCCAACCGATGACAACAGCCTACATATTGTATTTGACGCCGCCATCGACACTCGCACACCTCAAACAGAATTTCGAAACGACTAAACTCACAACATTAACATACTCATAACATTTCACACCACCTTCAATAAGAAGTTTACTGCTTCGTATATTGCTATGATTGCGATACCCTTCAAAGAGGAAGACATCAATCAACGAATCAAGAATAAGGTGTGTTTGTATGACTTCCCCGGACGATACTATACAAGGAGCTCCTACTGAACATATTCATATAAAAACTGATACCAGTCAATTATCAATAGGTTGCTGGCTAACAGCCGTAACAGCCCATTTCCTTCAGGTAATTGTAACAACTTGTTCATAAGTAGTGCCGGTTCAATACGTTTAGCGTTATTTTCCACTATGAATTGGTAAGTTCATGCAGGCTTTATTTTACCTCTTACAAACCAAAGAATAACAAAGAGTGAACAGGCATCTTTTGTACACACTTGTTCCATCGTGAACCTCATCCATCGCTTTTGATCAGGTGAGACCGGATCAAAAGCAGGCCCATTCTATTATAAAATAAATTATAATCCATTTTACAATGTATTTCTAGCAAATATACGTTTGATTTGATTTGAGAAATTGTGTAATGATTTAGTCCATATATTTCAAAAGCTAATTTAAAATTAATTTATTTTAATTATGCTGAGAAACTTTAGTGGCCTTTGGGGCTGAAAGGTTCTGGAGCGTACCGGAAGGCGTAGCGTTGGAAGGCCTCTCACCGGTGGACCGATGACCTTGTAAAGGCCGCAGGAATCCAATAGATGTGGGAAGCACAGAAACGGTCGAAGTGGTGGTGCTTGTGGGACGCCAATGTCCAGCAGTGATAGTCGTTTGGCTGAAATGGTGAATGATGAAACTGAGAACCAAAATTTCTGAAAGACAAAAGTTACAAAAGACATCCTTCAAAAGTACCGCCTCTCACCTAAACTTCCTCGTGTTAGATCGCACACACTGTCTTTAAGTATAATCAGTTAATCTTCTATTGTTTGTTGTTCTCAATTTATTCCTAACTCCAATATTGCAACGTTTGCATTGCATAATCTTACATCTAAGCCAATAGACTTTGACATCAGATAGACGATGGAAATCCATCTGCCTAATGTAATATTTATTCATTCTGTATGCAAAAGTTTATGCGAAAATTATTCAATATCTCTCAGACGCTTGAAGAAAGTTGTACGAGTAATTTGATGAAACTTGTTCAATCGGCTTCTAAAGTTCATCGGCCTTTGATTGAAAAGAACCGATGTTGTAGTTTTATCGTAAATTTAAGTAAACAATGGTTAGAATACTATTGTAAACAAAAATGGACAACCGATTGTAAAGGTAATGATTAAAACTTGTAATTATAATCTCGAATTTAAAGGTAAAGGCATTAATTTTCAATGGCTACGTTAATGTTGGCTGACTCCCAAACTGATGACTTTCCTTTTTTGGATTATCCACACTTCGATTGAGTTCAAGCCTTCGTTTTATGTTCTGTTTCAGTCTACTATATTTTCCAGCTCCTCAATCATCTGGCCCAAAAAGTCTCTATGGGTAATTTTGCCTAAACAGGATATTAGACAATAGCCCAGGTAATTGCAACTATATTATCACTGTTCGATGATGATCATCACCCTTCACTATTTACGCATATTAAGGTCCCAAGAACAGTGGTGAGTTGCGCAACCATTAGTGATGCTTTCTACAACACCCAGTGTTGCCCACAACCGTGACTGATGCGTGCGGAACTCAGAAGCAATCCGACACTTTAGGTTTGGTTTGCGTTTGACATGAACATCACTATGAAGCAATAAGATATGGGCCAGTATGTTAACACATTGGTTATATCAGAAATCCAGAGTAGGCATGCCTTTCTTTTGTTGATTGGTGCATTAAGTTTACAACTACGACGTTTTACGACCTGTATAGTAATTCTCGTTGTACCTACCGGAAAGTCTGGCAACCAGTCTTGTCAAGCCAACCAGTAACTGGGTAGTGGAGGTCAGATAGGTAGTCCTCCAAGTATAGTATTGATATTTAGCTGCATCTGGTTAGGCTGGAAACTGAAACTTATTTATAAAGATGTGCAAATAAACCTTTATAAGTTCTTAAACCACAGTGTTTTTGTACAGAAACAAAGTTCTTCTTACTTGTTCAATATTGGCTTTCGAGATCCTTTACCTCCGAAAACTGCGTTGTTTCTCATTGCATGTTGTTGCACATGCAAATCTTTTCTTTATCTGAGTATTAGTTTTTTCTCGTGAACAGGCAATTAATGGTTAGGTAAATGGTGGCAATTAGGTAATTAATGGGTCATATAACAATTTAGTAATGCTTTCAAAAGTACTATTGTTACATGAAGTAGTAAAGGAACGCGGAACTGATCAGAAACTGAACACCATTGAGACTCTCGTTTACTTGACGGACGGTTCCGGTGACTTATTGACTCATCAAATGTTAAACACGATAGTGGTGTTACAATGAACATAATATACTTAGGATTGCTTTCTATAGCTTATGAATTATTTATCCTCTTTGTTTGTTAGAGCTTCGAGATATTCAGTCATTTATGTTAAAACCATTTCTCTTTCGGTTGTGCGATTTGATAATTATTCATGATTTTTCCTATCTTATATATTTTTGCACTTACAGGCCATTTGACTATCACGTGGATAAGAGGAGAAGAGGAGAGGGAGAGATTAAGAATAAAAGGCAGACCAATAAAAATGTAGCTAAGTGGATTGTGTTATTAGAAATAATTTATAGGGAGGAAGTGAACATTGACATGACGACTGATAGAGATATATGGAAGAAAACGAAGTACTGCCGACGTACTGCCGACGTACTGCCGACGTACTGCCGACGTACTGCCGACCTCACATGATTTGGCATAAGGGCAAGAGGGTGATGCAATTTTACTTAATTCTACATGCAAATAACTTTGCACATGCTATAGGACTAAGGTCAGTAAGCAATGCAGGAATGTGAAAGGATGCAGACGGCGTCCATACAAAACACCCAATTTGAATTATGAAAAGTGTGTTAGGGTCCAATTAGTCAATCATGTTATTTCACAATCGTGACAAGGGCTGGCAAGTCAGACATTTAGTAAGACTACTTGACACTTTCTAATTTCAAAACGATGTAGTCTCTACAGTTAAATGGTTAATTAACAGGAGTCATAATGTTTTCTTAGTAGACATGCAACTTTGTGAGAACAGCCTAGAGATAAAACTTAACGCAATTTAGCCTAATTTGCAACAAGTTAACTAGTAATCTTTGATTAACATAAAATTTTAATATTTCTTAAACGGCTGTCTCGAATCGTTTTGCCTAATCGGTCATTGTAATTCAGTCAGAGAGATCGATCTATTTTTTGTGTCTTTTCAGTATGACCCAGCAAGGTTTCTTAGTCCTTTCCTTTTTACCTTTCTTAAATAATACCAGCCTATTATGTTCCAACGGATTAAAAGGCAAACGTCTCTTCTCACATAGAGAAGGGAATAAAATTAAAAAACCCAGTTATGACTATGATAAATGTAGAGCCCTCCTATTCATTTCCTTGTCATTATAGATGATACAATTTCCACGCCTGAGGAGCACCTATTGAGCAGTAGCGTCATGGTGCAATATTATAATTATATACCGTATCGTCAATTATTGTGTTAAAGCCGTGAATATTACGAATTATGCAACAATAGCATGATTTGTAACTACCGCTGTCCGATCTGGGCGGAGCTGGTTGTTTGTTGGTCATCGTAATTACCCCATAGATCACTTCTTTACTTTGAGAAGGATTTTGACATCAATCTTCGAAGAGTTGTTTTTGGCACAGAGTAGGATTTGTTACCAAAGGTCCTAGGGAGTATGTTAAGGGGATGGTTATTCAGCTGCAGCATCTTTTTGTGTAATGATGTAGTGTAATTATCGAAATTCTGCATTTATCATCTATTTGCGTTATGATACGGCAAGATTTTATGATGACTTATGGGCTATGCAGCCTATTAAGAAAGCTTTTATTCACTCGACGTCGTCGCTTGCTTTATTTTTTTGAACCTATTATATTATTTTGTAAATTTACAGGTACTAAATACTAATGAACTAGTTTGACTAAGGCAATCATCTGACATTATAGCCACACCTGCAGAGGCTTGTTTACCAATTCTTATTTCTTGCGAAATAACAAACATAATTGCGAAGCCTATCCGTATTGTTATATTTCCAATTTTAACACTTTCATAATACGACATTATTTTGCCAAACAGAGTGTAGTTTCTGTTTAGACAATATCATCATCATCTTCCTGCTCTTATCCCATGTTACTTGTGGTCGGCGCAACACGTCTACTTCTTCCATTCTCCCCTGTCTACCGTCACGCTATCATTCACTCCCTTCTCTTTCATATCATTCCTCACACAGTCCATCCATCTTTTCTTCGGCCTTCTCTTTTTCTGTTTAGACAATATAACTTCAAATAAATCTTTTTCAGCTCTTAGTAAATCGAACGCCAAAAACCTGCTTTAAAATAACACCCAGGCCCCCAGTGAGTATTTCTATATTATAAAAGGGAGTCAGTTTGTCGTTCCGGGCGTGTTATCAGACGGTTTTACCGGATATTCCGACATATCCATTTCCACCGTTTGCAAACCGACGATCACTTCCTGAGATACAAGTTGCGCTGGACAATGTAAGTGCGAATTGTCGGGTTCCGTATCTAGTAATTACTCAAGTTTAAATCTGTGTTGTGCATCAGCACAAATAATATTAAGTTATTGGTGGAATTTCTGCTATATTTTCTTAATTTCATTTTAAGCTGGTTTTCAGATTGTTTTTCTAAACCTTACGAAAATTTAGCTTTAAATTCTAGTCACATAAAAATTAATGATAGAACCATTCACATACGGAACCCTGAACCGGTTGAAGGTCAGGAAGTGTACCGGAGCTCCGCAAGTCCGACAAGTATGTAAATAGCAATTTGTTAGAAATTGTACAGTTCAGTTTATTGGTACACTCTAATGACATAATCAGTACTTATGCCCACGGATGTGAATACGGTATCCATGACACTTTGAGAGTAAAACTTGTGTGACACAATCGAAGGCTTTGCTTAGATTCGAAAAGAAAAAAATATTCGTATGCTTCACATACACTTTGGATCTATAAGAGTTTCTGAAATGCTGTTGGGGTTGATTTCAGTGAATGGTCCTGGTTACTTCTGAAGACAATTTTATTTCTATCCAACACTAAAGGCCATTTTAAACAAAACAACAGCAACAAATAACACAAGCGTCAACAAAGCCTTGAATGAGCCAATTACTGTAGTATTGAGTTGTTTCAAAACAAATGAATGATCATTGATCACAATGTTACTAAAGAAAGATTATGTATCAGATGTAACGTTACTGAGTGATCAGATAACAGTGACCGCGACCGGTTCCCAGTTCATTTGCACGTGTTATACACACACACAGTTTTTACTTTCACTGGCCAAGAGATTAGAGCTGCTTTCAGAATGGATGTGGCAATTTTGTTAGGAAAGGTCAACCTTCGAAACTAAAAGAATTTTGTGCAATATCCTGAGCGGTTTGTAAACATGTATGAATTATGGAGTATAAATAATACTGTTTAGTTAGGACCGCTTCCTGTCTTGAGGTCAATATGAATAGTCCAGGTGATTAGATAGACATAGGGCCCTTGGGACCAAGTCCTAAAATGAAAAAATATGGAAACTTACACAACAACAACTTATGGCAATGTTTTAATGGGTAAATCCACGAGTGTATAAATGATCCTTAATAGACCGACAGTTCTCATGATTTTGTAACAATAAGTAGGTATTCGATTTAAAACTAATATTATGAAAAACTCTCATTACATCACAACCTACCGAACATCTTCTACACTCAAAGATTAAAACACCGCATCCAAATCGTTTCGTCCATGGCGATGTCGAAGAACGTCCGGTAAAGATTCAAACTCACCATTTATTATAATTCCTCCATTACCAATTCATATAAAATCACTTTCTCACATTGTTAGTGAATAGTTATAACTTATGGACTTCTCCAATATGGAAATGAGAATTTCTAAAATGTAAAGTTCTTTGGTCTTTCAATTCCGATGTTTTGGATCTTCATGATTCGACGTTTGTGATATAAGAGGAAGTTATTATGTAGGTATGCATAACTAATATACTAAGATACCTATTTCAATTTCAGCATACATTTTAACTGATTGGATATCAGTCTTTGTACTAACTGTTCGTGGTTATTTTAACTACCTTGAAGGGCAAATAATCGAAGTAGACTTGTGTCAAGAGAAACTAATTTAAAAGGTAAACTCATGCAAGTAGGTATACCAGCAATCACTCAATAGTAAAGTTATAAGGTCAAACGAGTTAGTAGTGCAGAAATGGCTGAATAAATCTTCACGTTTCCGGTCCCAAATTCTTCTCATGGAAATGACGTGAAGCTTATTTAAGAAGGCTTTTGTGTTGTCATAAAACAACACAAATGCCCACTACTTAGGACTACAGGATAACAGCATCCATAGTTTTCTACCATAGGCAAGGCACCATTTAATTATTTCTGTCTATTTCTAATTGCTTTTAGTATTTCATCTAGCGATTTATTTCAATAGAACCTAGCGCTACCTATTATAACTTTCTAAAACTAAAACAGAGCGTGTAGTAAAGTGAGAGAAGCGGTTTCCCTGATTCTCAGTTTTCTCAATAGATGGCGCTTATTTCCAGAAACCCTAATAGTTCACTACATTGCGCCTAGGTGACACTGTACCAAAAGTGTCTTCTCTGCAATAGCATATAAAAAACGTGCATCCGTTCAATTGTTGTTTATATTTTATGAATCGCTGAACTGATAGGTTACTACGATACTGCAATATGTTCAAACGTAGATGTGACATGAAAGAACTTGGTAAATTAATAGATGAAAGTTGCAGAAGATAAACACAAATAAATAATACTTAGAGAATATTTACTTTGCTTCAATCTGTATGCTGGTGAATTTCACATATAGCCATAATGAAATATAAGATAATCTATACTTGTCCTTGTTAAAATAATTTTAACAAGGACAAGTATAGATTATCTTATATTTCAATTATTCTTCTTTTATTTTATTACTGCACTGTCGTAACAACAACAAAATACCCGAGTACCTCTCTCTCTGTACTAACTATATTCATTGTTGCAGAGTCAAAACATTTAATCCTGACAAAAATGCCCCGGCTCCGACTTCAGATACAAATATTAATCTGCCTATAACTGATGATGATCTTTTGGAAGAAGTACCAACACGCAAGAAGTTCAAGTGTTTGGAAATATTAGATGCCAAAAACAAGAACGATGTAATTGATTTAACTAAAGACTGAAATTGTTTAAAGTTTTGTCTGTAATGATCATTAGCATAAATACTCGAGAAAATAAATGAATCTTCGTTATAATATTATAATCATGACTTTACTCTTGGAATATTGTAATGCAATATACCCATATTGTATTTCTTTTAAGTACTGAGTCGCTCTAAACGACTCGTATACAATTTCAAGAATTTTATTTATATTTTCCGAGAAAAAACCTCTGGGACCGTGACTCTAAATATGTTTATAAAACTATTGGATTTAACGTTTTAGAACTAATTAACTATCCTACATGCAAATTATGGATAAGAAGTTAAAAAACAAGGTTTAGAAATTCTGGCGTTTAAAGAAAAAAATATCAGCCCTAAACCGCAAACAGTCAAAATCTAATCGTGTTAACGAGAAAAATATGAAAGTGAATATATTTGAACCATCAATCTTAGCCAAGTGATTAATGATAATGACGCGGCACGGGGAGGTCTGGATGACGAGTGTTTATGAGACGAACTGGCAGGTGTCGTGGTGGAGAACGTATTATCGTTATAAGTGCCATAGATCATGCAGGGAACATGGCTCGCGGTACGGCTACAATAGGCGAAATTAGGACAAATCTGTACGTACACCTCGTGTACTAACTAGAGTGACTATAGATCTTTGTAACATTAAAGAGCTGAAGGAATATAAATTTACTAGGTTCTGCCCGCGGCTTCGCCCGCGTGGATGTCGGAAATTATCCCATGGGAACGTTCTACCAGGATAAAAAGTATGTCCTTACCCAGGATGCCATCTATCTCTTTGCCAAATCAGAAGTTCAGTGGTTTATGTGTGTTTAAGTTCAAATCCTCCCCATAAAAATCGAATTACCCCTTTTTGCCCCGTCCAGGGTCAATTTTCGACAACTTTACATACTTATTATTAATTACTTTGAGTCAAAAGTATTAATACTGAGTTTCGATATAATCGGACCGCACATTCTAATTCTTCCAAACAAACTTCAACACCCCTATTACCCCCTTTTGAGAGGTAGTTTTGAAAAACTAATGATGATCAACTTTATTGCTTACTTAGGCGAGTATTCATGCCAATTTTCAAGTTTATTAACTTAACGAATAAGATTTTTCATATAAACTGTATCCCCGCTTTTGACCCCTACAGGGGTGGAATTTTGTAAAATCGTTTGGGATGTGTTCATAACTTGACTCAAAAATTATTTATACCAATTTTCGAGTTAATCAAGCCACGCCGTAAAATCCTCCCTTGTAAAATTGACTACCCATTTTCAGCCTGTCAGGGTTAGATTTTCGAAAAACCCTGATACCATTATTCTTTACTTTCAATTTTAGGTATAAATACTGAGCTTCGGGTAAATAGGACCGCACGCTAAAATTCTTCCATACAAACTTTGAAACCCCCCAATTCCCTTTTAGGGGGTAGTTTATAAATACAAAAATGACCAACTCCATAATTTACTTAGATAAGTATTCGTGCCAAGTATCAAGTTTATTAACTCAAGGAATAAGCTTTTTCATACAAACAAAATCCCCCCATTTCACCCTCTTAGGGGTGGAATTTCGAAAAACCCTTTCTTTGTGGATACCTACTCTTCACGAAGAATACACCCTCTAAATTTTATGTCTCTATGGCCAGTGGTTTAGGCTGTGCGTTGATGTATCAGTCAGTCAGGACTTTGAATTTTATATAATAATATATAGATTTAACTTAAGTAAAGTCAGAAACAAATATTCTTAAGCAAATTGACGACTAACTAAAATTTTCCGTATATTCTGTCATTCTTTGACAGTACCATGCGACCACGGCTATAGACCATTTTGTACCTGTCTTGTGTCTGAAAAAATTTCTAGTTTCGTACTTTTTAGATCACTAATTTTATTTTTCCGTAGTCGGGTTACAGGTCTTTAAACTAAATTTTTTATAGTTATTATATTGTTAAATATAGCTCATTAACAGCACAATGGTACTAAGAAACAATCTTATGACAAAGCTGACATTTTTCAGAACGCAACATAGTCATTACTTACTTAACTTAACAATAACATAAAAGACGAGAAACTTCAAAAGCCCAATTCTCCAAGTTTCACACTTAAAACAGGTACTAATAACTTGTTCAAATTAAGAGATTTCACTTAGATCTGTTGAACGCATAATTGAAGTCTGCAGGAGAGTTTTAACGGTCGGTAATTAGATAAATTTGTATATCCGCACGCCCTCTGTCGTCGACCGCAGCTAACAAAAATTTACGGAGCGTTCTGAATTTTATCTGCATGTTAATTGGTCTGGACGGTTTTGGGTATTGCAGTGGTTTGTGAAGAGTTATGAAGTGAAGTGGACCTTAGTTACGGCACGTTATGGCTACCGCAGCATCTGCCCCCCATGTTACTGCATCTCGCATGATCTCTATAATTATTATCAACAAAACGCGGTAACGATTTCCTTAAAATCTGTTGGAAAAAGAATGGTATTTAATTATGATCAATTGATCAGATAGAGAAAACAAATTAAAAAGCGTTTATTCGTGGTGACAGCCTATGTTTTACAAACAAATTTTAAAGTAGTCTCTGTGTAGTGGCTTCATTCATTCTGTTGCTAATAGTGAAAAAAATATAATCTTTCTAGTCAAATTAAATCTTTTACAATACCCTTTTTTAATCGACGTATAACTTTAACAACAATACATCTCCCAGCTCCCACTACCATAGCGACACATTCACACGACAAAACAAAAGTCTTTCCAAACCACTATCCCAAATCTGCATACACCAACCTACTTAAATGAAAATAACGCTAACCATTTTATCATTAAGAAAGTTAAAAACCCTTTAGAGTTAATAAAGTAAAACAAACAGACAGACAATGTAAACGTAGGTGCGATTGCGGCTCGCGCTTGAAAGCAATTCCTTGTCCCACTGAGTGGCGCAAAGAAGCAATTAAGATGAGAAAACGCTTGTACACGCCCTGCGCTGTGCTCGCCTTAACCTGCGGCCATGATAGCGTTCTTGGGAAAGAATGCATGCGCTTTTATATATATTTTCTTTGACCAAGTTAGAAGGAAGTTGAGAATAGATTTGAGCATTGTTGATTCAAGTCACCTTTGAACTGCACACATTTCGAAATATTAAATTGTTTTGTTCAATAACGTGGGATTCCATTTGTTCACATTTCCAAACCTTAGGGTTTTTGTAGGAACGAAAAATCTTGCAGCAGTAAAGTTACCGAATCAGTGATATTTCACTCTTGAAATTACAATCCACTTGTCGTTAACCAAGCTCATTCATTTCATAAAACCTATAGAACAAATTACCAGTCTTAGTATTTTCTTTTCAATCTCATACCATAGGAACTATACCTTACATTCCCAAACTCGCGACAATGGCCCATAAAATCCTGACTTTCACGTGTAACTCAGCTTTACGTAAATGCGTGCATCCATTATGCTGTACAAAGATGTCATACCTTCGCGAGAGCTGGCTGCGACCACTCGTTCTAAGTGGTGACATGCTGAGGAACCGGGGCCTCGTCTTACTTACTGTGAGTCGCTTTTTTATTGTTTTCAAAGGGTTTTCTTTGGTGGAAAGCTTAAGTTTCCTTTCAAACAATTTTTTTTGTTGTAGGGTTTCTCGTGTCTGTTCTTAATAGTGTTGATTTGAATGTTTAGGTACTTTGCTGATAAACTAGTGATTGATAGTTAGCAATTAAAACCCATGTTTTCGGTTTTAGAGGAAAACATAGCAAAACAGTCAATATATATTTTACTGTTAGGTATGTTTTTTTTCAATTTTTTTTCAGATTATTTAAATATAAAAGCATTATGCTAACAAATGAATTTTATTTCCAGATCTTCAATTCCATCTATCAAATATCAACAGAACAAATAATTACCACCAATGGCTGGATACCAATGTCGCACAATGATATTTACAATCAAATTAGAAGAGTTTCAACGGAATATCCTGTTTACCTTACTAAGAACCCTTCCATGGATTATGATAATAATTTAGTGCAAAGACAAATAAATACCAAAAAAGACTTCAGAGATTTCAAAGAAAGTTTTGAAGTACTGAATGAAAAGCCATTTGATACTGTCACAGTTGCAGATGAAGCAGGCAACAGCGATCAAGCACGAGTGAACAGTAGGGAAAACACAAGAAAAGCTAAAAAGGTATGGAATAATGATATTGATGTTAGTGACGATATTATTCTAGACCTACATGAAATTGATTCAAACACCAGTGTGACAAATGAAGAAAATATTATTGAAAATGTTATAGTAGCTCCAGCAGCTGCTTCAAAAGCATACGAAGTAACTGAAGATGGTGATAAATCAACAGCAACAGAAAATAATAATTATACATCGGAAAATGAAGGATATCAATATAGCCCACCCACTGACGAAAACCAAAATCTAACATCTACATTCCACAAAATCCTGTCCAAATACAATATTAAAAGTGAAGATAAACTACAAAACTATAACTTGTCCCTTCAGCGTAAAGTTCAAAATCCAGCGACAAGTGCCTACCGGATTCCGTTGCCATACGGATATAACAATTTGAATCATTTGCCCGTAGACCCAATCCTCGCTGTTTTCCTATCAAACTATGGGTTCTATTTGCCAAGTTTTTACGGGATCAAGGCTAATTACAATAATTTGTACGGTTATCTTGCCTCTAACAACATTCATAACAACAAACCCTTCGGTTTGTACAAAGTTTTCTCTGATACTGATTCATGGAATTAGAGATACTTCATGTTTTTCTTTGATATTATTATTAGAATTATTACAATTAGTTTTGTTATTGTTAGAATTAGTTTTGATGTTTGTATGGTTTCAAAAACTATTAGGTATAGTAAGTTTAGGATGTTTTCATAAAGACAATATTCACCCCAATTTTGAGATCGAGGAATTGCTAAATCTGTAACTATTAAATGTATTTGCCTTTTTTTTTGCGTATGGGAAATCATCAAATGACCCCTCCCGCTCCACCCAGAGCGGGAGGGGTCATTTGATGTGAGTGTCAGACTCTTACTGACTAAAACCCACCCGTGTTTCTTCCTTAGCCCTTTATGTTCCAGGGCAGCGGTAACCCTTTCGGACGATCCCGCTACCCAAATGTATTTGCCTGAGGTTTCCTTTAATTTGCAACTAAAATTAGCTTATCAATTATTATTAATTAATATTCTTCACTTGACAATCAGATTTGAGAACGTATTTTTTTTAAATTTGAAAGTTAATAGTTAGATTAGTTCAAATAATGTGTAATATGGTATAAGCTAAGCTTCAAAGGCTTTACAACTTTTAATTACTAAAGATAACTCACCTAACAGTTAAGCCTTTAAAACCCTTCACCATTTAAGAATAACAAAAAATTGGCAAAAGGACATTTTTAAAAAGCAAACGAAGTACCGCATCAACTGCATAAAGAACGTCCAGTCAACAATGAACGCTATGTGCAAAATCTTAAGATTGTAATTAGATTGGGGGTGGGTTAAATAAAGGCTTGAAGCTTGGAGTTGTTCCAACAGCCACAGGCGTGACAGTTTCATAGCGCGTTGTGAAAAGTTGCCTTTGTACCGGAGCCAGTTTGCACCAGTTTTTATAATGCTTTTTACTAGTTAAACGTCCCGGATTTTGCTTCTGAGACTTTAAATCTTGTTAATTTTGGATTGTTTGTAAACTTTATACCGGGCACTTATTAAAGTTTAGTTCAGTTGTGACACATTTTTCGTTCGCTACTGCAGCCATGATGTTTGTTGTTATAATCGAAGACTTGGAATTGTCTTCTTTGTCATATAAATGTACAGTTTGATAGAAATTGTAAAATAACAATGAAAGCTGTTCAATTTTACGGCAAACTAGCAATTCTGTTGGCCCTTTTAAAGTTTTTGCGTTTGAATTTATTAGGTAAATTATTTTTATTTCATTACTCACAAAAACACTTCCCTACATACGTTCCTATTTCAAAACACAATTTCAACTAAGGGAACATCTCATCAAGCTACATTATTTATTTTCCACACCAACTCCTCGCGAGGAAAACGGAACAAGACTTCATCAGCCCATGTCGATCGTTCTTCGCAATCAGTTCTCATACATTCTTATAAACATACATACATAAATGTTCCGCATCGAATCCTCGAATTGAGCTTCAATAAAATTGTATGTTATATGTAAGTTAATATATATATATATTTATTTATTATCGCATCAACACTATCATTACAGGAATTTCCTAATCCAATAGTGTGGCCATAATTACAGTTTCTTATTGTAATTTCATTACGATCTGATATTGTCAACCTTTAAAATATGTATGGATATATCCAACTACACATAATGCGAATAGTGGTGTTGAACCCGTACAATCCAATTTTCGAATATGTACCTAAGTTATACTTCGGACATGTTTGAAACCAGTGTTGTTCATATCTGGTATTGGATACAACAGACTGTGACTGCATTTCGTTAAATTTTACATGAAACATATCGGATACATTGAAATTGGTTTGCAATTTTGCACGCAAATATATTTTTTATTTTTATTTTTTATTGTATTTATTTTCTTTATTCTGCTTTTAGTTTTTCTTTAGCTTTATCTATTACATTGCGAATCGGGTCTAAAATCTAAAGGTTACACAGGTACAGTTGCGTCCAACGCCCATGTCCTTAGTATAACTCAGGTCTTACAGACATTGGTCTACTTGGAGTGTGCTGTAACACTTGAACTACAAAAACCCTTGCTGCTACAACATACAAGCGTTGTCAATGTCAAATTCTAAACATGAACGTGCAGATCACTATACAAAAACAGCGTTGGAATCACTCCAAGCCAATAAAATGGCGTATGGCTCGATTTGTTACTTCATATGCGCGCACTGCACACGTTTAATATACGTATGTAGTTCGTATTCGTGACTCGGTATTCTTTGTTTGCAAGTTTATGCGAGATACTAGTAATGGCGGTGTTACAAACAATGGTTTTCAGTACCTACTCTTGTTCATAATTTTGTGACCGTAGGTCATGTAAAAAACTTGAAAGCCGCTCCACGACTTGTGGTATGGTCATGACGACCTGGGTAACGTGGGATGGATTGCTGGGAGATTAAGAAGAAGTGGGTTGGCATAATCCAGTTTAATTGATTTGATCATCGCATAGTTTAAAAATATTTCAACACTTTGCAAACTTAACCTTTGTTTTTTTTAACTTTTGTACCACATTAGATAGCTGATTAAATAAAGAGGTCTACCCCGTAATTTGTATGGTTAGTGCCATTCTAAATTTTTGAGATAACTTGTGATAAAAGCTTCGTGTACGTAGATAATTTTTGAAATTGGATTTATACTTCCTCCATTACTTTTTTTTTAAATTTGGTAACATTGAAAGATTTGTTTGGAGAAAAGTGATATTTAGTTTTCTCAAATCCCATTAACTTTCGCATGGGCTTTTTGGGGTGATTAACTCACTAAGCACTATCACCGTCCTGGAAGAAAAACGTCAAATTACAAATCATATGAGTACCTATACAGCGCGGAGCTTTAATGGCGACATTAATTTAACACACGTATACGGTTTCACGTTTTAGTTTTATGAATATATTTTAATCAAACATGAATATTTATTTATTTACTAACAATTCTCTAAAATTCTGCACTGGGGTCATTTGCCGGGGTCACGGATCATAACATCGCATCAATGTGATTAAAACAAATAACGTACAAAGAGAAGGTGAAATGAAGGAAAGAGAGAGAGCCCTATGTCGGCGAGCGGCGCAGGTGGAAGTTTTCAAGTTACGATTTTTTTTATGTTGTTATAATTTTTATGATTACTAGCCACTAGCCCTACCCGTGTGTTAAATTAATGTCGCCATTGTAGCGCCACGTGGTATGTTTACAATAATAATAATATTTTAAGTAAACCTCAGCCCCGCAAGCCGATCAGTTTGTATAAACTACATACTTACCACAAAAGCAGCACGTAGTTACTGTGCGTAGTGACCGGAAAAGTGTGAGATTTTCCGCCCGTCCGCGTCCACGCGCTGCGGACAAAGCTGCGAATGCGTTCCACTTCCGAGCCGACGCTGTAGCCCGCGATACTGTTCACGAGATAAGTTGCTGTAAACTACATTGCTGAGGCTTCTATTTATATGAAAATATCTGTTGTTTGTACAGACGTCTTGTTTTTAAGTAGGTACATACAGTGCAGGTATGACGATTCCACGTATGATTAACAGAGATAAACCTCTAACAAGATAACTTTTTTTTAAATACGATGAACGGTCATTTACGATACTTAGTTATTTACAAAATCAGTTAATTGATCTACCTAATTGTGTCAACAATAAACTTTTAACGTCGTTCTATCATATCTTATGCTGTTTGGGACCATCCACATATTGAAGAGGAAGTTGAGGTAAACCAATGTAGTACATTTCCAACAGTAATGCTTAAACTTATCCTGAAACAAGTGTTATTTAATGTAAATAAAAACAAAACAATTGCTGTAAACACACGTACTATAGAACTATCTTCAGTAACCCACCCACACACACCTAGGCAACATAAACTCCATGTTCTACTTCTTCGTGGTCTCCATACAACTTGTAACTGTATTGTGCTGGTCCCGCGTAATTCCAAGAAGCAATGTTTGTCTCCAATACGTAGTGGTTTATTCATTAGAGCTTCGTTGGAAACGCGCCCAATAAACTGCTGATAAAACTCCAACTGGACCAACCACACTTTGTTCTACGGAACCCAGGGCTGGTGGAAGTTATACACTGGGCGTGATTCTGTTGTAAGAATAAGAAGAATAAGTGAAATACATTCATAGTACAACGTACATGTAAGGAATGCCTTGCCGGAGTCTGTGACAGGTAAGTTTAACCTAGGTGACTTCAGTCGAGTGTGGATAGGCGATACTTCGACGCAAGCGTGCTCCATCGTCAACCACATAATCGCTCACCATCAGGTGCGAAAGTGATGAAACGGGAACCTATAAATAATAAAAGAAAAAGCTAACGAGTTATGTACCATTTTCAAGTAATTTTAAAATACAATCAATATGTTAAAACTAAAGGAAAAAAATACTATAATATATGTACACTAATCATGATGTTACACTCATATGAGTATTTCAACAAGTGAATTCTCAATTCTAACTAAACCAAAAGAAAACTGCGAGATATATACTGAAAGTTTCTCATTTGATTTTGTGTACCAAAGTAAGAAAGTGTACTATAGGTACATCTCTGGCTAACCCTGCCGGAACACATGCATGATGTTATGTTATGTAAGTAAGCTCGTATAAAGACAAATCTAAGTCACACAATAAATCGCTAGCATTCCTTTACTTGCACCGCTATAACAAACTTATTGCTTCTCCCGATGTGAAAACTTCAGATTTACTTCTTTTTATTTTGCGGCCAACTTGGTTTACCGACTATAATGAGCCTGATGAATCGTTTATACTTAGTGAAACTACTCAACTTAATCAATACTCGTTTGCAGGACGCACGTTTACTTGAACTTTCTGCTTTTAAGTAAACGAAAAAGTCGTCTACATTATCTCAAATGATTTTTGAAGAGTTAATTTTTTTCTCAGATATATGTTTAGAGAGATAGTATTATCGGTAAAATGCTGCAGTTTTTTCTTGAAATAGGTTATAGTTGAGACATTATCTAATTAAACTATTCGGCGTTTATATTGATTTGGTGGTACCCCGGCTCTATGGCAGGATTTGCTTACTAACAGAAATTCTTGTAAAATATGATCACGTTCTATAAACATAAGCATCATATTAGAAGTTATGAGTTTATTTCCAAATTTATTCAAAGAATAAAAAGGCAAAAGACAATAAATAGTCTGGCAACAGTACGTCATAATCTTGTGAATGTTAGATATTATTGTGATTGTGTACGCAGACCACGTAGCTTACATTCAGCAAGTCCTACCATTTGTCAAGCGTAATGTTGGCATTTAGGGAGCATATCATATGTGCAAGTTTAACTTAACTACGTATCAGACGGCAGGCTGGCATATTTTGTTACGTTTAGAATTCGTGGCGGTGAGAAAGAAATATATTAGCTTTGTCTACCTACTTTTGTGAAAATAACGATTCGCTTTACTACGCACGATTATAACGTATGTTATACTTACTCCGCAGTTTTAACGTCTGTTATGTAAATCAAGGGGGGGAAATAGAAAATCGATCATCATATATGGAGTACATACATACACGATTACTTAAGCGAGTCATAATCATCTGTTTTTACAATAATGTTGGTGTGTTTATACCGATCGATTGATCAAACCTTGAACGAATTTACATGAGTTGTAATAGTCTGTTACTAAAGTTAAATTCTTCAGAAAATGATCTTACGTATTTTAAGCAACTTTAAAGTAAAGCTATTTAGTACTAGACACCAGAATAACATACACACATTACGTAGTAAAGGATTGCCACTTGAACCGCGTGTCCCGAGCGCGGCGGTCCGGAAAATGTAGTTTGCGCTCCGCTTTTTGCGCTTTTTTCGCTCCCGACCTGAGCACAACTAGCGATGGTTTGGAGTGATGCCATGTACGATAAAAATCACAATTTTAGTGTAAAATGGATGGCCACATTCTGTCAGAGTGTTAATTTGTTTAGTCATTCATGATTGTTACACGATCGTTAATTGAGAGGTTGCTAAGCCCTTATATAATTATTATTTATTATTATGATACATAGGCACTCATACAATACTTTTATAAGTCGTCTAGTTTGTCTCTCGCTTCGTTGTTTTGGTTTTGTTATGGGTACTACATCAGCATACTAAGTAAAGTACAATAATTCTTTAGACTTTATTATTTTCGATTGAATCAATAGTAAGAACATCTATCTGTTTCAAAATTATTATTAGCAGCAAGTGTCTGCTACATTCCTGATGGCGTTTTAAAATAACTTGATCTTGCACCCTATTTTTAATTGATCAAAGCTTACATTTAGAATTACTCGTACTTTTTTATTCAAAGCCCCCATTTTATATTTCTTACAAGCCGTAATCTCTTGTACCTTCGTGTTTTACATCTACCCAACTTTAATATTTCCCTAATAAATATTCAATGGGGATTTTTCATTAAGATTTTTTTGTATCATTAGCAAGGTTTATTATTTAGAGAGGAGGGTCGAAAGACCTCTCAGAGGGTCGGCTAAGTTCACTCATAAAATTTAAATTTAACGCTAATACTTTTCTTATTTGGACTTGTTCTCATCGTAAACATTGGGCGATGCATAATTTAGGACTTCCGGACGGTTGTTGTAATTTTTATTTTATTCTCATTTCTTTTTTTATTTCGCGGGTTTTATTATCATGGCTTAGTTTGCATCGGTAAACACCATTTTGAAGTAGGTTCTGAGAGAATTGTACGTTTATGTAACATCTCCGTAACAATATTCTGACAACTAATAGAATATAACTGTAACTACCTACTAGCTAGGCCAGTCTGTCTAACCGCAAAAAACAATATCAATACTTCGTTACTCGAAGATAGTAACAGCGAGAAATTGTTCATTAAACCTTATAAGCTTACTACTATAACTACAACTCGCGAAATCATTATTTATTAATTGATGACAACCATCATTGCAGGGACTGTTAGCATTCGATAAACTCAGGGAAATTAATTGCTAAGAAAATTGACTACCAACTTAAATTGTCCGTATATTAAAAATCACAGCCGTCATTCATTGACAGTTGCATGAAATGGCTATAACACGGCGAATTGGCGTAAGGTGTCAATTTGCATAACAATCAACTTTTCTGACTGTACATCCAAAACAAAAACAAACCATTGAAGAAGCTCCAAGCAAATTCAAAAAAAACGAAAAAGTTAAGAAGTACCAACACAAGAGCCTTGCAGGCACTGGAACAATAATCGTTGAGTATTCACTGGTTACTTTATTGCCGCTCTCCCTCAAGTGACATTTGCGAGAGTGCCTCGGATTATGCGCGACTACCCTCCGCGGCTCTTAACGATCTAACTCTAAACAGATTTATTTTATACACTAAATAAAATGTGTTCTTTACTTTTTTATTGCTTCTTGTGCAGTTGGTGAAGATATTTTATAAGATTTGTAAAAGGCAATATTTTTTTAGGGATGTTGGGGACATGATGGCTGCTACTTTCTTAGGATTGTTAAGTGTCTTGATAAAAAATAGAGTTATAAAGTAGTGATAAAGTTTAAGTATAATTAACTAATTGTTTATCAAGCTAGACGTCGTGTTCAGTTTCCTACCTTCCTGCAGCCAAAACTTGTAAAGTATTCTCAACTGAAAACATTTAATTTTATGAACATAACCATAATCTGTTTAACAAAACTGAATTTAAAATTCGCAAAGAGCCGACAACGAAACGGAACTATTTTCCCAAGTTACAGTTTAATTCACTTACTCACAAGTTTCCTTCACTACAGACTCCCTAATATACTTATTGACTTAATAAAGCAGAAGTAGAGTCTAAGTAAGTTAAGATAATGTCATCTGATGCCGAGATGCCATTACCAAGCCGGCTGGTTCGCACTCAATCGACTAATTAGTAAATTAATTACTAAGGCGACAGATATTAGCTGGTAACGGCAGCTCTTAAATGACATCCATTTGCTAAAGTGCTTCGGATTACTCCGAGGTGACTCTGGGCTGCTTCTGACAGTATCTGGGAAGATGCAAAACGCTGCAAAGCTGTCTGGTGACTGTTAAAACTATTATGGTTATTTCCTCTCTAGTTGGTTTTAGTAGCATTTAGTGAGGCACTAATAGGTGCTCTTAGTTTGGTTTTATAATCTTAGTTTAGATTCTACGTACATGTGAATAGGACTTAATATAAAAAGCAGCCAAGTGCAAGACGGACACGCACAAGACGGGTTCCGTACAACAAGGCAAAAACGCCTGAGTATACACCCTTCTTGTATGTAAAATTTATAAAAATCAAAGGGGGCCTTTGATTTTTATAATTTTTTGGTATAGAAAAATAGAAATACATAAGTACTCTGTGAATATTTCAACTGTCTACCTATTACGGTTCATGAGATATAGCCTGCTGACAGACAGACGGACGGACGGATAGCAGAGGCTTAGTAATAGGTCCTGTGGGCACCCTTTAGGTATGGAACCCTAAAAACCATACTTAACTGTTACTGATAAAAATGCTGTTAAAGGAATCATGTTTTACTTACGAAACATATTTCTTCGTCTTTTCTCCCGCTATTCGTTTCATCCAGGAACCAATGATAGTATAGGTATTATATCGTATGTGAGTACCTTTGTACTCAAATTATAATTATGTCATAAATCCCTATTATTTTACTGTGTGTATATAAATAATAAAATAAAATAGTAAATTAGTGTTCGTTGAACTCACACACTCGTGCACCATGCACATCTGAAATATGTAAAATATTTATTATTTATTCGTTAATTTTATACAGTATACTGCAGTCATGGTCATCTCCATCGTCCTGCCCTTATTCCAATGTATCTAAGGTCAGCGTATCATATATTCTTACATACGACGGCACGGTTGGCGCAGTGGTTAAGCGATTGACTGCTGCGCTGCGTGTCGCGGGTTCGATTCCCGCACGGAACAAATATTTGTATGACCTACATGTATTTGTTCCGAGTCTGGGTGTTTTTCTATCTATAATATGTATGTATTTACAAAAAAAAATTGTATATAAGTAGTTTATCAGCCATCTTGTTACCATAACACAAGCATTAGGTTGCTTAGCTTGGAACAAAATGGTGCTGTGTGAAATGTCCAGGGATTTATTTATTTATTTATTTATATATTTCTATGCCGTATAATCTTAGTAGTCACCCCCTTTCTTGGAACAAATTCTACTGGTTTAACAGAAAACTGAATATTCCAACTGTTTTTATAATCTGACGGTTCACTTCACTGCACGTTGCTGTAGATTTAACAAGTTTTGAAGGGAATTTATAATCTCTTTGAATCAGCATTTCTAGAGAATGTGAAATAATGCTGTAACTTTAAGGTGCATCCAGACAGTAAGAGGCATGCGCCGCAAATGTATTGATAAGTCTGTTTGATGATTTAGCCTATGGCATGCGTCACATGCGTGGCTTACCATTCGAAGCTCATGCCTCGCACTCTACGTCCAGAGAGTGCGAGGCATGAGCTTCAGATTGTTAAATGTATCATCACCATGTATGCATCAGTGGCAGTGTGATTAGACTACAACACTCTGCGAAGGTTCTTACTAAATCCACTCTTTATCGACATGAATGTGGTTTATAGCTTGTTCGTCACCCGAAATAAGAAGAAACAATAGAAACGAGTGAGTTAAGAAAATCATTACCATAGGTATTTTATCCTTCTATTTCCTGATGTTATTAGGTTTAGTCCATGTTCGACCCCCACAGTTTCTACCCTCGACCATGATTGCATCACTAGTGAGGGTAGGTATGTTTACTGGCTGCACTCTGCTACTGAATGTCAGTGGTATCGGCAGCCTCAGCAGAATTCTGTCGTAAGCTATCAGTGCCTCCTGTGTCCCAGTCGTGTAGCATAATCAGCCTATAACGTTCCCACTACTGGGACACAGGCCTCCTCTCTGTGAGGGGCATGGGCCGAAATCCACCACGCGGGCCCAGTGCGGGTTGGTAGATGTCCCATGAGTTCAATTTTTGGTTCTTGTTTCCTCTCAATCGTGTAATTAAGATGAATTTCATTTTCATTGTATCATAGACGAATGCTATTGTCCAATCCATCTCCTCCTACGAAGACCAGTTTTCTCGCAATACTGGAATAAATTCAAGCAATAAATCTCAAGCTAAAATCACATTTAAATTTAATTATACGCTCTGGTGTACCATTACAGGGAATAGATTGATACAATTTCTAATAAATCAGTCAAATGATTGAGACATTACTTCTAAAGGCAATTATACTGACAGAGTATAGGCTAAAAGCTATGAAGCAACTAGTTTCCGCCAGATAACTATTCCTAATTGTACAGGAAGCACTTAGAGCATTGGGAGATGCTGACGTCACAATAAATCGGTTCACTGAGGCATTGTGATGTTGTTACTGGCGTTTGGATCTGCTACCTACCAAATTGATAAAACACATTTTTAGTGTTCTTTGTAGGTACACTAATTATTGCGTTTGTGTCGTGAGCGAGGGTAAATAAAAGTTGTTGTTTACTACTCACGGTTATAATGCACAAACACATATCACATAAACGTTCACAGAAGAAAGGCACATAGATTGGTACGCACAAGGATAGTTATACACGAAGAAGAAAGTTTATATTATCGTTAACAGTATAACAGTTTGCACACTAGATATACAGTGACACTTCGATGACACTGAACGGTTACGGTGGTAAAATAACACTACTGGGATTATTTAGAGTTGCGCAGGCTTCGCGTCGCGATAGCGAGATCGGACTAGCGGTCAAGCAAGGTGAACGAACGCGCGCTGCGTGGCGCGACCCCACTCATGCGCCTCGACTACGTCAGCGCGTCGTCATCGCGTGACGTAGACGAGCGCGCTTCCACTGTACCTGTATGGTATTGTTGTGGACGACGGTGAATTATTATAAACTATATTAGAATATTAAAAGTGTATATATCGTGATCTGTAGATATGTGTATAATGTATATGTTGAGATTGCTTAGTGTAAGATACATGTTAAGGATCGCTACATCACTCCCCTCCAGAGACCGTCCTACGGGCGATAATAATCTGGAAATCGAACCCTTCGACCAGACCTGGTAGTTCTGACAGGAGTGTCCGTGGGCAGTATTTCCTCTTCTTGAACATCCTGGTCGGCTGGTGGAGTGTCTGCCAGTATGTAGGCGGGTTTGAGGCGGTCCACGGAAACTTTTACCTTTTTACCTTTTAGTAGTATTGTAAATGTTTTGTCGCCTTTTTGAACTACTTCATGGGGACCGGTATATGCTGGTTGCAATGAACCTCGAAGCGCATCGTCCCTGAGGAATATGTGACTCGAGGTAGTGAGGTCCCTATGGACAAATATTTTGTCCCTGGAATGGCGTGCAGCTGGAGTGGGCTGCAATTTTGCGGCAAACGAGCGTAAGCGAGTGGTGAACTCCGAGATGTCGGTGGTGCCGGTGTCACCGGGAATGAAAAATTCTCCCGGAAGTCGCAATGGCTCACCGTATAGGAGTTCCGCAGAAGAAGTTTGAAGATCCTCTTTAAAAGCGCTCCGGACACCCAGTAGAACCAAGGGCAGAGATTCTGTCCAGTTATGGTCAGCGTGGCACATTATCGCCGTTTTGAGTTGCCTGTGGAATCGTTCCACTAGGCCGTTGCATGCTGGGTGGTAGGCTGTGGTCTTCCGGTGTTTGAACCCGACTATTTTGGCTAAATATTGGAACAGTGCGGATTCAAATTGCCGTCCTCTGTCTGTGACAATATCCGTTGGGCAACCGAAGCGTGAGATCCAATTGGTCAGCAACGCTTTACCGACTGTCTCAGCTGTAATGTCTGCAATCGGTACCACTTCTGGCCACCTAGTGAAACGATCCACGGCCGTCAAGCAGTACCGGTACCCCTGTGATGGAGGAAGTGGACCTATTAGGTCAATGTGCACAAAGGCAAATCTAGCACGGGGTAATTCGAATGTGCCCAATGGTGATGACACATGGCGATTGACCTTTGTGCGTTGACAGCTGAGACACGTTCGTGACCATTGTCGACAGTCCTTGCGGACTCCAGGCCAAACGTATCGCTGTGCAATTAGTTTTGCGGACGTGTTTGCTCCTGGATGGCTGAGGCTATGAAGGCTCTCAAATATTTGCCGTCGTAATGGTTTGGTCACGAATGGTCTGGGAGTGGCTGTACTCACATCACAGAGTAACTCGACGGGACTGCCGTCGATTTTGAGCCTCTTTAGTTGAAGAGATGTTTCTGACTGTTGAAGTTGCAACAGTTCCGGGTCTGAAGCTTGGGATTTTGCGAGAACCTCATAATCCACTGGGGTTTGCAGTTCACTGACACGGGACAATGTGTCGGCGACGATATTGTCCTTGCCCGAAATATGCTGAATGTCAGTGGTGAACTGCGAAATAAAGTCAAGGTGTCTATACTGACGCGGAGCACAGTTGTGCTTTCGCTCATGGAAAGCGTACATCAATGGCTTATGGTCAGTATAGACAGTGAAGTGTCTCGCTTCCAACATATGGCGGAAGTATTTTATGCCTTCATAGATCGCAAGTAGCTCACGATCGTATGGCGAGTACTTCTGCTGAGCGGGGCTCAACTTGCGTGAAAAGAAGGCAAGCGGTTGCCACTGCTCGTCCCTGAACTGTTGCAAAACTGCACCCATTGCCAGATCAGACGCATCTGTAACTAGGGCGAGCTTCGCTTGGTAGTCAGGGTGTGCAAGCAATACAGCCTTGCAGAGGCTGTCTTTGCACATATTAAAGGCGGTGAGCGCCTCGTCTGTTATTTCCACGGGATGTTGACCTTTTACTGAGCCAGTCAGCAGGGCGTTAAGGGGACCTTGAATCTTTGCTGCTTTAGGTATAAACCGCCTATAAAAGTTCAACATCCCTAAGAAACGCCTCAGTTCCCTGACCGTTTTTGGCGTAGGGAAGTCCTTGATGGCTTCCACCTTCGACTCCAAGGGTCTGGTTCCAGCTGCAGAGATGCGGTAACCTAAAAAAGTGACTTCGTCTGCTCCGAACACACACTTCGAGGTGTTGATGACCATGCCATATTTCTGCATCCTGGTGAAGAGCTGGTGCAGGTGATCCTCGTGCTGCTCCTGGTCTTTCGAGAAGATAAGGAAATCGTCGAGATAGCAATAGCAGAAGTCGAGGCCGCGCGTCATTTCATCGACAAATCTCTGAAATGTTTGACCTGCGTTCCTTAGACCGAAGGTCATGTAAGGAAATTCGTACAGGCCAAACGGAGTTGTTATCGCCGTCTTCTGGATGTCGTCCTCACTGACTGGTATCTGGTTATATGCCTTAACCAGGTCAATAGTTGAGAAGACCTTGCAACCAGCTATGCTGTGGGTAAGGTCGTGGACATGTTTAATTGGATACCTGTCGGGTATAGTCCTGGCGTTAAGCAGCCTGTAGTCACCACAGGGTCGCCAGCTGTTGTCCTTCTTCGGTGCTAAATGAAGGGGTGAAGACCAAGGGCTTTCAGAAGGTCGAGCAGTGCCGTTGCTAAGCATGATCTCAAATTCTTGCTTAGCGATCTGCAGTTTGTCTGGAGCTAGCCTGCGAGGGGAACAAGAGATGGGCGGGCCGGGTGTGGTGCGTATGTGGTGTACTGTGTGGTGTGTGGTTTTTCGGTGTGTGCCAGCGGGTCGCGTGATCTCGGGGTACTTATTAAGTATTAAGTGATACCTGGAATCACCAACTGAGACCTTCACTGAACACGTCGCTGAAGCCTTTGCAACGGAAGCTGTGACAAACATTGAGGTGGTTTTGTCCACCAAACGTTGATTTCTGATGTCAACAAGCAAATCGTAAAAGCTTAAAAAATCTACACCAATGATTGGCTTGGTGACATCAGCTACAATAAAACGCCATGGGAAGTTACGGCGCAAACTTAAGTCTAAGTTTAGCTGAAGATAGCCGTAAGTGTCAATAATAGACCCGTTAGCGGCCGACAATTGATAGTTCGACTTGACACGCTGTTCACGTAGAACATGACGCGGAAACACACACAAATCACTACCAGTGTCCACTAAAAACTGTGTCCTCGATGTTCGGTCCGTGACGAAGAGGCGACCTGTGGTCGTCGGACAGTCGTCAGCCGCCATTACCGACTGCCTTTGGAGTTTCCCGACTTGTCGTAGTCGCATGGCTTAACGCATTTGTGAGCGTTGGCCCCATACTTGGCGTGGTAAAAGCAGAACGGTTGCTTCTGGTGGCTAGACTCTGACCGCTGTCTGGAACGACGACGATGTTGATGGTTCGAACGCGATTGCGAACGAGGTCTCCTACTCAGCTGCGTTGTCAGGTTCTTCACGGCCTTCTTTAGTTCGGCGATCTCATTCGCCATCTCATGCATGCTAGGGCCCGTCGTCGATGTTGCGGCGACTTGGCATGGGGTCACGATGTCCTGGACTCTGTCCGCCAGGTCTGCAAGTCCTTCCAGAGAAGTATGTGGTTGTGAAGCCAGAAGGGTCTGGACGTTGCTTGGCAGACGACTGCTCCATATTGTCCGGAGAAAGTCCTCTGGGACATTCGGTCCGGCCAAACTTTGGAGATGTCGCAGGAACTGTGAAGGCTTGCGATCTCCGAGCTCTTCATGTAAGAGAAGCTGCTTCACTCGCTTCTCATGTGAAGCAGTAAGCCTCTTAATGAGTTCGTGTTTGAGCTTCTCATATTTGTTCTGCTCTGGCGGGTTGAGAAAAATATCCCGTACTTGTTTGGAGTATTGGTGTTCCAAGTTGCCGATCACGTGATTAAACTTCGTCGCGTCGCTGGTGATGTTCGCGTTCGCGAACTGAGCCTCCACTTGTGCGAACCAAACCTCTGGGTCATCCGGCCAAAATGGTGGTATACGTACCGCAACACGGCAAATGCCGGATGGCTCGTCAATGGACACGCACTTTGCACGTCGAGGTTGCTGACGCGAACGGATGGATCCGAACGATTTTGCAGAGTCACTGCTATCACTCATCGTGCCACTGTGATTTTCTTTCGTCTTTCTAACTATCGAATAGCCTTTTTAGGGCACACGTTGTTATCGAGCCTTTCTGGCGTGTTATAGGCGGGGTCACCAATTTAGTGTTCTTTGTAGGTACACTAATTATTGCGTTTGTGTCGTGAGCGAGGGTAAATAAAAGTTGTTGTTTACTACTCACGGTTATAATGCACAAACACATATCACATAAACGTTCACAGAAGAAAGGCACATAGATTGGTACGCACAAGGATAGTTATACACGAAGAAGAAAGTTTATATTATCGTTAACAGTATAACAGTTTGCACACTAGATATACAGTGACACTTCGATGACACTGAACGGTTACGGTGGTAAAATAACACTACTGGGATTATTTAGAGTTGCGCAGGCTTCGCGTCGCGATAGCGAGATCGGACTAGCGGTCAAGCAAGGTGAACGAACGCGCGCTGCGTGGCGCGACCCCACTCATGCGCCTCGACTACGTCAGCGCGTCGTCATCGCGTGACGTAGACGAGCGCGCTTCCACTGTACCTGTATGGTATTGTTGTGGACGACGGTGAATTATTATAAACTATATTAGAATATTAAAAGTGTATATATCGTGATCTGTAGATATGTGTATAATGTATATGTTGAGATTGCTTAGTGTAAGATACATGTTAAGGATCGCTACACATTCGTTCTAGAGATTGATAAAGACAGCAACAAAGATTACTAAATAAGTCTATAATAGCTAACAGCAATTTTAATTAGGATTTATTAGAAATTGAAACCAAAAACTAGATAATGCATATTTATTTTATTTCTTATTTTTTTTTGTATGTTATGCTGCACCAGTGGACGCCGGCATCGACCACTGTTGCTGAAAACTAGCGTTGGAGGTCTAACATAGGGTTTTCATTTTATGCTGTGCGATGGCCGTTTTACGTGGATTATGTGACGCATATTTTCCCCGAAATTGTTCTGTTTTTGTGTTCTTTCTCTGCGTCATATTTGCCGCAAGTAAACGTATCTTCTTTCTTTCTTTTCTTCTAATTCAGTAAGATACTAGGTACTCACGATGTGACGCTGTCATCACAGTGAGCTGAATCTATAAGTAGCTGTGTTTTTGAGAAAAAGGTTTTACAGGGGTAATTTCTTTACTGGAGAATCTGAAAATGTATAACATATTGTGAAAATGTATTAACAGTTGATGAACAAACAGTAAAGAACTCCAGGTGGTCTATTCTGTAAAAATGTCACCGTAAAAACTACGGTCAAGTTAGATTAAAGTGAGCTGTCAATCCGCTTGATGCTAGGGATTGACACTATTGATATTTCACTCATCAGGATTCACAAGGGATTCAGAAGATTCAGGAAGGAAGGGATTTGATCGGCTGATTAAATCCCTTTCCAGCTAGTAATAGTCAGACATTTTTATCATAAGTAAAAGAAAACAAATAAATGAACATAAAATGTAGCATCTTCAACACCAGCCACGACTTAAAAAACGATTAATATAAGTTTGATATTTATTTTAGAAAGTATAAAATTATTTTCTTGTTACACAACAACTTATAAAGCCTTACTAACAAAATATCGTTACAATAGATGCTATAGTAGAACCCCAGTACAGAGACACAATACACCAGCTCACCTACTCATAGGTATCGCGGTACCTAGTCAATTAGCAGCTAGTCCAGGCCACAATAACTCACAATTGGACTAGATTAATGCCAGCACTCTGGCTGTCGTTACAGGAATTACAAGCGCCATTAACATGCCATAAATTCATATTAAAACAACGTACATTTTGATTTACATGTAGTTTTGCAACGACCGAAATTCGCGTGGGTGGAACTGGGATAAGATTCTGATGTAAATATTCGTTGAATTCGTTATTTTATGTTGGTTTTCTTGATACGGTTATTACTATTAATATAATACAAACCGCTTTTTGTTGTTACTAATCAAAAGCGGTTTGATACTGTTATCGATTATTGTTCTTAATAGCTGGAAAGCCTTTTTTAGTTCGTAACTAAGAATCATTTGCAAGTAGCTCTTCGCAATCGTAGGATTATTTCACATAACATAACATCACAAATAACAACAACGCATGGTACCAAATTTAACATATTGGAATATCCAATTACAATATATGTTGAGCAATTTCAATCCCAAACACAGAACCCATTAAAAAAGTAATTCAATGAAACGCTTTCAGTATTCAATTCAAGCTTGTCCAACAAATTCTGCTAACTTTTCACTATCACCCAAATCACAGACACATTTCACCAAAACGAACAATCACCTATTTCAGCCTCACATGCATACCTACCAGTCACAGTACTACAGGTGTCCGCCGTGCTCACCAGACCATCTAATGCCGATTAACCGGGATCCGTTTTTTCTCATTTTAAATCGGATCGGTTCGAGCTTGCTCTCTGGCGTTTGTAACTCATTATCCGTGTCTCCTGTCCCTCCCCTAAAAGTGCTTAATTGAATTTTTGAATGAAGCTTGTTAGATTCTGTGCCTTTTTGGCCTTTCCGTGTTCGTGTTGCTTTTTGTGTGATTTTCGAAATGCCTTTGAAGATTACTTTTATTTGAATCTGTTGCTTTTCTTGCTCTAATTTGTTTCAATTTTTGAAATAAAATTATGCATTCTGTAAATAGCATATAGAAATCACTTTATCACGTCATATAAAAAATGGTGTGGGGGTCGGGGTAGTCCTGGCAGGAACGAAGTTCAAAAAGAAAATCCATTAAACATTTTTGCAGCCACCATCTTGGATTTTTATTTTGACCTCACTAACGGCTTCAGCACCTTCAAAAACCATGAAAACTATCTTTCCCTCTCTCTCTCTCTGACTTTATTATATGTAATAAAAAGTCGCCCACGAACTTAAAACGCTTTTCCCGTGCGTGACGATTGAAACCAGTTTACTCCTACCGCAAGCTCCGTTAAAGAACTTCGTTCCAATAAATAAGCAAGATGGAGTCGACATTTCCTATCTGACTTCCCCTACACCACCTGGGTCACCCTCTCGTGCTTGACTGATGGTTTAAAATTGGCCCATAATTTTGGTCACTACCAGAAGAATATTGTTATAATATATATTGCTATATACGAGTATAGCCATAATCTAGATGGAAACTTACTGACCAACTCAGTTGTACTCGTACTTTAAATTCCGACGAACGCTACTCTATTCACTGTTTTGCAATTCCTTGCCAACGGTTAGCCGGGATTTTGTGAAGATTTGCTTCCACTGTATATTGCCTGAAAAAATCTGATGGAAAATACTGCATTAAAATTTAGCAAGTCGTCTTAAACGTTGTTTAGAAAAATAGCAGCTGACGCACAAGCTTTTCAATCTACATAATTAAGAGCCGTTTAAACACATTGAAATGAATCTAAATGTTTTTTTAACGAGGGCAGTTTATCGACGGTAATTTATTTTTTGCATAATATAAACGTCTAAAGTATAATAACTATAAACCGAATGTGCAGTAAACTAAAGCTGTCAAGGAAATTATCATAATTATTCGTTATAATAAGTATGCAGTAATTTATATGGCCATCAAATTCATAAAACTTAAAGCAAAAACCTCATTTTCATTTAGCTGGTTTCCGTTTAATTGTCAATGAAGTTACAACCTCTGCTCGAACTTCAAGACTTGCGCAGTTAAACTTAACTCTTTAACTTTAAGATTTGCGGAATCCCCGGTCAACCACCCCGTTCGAGGTGCTGCCCCTTAATTAACACCATACTTAATTATATACATAAACCTTCGGAGATGTTTAGGAAATTAAACAAGTGTGTAATAAAATCTTGTTTCCCGTCGCGTTCCAGGTAACCCATAAATTACATGTACACCTCACGCTTTGTCAACGCAGGTGATTTTTAATATCAACTACATAGCTTAGTTCAGCATACATTGCTGTTTCAACATGTGAAGTCAATTTTCCGCCGTATATAAAACGAGCATTGGATGTAGTAATTAATGAAAGTGCCGTTTCACCTAAGTTTTCTGCGGAGATATTTGCCTCAAAACAAGGGTGACCCCACTGCGTATAAAACGGGGAAGGAATTTTAATTTACCCTTGTTAGAGGCATGTTTGGAGACAACCTGCACTGCGTGTCGCGTTACTACCGGTGTAATGTGCTACAATAATGTCTGGATCGCTGACGGCCTATTGTTAGTGGATCCGAGGATTTTTTTAACTTTGTTTCGTTTTAAACGTCGACTGTTTTTGAATGCGCTTTTTAAGTGATGAATGGCGGAGTGATAGAAGAATTCGAGGAATGGTCGTGTATCCCGCTCACAAATATAAAATATTTAGTTAAATAACATTGTTGTAATGGCTTGGTTCTATCTCAAGACTTAAAACCTAGTAACGCTTATTGTCTAATTCAGTTATATTCAATAAACTTCTGTGTTTAGTTGGTAGCTCACGCAAACTTTACGATGTGGATGCTAGCAAAATAATATTATCTTACTGCAATAAAAAACACCATCAATATCAGTCGATATCCGAATATCGCGGCCATCTCAAGAACGTTTTATCATCTCCACTTCCATATTTCACACCCAAATCCACAACCCACGATTGGGCCATCCTAAACGCACAGAGATTCACCTGTCGCCGTACCATTTATCACTTGCAAACACTATCAGGACAGAAAGGGGGATCCTTACACCGTCTTCTAGATTCGAAAGATTTATTCACAGCGGGGGAGATGAAAAATTCCTAGTCCCCTGACAGTTGGCAGAACTAATAGGACCCGTAGGTTAGCTTCAACATTTACATTTTCATCAGTGTCACCCCGGGACATTACTACATTAGCCGCCATGTAAAACAGGACTCAGAAAATACCCTTAATTGCTGGCGAGGCGATTGAAGAACAATTTATATGCAATATATATGCAAATTGTTTAGTTACTGCTTATTGTCATGGTAATCGAGCCGAAGATTTCTGATTTTATATGACATGAATGTTTACTGCGATCATAAAGGGTGGCTGGGTGCGGTTTGTTTAGTACTCTTGAAGATATTACGACGGCCACGAACCTTGAACTCGAGTGCGGAATGACTTCTAAGAATACAAGGATAGGTTTCCGATGAAAAGGATCATTAGTATTTATTTGTGTTTCCTTACACCCAGATTGTCGTTTGTTTTTATGATGTTTCGTTGTGTACCTAATTCCGCTTTTTATTTTAATAAAACTATACATAATATGTATTTTATATATTATATATATATAATATGTAATTACAGACGGTTTGGTACTTACATTTCTTATATTATAAGAAATGTAAGTTCCAAACCGTCTGTAATTAAATGAATCAGTTATTTAATTATTCACCATCCATGGGATTTCACGGTTTCAGTATCGGAATAACGCATTGGGAAAATGCTCTTTCTTGTTCGCCAATATCTTTTGAATGTAGATGACCACCTTTTAAACAGAAAGTAAATAAATCATGATTATGTAATACCGAGATTGATGCTTAGGTATCTGTTATTAATACACAGTACCGTTAGGTTGCTATTCAACTTACTATATATTTCATTGTTGACCTTAGATCACGCGTCATTGTATAACATACAGCTCTACATGCAGCGCATAATCTGTCCAACATCACATACATAAATAATTCAACAGATCAGATCAACAATCACAAACCTCAGCATCCGGAACATACAATGTAACACGTCCATCAAAGTTTGGTAGTTGGTACTGTTAGGGTACTCGAGCGGTAATCGACACAACTAGAAGGGCAGTTAACGATGGACGGGCCACTTCCTTTCCCGCGGGAGCGCACAGAGGCCCCAGTGCCAACCCACCGGCCCACCGAGCAACAGACCACACGAGCCAATTGATCCACACACGTCTGACCTCACGGCCATACCGGTCTTGACAATGATCCTTAGCCATCATTAATCATTCATCCAAAAATGGCTAATCCAAATTTCAGACAGGACGGTGACAAGAATGTCCTGAACATTGTAGTGTTATGGTGTTGTTGTTTATTCTTTTTTGTCATTTGTGGCTACGGGTTGTACAGGCAGCATACCCTGGAGCAACGTGTGATAGTGTTGGAGAAGCAGTTTGAAGATTTCAGCAGAGGACCCGCAGGGAAGGGTGAGGAACCGGTTCTGAGTGCAGGACCGGAGCTATCCCGGAAGGAGCGAGATGTAGGAGACTGCATCTGTCCACCAGGTTAGTGGCATCAAAATCCGTTGCATTTTTTTGAATTACTCTAATATCCTATCATATATGTTAAATACTAGTATGCGGCTACATATTGTGTACATCAAAAGTTACCCTAAAGAACTGTTTAAAATATTAATACCCAGCGTTAAATTTGACAACAGAGGAACTCCAGTTTTAGTTACTTTGTGTTCCGGGTTTACTGCTTGCTTGGTTGCTTCATTTTGAGGTTTAATTACGCCTCAATCGCTCTCAACGTAATATCATAAGCTGTGGAGTGTACCCAAATTAATTTTAGTATAGTCCCAAACACAATCGGGGGCCGCAAGCGTGCCGCAGGCCGTCAATGCCTACCGACACATTGTGCCGACTAACTACGACCATTTTACAATATCCGGTGATAAACTCAATTGGGAGATCTCCCGCATCCACCCGAAAAACAACCTTCACATGATAACGATAAGATCTACATTGTCTTCCGACATCAATCCTCCTCTTGTGCTTCTATAGCACCCGGCTCGAGCTCGACGAGACAAATTTGTAATGCCCTATTGTCACAGCCATTAGACATAATGGTTCAATAAGGAGTATTGAAAACGTTCTTTCAGGCCTACAAATCAACCTTTATTCAATTTAATATGATACATAGAGCAGCGGCCACGCGCAGGGCCGTGCGAAGGGAAGGATGTTGACCTCGAGCGGATATTAAAAATGGCCCTTTAAATTGCTCCAAAGATTTGTTATCTACGGCATATTGGTTGTTTCCGTCGAGCCTCCGTGTGATAGATTCAATAGGTTCAATAAAACATTGAAGCGTCGCTCCGTTAATAAGATTCCCCGGGGTCAGCGCGGAGTTTGATGAAAATTTACGAACAATAGGAGGGTATTTTGAAAAGTTCCGTTTGTAAAAAACGCCGGAATCGTCAAGCACTCCGCTAATTACTTCTCATTGTTGGAAGCGCGAAATAAAGGCTTAATTGTTTGAAGTTCTCGCATCGGAAAGTTACTTCGATCTACTTCTTATCTGAGGCGCCATGGACCGGAATTAAAGAAGCCTTCGCGAGTTCCGACGAGCTACAGAATAGGGCTGCGACTTCAGAAAGTGCACTGAAGCGAACACACAATTGTTAAGATAAATTAAATAATTCTCGTGTTGAAATACCAATAATTATTTACATCAATGTCTTCAACTAGATAAAACATTTCAGTGAGTCGTTCAAATGATATGTTGTTGGCAAAATTATGAAATGTTAAAAGCATTTAATTGATAATTAATACAGATAGAATTTAATATAGCTAGTTTATTAGCAGAACAGGTGTCAACTGCAAACATTAAACTGTTTTGGAACGCAACAGTAATTTACGTTGCGATAATTTTATTTCAACACCGATTAAATTGCATACGAATAGGTACCGAACTAAATGATTCTGGTTGTACAGATTTTATCTGTATTTGTTAATCCAAATAAATTTTACAATCATGTTCATTTACTTTAAATGTTTAAACAGAAATTGCTTTAGTAGTTTTACCTACCCTACTTTTAATGTATTTTGGTGATGGTCGATATTAATATACTAGGTATTGAACACAAACTCTTAAATACATGAAAAAAATGAAGTCTCTCGCGCGTCTTTTCTGTCTACCTAACCGAAAAGTCGCGCGCGCCACCCCCGCCTCAAATGTCAGTGTCATTTAGTTCTTGTATTCGGGCATCGAACGAAACGTTGATGCTTTTAAGTTTTCTGTATGAAAATAAACAATTATCTTTTGACATCAATTCAAAAATTCTATAACTTGACTATACGATTTCTTGAAGTGGTCAATCTTTCTTGAATCGTCAGTCTTTCTTGCGGCTTAAAGATTTTCTTGATTTTGACTTTCCCTCTGACAAATCGACTGTTACCAGAGGCCTGTTAATTTGACAGATTGACTCTCTACCCGCGTCCTCTCGTTACCCAGTCCCTTCCCCAGCACGCTCCCTGGAGAACTTGCACCACAACTTCCACTCTCCATAACTGTTATTCCTTCTAATATACTTACAACGCGGGGGAGACGTCCATAATTGTTACATGGGGCGTTATAGGTACGTCTCGTTATTGCATTACTTTTGCAATATTAGTTCAATGTTTTGTCGAAACAAATCTCGTTGTATAGGACATTTATTTCGATTTTCGCGTTTTTATTGACTATTTAGTAAGTTTTGGGGTGTTGATTCTACTGTTTTTGAAAGGTTTGATGTTGAAACTGTTGAAGCAAATACGTCTCCTTTTCTAGTGATTAGTAGGTTTGTTGTTTTATCTGATCGTATTTTCTCGCTTAAATTTATCCCTATCTAGGTAGTATTTTTATTACATCACATATGTACAATGTGAGCAATCAATCAGTTTTCGTTTTTCTCCAATTTACGTTTAAAATGCCAGTAGTGTCGGTTTTAAATTAAAATTTGTTCAATATGTAATTTTTCGTTAAAAAGCTGGTGTGGATTATGGACAAACAAATTTTATCAACAATACGTCATATGTTCCAATTTGTTTCAATCCGTTTCATATCTGGTTTATAAAAACTGAACAATTAACCCAAGGAAACCAGTGCGCATGAAATTATGCGCTCAATAAATTTATATCAACAAAGAACCGTGTTTAGAGTCCGGTTACGGTTAACCGGGTGCAACCCAACCCGAGTATAACCCGTGTGCTCGGGTAAACCCGGGGCTATTTGTACAGACAAGTTATAAAGCAAACGAGCGAATAATTTATTTAACCCGACGTTTGATTTTGTAAAAATATGTTAATTACTGTTTGTTTGATATTTGGGTGCGTATGTTTGTATGTTTGAATTATACGGTAACAAGCTCGTGAACTGATGTTAATCTGAGCTTGTTTGTTTATGAATAATTTTATGAACATACCTAATATATTATCCTCATGCATGGATTTATGAACCTAATCAATTGTAAGTCAGTAACGTCCTGTTAGGACTTGTTAGGTAATCTTTAATGTATTGCATACTGTTAAACTGAGGTTAAACTTTTAGCTTAGGACATTTTAGCAAAAATATAGACATAAACTCATACTTAGGTCTCATGAATTTAGCCTATCACAAAACTATAACTAAGCTTGGCATATACATATACATATACATTGGTGATAGTAGTTATTCTTAGCATGACTGATGTAGTTACCTCCAAGAACTACCATGGTCATCCATCCTATTTTAACATCAACCTAATGAACCATTAACACAGCAAAACAGACTTCAAAAACATCAGCACAGCAGCTTTGGCTCGAGCTGCGATACACTGGAAGGATTTACGAGACACCCTGACAAATGAGATGTGTACACAAGATGGCCGCCCTTATAAATTCGTCTGTCAACTTGAGAGTAATGAGCCAGTGCCCCAATGATTTGTCGATCTGAGAAATGCTTTTTACGACTCAATTTTATATGAATACTAGCGACTTATCCCTGCATCGCACGGTTTTAAGGATTTAACAAAACATTGGGATTTCTTTATTATGTTAAAGTTTATTATTAATGTTTTATACACGCAAATCTTCCAGAGTAAATTTCCTAAATGATGGTGAAAACCACATCAAAATCCGTTGTGAAGCTTAGAAGAACAACGCGGTCACACTGACAGACATGAAAAGCGACTTTATTTTATAATATCAAATGTATGATGCTTTTTTGTTAAAGGGGACATAAATATGTTTGATATTATGAGTCATCAGTAGCTAATGTTAAGTGATATGAAAGATGTCCCTTTTCATGATTTATTATAGTAAGGGATTGTAGATTGTTAATGAAGATATGTCTCGTGATGAATAGTTACTCTATCCATGTAAGGGTTGAAGACGGTTTTGTATCATACGTGTACACGATCTACGTGTCTTCATATTTGTGATACACGATTTAGATATTACGTTACAAAACTACTACATTGCTTCAGAGATTGGGCCCGGATTCTAAACGATGCTTAAGCATAATAGTATAGGTATTTCGATTTACGTAGAGATTGCGAAGAGACTTGGTTTGATAGTTTTGATTGGCATTATCAGGCTGCATATACAGTATCTTTTTATTTGCAATACACAATAGGAACTAGGAAGTGGTGAAGGGCGCGTGTTTTTGGGGACTGTCTTTTGTAATTTTGACGTTCAATAAGTGCTGATTCTCAGCCTAATTTGAATAAATGACTTTTGATTTTGATAGTTTCTCAAGCTGGCACCAAAGGCTTTTTGTGGTGCAACGTTGCAAGTGTTTAGTGGGCAACAACGGATAACCAAAACACTACCTTAAAGTTCTAGAAAGGATAAAAAAACTGGGATAAGGGGAGGAGAATAATGATGATGACTAAAAATGATAGTAATTTACTGAATGTTACCATATATCTGTACAAACTGAACTCCGGTGTGGCTGACCTCCCGTCTTCGTTGTGGCTGACCTCCCGTTTTTAGGTAATTATTATTAAAAATAGAACATTAGTCGATGAATTCTTGGAACACAACGAAACAACACTGCATTGTATTAGGTCCAGTTGTGTAGTGCTGAACATCGTCGACCGCGGCCGCTTCGGTTACACAATCTCCATACACTTAGCTTAAACTCGCAAGAGACCAGCCTTATGTAGTAGACGCACTGGGAGGAAATAACGCGACGCTTATAAAAATCCGTGATTTTCTGTTGTGTTAACACTTACGATTCTTAATAGGTACTGACACAAACCAAGGAGCTTATTTTTTTTAGGATTCATCGCGAACGACCATAATTATAATGGTCTTGTAAAGTTTTTAGAATCGTTAGTATCTCACCACAGTGTGTCTATAAGCAACATTTTCGTTACGTCGCGTCGATAAGTTCGAAAATCAAAAAGACAGGCTAACACTGAAATGATGCCATTTGTGTTCCGAAAAAAAAAACATGAAAATATTACTTTTTGCCGACCATTTTTCGTTCTATTGAGCGTCATGTTTACGATTTGGAACAGTTTCTCAAAACTTTCTATGAAAATCTAAAAACGCTACAACTTCTCCACCCAGTGTGATCCCCAACATATTTATTCTAAAGTAAGTGTATGAACCCACGCAACTAAACTTGTATCCCGATATTCGCGCGTGGAAACTTTTATTTAAGAAATAAATTGACTCCGCCATACAGTCGCGGGCTCGCGGGGATGCCTTTGAAAACGTTCAGTATTTTTCCGCTACAAAGTTTTCTAGAAAATGTTTAGATTTATCGCTACATGACTGAAATGTTATTTGATTTGGTTTTTCGAGGAGAAATTTTGCCTGAAGGGGAGAGTTACTGACTGAACTTTAACCTGTGTTTTATTCTTCAGCAAAAACGTAAATGATAAAATAAACGATAAATGCTTTATTTCTGAATGGTTGAGGTTTTCAATGTGCCTTCGATTTTTTATTTTGTGGCATGTTTTATTAGAAATGTATTTTATTAACTTGATTTTATAGAAGCTTAAAGTATGTCAGTTTCCTTAAAACTTCGGCGAGCCTTGAGTTTATGTCATCTATAATATTGATAGATCTATTTATTAACCCCCGACGCAAAAACGACGGGATGTAATAAGTTTGACGTGTCTGTGTGTGTGTGTGTGTGTGTATGTCTGCCTGTGGCATCATAGCTCCCGAACGGATGAACCGATTTTGATTTTGTTTTTTTTCCTATATAACTTTCATCCGTTTCGTCAGTAGTAGGTGGAGTACACGAGTGATTGGACAAATCTAACCTAATTGCCAATTGGTACCTACTGAGGAAATGAGGAATTAGATGCCTTAGTAAATGCCAAAGTTATTAATTCAAATCCTAGAAATTCCAAACACGATATTGCAGAAGAATTCCAAATAATCACATTTTAAGTCAAACGCACCCGACAAATACGCAATTCGCAGCTACACGTCGACATTAATAACGCAATGTAATACCATTTATCAACGAAAAGCAGCAATGTACGCGCGTCACTGCGCTTCTGTCGCTAACAAATCACATTAACCATGCAATTTGTTAACGTTTACCAACGTGCCAGTAATATGACAGTAGGTGTCATGGCGTACTCTAATATTTTTCAATCTAAAGACGCTGCCACACGAGACGTTGAAGTCGCCGCGGTTTGTAGCAGAAGTTATGAGGCGTACATATAAGTTTTCTTTGGGATTTTCTGCAAGGAAAAAAGGAAAACTTAACACGGGCTAGTAATTTGAAATAGTAACAAGATTGATTGTACAGTGACTTATAGTCTTTTATGCAATTAGAGAAAATAATAGTAGGTTTCTGTACCTAGAAGTCGTTTTGTAGATATGTGCTACTTCTACTTTTTTCAGAACTCAAAATACCTAAAAAGAGACCAGAAAACTTCTTCTTCTTTTTCTTTTCTTTTAAAGACCAGAAAACTCTTTTAAGGTTTATTACTTACATATCCTCCTTTATATTAGGTACCTAATATAACGGATCAGATATAAGTAATCAAAATCAAAATCAAAATCAAAAGTCATTTATTCAAATTAGGCTGAGAATCAGCACTTTTTGAACGTCAAAATTACAAAAGACAGTCCCCCAAAAACGCCCGCCCTTCACCACTTCCTAGTGCTATTGCTGGGAAGAAGAAGTGGCGCAACAAACTCCCCAGCAGCACAGCTGTCTGTTCAATTTAAAAAAAATACTTGAATGTATACAATACTAGGTACAATAATATATACAATGTTCGGTAATTAACATTACAAAACCAGAACATAAAATTTAATTATTTGCCATAATATGTCAGCTAGCCACGCCAATATACCAACAAATATAATAATAACTATACGTACTCAAGCTAAAACATAATTAATTAAAATGTAAATAAAAAAACTTACTACCCAAATAAAAGCCTCCAGGCATAAAGGGCGTGACAGCTTACACATTTATGCATTGCTGGGTTCTGCAGTAAGCTAATTCTGGAGAAGGAACATAAACATTGTCTTGCGTTAAACTAGGGTGACCAACTATTCTTATCGTCTAAGTAGTCGTTGATAGAATAGTATGCCTTTGAACAAAGGTTGGATTTTAGTTGAGCTTTAAACGCATTAAAAGGCAAGTCTAGAAAAGAAGAGGGTATCTTGTTATAAAAGGTTATACCAAGCCCAACAAATGAGTTATGAACCTTATGAAGCCGGTGAAAGGGGGCACGTAGTTTGTCCTTATTTCTAATAAACCCTGCTTACATTATGTAATTGTATACGAGTAGATACGCGACAAACAGAGCATGTGGAAGGTCTTTTAAAGCGAAGACTGAATAACATCGCGACAAGTGTCAAACCCAGTCGCAGAAACACGTACAAAACATATTTTATAATACATTTAGTACCTCAAAAATGGTCCTTATATCCTAGAGGACAAGGACCAAAATAACTGTAAAACGACTTTCAGTGGTTTTGCACACACGTCCCGCGGAATTTTCAATATTTCATTCGGCGCAACATGCATTGCTTTCCTTGTAAATACTTTTATTTCCATACCAAAATGAGCTCTAATTTCACACAATTATAATATGTTTTTCATTGCAGCAACACATACTGATATTATTTAAAGCTTAGCTCTTAAACCGTTTTAAAATGTCGGAATGTTTTGAACGTTTTAAGAGTATTTTCGCGATAAAAATGCAGATGCAGATTTTCCACTTTGATAATTTGCGAAACATTTTCCAAATGTTTTTGTGAACGTGCTGGTACTAAATGAAATTTTTACTTTAGTTTTTAAAATGTAAAATAACCACTGTTAAACATTTTTACTGACCATAAGAGATAAAAACATCAAGCTGTTTGGTGGAGCTTGAATATTATTATCATTACAAAGAATATTGCAGAGAATATTGAGTGTTCTTTTTTGGCTACTTTAGTAAAAGCTACATACTCCGTTATGATCTAAATATTCGAGATAACGCTTCACATAATATCCACTGTCTGTTCTCTGCAACTTACAAATACACCCGACCAATGGCGTTAACATCTTTTGTCCTTATGCAAATGCACAACTTGTAGAAAAGCAATCCAATTTGACGCTAAATCCCTCGAGATATAAGTGCACACCGCAGTTTTAAATTAAATTTCAAGAAAATATACAAATATCCACCTTATACTGAAGCAAATTAGGTTTAGAATTATGTAGTTCAGTGAAGTTTCTAAGAGGTTGCTTAGTTTTGCGCTATTCTGAGTTTCGGTTGTAAAGCTTGTGATACATGAATTGTAAAAATCAGAATATCGCGGTGCAGCGGAAAGTGAGTCGTAAAAGTTGGTGTAGTCATGGGTTCGGATCAAATAAGCCAGGTTTAAATCACCCTGTGACGTAAGAGTTATGTGAGGACACTGAGAGTAATAAAGCAGATGAGAAAGTTAATTATTGTGTGGTGCCCTGAAGTTAATAGTTATATTTTTTTAATCACTATGCGAAGCTACGTAGAGAACCTTATATCTAATCTCTGCTTGCTAATTCACAACTTTGTGATTGTTGTTTTTGTGTTATATCCGTGTCAAATACCTAAACGTTTGCTATTTTCTATTTCTATACCTAAATTAGGTTTTTTTGATAGACAAAAATTCTACATGATTCACACAACTGTCAAATCGGAAAATCGACTCCTCAGTATATTTAATTTCCATTCATCTACAAATAGCTTTACAAATACTCAAGTAAGATAACATTTGCACACAGACAAATCGCTCCATTCGTCATTCTATACAATTTTATTAACGGCCATTAGAAACAATAGCCGATAATAAAACTGTAGTAGGTCTCGCAGATGTGGCGATTACCAGCCAGTAACACTCTTCAGAGGTCTCTTCAAGGACTAAATAAAGTGTTATTGAAGCGCGTTAGCACTTTTTTTCAGTGGGACTAAGTTTATTTTCTGGGGTGGACAATCTTTTTGTGCCTCAACTCATAAAAATATACTGAGCAGACGTGGTAGCATCTAGTGAAAAAGTGAAAAACTTTTGGTCATAAAACAGAAAGGGTTTAATAGTTTTGCTATTACAATACGTCATTAAGTCATTTGGAGTACACTATATTTTCAAAATACATAATCCCAAATTCCTGAATTTCCCGAAAGAATAAATTATTTTAAAGTTTTATATCTCATAATATTTTTTTCCTAATTCCTGAAAAATGAATGTCAAAGATATTGAAAAGATAACAGCAGACTTTTTTTTTACAAGTGTATATGTAACAATACTATGAAAATTCAATAAGTTTTGTGGGGCTTAGTTTTAGCTATATTGTTTAGTATGCTGTTAACTTATAATAAATAAATAAATAAGTATCAGCCCTCAATTAAAATCCATACACTAACATTGTTGCCAAAAGCGACCGTTTCTGCTCTATTCCTAAACAAAGTTACTAAAACTACGCAAGCAGACCCAGGTGCAGTAGCTAGCTCCCAAAATAATATGAACAGTGTTACAAGTGCATTGTTCTCTAGATAAGGCAAACGCTCCACAATGCATACTAATTCCACAAAGTTATGCTGTTTTAACTTGCGAGTTAATTTGTGCAGGGTGGCTGGGATGCTATGCTGTGCGATAGGGAGATATGGATTGCAGATTTTTGTTAAATTCAGGAACATTTGAGTTGGAAAAAGAACTGCTCTTGTGTTGATGTGTAAATATAGTAGAGGATACTAGGTGATCAGTTTTCGACTATTCCATAATGCTTTTATACAAGCGCCTCTTTATAAGCAGATATCCTCTGTTCTGAATGCAGCACAGTGTAACGTTACACTCAAAAGCTGATGCCGATAATACGATTAAATCGATCTGATCCTTTCATGTTGTAGCTTTTGCTACCCACTGAGCATCATACTACGAACCAACGAACGGATAAATTCTTTTCGGAGGATTCTTACACTACTTTTATTGGCAAAAACCGAACCCTCGCTCACATTTGGCAGTCTCCATATGGACTTCTGAATCTTTATAGTCTTCGATTATTAAATCACTATGTTCTTTTCATAAATAATACAAGTCCATTATTTTATTGTATTATTGTTGCATGTGTGACTCACAATGTTTTCCGTCACTGATGTCAGTAATGGCCAAGATAAACTCAGAAAATACATAAATGTATCGAAAAATTCTCTGATACTTGACCGAATTTTAACCCACAACCTCGTGCGTAAGAGACGAGGACTTACCGCCATCACATTTTTTCATAAAGGTAATATTTAAAGAAAACTTCAAACATACCATTGTTCTCTTAGATTAAAACAATAGCTATCTAAACGCTTACTTTCAGAACGCTTCGCTCCCAGACACCTACATGGGACAGGGAGTTTAATCCGAGTGTTATATTGTTGCAGCGCTTTCACCCAAGAGGGATCTATGTATGTGCTTATGCAGTTATGTACACATTGTGGACATAACCGACCGAGGACTTAATACTAGTGATATCTTGTCGCAACTAGTTGGCGAGCGCCTTTGTCCCATTGTGTGACAGCTGGGATACATGGAACATTAAGTAACGGTCTTTTTGCAGAATAAAAATAGTCATTGCATAACGACATAATCAAATAGAATAGGTAGATTGTCATTGAATTAAGACATAACCAATGTAGAAGACTAGAGATGGAAATATGACTTGTAAAACATAATTTATTGATTATTAATAGCAAAATATCTAGCTTATTTCATTCGCACCAGCCAGACTTCTTTTTTCTTTTGAGATTGAGCTAGATGGAAAGTTGTATGGATAATGGCGAGGTGTAAAAGTCCATCAACAATGATGTTAGCGATACTGATTCTTCAGGATTGCTTCTCCATGCAACTCTTTGATGGTACCATGATAGGAATTCCATAAAAAAAGACGGAGTTAACATTCAAAGACCATTCTCAGGGGCTAGGAGCGGGTCTTTTATAGTTCTATTAATTCAAACCAGTATTTAGGAAACAGAAAAGCTGTGATTGTCTTATTTTATACTGACCTAGAAATGAAACGCAGTAGTTATTACCACTGCGTCTTGCTGCATATACAGAAAGACAGACGTATAACCCCATCTAAGAACACTTGAGCTCTTAGGAACCTTGTAGCTATATCAAAACTAATACTCTAAGCTTGGCTTCACTTCAAATTCTTGGCTCCAACTTGCAATAGTTCAATCATAGACCATTCTATCCCATCAAAGAGCACTGTATACCCGCCCACTAGTCTCACCATAAGTCTTCTGGAATATTCCATGGCTATACCGGACCTGTGCGGTGTATAAATGGTTATGGATGAAGAGATCGACTTCCGATACACTGCGCTTATTGGCCGTGTATTGGCATGCGGCCATGTGACGTGTTCTGGTCGGATGTCATAGGGTTGAATGATGTGGTAAACTATCGGTTCCTATGTTTTTGAACGAATCTCTTTCTTTTAAGGGAAGACATTTTTTTCAGATAGGTTTTAAACGCTAGACACTATCCATAGTTATTAAAAGGTGCAAGGTAAGATTTGCATGTAAAATTGATCATGAAGTTTCGTAATTATGTCGACACTTGTGTTTAAGCGCACATAACTGAAATAAATCGTCGTTACTCCCTAAACTAAAACTTGCAAAATTAAATACCAACCATAATAAAATTAGCTAACAAATCAAATTAACTTCAACAGCAATTATTTAAAACGATTACTGAAAATAATATTATTATAATAAAGTGCTTAAACGAAAACAATTAACCCCAACCACTAATAAACCGTCCATCAAAAGTTGCCTGTCATGTTTGAGTTATTATTGTTAAATAGCGGTTAAAACCGGTAAATAACGGTTATTTAATGACGTTATTTGGGCAGCACTAGCGCTCGTAAAGTTTACAGCCGCAACTAAAGCAGGGCTGAGCTGCGACTGATATAGGTATAATGGGGTGTTTATTAGACTGGGGCAGAAGATATAAATTTTACTGACACTTGACATGCCGCTTTTATGCCTATCTTGCAATACTTTGAAGACTCCTATTTCGAGTGTCAGTCTCTGCTTTGTTTTGTTGATGTATTCATCCTCTTACTTTGTTCCCTCACAGTTTAAACTTTATTCTTACTTGTAAGGGCTTTCAATCTGCCGCCTAAGTCAGTTCCAAGACTTAAAAAAACTGATTGACACCGATCGTAAAAATAATTATACCTACCGTCGACTATCCTTCCAGTTTTTCTCCGACAGAAACAACAAATTGAAGGCGACGTGCACTTGGATTCTAACGATTTAAATGACGTAAAAGTGATCGTTGATTCTTCCAAACCTTTCTGTGTTGTGCGATCTCTGGCCATGTTGGCCTGCAAATATTACCACATCGTTGCATCACCTTCGCCGTGGTCTACCTCAACCATTATCATTGAGTCCTTTACTACAAGTTTTTCACAACAATTTCAAAACCTAATACAATGATCACGTTATAGTTATAATTTGATACTCACTATAAACAAAGGGTTTCTCTTGCGTAGGTGACTTGATGACAGTTAAATCGATATTCAAAACCGATGCGTAATCGATATAGCTTTTACGGTTATTATCGTTTTCATAAATAACTGATATACCGGTATGAATATCTTATTGATATGGCCTGTCTCTAAATGTTTATGGTGTACATTAAACGTTTTAGAATATCAAATGAAGCAGTTGAGTTGGCGGTGAGTTGGTGGTGACTTTATAAAAATTGTCGCAGAGGTTTAGGAGATTAGAGCCCAAGTTATGTTTTTGTTTATTACGTGGTTATTGCTATATTTATGTTAATTAGTTTTAGTTTAGAGCGCTGTTTGGACGTTATTGAAATGAGTTTTAGTATAACAAATGTTAATTTTATGACAATTACTTTATTAATGGTTACGGAATATAAAAACGTTTATATTTAATTCTTATATAAGTGTTCCTTTCTCCCATTTCTCCATGTCCTACCTACTTAACATGACCATTTATTTGCTTTAACGGGTAGTTATACATACATTTTAAAACAGTTGATGATTTATTTATAATCAAGTCTCTGAATAAATTCCATATTAGCATAATCAGCCTACAATGTTCCCACTGCTGGGACACAGGCCTCTTCTCTGTGGAAGGACGTGAGCCATAATCCGCGGGCCCAGTGCGGGTTGATAGACATAACATGTCTTCGAACTTTTGGTCATGTCGGATCCCTCACGATGTTTTCCTTCACCGTTTTGAGAGCAGAGTGATGAAATTATTCACACAAAGTAAATTGCCTGCCTTGGTTCAAACCTACGACCTACAATTCGTAGTCACCGCCAATACACGGGCCACCACTGCTCCTCCATATTAGCAGTTATCATTATTTACCAAGAGACTTGATAACCTATCAAATAGGAATCTATAAACCGTGATTTTTTCTTTATTTTCCATATATTTTTATTGGTATTTCAATGAATCTTCTTCCAATATAGTTTACCCACGCGCACATTTCCGTGAATGCTCGACTAGCGCTGGAATAGACTCAGGGCAGTGGACAGAATATATACGCGTGGTTTAATTTGTATACAGCGATCGCAAGAAATATTACTGATGAAAACAAGTATTTCAGAATCTTGCTGAACGATCTTCATGAATTTATTGTAAAAGTAATTTAGCTAATTAATCTCGAATTTAGGCAACAACACAACATCATGCAAAGAGATGGAAATCTTAGGTATTTACCGAAAACCAAACGTTTTCAAACACAGTTTTTTTAATGTGAAAAAATCATCGTAAGAACTTATGATAAATGCAGTAGTTTTTTGTATTTTTATTTTCCATAGAACACTTGTCGTTTCCAATGTAAAAAGAACCACCAAGAGACTGCACAGTTTTCTCACTCTGCCACTAGACTAATAAAACAATTAAATAAAATCGCAGCAGCATCGTACAAGTGGCTGTCTGCTGCTACCGGAGACGGAGATGTAGCAGCATTCGGCACAAACGGATGACGTCATTAAAAACTTCCTACGTATCGCGGGCTGCAGCAGTCGTACAACCACTAACGATTATGGCTGTCGCCTACGTCACAAACCACTGGAATCAGTGGGTTGACTTGGGACATAATGAAAATAAAAAATGCGTCATCAAAGACTGAGAAACATCAATTTTTGAACGTAAAAGGTTACGAAAGACCGCTCCCAAAACGCACATTCCGCATGACTTCCCTCGTTTTTTTAGCTGAGAAGGAGACAGCATGCTCAGAGATAGGATGGTAGATAGGTAATACCGAAATAAAGACTTCATGAATCATGATATATGGTATCAGGCAGAAATTATTTTATTGTCAGTTGTAGAACTTTCACATTGTCGACACTATAAGTCTATTGTAAGAAACCAATTGTCTTAAGAATTATATTGTTTGTATATGACTGTTTGTAGAACTTTTCGCGCTCACCATTGACTACTACTGTTACAAAACCAGATAAATGACATCAACTATTAACACAGTCTGAATAACTATTCAAGAGACATTTTTAGGGATAAACTTTAAAAGGGAAAAGATATCCCTTAGACGTATCGCGGGCTGCAGGTCTGTGACGGGACCACTAACGATTATGACTGCCGCATACGCCAAAGATGGGTTTTGGCAGCAGCAGGTTTAGTTAGGACAAAATAAATATAGACATTTAAAGAAAGTGTTAATTTTTGCAATGAAATAGTAGTTTGAAATTGGTGCACAGCGGTATCTGGTAGTAGATGTGCTGTTATAGAATGACCAGACCTGTTTCAACATGGCGGTATCGTGGATCACTTTTACTCGCAAAGGATTTGGCAACACATAACCACTTTGATAAAACGTTAAGGCGCTCCTAAGTCCTAACTAATACTTCTAAGCAATCTCATACCATTGCATGTAGACCATGCCATCTTCCCCATCAGTTAAGAAGATGGTCACGGATGAGCCTAAAGATAAAAAAACCATCGCTCGCCAATGCTTCAGCATTTACTTATTTCGCTCAGATTTTGCATTTTTTTAAAGTGCTAGTTAAGCAATACTTCTGCACCACCTCCACTCGCTCGTCAATACAGCAGTTTAAATTTCCGTCACGCTGTCGGCACGTGTCGCGGGTCGATGGTGCCCAACAGTCCTGCGGCCCAACCGAACCGAACCTTGCTGGAATGTTTATACCCTTGCCAGTTGTTCACTTGTACCCCGTTTTAACCACACATGCTGTTTGTTTAACGTGGCTTTTATTTCTGAGGGTTTTGAGGTGTTGTGATGAAAGACTCAGAAGCATCTAGGGACCATAGGATCATTTGTGACTTTTTTGGTTTTAAGTTGTGCTAGAGTGTTTGAAATCGTTTCAAAGTTTAGATGCCGACTTTTCTCTTTTAACCAATTATAAAGTCTGAAAATACAGCTTTTCAGATATTTGCCATATTACGATTACTACTTTTAATAAGAGTCATTTAGTGTGCGTCAATATCTAAACAATTAATATTATGTGAAACGGTGTGACGTCTCAAGCCTTTGTGAAAGTAAAGCCTTTCCTTAATAGGAAAGTGTATAATGAATTAGTGATTGCTTTCAACTCCATTAATTTTTCTTTTCTTAGTAAATAACAAGTTCCTGTGTAACTCATTCAAAAGCATACCAATAACTACAGATAAGTGAGTTATTTCCTACGAAACCCAGATCTCATTTAACACAACACCCTTCGAATATTACTTCAACGAATATTCCATAGGACGTAAAGTAACATCATCATTTACCGCTCAAATAACAACGGCCAATAGTCTATAAATCAAGCACGGATTGGCTATAAACATCTATTCTGTAAAATAGCCTATTCTCTGAAGCTTGTTTAGCCCGAGGAACTATTTTTTCCATGTGAGAAGGGTTCCTGAATGTGTTCGATAATATTTTATTTTGAAGATTACTTTTGGTAGTTTTCGTAAGTACCTATAGAAATAGAGATTTAAAAGAGTTTTTGATGCGATTTGGTGTTGCGCCATATTAAAAGGATTTTCATGTACCTATTATAGTTGAGCACTTAATTTATATTTTAAGTTACTTACATACAATTTGAACTTAGTCAAATTGAATTTTATTAAAATTGTAAACTAATATTATCCAAAATCACAAATCCTATTCAATAATATTCCATTATTAATAATATCCATTTAAGATTTCAATATTGAAATACCTACATGAAATATGTAGCAATAATTAATAAAGTTCATAATGAATACGGATTCCCATGAGCTAGTCTTATTTATTAGCAGGAAAATGAACAAGAAACCTTGAGCAGGTTTTTTCAAAGTTGAATCTAACACCGCAGACTGTAGTCTGTATGGAGACAAGTCTGCAGTCTACATTGTATGGGCAAGTGTATCGGTTGGAGCTGAGTTTAGCTGTAGAATTATACTCGAGTACTCGAGACTTTGTCTGCGCGTATTTGTATTTAATCATTTTAAATTCCAATTTCCATCTTCGAATTCATTTATAATATTAGTACGGATTAGTCTGTTCTTTAGAAGAACATGAAATGAACTTGTATGTTTTATAGAAGTTAGGCTAGAAGTTCTGTTTATTGCAGAGTAGGACCTGTGGGGTCAAATTTAGACCAATGATAATGATGCAACGTTCGATGTTTTGTTTCATAATATTTCAGTAAGCAGTTGTCTTGATAGTGCGAATGTGCCATTAATCATGGAAAACTCAGTCTGCTTTTAAGTTGGTTTTTCTTGCTTTCATTTTACTAAGAGAATGAAAGCTGTTGATTAATCTATCTCGTAGGTCGGTACTGGTCATTTTTTGTTCAAAGAAAAGCTTAATTTTTCACTAGTAAACAGTTCATATATTTCCCATTTCCAATCTAAAAACTCCATCATCAAAAAAATATCAAAAAAAATGTCTGCGAGGACGTCGTGCGTCGTATAAACGGTACTAAACCAATATCACACATGTTTTTTATATATGGTGTAAAAATCGAGGGGCTCGCTGAGGGTCCCAGGATATATAGTCCAATAAAGCAGGGCTCCGGCTATAAACGTCTACCCGCCACCATCGGCCAACTTCACGGTAAATTGCGAAAAGGGGGAACTTGAGATTTTCCCCCAAACCACGTTAATAGTGTGTATTATGAAACGGTTTTGGATATATTCATATTTAAGGTCCTTGAGGGGTTGACGGTCGGGGTTCTGGAGTAAGCGGTCAGTTCACTTCATTTATGTAGTTTTTCTTGGAAAATATATTTGTGTAGGGCTGATTAGATACACCTTAATCGTTAGTAGGTAATAATAACATTAGGGATATGGCAAATGTGTAGATAAAAAAATAAAAATAAATTAATTGCCGAAGTATTTCATCTGTCCCTCACACAGTGGTTAGCAACCAAAAGCTACGTAGAAGTCGAGTCAATATTACAAACTGCTACGTGACTGATCACGAGGGACTTCTACAGTCAGTGGAAGATACTGATTACAGTGTCTTCCGACCCCAAGACATAGTCGTAGGGCTGACCCCAAAACAGACAAAGCACAAAAGACTCACACACACCCCTGACATCCTCACACACCAACTCACACACATATACACACCCCCACACAGGCATGCAGACACACCTCACACTTATTACACCGCGCGCGTTGTTATTTCGCCCATCGTCCACTGCATGCTTATTGTAGATTACCTTTGTTTATCTCACAGCATTTATGCTTAGTTATTGCAAACTGGAAGAGCGGAACCACCTAACACAAGCATATTGTTGCTTAAAAGGTGCTTCCACACACATATTAATGTAAAACGTATAAGTTGATGAAATAAACATTTTTATTTTATTTTTATTATTTATTATCTGTCACAAAGAACCCTTAATCTTAAGTATATTCTAATTTAATAGAGATAAACTTTAATTCACGGTGTTACAGAACTTACAAATAAATCGTGTAAAAATATTAATAACTCTGTTTAAAATCATATTAAATAATGAATCATCCGCAACGTTTCGCCAGTACAGTGTTGCCAGCATTTTACTGCGAAATTCTGCAATAAAAAGTATTTCATTTCCCTTGAAATATGACATCACGGATTGTAGCGCGGGAGCTCTGACTGCACTTTACGACTTCATAAAAATAGTTTTATTTTTTATTACCTGCATAACTAGATTTGAAATTCAAATGTACCGATCGATTTCGTTTAAATTACCTCATTATTTTCATGCTTAGTGGGTGAAATTAATAATGTTTTGTATATTTTATGAAGTATTCTTGTATATACTTCTTTGGGAAACAAAACTCTGACGTACTACAAAAAAAAACAAATAAGTACAAAGAATATTTACGCAAGTTATTTGGGGTACCTATCCAAATAACTTGCGTAAGATAAATTATTTTTGTAGTAGAGCATTTTATCCGAACTCCTGATATGACTGTTTTAATAAATTCCTGTTAGAATATTTTATGTTCTACTTCCAGTTCCATGCGGAGGCATTCGTTCAAATAATATTATTATTTGCTTCAAATGGAAAACGTTAAAGATAATACCTTTTTCATCAAAAGTAATTTATTCCGTATATACGTAACTCTGTTTTCCGTTGAAAAGGTCATATTTTTATATAGATTGGCGCAATTTCGCGGAAGGACCTTCGATGCTCATGTTTCTACTAATTTATTACGCTCATAACATTTTAGACGACAAAATGAGAAATGTTAACTCCGTCATAAATTGTGGCGAGTTCCAATTTGGTTAACCTTGAAAACTTAAGGGCTGTACTTGGTAAAAAAAAGCATCATTCATAAATTAGATCTTATATTTAGTTGACATTTACGAGATTCATAAAACAATAAGAAACTACAAGAAATGAAATTCTTCGCTACATTGTTAAGATAGGTTCGAACATGGCGTAGTTATTTATTTGTCCAAGAAAACTTGTACAGACAAAAGCAATACACCAGACCGGAGATAAGAAAGAAAAGTAAAATTATTGTATTTTAACGAAATAAATGGGGCAAGTAGTGAATGTTCCGGCGATATAGCGCGCCGCCCGTCTTCACCCCTTGTTTTGAACAAAACTTACTCATACGGAGAACGGGTTTAGGCCGAGAGCCAAATAGCACTCTTAAAATTTCTTCAAAATTGCTTTCTTAAAATTATTTTTGCCTATTTAAGATTTCGTATCTAGGTTTTAACTCAAACTTGGATTTATATGAAAACTTTTAGATTTATTTTTAAAGTTTTTGACACCTGGTTAAAACTTGGATGTTGAGAATATTCCAGAAATATAACACGTACCGTGTTTTATAGGCACTTGGAGTTGGAAATGTATAGTTCTTCAGATGCTTATTTTAGTTGTAAAAATCAAGTGCTGAGAATTGGGTCAGCAGCTAGCACTTTTGTTTTAGAGTCACCTTCAAGCCTGACACACTATTGCTATAATAATGTGCGAGTTTTAATGATATGGCTAAAAATGGTTGGCCGGTTGAGGTAAAAATGAAAATGCTACATGTGAAATTTACAGTTTCTTGTTTGCGCAACAAAAATAGACAAAATAAGGTTGCATCGGCCAATGTTAAGATAAAAGGAAAAAACTTCCATAATAGTTACGTAGCAAAATGTATTCGGAAAACAATAATTGGTTTGTATCACTTAACAATCTTTCAACAGAACGCTACTTGCTAGCCTTGCCTATTTCAAGCCTTTTTTTGCCTCCTTTTTTTTATCGTCTTCAATTATGTTCTAATAATTCTCATAGTACCGGTATTTGTTTTGTTTTTTTTTTTCGAACTATAAATTAGAGTCGCTTATCGTGTATGTCTGAGTGCCCGCTTTGATGTTCTAAACTACTCAATGGATGTTGATCCGGTGTTCACCATCATTTAGAGAATTTAATCCGGAAGGTTTATAAGTATAAAACATTAATATAAAACTTATAAAAATGTAAGTTTAATATTAATGTTATATATGTTTAATAAAGAGATCTCGACGTTTTTTCAATCCGTAAAAACCATGCAAAGTAGGGTCGTGTCGCTAGTTTGAAAATATTTTTGTGAAAATAGTAACAATGAAACAAAAATGAACTAGTTCCCAGCTCCCGGTCTACTGTCAGTTCCCGATAGCATCGTCGATCGCGGCGCCTTTATCAGCCATTTTCCCTTCATATCCGATATTATTTTATACCGTAGCCCCCAGGGCTCCTGCACCCTATATTTCACAAACGATGGGAAGCTTGTAAGAGATTGGATCCGTTCTTATCTCGAGTGGAAATTTCGCATACACTAACTTGATAGGTATCATAATATAATCATACATAGTGATTGTGTTTATGATTGTGATTCAGTTTGATTAGTTTATTCTGTGCGTAGTTTTAAAAAGACTCACTACATTTTTTTTTTTCATTTAGTTGACAAATAACAAACTTACTTAATTATTTTGTTTTTATTGTATATAGGTAAGTAGTTTATCAGCCATCTTGTTACCATAACACAAGCATTAGGTTGCTTAGCTTGGGACAAATGGTGCTGTGTGAAATTTCCAGGGATATTATATTATTATATTATTATTTTGCGATTAGATCATAATGTCTACGTCCGTAAAAATATTTCAGCTGAAAATCAGCGATATTATTATGTACTCGTACAAGAAATATGTTCTGTGTCAACATATTTATTAAGAAACGATCATGCTCGTGTAGATTTAAGTGTTTAACGGGGAAAAATAATTTTTCGTTATCATTTTCATTTCCGAATATTATACGCGACTAACATGTTACCTATTGCTGCTCGTTAATTATTCACCTTAACACTTTAAAATATAAAATAAACAAAGAAAGCAAAATTATTTATTCTGCACAAATAAAACTAAAAATACACATTAAAGCAAAGTTAGCGAAAAGCCCAGTAGTCTACAAATAATAAAGAAAACGAGAAATATAACGTTATTTTTTTACAATATTATATATCGGTTGATGTATATTTTGTGTACCTACCTATAGATACATTTCAATAGTGCATAATAAAATTGTGATGATATTTACAAACTGATAGATACGATTAACAAATCTAATCTCGCAACACGTATCGTCGGGTCCAATCTTTTATAACTTTATCAAAATCACAACAAAACCGACACACACGCAATTTCCCGAAACCACGCGTTCACAGCAATTTGATTCCGTATATTTGTCAGTCTGTCGGTGTGTCGGTGCGCTACGTAAGCGCCAGACATTGATTCGACCGTTTTTCGTAATTTAATTTGTGTAACCCCCCGCCGCGGCCGGTCCGACCTCCCGCGGGTCCTGGTTCATCCCGACACGATTCGGGCGTAACTTCGACTCGAATCTCCGCGATACTGTCACACATTAGACACGCTGTCAGCTTTATTCCCAATTATGTACTGTTAATACCGAGATTTTATACTCGATATGATCTTAGAATGAATGTGTAAACTCGTGTTCTTGTTTGTCGAGTCATATTGTAATGGACTAGGCGGTGCACTACATGCATTAAGCAATGTATTGTTGTCTGTACCATTCGGAACAAGTAACTTTACTATTGTGTCTGTAAGTAAACACGCCTATTTGTATTCAGCTCTATAACGCACACAAATTCGAATGCATACCTCAATAACTTGTCTGTGCGTCGTACACAAAGAGCATTGTCTTACCCACATAAATGTTAGCGTCAGGCGAATGCAATCCAATCTTTTTAGCTACAAAAAGGGTTGAATCTGCGCCATTTCACTGTTTCCATTCTAAACAGACAGCGGGCAGCATGGCAGAGGTCCAACGAACCCCGTTGTACTTTTTAGTAGGGAATCTTTTTACGGCGCGGCGGCCGAAGGGTTACTGTATTTAAAGGATTGTTGGAGCCGTCCGGTGCTTATTTAAACTGGTGTAAGCCTCTTGTTATTTTTTCATAAATTCGTTGTTTTTAGGAGTTTTTAGAAGGCCTACTTTGGGAATATGAATATTTAGGTTGGTGTTTTAAAACTTTTTGGTGTTTTTAAAAGTTCTCGTGGAAATGGTTGTGTTTATTTGACGGTAGGTATCTGTTTTTGTTGGAAGTCAAAGGATTTTTCAAGTTAAACTGAATATCGTTGATAAATACAGATGGCTTAGATAAATAAGCGCATGCATTTAGGATGTAGGAATCTACCGGCGTTTTGTTGAATAACTAATACTTTAAAGCCATTCCTTTAAAATATTCACATTTTATTTTCAGATCATAAAGTTTTATCTCCTTTCTCAAAACTCGAGTATTGTTACTACTCGAAGTCAAGTCTATCAATTTTCATAATATTTCGCTCAATTTCTCGATGTTGACGAACGAATTCCGAGAAAATATGTAATCACTAAAAGCAATGATAAAAAGCAACTCCATTTTTCCATATACTTGAGTAATAAAATGAAGGTCTTTATTGGCTTTCAGTGCCACGTCGGTAGGTACTTAAACACGCTGGTGTTAGTACAGATTTTTACTTCGCTCTGAAACATGTTGAGACAAAGAAATAACACTAGATGTGAAATATTAAGACTATTATTGTGTGTAATAGATTAGTTTTGCTTGCATGAAACTAGATTATGATTTTAACGTAAAAAACACATGGATCCAGTAGTAACCCAGCTCTTTAAACAGTTTACTCGACTACTTACTGATTTTTGGGCATCCGTCTGATTAATATAAACTTTGTTTTGAGATGAATACTTTCAGAAAGCCTACCTGCTTTTCAAAAATATCTTACCACATCTAGAATCTTACGCGAAATTCGAGTTATCACCTGGAATCAACCATAAATAAACATAGCTTTCATACAAAGTGGACTTTCTGATAATGAAAAATAACATCAAAATTATACGCGAGAGTAACTAACCACAATTTCCAATTGACAGTAGTTTCCAATATGGCGCGGGTCACAAAGCCTACGCCGATATTTGGGCACAGCTCCAACGCCTATTATTCTAACTGCAAATGAAGTTACGGACATTAATTGAGCCGAAAGATGGCCTAGTTCATTAGCAGTTACTTAAAAATGTAAAATTTTGTTATGAGAAGTTAGGAATCAATTTGTCATAATTAGTGAAAAGATCATTTTTAATAATAATTGTAAAGTGAAATGGGCTGGATGCTATTTATAATTTGATTTTATTTGGCTCTACATTATAAACTTGTTTACATAAACTTTCTAATAAATAAAATCTTATTTCGTTTTAAGCATGTAATTTAATGTGTACATCCCAACAGTGGTTGAAGTCAGGCTTCTTGGTTTTCGTGACACGTCATCGGTGTGACGTCACTCAATATTTTTCAAGTAATAACCTAACAGAAAACCAACTCAGATATCGCACTTGGTCGGCGCATTGTTAATCGCAGCTGGGGCATGAAATATTGCAGGGATTCTCCAGATTCCTTTTGTAGTCTTTACGACACCAACAGAAAACTAATTTTTCTTTTGACGACCTACACTGCAAATGATCTTTTTCAGCGGCCTACATTACGACTTCCCCGAGATGAATAGTAGTTATAATGCTTTTCTTTTCTCTCGTCAGTGGGAAATCAGCGCGCCCACTAATGGCCGTAATATTGTTGCAGAGACAAATTGTCACAACACATGTTAGGAGTTATGCGATCCTCGTACTCGCGGTACGGATGTTTGAATTGGATGCTGATAAAATCTGTTTGTTAAATTGGTCTGGGGGATTGTGGGTTTCATGAAAAGAGTAGTATTTTATTGTAAATTTGTTGCAAATGGAAAATATGATTTCGTTTTATATATATTTTTTTTCATTTTAAATTGCGTAGTGGTTGTGCGGAAAAAAATGTGGCATTTGTTCAACTTTTTTCAAACAATTTTTTTTTTTTTAAATACTTTGTTTATTTATTTATTTTGATAGGTACAACAACGACCTATTCACTAGAAACATTAACATAATAAAAAAATAACATAAGCATTGAGTTATGGTGAATTAGTCATTTACAGGCGTACATGCATATTTTACAGGCATATTTTAGTCGTAGTGAAGATAGAAAAATTAATTAGAAACAAAACAAGTTAGTTAGTAAGATACAAAATCATAATCGAAATTAGAATCAAAAATTAAAATCAAAATTATCATTACAATCAAAATTAAAACATTAAGAATAAAATTTAAATTAAAAAATAAACAGTACAATTGTTATTTAAAATTCAAAAAGGTAGAACGAGCCTAGATAACGAGTGCAATAAAAGAACATTCCAAAATTTTATTTTTATAGTGGCAGGTAGGTACATGTGGCTAAGGAAGGAACACGGGTGGGTTTTAGTCAGTAAGAGTCTGACACTCCCTTCCGCTCCACCCAGAGCGGGAGGGGTCATTTGATGATTTCCCATCCAGAAAAAGAAAAATAAAAAGGTACATGTGGCAAAAAACTAAATACATAGTAAGCAACAAAGAGTAGATTATGAAATTATGATTCGTCGCTAATAACGTATCGCTAATAGGATTTCGGCTTACAATATTTGGAAAAGTAGATATTTATAATTATATTTCAAATGACAATCGACATACTGGTAGTCATGTTTGAAATTCCCATTGTTGGGGCTGGAAAAGTAGAATCGATATTTTCTTTCGATATGAATTCATCCATTTATTTATTTTTTTGTAAAAGTGTCATACCGAGTACCAAAGCACCTAACAGTACCGCAACACCTATCTTCCACCAACATTTGGGGGAAAAACTTGTGTTATATGAAAGTTGGCGCGAACTCGCCGATGTGCCGTCACACGTGCACTTTATGGTGGCGACGAGACTGTCATTTTTTCCCTCCAATGCACGCCCCTTCATGAATATCTGGGAACAGGGAAGAAAGAAGGTGGGGGAGGTTCTTGCAAAGTTTAAGCGGAAGGACGTGGCTTTTTTAATTTTTGTGGAATATGTGACTTCATTAAGACGTAACTAACTTGCAGAGCTAATGAGAGGCGTCCATGTGGTGTTTTGCTGCATGAGAATAATAAATACAAAATAATTTAAGCAACTGGGTTGGGACTTACAGAGCACGTAAACGTAGCGTGGACTCCACCAAGGCAAAGTACACACTTCTAAGCTGAGGCAAACCTAATTGTTCCCTCAGTGTTCTAATCGCATATAGCATAGAGCTAATAGAGTAATGAGTAATTATTCTTTGGAGCCAGACCCCGTTTGTCGATAATATTACAATTAAGGTTGTATGATAAATTGATAAGGTTGCTTTGTATATTGAAAACTGAAGAGAAACCACTTCAAGTGGTAGTAATCCAAGGCCAACATACAGTAATGCCACAGTTGGGCGAAAAATCTGACAGCTTATTCATTCATGCGTTGAAATGCCGACCGCATCGCACACAGCGCTGAAACATTCCGATCACAAGTAGGTAGGCCATGTGCGAAGCGTTCAGAAACGCATTCTTTTTTGCTTTGATCTACAGACTTTTGCGTCACAATACCGGCCCTTATTATACTTTTACCTCTTTCGTCTCCATCTTGCACAGACATGAATCAAGTTTCATAATAAAATTGGTAATCGATTTATTGGTTCTATTTGCGACGCCGCCGGCAAACAATCCCAACTTTCTTCATACAAACTCCATACAAATTCATACAAACTTCATGCAAACTTCGCCGACACCTATTTAAAAGTTTTTTTCGACTATGTTCTGTACACGTGTCGCGTACAACCTTGTTGATGACACTTTGATGGATTTCTGAACTGTTTTTTTTTTGTTGTGAATTATAATGGCGGTGAATGCGTGGGAGTGTGATTATGTTTTGATTTTCTTGTTTATACTTGTTTATCAAAGTAGGTATTGTTGTATACTTATGGCAAAGTTGGATGGCTAGTTATGGGGTCAACGATGGTGCACGCTGGGCTAAATGAAAGGAGGACATTCACTACAAAATTTGAATGACGTAACACTAAGCAGCTAAAACCAAAGGAATAGCATCCCGAAAGAATCTAAACTATTGCAATGTAACCTTTTAAAAGCGATAATGGATTCAAAATTTGACATCGCGCCTTGGTTTTAGCCGGGCGGATTTACTTTATTCTGATGGTGAATGTACCCTATGCGCTAGCAGGAAACGCTGAATTGTGTAGGTATTTAGTTACCTACAGCAAATATTTACGACTACCTAAACATGCTTAAACATTTTCATTGTAACGTGTAGTACCACTTGAACCACGAGTTGGAATTTCTTTTTTACACATTTGTTATTCGAATAAAGCGGTCAACCCATTTCGTGGCCTCCATAACATTAATTGTATTAACGTAAAAAGGTAGAATGTTAATGTCATTAACATAAAAGACCATGAACGTAATGTAACTCGATCCCGACTGACGCGAGCGAGGTTCTGTGTTTCACATTCGCGTTAACAATGACACGTATCGAGTTACCTACGTGCTTGTTGTTTCACAACGTCAAATGTATGATGTTTCCAGATTTGTATTATCTTTTTCGTAACTAAATATTTTTTTGGATTTAACAAAACGATGATTTTCTGGGTTAACTTTAGTTAAGTGTCATTCAAAGTATGAGGTCGTATTTCCTTTGAAGATATAACTATCATTTTGTTCATCGAGATCTTTCGTTTCCATTGAGCGGAAATGGAGCTTCTGGCTTTTCCTGGACTGTTTCAGAGAAAAACCGGAAGTCTGAACTGTCAGAACTTTTATAAAGAATGTACATTATACACCGCCACAATTGTTCCGTGTCTCGGACAGCACGTTGAGCCGTTGATCCAGGCTGTCATTCGTGGAGCTTTAACAGTCGTTACGAGTCGTCAGTAGCCCGAAAGTCTGACAACCAGTCTTACCAAGAGGTATCGTATTACCCAGTAACTGGGTTGTGGAGGTCCGCTAGACAGTCGCTCAATGTAAAATACTGATATTCAGCTGCATCCGGTTCTGCGCTGGAAGCAGACCCCAACGTAGTTGAGGAAAAGGCTAGGCAGATGATGATGTGGATTATACACCAAAAATTCTATACAAGTAGTACTGATCTCCAACTATTATAAGCTAGCTAGAAGCAGATTGAAATTTTTCCGAACCCTACTAACCTTATGTAGTACGCTGAACGTTACAGATTCGTACCAGAGAGCTGGGCAATAACAAGCATGCTGGTCGGTTCTGTCACCTCAATCAACTTTACCATGCATAATATAATACTGAACTTTTCACTGTGAACGTTTCACTCACAATCCAATTCATCTTAACACAATACATTTCGTTCAGTTCACACGTATCGAAAGTCGACTCAATTATGACGTGTAAACAGGTCCCCAATCTGTTTGTCAGCACGCCATTACGATCGAATGCCCGCGGGGATCAACCAATGATTATTTTGGTCGCCTCGCTTAACGTCATATGCGTACTGAAGCGGGAATGGAACGTAAACACTCGAGTAGTTTCGAGCGGCTGTTGAGTGAATTATTGGATCGGTTTTTGTTAATGGAATTAATTTTAATGGGTTATTGGTTTTGTATGCTAACACTATTTTGTGGAAACCAATATGTTCAGTAGTTAATATGATTATGTCCTGGCTATGATAAGTTCTTGCCAAGGCAGAATTACGAAAAGTCTTATGAGTGCTTTGTGATTGCTCTGATAAAAAAACCGGTCAAGTGCGTGTCGGGCCACGCGCAGTGTAGGGTTCCGTAGTTTTTATAACAGCCAAGTGCGGGTCGTACCTATTTGCTGACTGGTAGTTTCGTACGAAATTTTCGAGTCAAATACAATTGGTCGAATATTACTCGTTAACTTGTAAAGCCCACTTAAGTGTGATAGTTTTCCTTTAAACTTCGTTATATATATAGGTACTACTGCCGTAACATTTGAATTCCTAACTACAACCGTTTACCTAGTTGGTAGAGGGGAGGGACACTTGACTCTAACGAAAATTGGTACTTTAAAGCTTGATAAGTCACGAACGGTTTACTTAATCAAAAAACGGTCTTCCCAAACCCCTAATATTTTTTGAATATATATATTTTGAAAGACCTATCTAACGATATCCCACACTATGGGAAGGACGAAAAAAAAATGATCACCCCCCCTTTCCATGTAGGGAAGGTACCCTAAATAATGGTTTTTTTCAAAATTTTGTTTTACCACTTTTTTGGCGTTATTAACGTGTATACTCATGCCAAATTACAACTTTCTAGTACCAATAGTTTTTGAGCTAAACCGCGGACAGACAGACAGACGGACATGGCGAAACTATAAGGGTTCCTTGTTGACTACGGAACCCTAAAAAGAAACCAATTAGACTTTCTGAAACAGGAGTTCGTTTATGTAACGAAAGCTAACATTATAGTAAATTAACATACCAAATTAAGTTGCTGAGGAAAATTATTGTTCTTCGTTATCATTTGTAATAACCTGATCAATATTCCACGTTTCTCTAGTTAGTCGTCTCGCGTGTATGAGATAAGGGTTAGGTACTTTCACTTTACATGTACGTGCCAACAGAACTGTTTATGTATCCAATGCTTAACACAGATAAGTTTAATCAAGATGTATCGATACAGCTACAACCGGAATACGCATTGATTTCACCGCACAGCATGGTGACACAAGTCCTAGTGCAGAAAAAACAGCTTCGAGTCAGCTCGCTTCTGTTCTGTTTAGACTGGTCAACCAGTAATCATAATCATTTATTTGTCAGTATAATTATATAATTATGGTACATTGTTATGGTCTTAGGATTGGTCAGTGGTATCAGTGTAGGGCAGACATGGTGATGGACGTCACCAGCATTCAATCCGCTGTTTTTCCAGACCGACTGGTAGCTGCCTTAAAATAAATACATATTTTTTTGCAGCCCAGAAGATCGTAGAATGCGCAAGACGTGCTTTCAGTATCGGCACTTGTGCAGACTTTTAGCCTAGTTTGTTTTTTCATCTGTTATTCTAAATGATCCTTCTGGGTCTTCTTTCCTGCGGTTATTACGCGTTAACTCTACTGTTTAACATCGACATTTACATTTTTAATTAAAGCGAGCCGACTACGTGGGAGTCGCTTTAGATTCATTGGATTATACAGGTGAGCTCAATTCTTGCTCTATATTGTGCAAAGTTTTAGTTTCATTATGCTGAGGTAGATAGATTAGGTATGCAAATTGTCAGACTGTCATGATGGGAAAGAAAATACAGGAGTAAAGCATTTTATGAAAAGGTTTGTTTACCGAAGTCACACCCTCGTACCTATTTCGGTATAGTATCGTTTTGTACCCTGGAATACATTTTTTTTGCATTTCATAGTAGATTCAAATGTATAAATGACACAGAACTCGCTGGCATAAGAACCGATCAAACTTTTTCTCCCCGATTGCCTGAGGATCGGCTACCCCCAGACTTTGATAACCATTGTCTATACGAACAGCCGACTAGCGTATTTCCCAATCTACAACAACATGCCTGAGACCAAGAGCGTGATAGGTCTCACACCTACTAGATTAAGATTTCGTATGCAAGCACTATTACACCAACACACAGGGTTCGCAGGTCCGAAGATATCATTTATCTTGTTGAATACATAAAGCGGAGAGCAGATCTGTCGGGTGATCGATCGACACTTTACAACCCGATTGTGAAGTAACCGCTCATATTTCACTGTTGGATTTTCCTATCAACGGGTTTAAGTATGACTGATGATCTTGAAGGCTTATTGCTGGTTTTTAGTAGGCCAGATAGCTTTTGGCATGTTTCATCCTTAAGATGGCCTTGTAAGTTGATTATTAATTACTTTGCGTGACTTGCTGGCACTTACCTATTTGATTACTTACTTGAAAAGATTTGAGGTATTTGCGTATCAGTGCTTTGCCCACCGGAAGGCTCTTTTCTAATGGAGTTATCCTAAAGCTCTCTTAAGAGCAGCGGTGGTGGCCCATTGAAATGGCCGCGACTTACGAGTTGTAGGTTCAGGCACTTTACTTTATGTAAATAATTTAAAACTGCTCTCAAAACGGTGAAAGAAAACGAGGGGAGGCCTGTGTCCCAGCAGTGGGAACATTATAGGCTGATTATTGTTGCATATATGATATATACTGGTCATTATGTTATCCTCAAGGTTCTATGTTCATCCTTTAGTTAGTTACATAATTCAAAATCAAAATCAAAAGTCATTTATTCAAATTAGGCTGAGAATCAGCACTTTTTGAACGTCAAAATTACAAAAGACAGTCCTCCAAAAACGCCCGCCCTTCACCACTTCCTAGTGCTATCGCTGGGAAGAAGAAGTGGCGCAACAAAGTCCCCAGCAGCACAGCTGTCTGTTCAATTTAAAAAATACTTGATTGTATACAATACTAGGTACCTATGTTCGGTAATTAACGTTACAAAACCAGAACATAAAATTTAATTATTTGCCATAATATGTCAGCTAGCCACGCCAATATACCAACAAATATAATAAAAACTATACGTATGTACTCAAGCTAAAAAATAATTAATTAAAATGTAAATAAAAAAACTTACTGCCCAAATAAAAGCCTCCAGGCATAAAGGGCGTGACAGCTTACATATTTATGCATTGCTGGGTTCTGTTTACATAACTGTCACTTGAAGTCACAAAAAGATAAACTAAGACCTGGCAGTAAGCTAATTCTGGAGAAAGAACATAAACATTGTCTTGCGTTAAACTAGGGCGACCAACTGTTCTTATCGTCTAAGTAGTAAGTAATTGTTTGTTATTTCGGCCTGGAGTCCAACTGCTGTATTCAACCTGGCATCACTTTTGCTGACAGTCAGGTTGATCTCCCAACAACAACCTGATGAAACGATAAAGGCTTGACTTACAGACTGTTAGCTTCATAAAAGGAATTAATTCATTTTAATAGGGACTGAGTTCGTATCGCAGGGATTAACTCGGATTTAATTTCGTAAAAACAGATAATTTTCGATACACCGACCTGATGGTGTCGGGCCTTGAAATAAGAGGTCTCAGAAAACTCAGTGCTGGGGATAAGATGGTGAATTTATAATACTTACCACAAAATTGCAGTTTTAGAAATTGTATAATATTATTTATGTTTAGAACGGATAAAATTATTCGACTTTAGCTATTTTTAAAGTCATTCATTGCTGGCATAATTGGGACCACAATAAATAAATAAAATGCACAAACTATTTATTTATTTGTTTCGTCGAACACCAAAACCAAATAACTTAACACTATTTCTGATTCCCTCAGTTACCTTTACGAGTTCCGGAAGAGACAAGATATACTTATTCTTAATCGAGCCCTATCCGCTTATATTATTACTTCTGTATATTTTTATTTCCCGTGAGTCACTGATATCCGCTTGTTTCCGAGACTAAGTAAACTGACAGATATAATCCCATTTACAGCTTTCAAAAATAAACCTTTTAAAATATATCTTTAAAAATTAATTCCAGAAAACAACGTAAAAGAAATAAACTTATTTTAAGTTGTATGAATGTCGTTTGGATATGAATTGTATATCTTTAATTAACTTTTTCATTGTAGACTTTGGGAATCGATTACATTAGTCTTCTAAAATATCATTGTTATTTCTTCTCATGATAGCTGGAAATATTCAAGAATAATCTGTTCATACTGTAGTAAATAGATTAGCCAGTCAGCAAGTTTGGCGGCGAGGACAATAACCCAGGGTGCAGCCGTCGTCCGTTTTGTGGAGGCTCTTGTTATAAACCTCAAAGTTAATTTTGTGTTAAACAACTGGTATTTCCCATACAATCCAGCTTTCTCAACAAAAACAAAACACAGTCTGTGTTTCCAACACATCTCCCCAAACCCAACTAATTCGGCTCACATCTGGCGATGAAGCGTGGAATAGACAAAAGAATGGTCCACACTCGCTAACAATGTGCCAAATATCTGTCGGGTGTCTTGTGGGAAAAACAGTGAGTGGTGTAATTAATCGGGTGACCGCTGCACTCGGGGTAACGAGGACACAGAATAGATAGATACAGAAAGCTCAATACAACGAGCGGAAACGCACGCACACATAGAAATGCGTCAATAACACCCAGTGCTGGCGCGCTCCCGGCTAGCATTTATTTGGCATTGTAGATTGAGTTCGCCGAAAAATTTCTACGCGGCCGGGGGGAGTCTAGAATCATGTGCTGAATTCTTGACAACAGTTTGCGTACGCCTGTTTTCTCTCGTTGCATGGAGCCGGTCTTCTGCACCTTACTACGTTGTGAGGAGGAGCATGTGAAACGTTTTGAAGATGACAGCGTTGTGGCGGATTGGGGGACGAAGCTGAAGCGCTGAAGCGTTGCTGGTTTTTATTATAGAGTAGTGCATTTTTGTAGTTATACTTGACTCGCATTGACTGAGCGGTTCGAGGGTGGAAAAGATACAACTGATACAACTACCGGACCGAACTTGAGACAATCTCGGTACCGTGAATCAGTACCTATAGATAGATATCTACAACAATAAAGAGACTGTTGCCAATAGGTTGCGGACCTTACTAATAATGTTCAATTGCTCCATTTGCCTGTCTATTGTTGAAACCGGAATAGAATAATCTCTATTATTCTATTCCGGTTTACATTAGCACCCGGATCTATATCAGAACACGTTCACACAAACTTCAAACAATAAACTATTAAATATAGGCCTTCTAGTTCTAAACTCCACCACTACACCTCTGGACCACAGTCTCATTATACTCATTCGTTCATTTAAATATTTAATTGCTAGCGGTACGTGAGTGAGTGAGTGAATGAAAGCCGTGAACCACGCGTGACCACGCAGCGCCATTGTGGTATGCAACTTATAACTGAATTTATGCATTCGTGCTAGTTATGTAGTTAACGGATAGAATATGAACGTTGTGCTTAGTATTTGTTTTTATGACTTGTCTTTTATTGACTTGCCTTTCAGTTTGGGAAAACCCTAAAGATTTTTCCTTGAAATAACAGTTTGCAGTCAGGTAAATAAATCCTTATGTAGGCATTAATATCAGGCCCCTCTTTTAAATTGGGCACTCTGAAATAAAATATCATTCTTAGCAGCCACAGTTCTATTCTACGCATTATTAGTACCTACCCGATTTTATGACAAAATAATTGATTTGCAGTGCGACTATAAGTTTCTAGTGTTACAAATAAAAATTTGTTGCTCTTATGACAAGCTAAGTAAACCCTAAAGGAAAGGTAGTTTAGTATCAGTTAAAAAGGAAACAACAAACCACCTTAAAAACTGTACATTTATTAAAAAAGTAACACTAAAGGTCAACAAAAGGTGAACCTTATAAAATATTTAATTTACCTTATATGTAATACAATAATTTAGTTAGGTACCTATAGCTATGTCCTAATAATTGCCAGCCAGCTAAAATCTCAGTATAAAGAGGTAGGTCGTGGGGAGTTGGAAATAAACCCAATACTGAATAATAAGTAATCTAAATATCCAATATAAATCCTAAATCCTTAATCCACAATCATTAATCCTTAATCATTAATCCTTCATTCTCAATCCTTCCAGTTTATTTGTAGGTTATTATTTAATAATAAATGGGCGCCAGGGACTCAGTCCCGGATCCTGAAGCTGACGAAGTAGCTGGTTATTCTTCCAGATAAGTTAAGTCGGAACCCCAAGGTCCTTAAGTTAATTCAAGTTAAGACCGGGTTCCTTTATTGAAAACCGGAGTAAGGTTATTAACCGGTTCAAGTTATTAAAACCGTATTGACATGTATAAATCTTGATGTGATAGTATTATTGTAAATAAAAATAAATTAAAAAAAAAACCGTCCCGCCTGCGCTCTCGCTTGGCGGACTCCAACAGCCGCATAGTCGTCTCCCTCAGAGGCTTTGAGTTGACCCGAGGAACGGGTCTAGCGTCCAGGCCCCAGACGCTCTTCTAGGTCCTGGCGGCGAGACGTGTCTCTCGAGTTGCCTCCTGGGAAGCTAAAACACTAGCCGGTTAACAAGGAACTACCTCAACCTAACCTAACCTCAACTAGGAACAAGGGCCACACACGTGGTGTTCATGGCCACCGCGGAGAAATGAAACGCGATGAAAAGCAGATAAATACTCACAATTGGTCTAGACAGAGAACTGTTTGGTCGACTGTAAGGGTCTCCGCTGGCTTGGAAGCTGTCAGCACAAGCACATTTCCAATCCTGTAATAAATATCAATTTATCACAACAATCCTTGTTTAACAGCCAGAGAAGGGCTCACAGCACATTTCACAACGCCTCTTTAAAATGCTCACCTCTTATAATTATCTTGGAACAAGGTTTGCAATGATACCCAAGCGCGTTCAAAGCCGAAAGAAAGCCATTTTTTCAATAACCTTGTTAGGAGATGTCAAACCGGAACTAGACGTAAACTAGACGGAGCATTATTAAAACCTCCCCGACTTCAGGGAACCTGATTGACGAACGGGGGCGGATAAGTACAATGTCAAGACACCTAATTATTGAAAATCACTAACAACTGTCCAAAGTGACGTTGACAAGCTGAAACAAGAAGAATCCTCACAATCCAGATTAACTAAAATACTTCTCCTTTCAATATCAAGACGGAGCAACCATCCCAGAATATTAATTCCGGCAAAATTAGAATGTTTCCTGGGTCACACCTTGTCATAGATTAAACAATGGTTTCATTTGGCAATGAAGTGTTACACTTCCGTATTAGGCTAATTAGTTTATAATGATTTTTTACTGAAAGTTGTAAATTATTAGGGATTGCTCCATACGATATTAATTCGATGGTTTGCAATCATTAAGTTAAAATATTGATTAAACTACAACTGTGAATCACCGACCACTAGATGTCGCCCCTATCGTTTTTTAAGTCTGTGACCTTTAACTGTCAGAACGATCGACCAAATCAAATGTCATTCCAATAAGTAAACATTTAACTAGGTTATAAAATTTTAATTAATTTATTGTGTAAACTTGTTTAATATGTTTTAAAAGTGATTTATTGTGAAAAAGTGTTAACCACACATTCTAGTGACGAAATACAGTTGAAGGAATGAGTCCTTCAATGAAATGCTGGCGAAAGTCAATAGCAGGTACCAAATAAATAATGTAACACTAGTCCCAAACTTATGAAATATTAGTATTATGTTTCTTTTATTGGTTTTATGTAATTAAATCAGGGTCAATTGAACATTGAATGAAATTCAATTTGCCAACTATCATATTACGCAAAATGGGTCCAAATGCGGCAATGACATTGAATAATTATCTAATTTGCATACTAATCAAGTCGAAAAACTTATTCAGGGCAAACTAAATGCTAATAAACGGTTGCGGAAACAATATTTTGTATTTCGTGATAGAAAAAAGAGGTAATTCTTAGCACATCAGTTTTAATACACTTTGATACAATCTGAGCATTCTCCTCAGTTGCAGTTTGTCGACTGACCCAAGTAAACACGGATTACTAAAAACAGTGGAAGTGCAATTTTGCTTATATACTCTTGTCTACCTCTGTAGACAAGAGTATGTTATGGCCCAGGGCCTCCAATAGGTAAAAGACGGCCCTGATTAATATCGCCAAAATACGACTTGGAATAAATTATTCTTTCGATATAAGAGTTTCGGTAATATAATCAGAAAATTACTTATTTCTTTACCTAATAAATAAAAGTAACTGAATAGCCAATCATTATTATAAACAAAAGCGATCACGTATTAACTCCGAACATAATTAGAACCCCACATTCCTTTCAACATAAAGTTACAGTCACATCCTCAAACTTCCCCCGACAACGTGCCCGCGCCTCAAACGCGGAGTTACAGCAAAAAGGCTGGACCATCACAATTACCGACTTCCTCTACATAAGCCTAACTCAAGTCGCAGCATCTCGCAGCAAAACATCGGAGCTTCTGCCCCACTTTACATTAACGGAGCCACTGAACAGAAATGTGCAGAATTGCCATTTGACTCAAATATGTAAATATTGTATAGGGTATCGTAAAAAGACAAAAAACAGAGCTACATGCCACAAACAGGTTGGTAATAATAATATGTTCAGTTTGTGTATAAACTTGTAAATCAGATGACTAACAAGCCTAAATAATCGTGGAAGTGCGTGTTTTATTTAGACCGACAACTGACCAACATTGGTGTAAAACATTTTGTTTTCCATGCCTTGACGTTGATCAATGAATAAATTACCACGCAGTTAGAAGGCCTTCTGTGCCTCTCTTTTTAGCGGTAGAGCTCACAAAACGGCTGAAATCCGGAAAAATCCTGATACGTCCGGCCCGAGCCGCTCGGAACTGGTTATTTCCTGTCTTTAGATTAAGATGGCCGACCGTATCGTTCTATCACACTCTGTGCCCGCACACTCCAGCGTGGGAGAGGGACAGCTAATGGTTATTTCATGATAGATTTCGATACGTCGAAAAACGTTGGTGGCGGCTATCGCATCAACACTTGAGCCTGATTAAATGACGGTCGGGGTCGTTAGGACCCCGCGGAAATTTGTTTCTGGCCCGCCTTTTCTCGATTCGCAAGTAAATAGTGCGGATTATACGAGCTGTGGTGTGCCGCCGGCGATATCGGCCTCTATGGAGTCCGTTGGCCGAATCATTGATTCGGACAAATCTTGGATTGTAGAGAGAAGGAAAAACTTACTGGTCGAGATATTCATGGGATTTACCCCGTCTGTATGATTTGATGGAGCCGTTTGACGCAGGGTGTATTCCCGTTCGTCCCACTGACTTCGTCCCCGTAGTGGGACGAACGGGAATTTACAAAAATAATATTAAATTTGTTCCCGATCGTCCCATTCATGATTTTAGGGGGACGAACGGGAATATGTTCTTAGATTAGCGCCATTCGTCCCACTAAATAATTTTGTGCGTATTGTTTAGTCGTTGTTTCGTAGTTTACTTTCAAAGGAGATGTTTGATTTTGGGCTACCACTATGTACACACTACATAGATAAGTAGGAAAAAAATAGGGGAATTTCATAAAAATACTAACAAATTAATTTGAAGAATGGTACAAGCGTACAAAAATGAACATTTAAATAAAAACGTTTACTAGATTATACAGCAACATTTACATAGTGTACATGGGCCATTTTGAGAATTAGTCCTTTTGCGCCTAAATCAATACTAAGTGTGTAATAAAATTATTGACTTCTGTTTTTTAGAGCTCAACAACAATGTCACAAGAAGCGCATCTTGGTCCCTCTAGTAGTACAGGAAGCTGTTTACAATATATACAAAGAAAAGGTGGAATCGTGCTTCTTCGTGCTGGATATCATTTTTTGGGGAAAAGGCAATATAAAAGCGGAGCTGTTGTAACTAGTAACTTTACCTAAAGATATTCCCAAATTTGCAAACATTAAAAGCTCTTTATATCGCCATCGAAATAAAACGAATAATATTAGTAAAATAATTTTCAATGACGTTAAAACGGTTGAGATTCCTCAAAAATTTAAATATTTTTTGTTAGCAGATTACTGTTACGATAACACACGACTACTCATTTTTTGTTCCCAAGAAGCTAGAGAAAAATTAATAGTTTTAAAAAATATATTTGGTGACGGTACCTTTAGGAGTTGTCCATCTCCGTTCCAACAACTTTACACGGTTCATGGTGACTTAGGAAGTGATAATCAAAGCACAGCGTTGACGCCATTATTGTACGCTTTAATGTCAAACCGTAAAAAAGAAACATACGAGATACTTTTCAAACTCGTTAAATCTCAAATCAACGATTGGAATCCTACAGCATTTACCAGTGATTATGAAGAAGCAGCTATGTCTGCTATACGTACAATTTTTCCAGAGATAAGTATACACGGTTATTATTATCATTTTAATAACGCTGTTTGGAGGAAAGGCCGTGAATTAAACCTAACAAAAAATTAAATTTTAAGACGTCAAGTAGCCCTAAGTGCGGTGCTTCCATTATTACCCGAGGACCGTATTTTTGAAGGCTGGTTTTATGTCGCTGGCGAAAGCCCCGATGATAGCCAAAGTGAAAAATTTCGGCAATACATGCTGTCGCAGTGGCTTCAACCAAATTTCGAAAAAGTGTGGTGCAGTTTTGATAAACGACACCGTACTAATAACTTTGCCGAAGGGTGGCAATAAAAAAAAAATTAAAATTGCTTACGGTGTTATATCAAGACTCCAACTTATACAGCGTGAAAGCAAAACAAAGTCCAAAACGGCGTAAGCTACATTCAATCTTGACAGACCAATATGTTATGAATTGCCAAATGCAACTTCTAAATTCAGAAATAACCATAGGACATTTTCTAGAAAAACTTACGTAAATATTAATCATAAGCAAAGTGCTCGATGGTTGTACGTTGATATAATCTTTGTGTGCAATAATTATTATCGCCTTTTTTATGGTCTCAACTACTTTCTTAAATCCATGTCAATTTTTTATTATTGTTACTCTTTATGATGTTTTATATTCTTCTTGATTTTGTGATTTTTGGGTATTTTTATTGTGATTTTGTTATAGTTTATTGACGCTATGTGTAAAATTAACGAGTTCACTGTCCTGATCACTTATACTTATACCCCTTTATTCATAAGCGTTGCTTAAAGTTAAGCAGTGATTAGCGACTGTTTAACCATACATTTTTGACGTTTAAACGTTACTTAACTTTAGTCATCGTTTATGAATAAACCCCATACCCCTTTATTCATAAACGTTGCTTAAAGTTAAGCAGTGATTAGCGACTGTTTAACCATACATTTTTGACGTTTAAACGTTACTTAACTTTAGTCATCGTTTATGAATAAACCCCATTATGTTTAACGCAAAAATGTGCCACTGTATACCTACATAAGCATGTGTGACTTTGTAATAATTAGGACGTTTTCTTTTTACAAAAAGAAGCTGATTGAAGAAGCTAGCTGACTGATTTTTTAATCATAATTTTTAGTTTTATGGGGAATTTTATTTTGTTTTAATGTTTCAGTGTACCTATGTGTATTTTTGTACGTAAAGTAGATTCTGTGATTTAACTGTGATTTTTATTCCTTAGTAAATGACTGATTTTTTTTTTTTTTTTTACCATTAAAACAACCAGTCAGAAATTATTTGGTGGGACCAAGAGGACTAAAAAATAATTATAAAATTATTCCCGTTCGTCCCATCAACAAAATTAGTGGGACGATCGGGAAAAAAAATAACGAATTCCCGTTCGTCCCACTACGGGGACGAAGTCAGTGGGACGAACGGGAATACACCTGACGCAGTACGTGAAAAAAAGATAAGAACATAACTGAATGTGGTGTCGGGGGTCGGTATCGGAACATAAATATTCTATCAGAACATAACATTTCTTGTTTATAAACTCGTAACATTTCTTTCATAAATACCAAATACTTAACGAACTTGAAACAGAGGCAGGTGTATCTACTTTGTTAGTGAAATAAATATCTAACTAGGCTTAGAATAATATTAGAAGTACAAGAACAACAAATCCTTTTTTAGCATAGCATATCCGTTTCTTGTCATCATAAAAAGTTACCTAAGCAATACGGTTGGGACTTAAAACAGCCTCTTATATTTTATTTCTCGTCAAAATGTCTAAGACGTCCCAGTTCTGGGATATTTTGTAAATCCAATTTTGTTTTACTTTTAAAGGAAAAGGCGACGTTTTAACAAGTTTAAAAGAATCGGCTAACCCTTTCAAACAGAGTTTTTATAAAGAAATTTGTTTTTATACCTTTATGACGATCCCAGATTAAAAACTGACAGATCTGTTACTACTTCAAGATTAAACGAAAAAATCGAGTTTCCAAAAAGGGTTTTCCTTACCTACTCTGTTGAGTATCAAGTTTTTTTAAACAATAATCCGACATTATACACCTGTCACCATGTTCTACAGATTCTTGCATTTTAATATCAGCTTTTTAGGTTTTAAATTATATTGCATTGCATTTTTAGGTAGTGTGTATAATTGTATATAAGGCTTTGGAGGTATAAGGAACAGGGTGTAAAGTTCACTCATCCTCCATTGAAAAGGGAGGATCCTCCGACCAGACGGGTGTTATGTCTGGCGGGCAATTGCCCAACGATTGATATTGGGAAATTGTATCTATGCTAACTGCGCGGTAAACTCTGCTTGCGAGATGCAGGATTTGCGTGACGTCAGTATGACGCGTTGTTCGCATGTGGCGTTGTAGATACCGCTACATCACTCCCCTCCGGAGACCGGAGGTCGATAGTTGGCTGAGTCTTGTATCTTGCGATGCTTGCCAGGCCAGCTGAGGTTCCAGTGAGTCGGAACCGGTTGCCGCATAGTTCACGGTGAGTCGGAACTGTCTGCGGAGATGCCCCAGTGAGTCGGGGTGGCGCATAGTTCGCGGTGAGTCGGAACTGTCTGCGAAGATGTCCCCAGTGAGTCGGGGTGGATGGCGCTGCGTTATACTCCAGTGCGTCGGATGTCGTACAGCGCCGAGTTGAGGCTGGCTGCTGCGTCGACCAGGAGAGGGTGCTCTGCTTGATGACCGGCCGAAAGTGCAGTGTGCTGTGCCGAGGTTGCTGATGAGGCTGAGGGTGATGACCAGGTATGCGCGGTCGCTGCATGCTGGTGGTCAGGATACCCGTTGAAGCCGTGGGTGCTGGCTGGCTGGGTGACTCGCCGCTAAAGCTTGCGGGAGTGATGATGATGACGTCACGCTGAAGTAGGTGCACGAAGGCTGCGCTGACGTTCATGCTCGGGGTCACCAGTTTGGAGGTATAAGGAACAGGGTGTAAAGTTCACTCATCCTCCATTGAAAAGGGAGGATCCTCCGACCAGACGGGTGTTATGTCTGGCGGGCAATTGCCCAACGATTGATATTGGGAAATTGTATCTATGCTAACTGCGCGGTAAACTCTGCTTGCGAGATGCAGGATTTGCGTGACGTCAGTATGACGCGTTGTTCGCATGTGGCGTTGTAGATACCGCTACAAGGCCTTCGAGCTAATGGCTCAATCAGAGCACAAGCACTAAGTGATGTGATCGTTTTTGTTTTGTTATTAAACTAGCGGCGTATACCTAATTTAGAAAATTACCTTATAGCCTTCTTTTCCGGCAATCAAGTAATAATACTGTTCTAATGCTACTGGAAGTAAATGCTAAAACAGGCGAGACGCGACTCTAGCACTGTACTCACAATATTCATGAAGTTTTGAAAGAAATTGTTCTACTAGACTCGCGTCGCGCCTGTTTCCAGGAGCCTTTAAGCTTTCAAGTAACAGTCTTAAGTAATTAAAATAATAATAAAGCAGTAGATAACTACAGCTCCATCACAATTGTTTGACAGTAAAACGAATTTTAATGACATCCCCGCAATCAGTAAGGGCGCGTTTTATGGTTCTATAAACATAAAAGTTAGCTGCTTCGGCTAAACACAGACAATTGGCGTTTCTTATCGCTTTTATTGCATAATCCTTGGCGAGAGTCGTACACTCAATTAGTATTAGTGTGGAAATGGTCGTGGAAACGTACGGGGAAGATTCTTAAGAGCGGATGCTGCGGTTTAGTTACTTCTGGCGCTTTGGTGGGTGTATGTTATACACTAGAGCATAATTTTTCGAACTAATAGATTTTGACGCCAAAGAAAATTAAACAAAATGAATATATTTCAAGTTTAAAGTATCAATTTCGACTTTTATTCAGTTGTACAGTACAGTAGTACAGTATTGAACTTTCTTATTAAAACGTCGCAGTCGACTCCTGGACGTAGCTTCCTTAGACACGCTATTATAAAACTTACGAAGTTTCAAGCAAGTTCAGTTAATCTAAGAAAGGGAGTATTTCCAAAATCCTAGAAAGATTGTGATTGGTTAAAACTTTGTTAAGTACTAACTAATATGATACAGGTGATTCCTGTCTCGTGTCAGAACGAGCTATCACTCTCATATTGTGGATACAAGATAAGGTAGTCGAAGAAAAATAAAAATAACAAGATCACAAAGATCCCAACTGGTTGTGTAGCAAGAATATCCTAGATGAGATACCTTTCTGGCTTCTCTAAATAGGTATAGATAGAAGTTTAACAACATCCATGTTTCAGATTGTTTCATAATATATTCTCCCTCAGTTCCCAAGGTCTGGCAGATTCGGAAAATACGTCATGTGATTGCCGCCTTCCTGATGTTTTTTTTTATTGTTTCTCATAAACGACACAAAGTTCAGACAGTAGTACACACTACATACCCAAACCGTTCCCGCTCCAAATTAACCCCCGTATACACGCACCTCAAAGTACATAACGGAGACGTTAAAAATGGCTTAAGTGAGACTAAAAGGCAGTTTCAGAGGCAATGCTTAGACAGAGCTCTAATGCAATTAATACGCCTATCTATACCGTCTGGTGCGACAGCTCCAGATTATGTGGCTTAGGGCTCCGGCCTAGGCTTGGAGGCGTCTTACCTGAGAGTTTTAGGGCCTATTAAGAAGATTTTAGTGTATCGTAGTAGTTTTGGGATCAGGAGAAAGTGTTATTATTGTTTTAATGTATATCTACATGCAAGTACGGTACAAAATAATGTTATTTTTGTAATAGACAGTCAATAAGATAATTGAAAAAGTGGTTTATAAAATATTTTATCACTTGGTTTATTGTTTCCTTCCCAACTTTCTCAAAACCTTCTTTTTTGTGCAACGTCAGAGTTCTCTTCTGTGCATAAATCACTTAAGTACATAACTTCAGTTCCTAATCGCGTCTGGACTGTTAATAAAATAAATACAACGTCTGGATCGTTCTTTAAATTAACCGAAACCATTAGTCCCAAAACTGGGAAAACGCCGTCATTCTTGTCGGGGTTCTGATGTCAAATAAAATCGTACTTATATATATATCAACCGACCCCATACATCACGTATTTTCCCCTTACACCAATAAAATCGTATAATCGTTCGTATTATAGATTTCGCAATAAAAACACCAACAATATGTTCCCGAAAAAAGCTGTAATCGCAAACACAATATTTAATGATTAATTACAAAAAATATAATTCCTGCGTGAAACATTCCGGTGATATTTGTGCGAGTGGGTAGCAATTAATGGCGCATTAACGAACAATATTTGTCGCGATAAATAACAGCACGTGTTGGCCGAAATTTGCGAAACTCGCTGATTTATAAAACGACGGTGCACGCGGCTGCTGTGGGGAAGGATACAGTATGTGGCTGTTTTTACTTTTATATTGGTAGTGTATGAATTTGGGTTTTTTAAAGACGGGAAAATTGAATCTCAGTTTATTGGAATAATCAAGGTGAACCAGTTTTTGCGAATGTTACTGATTTTTTTTTGCAAGGAAACAATGCTGTACCAGTAATGTCTCCTGTATCAAAATCAAATCAAAATCAAAAGTCATTTATTCAAATTAGGCTGAGAATCAGCACTTTTTGAACGTCAAAATTACAAAAGACAGTCCCCCAAAAACGCCCGCCCTTCACGTTCACTATCGTTGTTGTTTACAGACATAAATCTTGTAACATACATGCACAAACACGCGGAATAAGGATAATAAACTGACAAGACATTCTCTCATACTGAACCTGACACTAAGCTGAAAAAATGCGAGAAGGAAGAGGTCATACCGCATAAATTATGAATACTACCCGCAAATTATTCAGTTACCGAGCTCGAGCAAACAAAGCGCTGTCAATCCGAGCAGCGTTTAAATAAACGCCCCCGAGGCCGCACGGTGGTGTGTCACGCTAAAAACATTGCGTTCGAACTGTCCGTGTCGCTGCGTAGCAGACAATACGCGATACGAAGTAGAGAGATACAGAAGGTTCGAATTACAATTTTAAATATTGGCTACATGAAAATAAGCAAACGCGTGACAGTCGGGCGCAACCCTATGGAGATGTTATAATCATAAAACACCATAATTATTAACAGTATTTCTAAAACCACAATTTGTAGGTAGGTAGTAGAATGACGAGTGATGATGAACTCATCACCGTTTTCAATTTATCGCCGGTGAATCATAAACCGTGAAAATGAGTTTGAATTATTTTAATCAATCCATGACATTACCTCTGATAAAATCTACATATTGGGAATTTTCTACGATAATTTTACTGTATAACAATACTCCAGGGACCGCCGCGTATCGCTTCGTTACAGAATTACCTTTACCACGTTACGCTTTGCGCTAATCAAATCATATTGTTTCATTTTATGTTAATTATAATACAGCCATGTTACTGTAATCCTTTGTTTGTTCAAAATGTTCAGGAGCTTTGAGCTTATTATTTCTGCTTCGTACCGACTTATTTTTTCCTACCGTTTCCAAGTTTATAATAATTTGCGTGATCATGATATTTTAAGGTTGTTATTATTCTTACTATTTCATTTTGACTGATACCTAAAGTAGCGTTGGAAGGCCGCCCACAAGGTGGATCATCCTAGTGAAGGCCGCAGAAATCGCGCTTTTAATTACTATTTGATTAATCATTCAATAGTAATAGTAGTAATACCAACCCGCAATTGGCCCACTCCCTCTCACAGAGAGGATCGAGGCCTGTGTCCCAGCAGTGGGAACATTATAGGCTGATTATGATGATGATTATGAATCATTGTCTTCTTCTTTGTGTTGATGATACTGGTCAATTTATTTGGTGCAATACTTCGTTACTTCCACGACAACGTCGATGGCAGGGCAGAGGGTTGATTTGACTTCAGTTTTTGTGGCGCAGAGGGCAGCATGGGGGGTACATCTGCCCACTTGGGTTCGCAGACTATCCTGTGACTTCCTAGATTAATTAATCACTGCGATCTACTTATTATCATTCTCCATATTCTATAATTTTAGGTTCGAGCCTTTCTTCTTTTTGTGTTTGCATTGTGAGGACTGAATGCAAGCCTTTTGAACCCAGAAAGTGGTAACTTTTACGGACAATAGTAATGTCATCCAGGGCCAGCGGATATAGGTAGTAAAGCTGCACCTAAATTGAAATATTTGTGACGTGGGCACTTAAATGTCATAATAAAATAAACCTGATTTATAACATAATTTAATGTATACTTATCCGGTTCTCACGATCTTTGGATTAAATTATAGTGATTTAGTGATACCATAAACGATTGCAAGAAGTATTGTACATACAATAACTGATTAACAAGTAAACGAAACGAGCTAACCAGAGAATGTGCAACTTATAATTACCGCTTGTCAAAGGAATGTTTTGTTTATCAGATACGTAAACGCACATAAAGAATGACAAATTAAGTTAATTCTAATTAGTCCGGTTTAGATCAGATAGGCGCTTCATATAGTATATTGGTATTTAGCTGCATCCATTAGACTGGAAGCTGACCCGAACAACATTGGGAAAGATGATGACTTAGTTCGCTAAATAGTCATCTACTTTAAAAAAATCTTTTTCTAAAAATCTAATTCTATAAAAGACATGTTGTTTTAAATATAAAAACGATCCATTATTATTTTCATCATGCACTAAAAATAAAAAATCCGTTTATGAAAATGAAGATTGCGAATGTCCCGTGGGAAGATCCTCGAGTTAATTTAATGTCACAAATTGGGTTTCCCCTTACGATCAGCTTGAAGGATTTATTTAAGCCGCACGCGATATTTTTACGAGAACTGACGCGGCTCGAGATACGCTCGCTGCTGACGGCGTTGTGGTAATAAGACCCCGTTTATTGGGGACAAATTGTATGCTAATGAATATAACTTAGCACAGTTTTGTTTTGTACTGACAAATTGTACTATTGTAAGTACGATCTGCCCCTCTGGTGTGTTTGAAATGTGTCGGTGGAATTAGGCACATGACACATCAGGTTTATCTTGAAGGTTGGCAATGCATGGGTAACACCTGTCGTGTTGCAGGCATCCTTTACACGATGGTCAATGTTATATAAGGAATCTGTTGCCGATATCAGAACATCAAAGTTGGTCACCTTTTACGCCTTTAGATTGAGAATTGCTTTACCCTGCACACGCAAACTCTTTGTAGTTTAATTTCAATGAAAAAAAAACACAAATTATTACTATAATCCCCCCTCGATACATCCACTTTTCCAGATACTTTACTCGACTCGTAAGCAACAATACGCTTCCCTGAGCCCCCCCCCCCCCGACCCGCCCCTCGCCCCTCGGGACGGTGACCACTTTATTTGATTGGCCCTAATGACCGCCGTGATTCCGCAGCCAAGTGCCGTGGAGTGGAAGTGATAGCGTGTGGACGTTTACGGTCCTTCTGGTACAGGATGACCTGAATGATGAGTGGGTCATCTTGGAGGATTGTTTGGTTGAGTTTTATGTGCCTGGAGGAGAAAGAAGAGGTAATGATATTATGTTCTTTTGGTTTTCCGGGTTTCACATCACTGCTGTAGCAAAATATTCTGTCCTACTGCTGCGCAAAGATCTCCTCTATAAACTTCCATAGCGTGCTCTATACTGTCTTCTGTTGCCAATCCATCGATAATATGAGAATATGGGCACTCGTTTACGGTTATTAAAAATATCGTGGGAAAAACCAGAATCAATAGCCTGAAATCACCAATGTGCTGGAAGCTAGCGTGGTGATAAAGGATTGCATTTTCCCTCTGTGACAACATACCTTTAATAATATTATGGGCTACTTACAGACTACTGATATGAAACTTCACGATAAGTACCCGCTACCACTCACAACCGACCACTCCACTAAGCCTCGTCCTAAGGGTTTCATACGTTTTCATGTACATTGAGCTCTGTTAGCACAACAACCATCGTAATAGCTGGCTTTAAAATGTTGAGGATTATGAAACAGCTCTACTTGTCGACGTAAGTTCTGTGAATCTACACTTTGTGTAATATGTCGCAGAGTCATCAAAAGAAAGGGAGAAATCCGAAAATTCTAGATCCATCGGTTAGAACCTCTTAAGTAGGTACGTACTCACTGATACAGTTGGTGTTCTAATTTTGTGGATAAGCTAGCCAAAGAAAAATAAAGGATGGATTAACCAGGACACAATTGAATAGTAATCAGGACTACATTAGCTACACAACCATTTGGGGTCTTTACAATGATTCATAAGCATAATCAGCCTATAATGTTCCCACTGCTGGGACACAGGCCTCCTCTCTGTGAGAGGGAGTGGGCCGTAATCCACCACGCGGGCCCAGTGCGTATTAGTAGATATCACATGTCTCCGAATGGAGACATGTGATATCTATAGGACATGTCGGTTTCCGCACGATGTTTTCCTTCACCGTTTTGCAAGTATTGGTGATTATATAGTTAACAAAAGTAAAATGCCTGTCAGGGTTCGAACCTATGACCTACAACTCGTAAGTTGCGGCCGCTTCCACTACAGCAGTACTCCAGCAGTGGGCCAGTAGAAATGATCCTAGAGGTAGCTTAGGTATGATTGATACTTTCCTGGCTTTTCTAAATATAGTTAGAAGTTTATCAACAATCCATGTTTGAGATTGTTTCATAACCCATACTCCCTCAGCTCCCAAAGTCTGGCAGACGTAGTAATCAAGGATTATTCCATTTAAAATGAACTAAAGCGGCGCTGGTTTTGTCAGAAATAATTATTTGCGTGGGATACACTAATTCGGGCACCAATTTATGTGCGGGATTAACCAAGTACGGTTGGTTAGTGAAGTTACAAAGTAATTTTACTGAAAGTGAAAATGTCTTGGAGTGCCTAAAATAATTTGAAAACACCTACCTTCTTCCCCTAAAAGGGTAAGCAACGTTATACTAGTTCCTAAACTCTTAAAACGGTTCATTTTACTTACTGTTCGTAATGTTAAGTCTAACTTAAAGTTGTTTAAAATAGTTTTGATTAACTTTGCAATATCCACGGCGGGCCTTTTATACTGTCGGACTTTCTATTCACATAAGCGTACTAGACTCACAGTAATCCTATTGACTCTATGACCACTGTATCCATACACGGTTTTATTTGACTTTTACAGTTGTTCGATAATATACCGACAACTGACATTTATGTATTTAATCCAAACATGAAAATCACAAAATATATTATTTACGCGGCTATAAAGTCCTTGTTATCTAAGTTTACAATCGAAGTGATTTTCTGTTAAATCCGAAATGTATTACTGGTATAAATAATAATTAATCTATCAAACACACAAACTGTAAATCTGTTAGGATTGTTCTGTTTGACACCATTTTTTATGTGAATAGGCATGTATGCATGTAGTACCATTTATGAAGTTTATCGACGTGCATGCGTACTTTTCAAAGCATGTGTGCACTGGTTGCAGTACTTAGTGTTTTTTTTAAGAATGATTAAGTTTGTTTTAATGGATCCGTGTAAGTGTAGGTAAGTAATAATTGAGCTTCAGCAAAAAGTTTTACCTATTCAGTCAAAATTGGTAAACCAGGCAGAGTCACAGACAGAACTAGACCTAAAACATATTACCCTCATAAATTATAGCCCTAAGCCTGTAAACCAGGACCCATAGTAATTTCAAGTGAAAATAAATCATTTTACGTGATTGAGAAATCTGGGTAGATAACGAATTGACAAATATATCCTCGTTAGATATGCATGAGGCTGTTCCAAATGTCCGGGCCTCGATTTGTATTAATATAATATTTCATGGCACTCCGAGACGCCGGTAATGGCTGGTGGGTGTGTGAAACACGAACTGTTCCAATGCTCCTACTACGAATAACATTGTTAAAAAATACCGTTTGTCTTACTTTTAAGTAAAGCCTCGTATTCGTGTTGTTCCATATAGAAACTGCATGCTATGATGTCAGCAACATCACTTCTGCTCTCAATTCTGCTTGCCTAATCGGCATTATTGGGTTCTTTAGAACGCAATTTTCAGCAGCTTCCGGGCAACTAATAACGGGTGGCTCATATTTAATAAAACTAACTAATTACACCTAATAACTAACTGTACCTTGTTACAAAACTATAAAATATGACGATTAGGTAAACAAATGGATCAGAAAACGTACCCGCGGATGCCACTTTGTACTGCCACAAAAAAATGTAGTGCCTTTTTATATTATTTGAATAGGTACTTAAAACCCGAAGTTTTAAATTTTTAAATACTCAAACAATAATTGTTAGGTAAAATGGTGAGATAAAGTTGAAATAAACTAAATACAGATGAAAGTTGAAATAAACTAAATACAGATGAATGTGTTCTTATTTCCCTGTGATTGTGTAAGAATTTAACCTAAACAGGGTTTATTTACACTGTTATCAGATAGTTTTGGAACAGACCACATACACATATTATAATGCCTAAACAAAATAAAATGAACAAAGAGTAATGTTTAGTAAAATCAAGGACACTTAGGCTTCAAAGTCTAATAATTAGGCAATTGAGAAGTTCCAACTGTGCTGCCTTGCCAACCGAAACCTTTGTCGTCTTTCTATTCATCTTGCTTCAGAGAGGCAAATCAATGTTGTTTGAACTGCAAAAGCTACACTTTAAAATAGAGAAACAGTACTTACTTAGTGTATAATTAAGACGCACTATTACGCGTTTAGATACACACACTAATAGCGCCTTTAATGACCCATCACTACACCACAAATAACAACATTATAAAACACCAGCACCGCATAAATCTCTTTGACAACCTTATTTTATTGCCTAATAAATAACTTCTAATAATGTTTAATATATTCACTATAACTCACTGAGGAGTAGCAAGTACCAACAATAACACGTAGTAGTGGCAACACCTAAGATCGTAGAAACAAGGTAGATAGCATGTCACTTCTAGAGTAGTGTTGCCACTGTTAAATATCTAGTGACGCAAATCCCTTGTACTTAATAGGATTTAGAAGCCGTTTATCATGTTTAAAACGTTTTGTGACAGATTTTGACAGGACTTCACAACCTACACGGTATTATTTTCCTCTTATCAGCCAGTAAATGTCAGCTGCTGAAAATGGGCCTCTAAAAGACACCCGCTTCCGCTTCTATGAATAATCATAAAGGATATCGCCACTATCGCTAGGTTTAGCTGATAATTATCATGACAAAATAAATGTTGATACTAAGTATTAGATGACAACACAAAATTTGTCCATCATCTTGATGCTAGTATTGAGTCGTCTTCTTCTATAGTTCCTTTTGTAAGAAAAGCTGTCTCTCTGAAGACATCACAAAGATTAATCCTTACGTATCATTATCATCATCGTCCACAGCCTGACTTCACCCTGAACATAGACCTCTCTTTTCACGAGCCAATCTCCTCGCTCCTTTGCCAGCCTCATCCAGGTTCCACCCGCGATGGCAACGATATCGTCCGCCCACCTCGCCGCTGGACGACTGACACTTCGTCTTAGTCCTTGCACTCCACTCGGTCACTGCCTTGCTCTACCTGCCATCACTCCGCTTTGCCAGAATGATTTCCTGCTCAACTACATTTGAGTTCCATAATATTCGTTCTCCGATATCGAAAAACTTTGTACGTCTTCGGATCTCGACCTCGATCCTTACGTCTACTAAACTAAAATCATTATACACTAAAATGATACTAAAATTATTACACACTAAAATGATACTAATTATTAGACAGTTTTATTTACTCCCGAGTTCTATTCATTTATTCATTCTGAAATCTCATGTCAGCTTAAACGATTGCTGTCATTTCAACCAATCAAACATGATATTAAACAACGAATTAGCCAATCAGCGACTTGATCAGGCTTTCAGTAGTCGCGGGCCCCGTCACTTCCATATGCAAACCTAGATGACTCACAATCGTTTACCATATCTATGTAAGTTCTAGGATCGCTCGCTTGGCTCGTATCTTATCTGGTAAACACAATTATGTATCTGGCGGTAATAAATCAGGGTTTAGCGATATCTGCGGGATCTGTCTGTCTGATGGTGATTAACAACGCGTCGGCGGTGGCGGGTTTAATGAATACTTGGAACTTAGGATTTTAGAGTTTCATTTAGGATTGGATTATGCTGATGTTTATCTTATAATTATATCTTCTGAAGAAAATGTAAACTTACTTCTGCAGTGCGATTCTGTAACCATCTCACTGTGAAAACTTAGGTGAAGTGAGCGTGGAGTGAGCTGTCAGTCCAACTAATGCTAGGGATTGACACTATTGATAGCTCACTTCACCTAACTTCACGGTGAGATTTTTACAGAATCGACCGGCTGATCACGTCTCTCGTGAGGTTCTCTTACCCTGCGTCATAATCGAAAGCGACTATCGCGTGAATATGTGATTTCCCGATCGTTTACCTGAATAATGACGTGCAGACGCCAGCACATCAAGCACATCGATCTGTCAAATTTCTTTAATAGATTTTCAACTTTATCACTAAAGCATTATATAGGTTTAAGTTTGATTGGGAAAATTTTACAGTTTCGGGTAGCTGGATGTGCTGGCGTCTGTACATACGCGATTTGATTGATCGCACGAGTAGGTATGTCATCCTCACATAAGCGAGCATGACGATCGCGTACTTGCGCGACAGTCGCTTTCGGTTAGGACCAGATCTTATGCTTCGTTCCAATGGAAAAATGGACCGTTTCACTTCGGTGTTATTCGTAGACGTTACCGAAGTTTTTCTAAAAAAATACTTGCCCAAATCTAAACCTAAGCTAGTATAATTACAGGAATAAGGACTGAGAGACTAGAATCCGCTCTTCCAAACCTTTCTTGCTAAAACTACTCACTTAAAACTATTAATTTCCTCATCCCCAAGAGCCACGAATTCCAAAATCTATTTACCAAACCTAGTAATTATTAATGCTCCCTATAATTAACAAGAATTCCCTAAATTCAATAAATCCATTGGAACCAGGCCGCAACTCTCCTGTGACATGCCACCTACTAGAATATTAAAGGGTACAAATGAGTGTACAGTCAAATAAAGAGATTGGTATACAGGCAGCTAACTTGCAAATACTTTGTAGTCAATTATTTTACATCACTCGCTACAGTGTAGCTTAATCATTACACACAATAAAAAAATATGGGTTATATAACGATTTTGGTTCCGGTGCACAAGATAAACTTAACCTTTAAAACAAGAAAGGGACGGATTTAAATAAGAGCTATCAATTTTACTTACTTCCATTGATAATATCGTGGACACGTCAGAATGTGTTATGATTAAAAACACGGCGAAGGTCATGCATAATCTAATTTGACATCTCTAGTTTATCTTATTTATCGGTCAGTTACCGTCTTTTTTTGAGCTATCCGGGGTCTTTTTTATATATTTTTTGTGTCGTGCTAATTTTGGAAATGTTTGCTAGTAATGTCCAGTTTCAATATCATTCAGACGACAACAATCCTTGCATAGCTGTAGTAGGAAGATTAATATTTTAGCCTGTATACTAAACTCTTTGTTTGAATGTGCTTCACTCGGGAGAAGCAATCATTGAACTATGAATTAAGTATGAGTTAAGGGACATGTTATAACGAAGTAATCTTTGATCTTCGTCGTATTTAGTTTTGATTATAAGTTGGCATGTAAGTGAATACTGGGTGGATGTAAGTGGATTGGGAATTAAAAGAGAGTTAGAGAAGTGCAAATAATTCAGAGCAACATAATAATATGTCGTTGTAAGTTGACCTTTTTGATATATTCTAAGCAGGCACATCTGGTAAAAAGTTGCTATCGTACAGTATAAATATGTAAATATGTAATATTATCCATATTTTTCATGTGTTATTCGCAAGTACTTTCTTAATTGGCGTTATTTCCTATCACTAGAATTTATTGGAAAACGCTCTCCCATAGAAAAATGTCTAGTTCCAACACTTTAAAATTTCAACAAAGAACAGCGTGCCTTTACCTAACAATAAACAAAAAAAAGCTCACGAGCCTTTTACGCAAAAAGCCTTATAAAAGCGGACAAGGTAAAAGTCAGACGTTCGTTTAGCCTGAGTTAGATCTAGGGCACCTAACCTCACCGCAGCTATGTATGCACTGGACGTGTGGGAAATAGTTTCAGGCCATTCTTGGCTATAAATGTTGAAGTTAAAAGTGTTAAAGCGCAAGATATATAAAAGAGTGAAACTATGTCAGTGGATTTATGAATAGAATCCGCGTAGTTTATAGTTCACTTTCTGTTTTTTTGTTAGCAGAAGATTAATTTCAATACAGCCTCTAAAAATAAACATACAAATCCTTTTCAATGTCATAAAACTGCTTTAATGATAGTTTTTCTTAAAACAAAAGCTTAAACTCAAATAACACATTGCACACAACCCAACGGCTATCATTCTGAAGTTACCCACTAAAATGATAAAAAAATCAAGCAATATAAAAGCGATCATTGATATCTAAGTACGCACATTTGCCCCATTCACCATTACGCGTTATCTCTAGGAAAATTTTAGAGAAAAATATCATTTTCATCTTGTATGGAACATAAACCTAATTTTATGGTAATTACTGTCATCAAAAAGCAATATTGGGATGTCGTGTGCGGCATGAAGAAACGAATATGTTATTATTTGAATACAGATGATGTTGGCTCGTGGCTCCTAGCCCCTGGCTGCTGGCTCCTTAGTATTCAGGGAAGGTTCCGGTGCTTGAAAGGATCGGTTTCATGTCCTCAAAGCAGCAATAATCTCTGTTCCCTGCGTTCCGCCTTTATAACGGTTTTACTGGGGTTATTAATCACTGTTTCTTTGTTGGAATTATCAAAAGATTTTTGGCTAAACTCAACGAATGTGTAACGATAATAGCAATGCATCGCTCATTTTCTTAACTGCTCTGAAATAAATTATATTTCAATCGGTGTGACGTCAAAAACATGAAGTTTTAAACTCGTCTGACATTTCTAGAATCTGACATTTGTCGACTGAACCAAATTAAAAGTAGGAGAAGCAAATAAAATGTGTTCGCGCAAAATACAAGTCTGATTAAATATTCATTTTTTTTTTAAATTCAATTACATAAAAATAAATAAAATATACAGGATGGAATGTTGTAATGCCACCTGAAGGGAAAGTACTCTTAATACTGTAGATAGACAATTTTACTCAAAGAAAACATTCCTTTATTTTTTAACAGAAAGAAAACTGCATTCAAAGATTTTCAAAAATTCGCTTGCCACAGCCGGGAATCGAACCGACTAAAATCTGTAAAAATTACACCCTGTACTTTTATTGCATTGATCGTTAGGATCAATTATAAGGATGAAATCTCTCTAACGAACTTGATAAATAAAATGATAGGAAAACTATAAAATCTTAAATTATTTTAATTATTTACAAAAAATTGTAAATTAGCATGTCATGGTCATTTAAACACTGTCAAGTATCTTGAAATATTGGATCTCTTAAGAAATGAGTTAAATGGTTTCCCCGAGCAAGAGCGAAACCAAATAATTCTACAGCAAGGTGGTGCTCCAGCCCATAACAGCAGAATCACTACTGCCTACATTAATAACCATTTTAATACCTGGATTGGTGTTGCGGACACCAGCCCGTATTACCTATTACCTATTACCTACCTGGATTGGTACAAACGGCACAATCAGATGGCCTGCGAGATCACCAGATGTCACCCCTTTAGATTTTTTTTTTTGGGGATATGTGAAAAATCAAATTTACATTAAATCTTATGCGAATGTAAACGAGTTGAGAGTTGAAGTTCAGAATACGATTTATAACATTCACCACAACACGTTATTAAAGGTTACTAGAAATGAATTCGTTAGAAGAATACATTTGTGTAGGTATCCAAGAAAATGGAGCCCATTTCGTGCAAATAATTTAAGATTTTATAGTTTTCCTATCATTTTATTTATCAAGTTTGTTAGAGAGATTTCATCCTTATAATTGATCCTAACGATCAATGCAATAAAAGTACAGGGTGTAATTTTTACAGATTTTAGTCGGTTCGATTCCCGGGTGTGGCAAGCAAATTTTCGAAAATCTTTGAATGCAGTTTTCTTTCTGTTCAAAAATAAAGGAATGTTTTCTTTGAGTAAAATTTTCTATCTACAGTATTAAGAGTACTTTCCCTTCAGGTGGCATTACAAAATTCCACCCTGTATAATAGTCTGTACCTGTATACTTAATTATGTATGTCAGACAAGCAAAGATAAGCAAATAATTGATGTACAAGCGACTTCGTTACAGTATCATAATTTATTTACATGAAAACATTTTGTATGTATGATTCTATTCATGGAATTATTCTCTTAATTTCATATTTTATGTATTTCGGTCTGTCTTCTTTGTTTTATTTTTTCATGTGTATTTGATATGTACCTATCTTCAGAGATTTTCTTAATAAATTCTCAATTCTTAGAAATCAAAATTCATCAATAGATACTAGAATCTATACAATATAGTCCTAGTTTACATTGACTCGTTGGAAATTATAAAGCTTTATTTAACTTTCCTCAAAACCCAAGCTATATTTTAATTTCATTTTAAAAATTAGTATCATCATTCATCTCTCGCTAGTAAAATGAGAAATAGTCCTTATAAAATATGTAGTTTTAATTTAAGCTTGGTGTAGACAATATTTTTGCTGGAACGCTGCCATCGCAGGAATTAGTTCAACACCTGCTTCACACCGAATGGACAAGTCAGAAGATCAGATTCTACCTTTGTAAGTGATTTCAGGTGCTAAGGAAGAAAATTAGACGTTCAAATAATATATAAACACGTCAGGGACATCGGCGCGCAAACTTTTACCATTTTTGACCAGTTATTAAAAAAAATAACATTGTGCTGAATTCATGGTAACAGTTTGCGCGTCGATGACCCTTACACCGTATATAACTGTTACAGCATCGTTGCTTTTTTCAATTTGAAGGATATGGGTGAAGGTTAAAGGAAATTACAGCTTCGTCTCTTGGCTTCGTCTCATGACACGCCACCAGCCATAAATTTAGTGTTGCAAATGTCTGAAAGTCGCGGTGACTACTCACCATCAGGAAAGCAAACTACTTGAGTGCCAATATGCTAGATTTTCTTTTGTCATTAAGCTATATGTATAGGGCTTGAGCTGACACGAGTTTAGAAAACTTCAGCTGCACAAAACCATTGAAGTATTTATATTTCAATCATCACAATGTTGTTGAAAGTGGGCCTTCTATCTGTTCTTGTACCACCTGCCCCCAGCAGATAAACGCCGTTAATTACATTTGTTAGCTGGTACTAGGGCTAAGTGCCGTGTACGGACGGGAATTTTAAAGATTTTTTTCCTGATTTAATTATTTTCTGAGCGTTAAAGAGAATAATAGGGTATGAGCACCGCTTCACGTCCTGTGTTATTTTAAATTACTGGGAGATGACAGAGGGGATAGCTATTAGGTACATTATTCACCCTGAGCACTGCGCACTGAATGGTAGTAATTTGGTAATAACGTAGGCGCAGTAAAAGAAATTCCATTTACTAAACATTCCACTGACGTGCTCTGGACAGTCAGCCACTCTATACACCATGTTCCAGACGATATACATAAACTACGACCAGATGTTCAGACCATGGAAATAAGCATTTTTCATTACGGACACATTAATGAATTCTTATTTTTTATATTTTTTTAATTTTTATTAAAATTAAATACCTTGACGATATGCATCCCTCTTTGTCCGAATTGGCAACGTCGTATTTACATTCATAATTTTGATTTATAGATTTGGCGGGCTGAAACTTGTCAAAACTAAGTTTCTTACGACCCTTTCTTACTGCATAGCTCAATTAAATGAAATTACAAATATCTTTGTAACGAAGCCGAAAGCCGAGCCGAAGCCGGGCCGCCCGGCCCGGCTTCGGCTCGGCTTTCGGCCGAAGCCTTTTTAAAAACTACTTAATTTGTTAAATTTGAATTGTAAAAGCTATAGAAGCGTTTGCCAAAGTTTATGGATAATGTGAAGAACACGGTGTATATCTATTACGATTACGATCACGGTGCTAACTGGCTAATATTTTTACCACGACATGAGCTTAAACTCTTCTATATTTTTTTTTATTGCTGAATGAGCCAGCTCTTGATCTTGATCTCGTCTGATGGAAAGCGATGGATGAGGTTTATGATGGAACAACCGCGCCTAGAAGATGCCTTGAAGGCTGACGAGTTTTACGTGGAAGGAAACACAGACGCTGTGCACACTAGTCCGTAGATCGACCAAGTGCGGATGGTATCCTGCAGAGCTTCTGGTAGTCCGGTAGTGACAGGACAGGGAGATGGTGGATCAGGTCGTGGAGATCCTTCGCACACTCTTCTCGAAGCCAAATTTACTATTGCCTGGTCCATTCACCAGTTCTGTCTCGTACAATGTTGTAATATTCCAACATAGCTAATACAATCATTGGAACATTATGCTCATGATTTCTGGAATTGGAGACACCATGTCAAGTTACTGTGCACATCCAGTCTAGCTCACACAAGAGAAAAAACCAATTAAAATAAGCAAACACAAGAATATTTTCAACTCTCCTAAGTCCTATTTAAAAGTCTCGCCGAAAATCCTGCAAAAAAGGAATTGTTTTTACATTCAGTATCATATCTGCGGATTAGCGCCACCTGAAGCAGATAAACGCCTTTAATTACCTCTGTTCACGACCCCCCCCCGGTCCCTACGCCCCCTCCTTCCCCGTAGGTAGCCACTTCACCCCCGCGGACACCCGCGTCGCTTCGTTAGCACGGATAACGACAAAGATTGCATTACACTGGACAAAGAATAGATGAGGTGAGGAACAGAGTGGACAAAACTGAGAAGTAATCACACAGGTGATGGAACAGTGGCGTTGTGAAAGTAAACCTCTAGGACATAGGGACAAAAAGTGATGTTATAAGATTCCGTTTTTTTGTAAGTTAAGAACCTTAATAAATGAATCAATCAATGTATCAAAACCTTTTCGATTCCGATTCGATTTCCCCGAAGGGTGAAGCAGTTGTGTATACCTATTAGTACACCCACATTTTGCCAGTTATGTTGTTAATTCATGGATCTTTAATGGAAGCTGAAGGACCATGAAGCGCACTTAACTAAAATGAGATACCATTTCACTTTAATTTTACTATTCAGGTTTATAATACTAATTTCATAATGCAAACCACTTCCAAGTTGGCTGAAGTAATTTAGATACAGAATTTCTAATATCTCTAAAAGCCCAATTCTCTGAAGAGCTTCGTACCCACTTAGAAACTTGTATAATTTGTGTGTACGATTATAATTTAATTAAAACCATCTTGTCTTACGCATGTGTTCAATGGTTATAGATATTTCTCAGACAAAAGGCCAGTATTGACTGACTGTTTAGTCTACCACTCTGGTCTGGTTAGAATGTTATATTATTTGGAGGCCTTGAAAGAAAAAAAGTTGATTTGGCACTTATGAATAGGTACATAACATAAACACAAGAAAACTTAGTTCTTTTAGTTTGCATGTGCTTACCTACTCACCCATCTGCGACCCCATCTTTGTCCTCCAAGTGTTTCTACTCGATAATTAGCGAGAACGCTTGAACCCGAAAGCAGATAAGCTGTGCATTTCACAACGTTATCTTTTACATTTAATTTCAAATTTATAACAACGGCGATAAGGGTGGAAATGGCTTGGCTCTGGTGTCTTTTTAAGATTGTTTTTTGTGAGATAGGGTCGTTAGTAACCTATGCAAGGATGGGTCATTCGAGCTGTATCATGAAGTCTGCTTTGTATCGAATTAGGGAGCTCTGGACTTTATCAGGTGTATTTTATTGTTCTAAAGTAAAGTTTATTACATCGCTTTTGTTAGGTTTTCTTTGTTTTAACTTAGTTTAGAGTTAACTTCGATGCTCAGATGTTTCAACGTGTACAAGCTGGTCTTACTTGTATAATGATAATCTTCTTTCACAAATACAATTTTCATGGATGAATAATTAATTAAAACTTTGTACACATTTTTGTATGGGTAGTAATTTGCAATAATGAAACGTAAACTTTCCCGAAAGACTAAATATTAGAAATATTTAGTCTTTCGGGAAAGTTTACGTTTACTAGAAAACTAAATATTTCTACAGAACATTTACTCATTATCATCATTTCAGCCAAAAGATGTCCACTGCTGGATGTAGTTCAGGCACCGCTACTTCGACCGGCTCTGTGCTTCTCGCATACAGAGAATTCATGCGGCCTTCACCAGAGGTCATCGGTCGACCTTGATGGAGGCCTTCCAACCCTACGTTACGGTACGCGGTCGCCACTCCAGAAGCTTTCGGCCCCATCGGCCACCTGTTTTGCGAGCAATGTGCCCTGCTCACTGCCACTAAGTTTGGCAATCGGTTACCTTGGTTCTCCTACAGATCTCTTCATTTCTGATTGGATTACGTAGGGAAACTCCAAGCATAGCCCTCTCCACAAATTAAACAAACAAACATTTAATTTGGCTAAACACCTACAATTTGGATCTCGATGACACCAACTTTACACATAAGACTAGCAACAGTATCGCCCTATAACATTTTAACCTCGAAACAGAGACGGTAACAAAATCTCCGGTAAATGCTTGTATCGCAAGCTTCACGCCTCATTAGGCGCGTGTCACTCAGGAGAGCTCGAGGTATCTGCAGCAGTTCGCACAGGACATTAAGTCGATACGACGCACTCGCTGATTTATCAATGTGCCTATTGAAAAGTTAGGAAAATGGAGGATGGTGTAACATGTTGCTGGAAGTTTGTAGGGGCGGAGGATAAAATACAGGAAGTTAAGCAAATTAGAAATGATATGAATAGATGGACTTCTAACAATATGAATTATATTTACTGAAATCTTATGCAAAAAATGGTAGTTTAATGTTTAATCGAATAAATTAAGAATATTTTCAGTGCAATATTGCAATTTAAACACTGGGTAAAAGGCGAAAAGTGCAAGTTTTAAGAGTGGAAATCGAGTTAAAACAAGTTTATTGAGGCACAAGTTTTAATTAAAAAATAATTTACGAAATAATGAAATACCACTCTCGCTACTTGTTTCAGCGTATTTAAAGCGAAATAGAACCAAGCATATTATTATTTAGAATTCTAAGCAAAAAAAATACCTATATAATTATGTACTTCTTACATCAAAGTTTCTATATCTACACACTTGAAGTTTAACACCATAAGAACAAGGGTGTGTTAATAAAGGCAATTCACCCGGATCCTTTGGATTGATCCCTCGGGACCCGTTTATAAGAGCGACTGTAATGCTCACTGCGCTATCGTGTGCATGATTTATTTGCTCATGAGTGTAATTGCAAGGGAATTCTGTGAAAAATGGGCAGGATCACATATTGGGGCCATTTAAATTAAAATGAGAATTTACAGCTGAAATATGGTGGCTTTCAATAAAGCCAGTGTGAAAAAAGTGGATTTTTAAATGTTGATGAACCAACATTACAGACAATAAGTGGTGAATCACAAATATACCTACCTACTAGGTATTGTTTTTTTTTGGTAGGTATTTAGTGAAACACTGCACCTATAATCTTCACAGTAGATATGATTTACTACTCTTTTCTTTCATCTCCAAAATGGCGATTATCCTTTTGACCCGGATCCCTCACAAACGTCGACCAATTTTTACTCAAACACTGACACCACAGTTTCAGTGTAATTCATTTTGTACGCGTTTGCGAAAAATTCAGACGAATAGCCCAAAAGATCGTAAAAAAGAATTCCACTCTAACATTGAACATGACGAGCGAATGTTTTCTGATTGAATGAAAACCGCGGGGAGTAAGGACGTGCCCCGGCGAGGAAAACACATAACACCTCGTAATTACGCTTTTTGTTCCCACGAACGTTTGAGATGATCACGAAAAACGGGATTGTGGGAACTGTACGTACGTACATATACAAAACAGGCCACTGTAACTGGTATATTCGAACCGAGACAAAGAGGTGCTGATTTGATTTTATAAATTGACTTATGCAAACCAAATTCCAATAAATATACATCGGCACCAACTATTTTATTTTCACACAAAAAGTGGCTCTAAAAGGATTTTCAGCATAAATTTATCATCCAAAAGGCTTGTGCAAAATAAACTCTGAATAGCATTTATTTTGTGAAAATGAAAACAGCCGGATTACCAAAACCTTCGTGCATAAACACTTGATGTGACAATCACACTGATTCGTCACTAATATTTTCACATAACAATCACTGTCCGTTCCGTTACGCCCACAGCTAAAGCGATTCCGTTTTCACGCGAGCAAAAAAGCAACAGAGAAATTAGAACGGAACGTAACTGACTCGGGTATAAAGGATCGTAAATTAAACAATGCAATAAATATTTTTATTTTCCTTAAATTACGTTTGCTGTTTTATGTTACGTAAAAATGGGCAGAGGATCTCGTTTGCGGAAATGCGGAGTAATAAAATTAACTGTTCTGTATAAGTATCCTTGAGGACTGGGTATGGGTAACTTCGTATAGATAGGTATAATACCGGGGTCGAAAGCTATAATACTTTGAGCAAAACTAAGCTAGCTTTCAGAGGAACAAACTCGTAACAATAAAATGCCAACTTTCATTTACTCAGAAAATTCTGTTTGAATTTCCTTAGTTTTTCCTCGCGAAGCAACTGGTAAAATTATTGATAGAGATGGTTATTATTTTTCTATTGCTAAGTATAAATAAAGACTTTCGATTAAATTTTTCGACGGAAATTAAAGGAACATGTTTTTCATAATCCGATAGTTTTTTTTTTTTGGCATTATTTCAAACTCATACTAAAATCAGTTTCAGAATTCTTGTATCAACCGTTTTGTTCCAGCCACAACCGTTTCGTTTCACATAACAGAATGCTCTCGTCTCATGTTCGTGAAACAAACGGCGCATGTTATCGAGTTCCCACCTCATTGGGACCCGTCCTACACCCGAACTGTTGCTTCTACACACGAGTATCGTTCTATCAAAACGTCTTTACATTTTACGAGCTCCAAACTGAACGAATAAGAATTCGTGTGTCGTGTACTGAATCGAAACGAACGCTCCATGAACGAATTAGTTTATTGAGCGAGACAGCCGCTGTCGGGGCAGTGGTTCGGAATAGTATATGTTTCATTAATATCGCAAACTGTATGGACTTAGACGGTAGCAGTTGGGTAAACGATTTTGAATTTATTGACGGTAAACTGGCAGAGCTTTCGAATAACGCAACATAAAAAGATAAATCAAATAAATCTCCTACAACAGGACTCAATTTTCGGACGGGCTCTGAAACAATATACCTGTAACAAATAATCAACTTAACTGTCCCAAAAATGATCCGTGTCCGGTAGCTCACATCATTACGACGGACAAACTTGTCGCGCGTCCAAATCCTCGGGCTCGCACATAACAATATAAATTTTCCGTTCCACGACCCCCACTACTTCATACCCCCTCTCCGCTCATAATTCCATAAAAGGTCCCGTTCATCAAATCGCAGGGTGACGGAACCTTTCCGAGGATATTTCGTTAGTTCCGATTCGATTTTCATTTTATGCAAAAGACGATCCAATTTCGAGCGGGGGACAGCGAGGGAAGACCTCCAATCGGGATAATAGTATAGAAGAATGATCCAAATTGAATTCGTTTCGCGACGAATATCCCGCCCCGCGCCCCGCGCCCTCGCCGGCTTAGACCCGCCGATCCGACAAATACCTCGATTTCGTCTTAAAGGGCTGCGATTCAGCGAAAATTTTCTTGCTCGGTTAGGTCCCTAGGATTTTTATTAAATTTTCGGGAGATGTTCTTGTGAGGAAGGGAATGATAACGGAGGACCAGTAACACGCATTGTTGCGGAGACGCGTGGGGTATTTTGTCTTTGAGAAGAAGAGCGACCGCGTGCGCTGCAACATGACGAAAAAGGGACGCGCCGCGGTCCCGAAATTACTTGAACTACGGAACGTCCCCAATTCTGTCAAGAGTGCTGGATAGGCGATCGTTTCAACCATCGTGTCATGAATTTATATATTTGCTTAGGATTCATTTATTTCCCTTCGTAAACAATATCATTCACTATGTCAGATGAATTTAAATCTGACCTTTCTAAATCTTTACCATTTAATTCTTGCTTCATTAAAATTTCAAATGTTATGGCTGACTTTTTCATTTGAGCAGAAGAAAGAAAAACTAAAGCATATCAGTTACTTGTGCAAATAGAAAAAGTCGCCGGCGACTGAGAAAGCAGTTTACTTGGCTACGGTTGACGTTCCAGGACCAACAATAGTCTTTTTGTGCACTATTGCAATTCTTTCGTTGTCATTTCAAAGAAAATGCTTGGCTTGTTGTTGTGAAGGATGATATAAATGAACAGACTTTAGAAATGTTGAAGCTTTTTCAAAGTGGAGACGATGGACTCATTGAACTGAATTGTTTTATTGCCTTATTTTTGGTGATGAAGAATTTAAAAGCCAGAAGCGACGGAACCGTCTATTGTAGCGTTATTATTCGAGGCTAATTATCCTCAGCCACACTTGATGAGATTTCAGAAGAACAAAGTCCGTGCGAAGATAAATCTAGCTAACTCGCTCCGACGCTACGCTAAGATAATAATAGAAAACCATAACGCCCAACGAATGTACACAAACCTCCTCCAAGCGACACTAACTATTGGTGAAGACTTAAATAATATAGACAAAGACACGACGGTCTGACGTCACTTTACGAGTATGTAGTGATAAACGTTATTTACTTCAGAAGGGCGAGTAAAAAAAGACATCCATACGTTACCCGGACAAGAAACCTCAAAGAAAAATGTCGGCCATGAAACGTGAATATGCCCGGACTGTGAAATGAAACACTATCAAGTAGAATCAGAAGGCTTATTTAACACACCACAGTATCAAATAAAAAATCACCGTCTAAAATTACCTTATTTCTAATTAAGTAGATACTGCTGCAGCAGCTTGATTCACCTCTGCTTAAGCCTTCGGGGTTACAAGCGTGATGTTATGTTACTTAATACGGTATTACTTTTGCTGATCTGAAAAAAAAAGGGATTTTTATGTAGATAAATATTTAGTAAGCAAATGGCAGAATTGCGACGAGTAGCTATATACACACTCATATTATTACACCAGTACCTACCCTAATTGCGTAACACACTATCAATCTCAATCTCATTAATTTTAAAGGATATGGCTAATCCATTGCTTTACTGCTTTGTTTTGCTTTGCTGCTCAACTACGTAAATAACGCAGTGAGTGTTGTTGAACTGTCAAAATGAATGCCATTACTACTGTTAGTGTGTTACGCAACTACCCCGCGGCGCAGGTTAGTCCTGATTATGTTATGATTGCCATTCCCTGCTGAATATTGACCATCATTGATTGCGATGAAGAAAATGTAAAAACTCTTACGCGTAGTGCTTTTGATGAGAGTAGACCTTCTAAGAAAACCTTCCATCGTATAAATGACATACACACATAGCTCGCACACAAAGAGTAAACAAGTCTAAGAAATGTCCGGGTATCTGTCCCTTTGTCAGAGGATTACTTCGTTACGGCCGCCCCTCACACCGAAATGTGAATACACCCTGCGTTTCTATGCTAAATATTTGTCGTATATTACTCTGAGACGAGAAACTCGCATATATTAGTGTTTTATTAAAGAAACCGAGGTGTGAAGACGGTATTAAGAATTATTAACTCAGATTCTGAAGGAATCTTGAATAAACTGAGCAGTGAGCTCAAATAGTATGTGATATTAAAATAATAATTGTATTTATTTATTTATCCTCACACTGGAACGCCATACAGCAATTACACCAATGGAGCAAAAAATCACTTCAATAATAAATAAATAGAAACTTTATTGCTCAAAAGATCACAGAGATTTTACATTGGCCCCAAACTAGGCAAGCCTGTCGGTACCTTGGGCATCAATATGGTGGATTTACCTTTTAAACATTAATTTTAAAAACATGTTCGAATCAATAAAAGTAAAGTGTGTTTGCTTCAAATTAAAACTACCTAAATAAAATCTAAGAATCAAAATTAAATAAAACATAACAATCAAATGAGAGCAGTGGTGGCCCAGTGGTAACAGCCGCGACTTACGGGTTGTAGGTCGTAGGTTCGAACCCAGTCAGGCGCTTTACTTTGTGTAAATTATATCACCACCACCTCAAAACGGTGAAGGAAAACATCGTGAGGAAACCGGCATGTCCTAGAACCAAAAAATTGAAGACATATATGACATCTACCAACTCGCACTGAGCCCGCGTGGTGGATTAAAGCCCACTCCCTCTCACAAAGAGGAGGCATGTGTCCCAGCAGTGGGGACATTATAGGCTGAGTATTTATGTAACAATGAAATCGAAAACTAAATATATCTTGTGTAAATGTTTTCTTTTATAAAACAGACAATAACCCTGAGCTTATTTTTACAAAGTAACTCGGGTTCACTAGCTTATTTATAAAGAACAGCAGGGATAAGTAGTTTCGCTTGCTAGATGATACTAGTCGGTAGGAGTCTTACACCTGCGTACCGCTGCTATAATATGTATATCTTGGTCTACAACACGCTTTTGTACAAAGAAAAGCGTCTGATCTCATTTTGGGACTGTATTGTTTTGTTAGGTTGGATTGACAAGATACCTACTTAGCATGCAAGCTTATATTCTGTTTCAGTGTTTAAGATTTTCACTAAAAATAAATAATAAAAGCTCAATCAATGACATGTTTAGTTTCGGCAATTTGGGTTTAAAATCTATCTCGGTATGTGTTGGAACTGAACTCCATCTCACTGCCTAATTTTGTATAGTTTTTTTTATGTTATTTTATCGTATTTCTTTTGATCCTATAAGTCTCTAAGTTAACCATCTTTGAAGGCAAGATTTGCATCTTCATATTTCAATGTAAGCGTCAGCTCCATTAGATACGAGCCGGCGCATCTGATTCGAGTGACATTAAACTGATAATCTCATTACTAATAATTAGGGCGCCAGTTCGCGTCAGAATTAGTTGCACTAAGCCGCTTACAGCCAATTTGGGCCCGTACGAGCCACAATCGCGATCGTATTACCAAAATGGGAAGAATAAATGCCCTTTAATAAGGGTCCAAAGTCGCTGGGTAAAAACCTACCAAGTGCGTATCGGACCACACACAGAGTTGGGGTTTGCAGTCAATTAGTTCGAATTCACCAAGGAATTCTGGAAGGTATGCAACTAAGTAACTCGCGCTGTATTTCAGTTAAATTACGGAATGATTGAAGATTGGCTTTGAAGATTCTTTTTTAAGTTACTTAATCCTTAAAACAATATTTCATGCAATGTACCTACCCATTTATTATGTTATTAAGGCTTAATGTTAAAAATAATAGCACAACAGCCGAAGAGCAGCATCTGTAGTTATCTCATTCAGAATCAAAATAGTACCAAAATACTTGAAAAAACAAATGGACAGATATTTTAAAACTATAAAAGGTTCTAATTTACAATGTGGAACCCTACAAACAGCTGAGATTGTATCAAACCTCTGGATGAACAACTTGGCATATTTTAGTTCAGCAAAAACTCTGAGTATCTCCGAGATAAACTTTAGATCGCTTAGGAAGATATTGAAAAGCAAAGAAAGCAAGAAAGAAGGCAATCATACAGTGGCAATGGTCCAACAGTTGTGGCGAGCTGGCGATCTACTGGAGAGATCGGGGACTAGATCAGCACACGCATTGAGGGGACATTTGAATTAGAATGAAGGTTAATTTATAGTAGGTATATGTTTAGTTCATTTAGTTTCTTTTTTCTTCTTGGTTTCTTTGTTCCCTTAATCCGTCCAATTGTGTCACCTATTGTAAAATGTTTACAAATATATCTGTAATTTGTACGGTGTACAGACGCCAGCGCTTCAAGCTACTACAATCTGTCAAATTTCTTTAATGAATTTTCAACTTTATCGCAAAAGCATTAAGGTTCAAGGTTTATTGGGAAAATTAGACAGTTTCGGGTAGCTTTACCTGCTGGCGTCTGTACATACTATAGACTATATTCTTATCTATCTACCCATCAATCTAAAATTGCGAATGGAATCCAATTTCATTCATAGGTAGATATTATTTTTTTATTTATAAAAAAGAACGATGTACTCGTTAGACAAAGACGGTGATAGTGTTTTCTAAAATTACATCTTTTTAATATATATAATTCTTCTGTACGTGTGTTTGTCACCTAACTCCTCCTATACGGCTGGACCCATTTCGATGAAATTTTGTGTGTATATTTCAATGGGTTCCTGAATGGTTTGAAAATACAATTGGACCCGGTAGGTGGCACTGCTTTTCCAGGCAGGACGACGTCTGCCGGGTCCGCTAGTATTTTTATAACTATTTACAATATGGCAATGCTGCCTGTCTTCTGGGGGGCTCTTCTGGGCACTTTTCCGGATGACAGTGATGCGGACGAGTACTTCGACGCCTAAGTGTCCTTTTGTTTCTGTATTTATTTGAATATTGAGGTTAATTAGTTATTTAATTTAGTACCTAGTGTTTAAAACATTGCCTAAAGCAAAACATACACCTGATTTTTATCTGTCTACAAAAGATTCTAGACAACATTTCCAAACGCTACTAGCGGCAGTTTGCCAGACGATGACGTCATGATCGATGCATCCTCAATTGATGACAATACCGTTCCCACTTGAGTCCACAATGCATTAGTCGTAACCTGATCGTGGGCCATCCGTCTTCCAGCTATTTATTTTGCATTCGCTTAAAAGTGTATGAAGATTCCGTTCAAAGTGTATTGGATCGATACCCACTCAATTAGACTCTGGTTCGTTTGAATGGGATGCAGTCATGATTTATCGAGTTTAAAATAGTACTGTATCATTAGTGGCAACTTTCTTTCTCCTTGAAGTCCTTGAACGGTTTTGGAACTTGGATTCATTTATCATCGCGGGACACGGGAGCAATTTATTTTATATCTATTGGGGATGGTTTGAAACCGCTTAAACTTTTAAACCATGGCAAGGATTCAAAATGAAGCATATCAGCGAAAGCGAGAACAAAAGAAAAGTATCATTCATATCTATTCTAGAGGAATTTTCTAGAATACTGGTCCAAAATTCCCTTCTCTAGGAACTCTTCTCAAGAATAAGTACTCTCCGGAAAATGTCCCAGAATGTAAGCACAAAGAATAAGATCACATAGTTTCGTCCATAAACATTGTTCATTGTTATATGCCCCACTTTGGTGCATAATATTTCAGAAGCTCCCTCAGAAATAATACATCGTCCCGTTTTTGATAACCTAAAAGAGCATGCACCGCTCATTTTGTATTCTTGCGACGTACATTTTAAACTGTATAAATAACTGGGTTCATAAGAAATAAATAATATTAAGGAGACACGAGATACGGAAGAGCTTAAATATTAGTAGTACCAGCTACATTCTTGAGACATATGAGTACATTGTATTTCAGTTGTTCTACAAAATAAGACCCCTGTTCCAACTCTATTGTTTGACTTGCTGGAAACCGTTTATGATGGACATGATTATCATAAAGTGAGTTCATTTAAGTAATCTACTGAACATTATATGCCACCCAATGAATTACCATGATCATTGTCCCACCAACCCGCATTGGGCCCGCGTGGTAGATTACGGCCCACTCCCCCTCTTCTCACAGAGAGGAGGCCTATGTCCCAGCAGTGGGAGTGTTATAGGCTGTGTATTGCATTGGCGCAGTTACCGAGCATATAATGATACTACATAGCATAAACAATATCACGCCTGTAACACCCACATTTCGCCAGTTAAAGAAAGGCCCAGGGAAAGCCTTTTGCCATAAATCAGCCACAAATCAAGACAACGGGCTGCCACTGAGAAATCCACCCACTGAAACTTTTCCTGACGTGAGCATCGAACTGAGGAACTCATGCTCAGCAGTGGGTAGTTCAAAAGTGCCTTTTTAATAGCCTAGTTGAAACTTAACTTTGGCATTGACTTAACGCTTACGACCACCAGACCAACGAGGCATAATCAATCATAACCATCATAATCCGTAATTCCCTTAACATCCACAGTTTGTGTTACCTAGCTCTTCCTTAACAGAAACTACATTTATGTTAAAGTGATCACGGATCATCTGCCATGTATGATTTTTATATTGATTCTTATTTGATCAGATAGTACCACATCCTTCCAGATGTCATGTATTTATATTAATATCCGTCGTGCTTGTGGTTTACGCTCGTGTGCACGTAAATGCTTCGGTTAGGGGGGAGAGCGGTAGGCGAGGGACGGAACCATTCATACTTTTAGTATGGCATATTTTCGTGCCAGTTATGACGAGTTGTTGTGGTATATATTTTGTGGAACAGAATTTTCTGGCGTATTGAGTATTTTGTGTGATACCTATATCATTTTCCAAAAGGCTATTTATTTACTATGAGGAGTTAATGCCTCGCTATATTGTGTTTGGGATAAATAAATTATTCTATCTTGAACAAGTTTAAACCTTATTGACTCTTATTTCTTTTCTTTTCAGGTATGTTCAAGTTTCCAGAGTCTACATAAATACAGTATAGATAACCGATACATAGGGATTAATGAGGTAAGTGCTTATAGCATGATTTTAGTGTTAAAACGAACAATGCCTTGCATTGGGTGCGGTGACATTCAATACTGCAATTTGTTCAATCAGAGCGCATTCGAGCGCATTTGCTATCAATAACGTATCTTCTATACGAATACCAAACAAAGCAAAAATTAATCTGTTCCCCTATTGTAACTTCGTTTTCCAAAATCCGTGCTTATTTCCAACCATTATAACTATCAGATATCCAGATATCCAGTAAAATCTGTCCATTGTCAGCCACTGTGGTCCACACATTAGCGCATGGCTTTAAACAAAGCGTCAGTTTACAAATGAATTGCCATATTGTTCGACACTCGTTTGGTTCTCGCCTCCAATGAATAACTGTCGCCATTCGGGATTTCCAACTAAAATGCAGATATTTTTGATTCTGCTGTTACATTTGAAACACGGAAAGTGTTGCGATGTATTTTTTTATTGCTTAACGGCCGGTGAAATAATAAATTCTGGAATGTCAAATATATCTTTTGTTTTGTTTAGTTTTATTTTTGATGTTTCGCTAAATATACGCAATTTCATTTGTTGACGAATTTTCTGTTTGAAAATGATTGAACGATTTCACGTGAATAAATTTTCCATGATTGTTAAAACGACGTCATTCGATTGACTGCTTCATAGGACTTTTTATCTGACGCTGCAGTTCTACAATTCTTTAGATGCTCTAACAATCAGGCTAGGGCTCATGACAATCGGAAATTCGTTTATTTACGTGTGTTAGTATAATCCCACTTACGGAAATAAATATCATTTATCACAGGAAATAGCTACGTATATTTAGCCTGTACAAACCAAACTTCTGTTCAAGCATCAGAACCACTCTTTGAAACACATTCAACTATAAAGTTCCATAGAACCGTAGCTTCGTCTCGTGCAAGTAATTTAACTTAGTGGCAGTATTGGAAACACAATATTGATGTTATTCGGACCATAATATTGACGTTATTTACCGCGTCGCCAACCGCGCGCTGACTCGTATCTAAAGCCACTCAAATTGTTCGGGAACCTATTCTGTGGGGTTTTCTGTTTATATTTTTGTTGTTTTAGGAGGTTTGTAGGCATGTTGCCTTGGAAAGTAAGTTTTCATTTTCAAAATAGTGACCACGTACGACACAATGGAAGAATTGCATGTAAAATGTTGGTACGAGACACGACGAGACACGACATACAATAATGTAACATGAAAAATGTTACCTATTTTAGTAGTTTTTTAGTTTTTACTTCAGAATGATGAGGTCCCATGATAAACTGTCACCACTCACACTGTCACAGTAGAGAAAATAACAAATTAGAATGCTCAGATAACAAATATGAACACTCTGTTTTAAATTACTTTAAACGTAACAAAGAGCCAATTCAAATTGAGTTTAACCGAACATACAACAGACAAATTATATTAACGTACGTACCTAATTCTCACTCCCATCTGAGTTTGAACGGTTCATTAAAATAAAATATTCGTGTTCATTGCTAAATTATTTTCACAGCGTTCAAATCCCTGTGGAGTAATTGTGAACAATGTTCGGCCAAATGTAAAATCCCATTATCCACATGTGTGTATCACTTTGTGGGAGGAAGGGGTAGGCAGAGCTGTAACGGTCCTTTAAGATATTGTACACAAGGATGAGTTTATAAATTAATCTAATGTGTGTTTTACCAAAGTGTGGACATTCGGGCTAAGTTTCAAACTTAGCCCGAATGTCCACACTTTGGTCCCTTCAAGGTCTTGTCGATATTTTGACAACATAATATTATATTGTTAACCATAATGTAACGTATCGGTAATTGTATGATCGTTCCCAAGCATCAGCCCTTATATGGGTTATATGAAGGTAGTTAAGTAGTTAAGTGATCTTCACTTCTGATCTTAATTTCATCAGATTAATTGAGCAAGTGTTCGCTATTTCTTGTTATTGCAGCTCGTGTTAGTTAGTTTTCTGTATTTTCTTTAAAAGTCAGTAATGTCAACTCTGCTCTGTCCTTACTTCATTTAAACTTCATGTGTAAGGTTCCTAAGAACGTCTCATCTCCTTTTGTAGCGGGTCAGTGACGCGAGACTAAACATAAAAACAGAGCCAACTCCTCCCCCCACCCCCTGCAGCAATATATAAGAGGAACAAGAAATGTGGTTCGTGACAAATGGATTTAGATGAACAAATCGTTGATAGTAAAATATACAAGGTTAAATTAAATTAGCTGGCAGAACTACGCAGATGTAATGTGTTCGATATCAAAACATGATAATATTTTTTTAATAATTTGAGTTTTTTTTTGTGGGGTCATCGAACGCACTTGAAATATCAGTTTATTTTTGTGTAAACTTTACAGACGTGATGGGTTTCGATACCTAAATACGATAAAACAAAACAAAAAAGATTTTTTTTAATCAAACTTCACATAAAAAAACTACCAGCTGTCTTTGAGCCCCAAGAAAACCAAAAAACCCCTTTTTTTGTGTTTAGATATCTTTAGCCATCACGTCTGCAAAGTTTCGCTAGCTAATTTATTTTGACCCTGTATTAGCTTTTTAAGGAAAGTTCAAAAGTGGCAGTGTTGATAGTTATATTTATATAAAATTCAAAGTCCTGACTGACTGACTGACTGATATATCAACGCACAGCCTAAACCGCTGGTCCTAGAGACATGAAATTTGGAGGGTGTGTTCTTCGTAAAGAGTAGGTATTCACTAAGAAAGGGTTTTTCGAAATTCCATCCCTAAGAGGGTGAAAGGGGGGATTTTGTTTGTATGGAAAATCTCATTCCTTAAGTTAATAAACTTGAAACTCCGCACTAATACTAATCTAAGTAAATTATGAAGTTTGTCATTTTATGTTTTTCTAAACTACCCCCTAAAAAGGGGTTGGGGGGTTTCAAAGTTTGTATGGAAGAATTTTAGCGCGCGCTCCGATTAACTCGAAACTCAGTATTTATACTTAGAATCGAAAGTAAAGACTAAAGAGTGAAGCGTTTTTCGAAAATTACCCCGTCAGGGGTAATTTTAAAGGTAATTGTAAAGGGCTGAAAAGGGGTATTTAATTTCACAGGGGAGGATTATAATGCGTGGCTTGATTAACTCGAAAATTGGTATCAATAATATTTGTATCAAGTTATGAATACATCCCAAACGATTTTTCAAAATTCCACCCCTGTGGGGATGAAAAGCGGGGATACAGTTTATATGAAAAATCTTATTAATTTAGTTAATAAACTTTAAACTTGTCAAGAATACTCGCCTTAGTAAGTAATAAAGTTTATTATTATAAGTTTTTCAAAACTACCCCTCAAAGCGGGATATAGGGATTTTGAAGTTTGTGTGGAAGTAATTGAATGCGCGGTCCAGACTATTGACAGGAAATAATTACTAATAAGTATGTAGAGTTGTCGAAAATTGACCCCTACGGGGCAAAAAGGGGTAATTCGATTTTTAAGGGAGGATTTGAACTTGAAACTGTATGTTACATTTTCATACCTAAACCACTGAACTTCTGATTTGGCAAAGAGAGAAATGGCATCCTGGGGAAGGACATACTTTCTATCCTCGTAGATTTTCCCGTAGGATAATTTCCGACATCCACGCCGGCGAAGCCGCGGGCAGAAGCTAGTATCAGATATTTCCTGTGCCATCGTGATCTGATTTTCAGCAAACGCTCCGTTACGTGCTGATAAAACAGTGAAAACATGTACACACGCCAGCACATCAAGCTACTACAATCTGTCAAATTTCTTTAATAGATTCTCAGCCTTGTCATTAGGGTTCAAGGTTGATTGTGAAAATTTCACAGTTTCGGGTAGCTTGGCCTTCTGGCTGGCTGGTCTGTACATCGGTGTCTGATTATTTATTTATTTATTAGGGACAAAAAACAGTTACATGCTACAAAATACAGAGAAATACATAAACTAAGATTTAACAAACACGTAACCCCCACCATTGTCCACGTTTTAAATAAAGGTTAAGAGAAGTGTAAGTTATAGACAAGTGATAAAAAAGAAAAATAAATATAAAACACTAGTCGCTGCCACTATTATGCTGTGTTACTTAGCTTAGCTGAATTTAACTTAAAATACTCGCTAACCAAACTATCCAGAGCAATTCTCTTAAATGATTGCTTGGATAGACAAAATATAACTATCCAGTTGAATAAAATGCGTGTTGTAAGAATCAACAAGGTGACGAAGAGGTGCACGTTCCCCAGCGTTAGTCCTGCATATGTCTGTATGGAATAGTTGACGGACGCGCACCCCCCTTCGAATAACACTTCTGGGTACCTTGTAACACAGTTTGTTAGATCAATACAATCAAACCTGCTATTGCATATGCAGTGTCATGACATCAAGTAACAACCGCCTAGATCCCAAATCTAGTACTCCATATCGTTTTAATAGCTGCACGTAAGGAACCTTTGATTGGAAGCACTTATAGTTCATAGACCGTAAGAACTTCTTCAGCACCCTTTCAATTTTAGTGCCGTATTTGTCATAGAAAGGGTTCCAGATCGGCGTATTCTAACTGAGATCGTACCAAAGTCTTATAAAGCAGTAAGAACGTAAAGGGGATTAGAATTATTTTTACGCCATTACCTACCTGAAATAAAATAAAGCCACAGACAACACTTTTCATATAAAACAACGGTGTCACCGTTTACTCGCACTATGGTCGGACTTTTAATTATCTGCAGTAAAATAACACTTCTTACTGTCATTTCGTTAAAAAATGTTGCCACACTATCTATACTAGGGATGTGATTAAAACGCAATGAAATATTGATTTAAATTGACCATTTTTCATTTAACCATCAAATATTAGTTGTATTGATCGGATAAAATCATATGTTGTTAGTTTCAAACCAGCTTAAATAACTCGCCGGCCGCTGCCGCGGCACCGCTCGCTTCGCTCGCTCGGTCCGTGTGTTGTGTGGTCACAGTTCTAACCTAACCTAACCTAGCTGTTTCGATATAAAAAAGATATATGCGTGTTACGCATGCGGGTACAGAAACATATTTTTGAATGTAAAACCAAACATTTTAAACATTCGATATTTTAATGACTCGGCATTTCAATCTTAGACATTTTAAGCTTAGGTACAACCATTTTCGATATTTAAATTTTCGATGTTTTAAACATTGACATTTTACCCGTAGGTATTTTAATTTTCGACGTTTAAATATGTACCCATTTTTTTTAAATCAATTAAAGTTTTCGTTAGGGATAACGTTTACTATACTTACATGGTACTTTGTAAAACAAGATTTAAAAGAAATGTTTGTGATTAGAATTACAATGTGAATAAATACAATGTGATCACGGATGTGATGAAAAAACAATAATTAAGCATTGCTCAATTTATTTTATTGTAATCTTATATTAACCTTAATTTCACTATAAATATCAACCTCTAATAATATCCTCTTTTCTGAAAGCAATTCTACATGAATCGTTTTTCAACTGAATATTAATTTAATGCATCGATTCTTTTGTCACATCAGTATTTAAATTTCGTTAAAAAGTAGTAACACATAAGCTATTATGTTACTGCAGCTAACTAAAAGTCCGAGTATACGACACTAATGACATTTAGGCTTTGTAAGCAGTCTGTTACAGAAGTTGTACGCTCAACGCACTTTCGGGGCAACGAATCTTATTAGTAGGTACCTACTGCTGTTTCGAGACGCTACCGGTGGCGATTCCGAACTTTGTGCTCTGGAGTTACTTCATTACGATAGCTGCTGAACTTTGATCATGCAGTTAGTCCTGTTCAACCTTTCTGTGTGTCTATCTAATATTTCTGACACGGAGAAGACACGTAGAGACTGGGGTGTCAACATGAGATTAATCTTCTACTAATGCATCACTCTAAAGTCTAAGTGAATGAGCATTGATCAAAGTCTCACCTCACAGCCGGTAACTGTTGGCAGGTAGATTTATACCCACAGCGTGCCGTTCATCGCATCTGTGGTGATAAACTATACGCCAAGGACAGCTATGTTAATGTATGGCTCAGGAAGAATTACTTGTCTAAGTTCGTACCCGTAACCGTATCTTTTAGTGTAAAAGATACGGTTATAGAATAACTGTCAATGAAACTGTGCGAAGGAGTGCTTATAAAGGACTGTTCAAATTGAGGCGAGTACAACGCGAGACGCATTAGGAAGTCACGTGACTTCGCACCATTTTGAACACCTCCATACAATCAGTTCACACAATCGATGCAAGTGAAGTTCGTCCTACTAGTGGTCGCCTCAGTTTGACCAGAGTACTTAGTATTTTGTACATAGTTCATTGAAATGTGTTCAAGTATTCATTGTTCTTAAAAGTTCTTTGAGTTTTTTAGCTACTGCAAACGTCGATCAAACAAAAATAAACTATCAAACTACTTACTACTAGGTACCTTTATTTATTTAAAAATCAAATTAAGAAAAAAAACACAAAGCCCGCGCCACACACGGTCACACACCCTGCTGTAAGTAGCTGTCTTCTTTCATCGTTTTTTCCCGCCTAAAGGGTTATTTGTTTAGACTGACACTCTTCAAGGGACGGCTTTTTTCTAACAGAATAATAAGAGGGATATGATAAATGGCTGCTGTGCGTCACTCACACTAGAACAATATTAATATTCCACGAGAAGCGACACATCTTGACTAAATATAAATACTTCTTACAGCGCCACTGACATTAGGATTCCTTGTGATATGGTGGGAATTTGAATACACATACTAACGAGTATCTTTAAGCTGAATGGATTTCTGTTTTTTTGTGAAATTGAGCTGCTGCGAACACTTTTAAAGACTTTTGTGAGTTATTTAATTGTTTACATGATATTTTTAGATCATCATGATGTTTTTAAATCAACACTTTGCTGGGTAAGTCATACAATAATTTTCCTTTTTTTTTGTTAGCCTACATTGTGTCCCACTGCTGGGCAAAGGCCTCCCCTTAAGTTACATTAGGCTTTAAAAAACTTATTTTGTTCGATTTAAATTTTTAAATGGCTTTTATCCTATTTTTTGTAGTAAAACGGACAGTGTTAACGCTATAAAAACTGTTTACTGAAACCTACTTATAGGCTAGATTGTAATTCAATTAATATTGTAAGAAAGTTCTTACTTAGAACTTCAATATGCTACTACATCCGGTTCGACTGGAAGCCGACCCCAACATAGTTGGAAAAAGGCTAGGCTCTGCTAGTCTATTTTTTAAACAACAAAAAAATAATTTTAGGTAAATTATGATTTTATTTATGTGTTTAGGGGAGGATTATTGAAAAGGCTTTTGTATAAAACTCTTGAAACTTAACAATTTATAATACTATTCTCGAATTATTTTTAGACCTACCTGCATATATTTAAATCTTCAGGTAAATTGACTGTCATCATCAGATGAACAAAAAAAAACCTGATTAAAAATCTCAGTCGTTACGCTGAAGACTGTAATCAAAATTGACAAGGTAGAAAAAACTTAAAACGAAATTAGAAAGTAATTTAAATAAAATATGACCAATTTAACTTTGAAATAACTCGACGCAAAAATATTTTTTAAATGTTCGAAGTAAAATATGAAGGCTTGCAGAGAAGTTGAAGTTAATCAGTCTTTAGGAATTATTTTAATTGTTTGGGCCCTTTGTATGTACTCGTACACGGCACGATTTCTCGCGCCTAATGATCCAACCATAGTTTTTCACGACAAGAAATACGTGTGTGTACCTCGTCTGCATTATTAAATAGGTACTCATAAATCAACATCATCAGATTTCCTTGATTAGGTAGTAATCACTGAAAGGGGAACCATTGTTCCCATAAAAATGTATTGGAGTGACAAAGTGACGGAAACTATTGACATATCCGGCTGAAACTCGTTGTTGAATACGAAACGCTTGGAATGCGATTGTCAGTTGTCTGCTCTCAGGACATGAATGATAAATGTAGACAGGAAGGCTTTGCTAGCATCCCTTTTGCACAATACCGTATTATCGTCTTTAGTAAGTGTGCCTACCAAGGGGTTTATGATTACGGTTATCATTTTAAGAATTCAGTAGCCGAGTATGCAAGTTCATATCCAACAGCAGGTGGTCTCAACTTCGCTTTGTTCAGAATATTACGCATTAGACCAGCTACAAACTTACATGGAGGTTATTAAATACATATATTTCTTTTTATTTGCCTTATATGGCTACGTGAGTGGATTCACAAAGTTTTTATTAAACTGTGTACATATTTTTCTTATAATGTTTAAGTATTTGTTTGAAGAGGATATCGTTTTGCTTATATTTAGTTCGGCACGATCAGCGCCTACGTTAACATTTTACAGCGTGCCCGCTGTGAGCTAATATTGGGTAAATGGCAGGCAAACATAAGTTTCTGTTTATTGTTGTGTTTTTGACAAAGAACGATTTAAAAATGGATTTTATAAAAAAAAATAAGGATAACTCGGTACCTACAATCCTAACCTACATATATTTTAACACATTATTAATGTATAGTACATTCGTCACAAGTTCAATTATTACATCAATAAACGATAATATTTATATATGTATATACCAGCTACGTCATTCAACACATTTTCATCTTATAACCCAAAAAGCTATTCCTTTCAAGATATTATTGACACAATTTCAATACCATTTTTAATTTGACCGGTCCACGGACGACGCAAAGTTACCAATATCCGGCGCTTTGGGCCCAGCCAATGTTGTCTCGGATAATACTCATAATACCGGCACGGGGTAAACTGTAAACATAGAGATGTTCTACAATTTGTGTTTAGTCAACATGCTCGGTTGCAGTCAGCAGGTAGCTAGGATGTTTGTTGTAGATTTGTGGATTATATTGTAGTTATTAAAAGATCATCCTTGATTACTATCGCTTCATCAAGTTGATCAACAGAATTTAGGTATTCGAGTTCCTATTCATAACATCTTACGTCGAATACCATTAGTTACTATCTAATAATTTATTTACTGGTCGCAATGGTCTTAAAATGAAGTGGAAGATGGAAGTCTAGTGGTCCATCTTCGAGGTACCTACTATTTTTATGTTAACCCACGCAGGGATACATTTATATTTTATTACAAATAAAAACAATACTGTGGCCCAAAACGTCATCATCATCTGACCACACCTCGAAAATAAAGCAATAAACTTAAACTTCCACATCATTCCCATTCATGAATTGACGCCAACAAAACTATTCAAAATCAAAATCAAAAGTCATTTATTCAAATTAGGCTGAGAATCAGCACTTTTTGAACGTCAAAATTACAAAAGACAGTCCCCCAAAAACGCCCGCCCTTCACCACTTCCTAGTGCTATCGCTGGGAAGAAGAAGTGGCGCAACAAACTCCCCAGCAGCACAGCTGTCTGTTCAATTAAAAAGAAAATACGTGATTGGATACAATACTAGGTTACCTAGATGTTCGGTAATTAACATTACAAAACAGAACATAAAATTAAATTATTTGCCATAATATGTCAGCTAGCCACGCCAATATACCAACAAATATAATAAAAACTATACGTACTCAAGCTAAAAAATAATTAATTAAAATGTAAATAAAAAAAAACTTACTACCCAAATAAAAGCCTCCAGGCATAAAGGGCGTGACAGCTTACACATTTATGCATTGCTGGGTTCTAAGACCTGGCAGTAAGCTAATTCTGGAGAAGGAACACAAACATTGTCTTGCGTTAAACTAGGGTGACCAACTATTCTTATCGTCTAAGTAGTCGTTGATGGAATAGTATGCCTTTGAACAAAGGTTGGATTTTAGTTGAGCTTTGAACGCATTAAAAGGCAAGTCTAGAAAAGAAGAGGGTATCTTGTTATAAAAGGTTATACCAAGCCCAACAAATGAGTTATGAACCTTATGAAGCCGGTGAAAGGGGGCACGTAGTTTGTCCTTATTTCTAGTGTTAACACTGTGAATATCACTATTTTTAGTGTACAAGTGTAAATTTTGCCTAATATATAAAATGTTGGCAAGGATGAATTGTGATGCAACCGTGAGAATACCAATATCTTTAAAGAAATCTCTTAGAGAAACTCTGGCACCTAGCTGGTAAATTGCTCGAACAGCTCGCTTTTGAAGGACAAATATATTTTGTATATCAGCGGCTTTGCCCCACAGCAGAATACCGTAAGACATAACGCTGTGAAAATAACTAAAATAGACTAAACGAGCTGTATCAACGTCAGTGTATTGTCTTACTTTCCTGACGGCGTAGGCAGCCGAACTGAGCCTTCCTGCTAGACTTGATATATGAGGTCCCCACTGAAGTTTGGCATCTACTGTTAGTCCTAGAAAAATTGCCGAGCCTACAGTTTCAAGCACCTCTTTATCTAAGACGATGTTGGGTCCTAGGTTTCTAACATTCGGTAAGGCGAACTTTACACATTTGGTTTTCTTGGCATTGAGAACTAAGTTATTTGACGTAAACCAATCTGTAACTATTGAGAGTGCACTGTTTACGTCGTCAAAAACTTGTCTATTCCTGTCTACTTTAAAAATAAGAGAGGTATCATCTGCAAACAGTACAACATCACAGATGCCCGTCAAATGGAATGGTAAATCATTAATGTAAACTAAGAACAAGAATGGACCCAGTATTGAGCCTTGCGGAACACCTAACTGAACTGGTAGCCCGGATGACTTCACACCATTAACATCTACACATTGGACCCTATTATGTAAATACGAAATAATTACGTTGAGAGCTTCGTTTTGGACACCGTAATGACGCAATTTACGCAAAAGCGTGTCATGGTGCACGCAATCAAAGGCTTTGGAGAGATCACAGAAAACTCCAATAGCATTCTGTGATTTCTCCCATGCGTCAAATATGTGTCTCAACAGAGCAACACCCGCATCTGTAGTTGAACGACCTTTTGTAAAGCCATATTGCTCATTATGGAGGAGGCTATTTAAATTAAAATGTCTTAGCAGCTGCTTGAGTATCAACTTTTCAAATATTTTGCTAAATGCAGGTAAGATAGAAATAGGCCTGAAATTGCCAACGTCATTCTTATTACCTGATTTAAATAATGGTATGACTTTACTACTCTTCATGAGGTCAGGAAAAGTTCCTAAATCAACACACTTATTAAAAGTAACAGCTAGATATGGGGCTACGATGTCTATTATATTACTTATAAGTTTAGTGGAGATGCCCCAATAATCACCGGTGTTTTTAGACTTAAGTGTATTAAAAACATCAACTACATCACGCGGGGTTACATGTTCGAAACTAAATAAGGGACTACATTTAGGTACACTACTGTGCAAAAGGTTTTCAGCTTTAGACGAGGACGAATTTAAGGAGCGAGTCGTAGTTATCGGTATGTTGGCAAAAAACTCATTAAATGCCTCAGCTACGTCAGCTGCTTTATTAACTAATTTGTTGTCGACCATAATCTCAAGTAGTTTTTCTTGTTTAACCGATTTTCCCGTTTCATTATTAATAATTTTCCAAGTGGTTTTTACTTTATTAGTAGAATTTTTTATTGTATCGCCTAAAAATTTTGATTTAGCAAAAGCACTAATCTTTTTGAATAATTTTGAATAAGTTTTGACATACTCTAGGAAGGGAGTATCAAACCTGTATTTTTTCAAACCATATAACTCGTATAGTCTCGCTCTACTTTTATAAATACCGGGAGTAGCCCATTGGTTAAAGCCAACAGAGGATCCATTAATGTTGATAGTTTTGGTCTTGAAAGTGGATTGGTACTCTTTTTGCACAACATCAAAAAGGGCTCCATAAATTTCATTAGGATTCTCGTATTCTACTATCGATGGTGTAATTCTATGAGCTATATTATTTTTAAACATTTTGCAACGACTAGCTGTATAAGGCCTGCATTCAAGTTTATGTGGCTTTTTATGTGATGGCATGGGGAAGCTAGCTAATAAACCACAGTGGTCGGACGTTAAGTCAGTTAACACTAATTTATTTTTGGCATCACAATCACTAAATATATTATCAAGACAAGTTGACGAAGAAGCTGTGATCCTAGTAGGTTCAAAAAACAAGTTAATTAAATTATAAGACCTCAAAAGATTGAGAAGTCTAATACTTAATGGAGTAACATCTAAAATATTAATATTGAAATCTCCACATAAAATAATACTTTTGTTATTTGATTTTAACCTATTGAGAGTATCTTCCATTACCGATTCGAAACTAATAAAATCCCCAGAGGGGGGTCGATAAACGCAAATTATAACATATCGCTCAAGTTCAACACAAGACAACTCTATAGTGCGCTCGATTGAAAGATTAACTAAATCTAAACGTTGTTTACATTTCAACTTGTTTGAAACAAGAACTAAAGAGCCACCGCGAATAGCACTTTTTCTCACAAATGCACTCTGTACGGTAAAGTTTTCATCATTTATAAACACTACTTCATGTTCCTTCAACCAGTGTTCAGTCAAACATAACACCTGAACATCATAGTTCTCCATAAATAAACTTAATTCTAGCTCTTTGCCGGACAGACCCTGCATATTTTGATGTACAACATTCAACATATGTGGCTGACCCGTTGTCGCACCTAATAGTTTAAACTACAAGGCGTATCAAAAGTAGTATTAGTATCAGTACTAACAGTAATCGATGGTACACTACAAGTACCAGTGTCACTGTGTATATTGTATGCTAAAAGATTAGCAATTTGTCTCCTACAACTAGGTGGCAAATACATAGTATAATTTGTCAGTTTGTAATCAGTAATGAATTGATTACAATCAAAATATAAAATAGCATCACTGTGACGACAAGTCCTATTATAAATGAACATATTTAAATTATAAATATGCTTATTTTGCTCATCAGTTAAATAATGGGAATAAGGCAAGGCACAAAAAATAAATTTACAATTATTAGTCTCATTAAGATGCAACATCAAATGGACACATTCAATTATGTCCTTTTTTCTTACATTTAAGCTATCCCCATATAATAATATAACAGTTGAACTAGGGTTAATTTTTGTCAATTTGATATTACTAATTAATTGGCTAATACTGGCACCAGGTAAACAATGATTAATTACATATTGTTGCGAGCACTGATTTAACAAGCTACCAAAACCTTGACCAAATTTATCAGAAAAAATATAAGTAGTGTTCATCAAATTATTCATACTATTGCTATCATCACTAATACAGCTACCTACTGGCTGGGCTACTGAGGGTGTGGGTGTAATAAGTTGGGGTCCCTGGGAGCAGGTACAGCTAAAAGAGAGGTTATTTGTCAAAGACTCATACCTCTCCGCATTATACTTGACCAGGTCTGCCAACTCATTAGCCTCCTGCATGCGCTTACTCAGGTCTTGTTGAGAAGCCTCATATTTACTAAAGATATCCTTTAGAGCGTATTCCCTAACAAACAACTCATCCTGAAGGTGCCGAGTGTCTGTGTCATACATAGCATTACACAATTCTAATTCACTGTTACAGTTTTTTAATTCTTGTATTAAATTTACTTTTTTTTGCCTAAGTTTTGTATTTAATTTGTTTACTTTTTGGCATTTTAAAGATTTTTGCGTTTTTCTAATTAATCTATTAATTTTAATATATTTTTTTAACTTATTGTGACTAGTAAACAATTTATTTTTAATCATAGTATCATCAGTTAAATCTATTGTTACAACTGGCTCAACACATATGGGACCCGACCCGCTACCAACCAACTCATCATAAAGACTGCAGGTGATCGCAGACTCATCACGGGCTTTGAGAGTTTCCAAAGCAGTTATTGTGTTGTGGGCCTTGCTTAATTCCCTATTTATAACATAACCAGTACCATTTACTTAACTGCCCATACATTGCAGGGAAAGCTTGTAACATAAAATGTCAACATCTCAATGCATAAAATAATAGTTTCCTTAAAAGCAACGCGACAAAACATTGGAATAAACCCTTTTTATTAAAAGGTCAAATCGGATTGCGAATGGTTCTCCCCACAAAAGTATTCAATATCATAATATATACTTATTTGCAAAGAAATAAAAACGTTACATTGTTATGGTACGAAGAGAAACAGAAGGTCCACCCTTTAAAAGGTATCATAACAAGTACATTAACGCATGATGCCTAACGAATACGCAATAAAGACTCCAGTCCTTTGGTTCATCAGCTTCTGTTGTAAGAAACGCGACTTACTTTTGTTCAGCCATTATTTCAAAAAGAACCTTCTCTAGTATTTCTTCCTTGATACAAAGGTATAAAGTCGGCAATATACCCCGCGTAATGTCAACAATAACAGTTATGGGCTTATTTATTACCATAACTATCCTCAATCCCGACATTATAAAAAGCTTCTACATAATATTCCCACCTACTATTTGTTTGTGCTCATAGTTTCACACATGCTACAATGTATTCTTGACAGTACAACAGTATTTTTCTGGAAAATATGCGCCGCAACATTGGTTCCCAATGTGCATTATTATTGCATCTGATTCTTCTAGCTTAAATCCTAACTTAATGTAATTTAGATTTTAACGGATTCAAGCTTTTTTTCATAAATAAAGGATTTTAAAAACTTAAATTTTCTTTACCACTGGCGAATAATAAGACAGTGCTCTTTTTGATTTTACTGAAATCATTCGGCTCGGTGGTTTATTGTAATATAAACATTCATATCGCTGTTTTGCATGACTACCTATAGCCCAGTATAGCCCGGTATACCCCGGTGTAGCCGTATCTTGCTTGTGGCCGTTCAATTTAGTCAGACACGGTTTACGCGGAGTTATGTTGATCCTCCATATTTGAACGTTGGCTATATTGCTTCAAATATCCTTCAAGATTTTTTATTGCTGCTGAGTTTAGTCAATATTTATATTCGAAGTTTATTTTTGTTATTATAATATGACGGATCATCAGGATGGTTCGATCTACGATCAGACATCAGGCGGGTTTATGTGGGTATCGTACAAAGAAATAACAATTACTCAGGCAAATATTGACTGCTTCACTTCAATATCTTGTAACAATCAACTGCTATTAGACAATAACAGACTATATAATCTTTCAACAAAACGTAGGACAGTTCCGAAGTGTCTTCACTGCTCGATAACCAGTATAAGGAATGCCCGACCTGGCGCGTTCTCTTCAACCTCGCCGCAGTAATTTTGAGTCGGCGCCAAACAATCAATAAACAAAGATCACTGAATTGCCTTAAATTTAAACGGTGCTGACTCAAAATGATTTAGGTATACTTACATTAAGTTTAAGAACTTAGTTATTAAGGTTAAATAAAAAGGGTTATTATTTTTCGGTTTTCAGTTTTTTCGGCGGTTTAATTTTTTTGTTAAAAAGTTTTTATTTTATATTTTTTGTGGCTATAATCTACTAATTGTTTGCCAAAGGGCAGGCATATATGTGGCACTGAGTAGAGTAATAATACACAACTCAGCATTCAAATCTGTGAGTGAACAATAAATCATCCCTATTTTCCCACTCTTAGGGTTGGATTTTTTTTCCAAATTTATATGGGACCAACTTTGAGGTATACCCTTTCCAATAAAAAAAGAATTATCAAAATCGAACTGCTCTGTAAAAAGTTATGCGCGGTTATTACATTAAAAAAATATACGCGTCGACTTGAGAACCTCCTCCGTTTTTTTCGTCGGTTAAAAATGGAATGAACTTTTTACTTCAAAAACATGGCAACTGAGGAGATCAAAGATTTCATTTAAATTTCGAACTGTCTTGCAAATATAGCAGAAGGCTAATTATTCCTGTCTTTATAAACGTTCAAAATCTAGTCACACTCTCATCTCAGCGACAACCAGTGTCAAAAACTTAGATCAAAGATTTCATTTAAATTTCGAACTGTCTTGCAAATATAGCAGAAGGCTAATTATTCCTGTCTTTATAAACGTTCAAAATCTAGTCACACTCTCATCTCAGCGACAACCAGTGTCAAAAACTTAGATCAAAGATTTCATTTAAATTTCGAACTGTCTTGCAAATATAGCAGAAGGCTAATTATTCCTGTCTTTATAAACGTTCAAAATCTAGTCACACTCTCATCTCAGCGACAACCAGTGCCAAAAACTTACCAAAAATGTAGGGAAATTAGAGGTTTTTATTCTTTGTTGAAAGTAAAAAATAAACAAATTAACGTATTATTGTTCCGTGAAGAGTTATAGTTTTTCTTCATTGATTCTAGAATTTATAATGACTTTACTTAATGTGCATTTCCGCACATTGTTTGAGAAAAGTACTACACAAGCCTTGGCCACCACCAGGCATTGATAGACTCACGTATGTGTGCCTTGACTTTACCTCGGACCACATTTTCATATTCGTTTATCAATTACTTTTATGCGGGCCGCAGTACCTACATGGTTAGATATCGTCAGCTGCGCAGCGCAAAATATTGTTGCTTTACTTAGCAAGTTTTAAATCTGTTAAATTTAAAGTCCTCTGTTCTACGTATGCATTTCCAACTTCAACACTTACAGTTTTTGTTTACATTTTGTTCCTCTATGGAATTGATTAAATTTTTAAACCAGGACAAATTCAAAATGGAATCGGTAGCACAAACTAAACCAAACAATATTCTTGCAAAATAAAACTGCAATACATTTTCCAAATATTTTACCATGGCAACAACCAAATACGATGGGTAGGTATTTGGTTGTTGCCATGGTAAAATATTTAGTTAAAGGAATGTCCGCAGTTTCAGTCCATTAGAGGATAAGCCTGTATCAAAGCATGTCTGCGATCATAAATCATGTTGGTAGCTCCATTGCTCGGCCGCTATTGTGTCTCCCTCCCGGCTCCATTCACAAGCGGCAATGAATGCGCCGTGTGATTTACTGACTCGTTTCATGCAGCTCTGGGATACATTTGTTTGAATAACCGAAGGTTACCAGTATTGACGTCGATAAGTTCCGCAAAGTGAATGAATGGGAGAATATTTTCTTTGAAAACTTCGTAATTCCGCAGTATAGTTTGTAGACGTGCGTTGGAATAGAGATCATGTTTGCTTTTTGGGATATTATGTGTGGTGCTAAACTTTTGCTTCAGAATATACTGGTAGAGTTCTGAGGAAACCGATTATCGTTCCGTTTGATACCGTTTTGTTTGATCTACACAACGTATTTTTTACCATACGAATAAACACACTGTTGTATACTTTTGCTTTTGTTGCGATACATGCTCAATACTCTTTTATTTATGATATAAGCACATACACACACACACTAAGAATTTAATTTGAAGAGATGTGTGATTTTAGGATTTTCGATCAATCAGAATCAAATAGTCATTGATCAGAATGAAACATTCAACCCAAAAATTGTCATAGTTAACAATTTTACAAGCGATCGAAAGTCTAACCAAATTAATAAAATGACACGATCCGATAACCAGAGGGCAGTGGGTACCTCTGCCTACCTCTTGGGTGTCGAGGCCGTTTTAATAAAAGCCTCTTCTCCAGCTTCTGTTGATTACAAAGTTTCACAAGTAATCAATTTCGAGTTAGCGCCGATTGGAACGGCTGATACTTTAACTGAGTTTATTGGCTTAGCATGACTATTCATTATTTTGGGGCGACAAGATGTTCACAAGTATTGGCACTTTTGTGTTCATCAAATTGGTTCAACCAGTTTAATAATAAAAAGAGTCTGAGTAGGTACGCTGAACTAATTAAATCCGTTTGCAATTACTTATTATCTTGTCTTTTTTATTAGCTATTATAATGTAAGTTTTGATTTCTTTTTGTGTTGTCCTAGTGTTATGTGCACATTTTTTGTTTTTTTTTTTTCACGTAAGTGATTAATGTTTTAATTCTTGAACCGACCAGCTCTAACTCGTGAATTTCTCTTAGGGGATTTCGTTCCCGTTTAGCTTTTTAATATTTTAGATCTTCCAAAATACTTTTGTGCCATCTCCACCGATATTGCAAGTAAGTAATATGAGCATCACATGCACTACATTTTTATGCTCTAAGCGCCTCTCGTTTATCCTCAAACATGAGCGGAGTGGGCTCCATCAAATATGCAACTGCATTAGCACAAATGCATCGGCTGCTATGATATGTTGCTCTTTTTTCGCTCCCAACGGAAATTCTGCTTGAAATATTTGTACTAAAATTTTAGAAGAATCTGGACATGATTGCTTTAATGTATTGGGAGGATATTTTGATGTGAATTAGGTATTACTTTGCTTTCAGTTTTTATACTTATTATATTATTCTCTTTCCCGTTCAAACTTCCGTGATACCTTTCCGTGATAGGTTTCAATGCTGTTGACCTATTTATTTGACATTTTGTTACACAACAGGTAAAATAGGTTGTCATAAATTATATTTATTTTGTATTGCGTAGAATTCTGTTTCTCGCCGCAGCAAACAAGCGACAAATCACATTTCTGAATCTGCTCGTATATATTTGATATAGTGAGCAATATCTCAAAAATCAGCAGACAATAAGTTAGGTAGTGGGTGGCAGTGGAACAAAGCTTCTGTGGTAACTAGTGGCGCCCCCGGGGGCTCTCAAGACCCCCACATAAATCGGTTATGGCACGCCTCTGAACGCGTTCACATTCAGACACGGAGTTATAATTAAATGGAGTACTCCATTGCTTACAAAATAGTAGGTGCGACGAGAAACCTAGTGCTTTTCTAAAAGGACTGTTAAGAGGACTTCCATCGCCATATTCATCCATTTGCTACCTCCTCTGTGTATTTAGATGTTCCACGCCCTCTTGAAACTTGGATAGCTCGCTGTTAGGATATTAGACTATTACTGAAAAGGTAATGTTCAAGCAGCTGAAGAGACTGCCTGGCCAATGAACATTTTGCTGAAAGGAGTTCTCACGATAACGGAAAGTCTCATAAAATCTGATGAGTACAAAGATTGTGGTTAAAATATGCGCCTATTTGGGGAAAGGCTTTTAACTTTTTGAAACAAGATTATATAAAATCTCTGGACACTCGAGATCTTTTTCGTAACGACATCATAAATTAAACCAAGATTTCAACAGGACAGTTTAGAGAAAATGTTCAACATTTTGAAATGAAACCCCTTAGAGGATAGCCGAGATTTTACTGCTTCGTTAACCAAGTCAGTACATGTACGATCGTCAAGTCGTGTCTCCAGAAATCGATGTTTCATACGCGGCGCGGAAGCGATATCGCGCTCATAAATCTACCGGCGTTCGACTGCGCAATGAATAAATTGTGCAGTATACGGCAATACAAGTATACTGCGTCCCGGCGCAAACCCAGTCGACTGTGCGTCCGTGAAGAATGGTGTTTGTAAATACGCCACCGCGGCGCGTTAAGTCTCAATTTCTTTGAATTTATTGTACGAGCCTATTTTATGGGGCTCCGTACTATGCAGATATTCTGAATATGTTTATATTTAGTGGAATGTCATATAATAATGTGAATTAGAGTTTCATACCCTATACAGGACGACAGATTAGCATTCTATTTTGCGATTTAAAATAAATCTGCATGCGTATAGAAAATTACTTAGTATATCGCAAACAATATACTTAATAAGTAGGTATAATCAGCCTATAATGTTCCCACTGCTGGGACACAAGCCTCCTCTCTTCGAGAGGGAATGGGCTGTAATCTACCATGTGGGCCCAGTGCGGGTTGGTTGTTGTCACGTGTCTTCGATTTTTTGGTTCTAAGAAATGCCGGTTTCCTCAGAATGTTTTCCGTGGTGGTGAAATTATTGACACAAAGTAAAGCGCCTGCTTATGTTCGAAGTTCGACCCCAGCGCCACCGCTTATAACTCGTAAGTCGGGCACTCGGGCCGTTACCACTGCACCACCACTTCTAATGACACAACAAACTGTCACAATATTTATGCTCTGCTACTAACGCACAAAGGAAAACTCTTTAAATAGTCTCCTTAATCATCCTACTAAAGCCAGTTAGACAATTAGCGTCGAATATAACTGCGCAGTCTGGGACCACACTTATAACTCGTGTAGACACTGTCCAGAGCGAGTGTCCTTTATTATTTTCGTGTTCCGCCTAATTGCCTGTTGTGCCCACATTTATCAGGAGCTGGAGTGTGGGGCAAGTCATGAGTGGAAGTCTGCGGTAGAGCTTCGATAAATAGGCCTATTAGGCCTAATACTCGTACTATAATATTATTGACTTAACGTAGCAACACGCTTCCTAATGTCCATGTTATTTTTTCTGTCATGAAACTTACGACACAGAGTTTGCGTTTCTTCAGCATACATACATGCTGCAAGCAGCCTGAGGGTTTCAGGGTCCACGACCTGATGAAAAATGATTACCTGAATACCTGCTACCACCCAGGATTCAATTAGGATTTTAGTTGTAATTTCATGAGCATTTGGAAAAGCTCAATGGTAGTAAAATGAAGATAATATGACTATCATAATATAATAAGCTACTCCCCGCGTCAGCTCGCAACTTGCACCACACCAAAACAAATTCTAACAACACACGTGTACAAATCGCGAACCAATTACTTGCATGTTGACTAATACATTGCGCGCTCAGCACTGTATGCCTACATATCTCCCACGCATAGCCATCAATGTATAGCGAATGACTACATAACATATCGCAATCACTGTTTGGTAATTTCAATTCGCGTGGTTTGCTGCGTGGGTATTGTTCAAGTTAAATTAACTTTAGCGTGTGGTGACAACACAATGATATTTATTTTATACCTGCATAGATTACTTGTGAATGTTTTTGGTTTGTTTGTGCTTTATGGGCGTTTTGGTAAGTGGCGCGGTGGTGAAACAGAATGGAATTGTTATTTTATTTATTAGAAAACGGGCTTGTAACTGTATTCAAGTCAAAGGCAAATTATGCGTAGATATTAAATATCTTATTCAAAATCATAAACGTCAGCATTTCATTGGCAGATACGCTAAAGTTAATTTACAGGCGGTTAAGTTAACGATACTAGATAACGTCGATTTCAACACTTGAATTAAGCCCATACAGAATTATATATCACTAAAAAACAATGGTTTCATTCGTGTTAAGCATGGATTTCCTAATAAGGCATTTAAGAACTACTTACCCTAATCGTGACGTCCTGCCCTTAGTTACCCTGCTCGACTCCCAAAACGGCCGGACAATCAAATAATCTCAAACACATTGAATTGGTATCAATCAACACTAAATCTCTCAAATCTCTTCTACCGGACAGCCGTCACCAAGTAGTGTACAAACACATAAACACACATCTCCAGCTGCAGCGACACCCGCTATTTATCTTAAACTCTTGTCAATCACTGCTAGATAATCATTTTGAGTCAACAGCTGAACGGAGAAATGAGAAGGGCAGAAGAACCACTTCCAACAAAATTCGTTAATAAACAAATAGAGTCTTGATTGAAACGAGAGACAATTATTTATTTATTTCATTAACAATTTTTACATTGTGTCGAAATGTATTACATTTAAAAAAATAACAGAACAACAAACCGAAACTAAACGATTAATGTTATGGTTATGGGTAATTATGAATTTATGTTCCTACACGAATAAATAAGATTTGTTGACGTATTCCACATTCAGAATGTAGAAGAAATCACTAGTGGCAAGCAACCTCCAGAGCGTGTTACAGCCTGATCCTTCTGTACTTATCGGTATTGTGACGAAACTAGAGAAAATATCACCTGCTGAGTGAGTGACAATCTGATTGATACAACAGTTGGTTCCGTTTGTTTGAAGTTATTTATTAGAAGCGCACGTGTTAACGGTTTATTTATTTTAAGCAACATCATCGGGAAATCGATATAAAGTTATCAATCGATTAGTCTTTACTGTTAGACGATACTTAGGCGATAAGTTATGTTTTTGAAGGATAAACTGTTATGTACTCTTACGACGGGTGGCATAAGTATTATAGATATCGCAATCATTGTCTGAATCGCTTTTCATGTCTGTCTGTGTGACCGCGTTGTTCTTCATAACTGCGGTTTTCACCATTCATTATTCCGGAAGGTTTATGTGTAGAATAGTTTATTTGATACTATTAACTTACACATAATAAAGGAATCTTGATGTTCTGTCAAGTCATAAATGTCGAGCGAGGTAGTCAGCCTGGTTGGGTCGCTAGTTAACTCTTCAATTCCCAGTGTCACTTGTAGGTGACAGTTGTTTTATATTTTTTTTCTACCACATGACAATTTATTTTTGAATTCTACCATTATTGTAGCAAAGCTTATTAGTAAAACTATTCATAATTTTTTTCTGGCATCACTAACCATATGACATTTGTCAAATTTATTCAGTTGTTTCGCGCGTACTTGAAGTAGTCTGAGGTTGTGTGATTTCTTGGAATAAAAAGTGAAATAAATTTGTCCAGACCGTAAGTATTGTCTTTTTTTTTATTACATATAGTAAATGAATGTATTCGCTATAATACAAATGTATTTTATGATAAAAATAACTTATAGCATCTTCGCTACAGTGTTGAGAATATGCCGTGGCACCTGTAGGTGACACTGGGCATTATAATAGCTTTATTGCTCTAAATTCATTCTAAGTAATAACAAGACTGTTGTTTATTTTTGGTCTTATCGCTATGTGTTGATGTTGTTTTAGAGGTGGTTTACGTATTGCAGGTTGAAGTTAGATAAGATTGCCGAGGAGTTGCACGCTGGGGAAGACCCAGGCGATATTATTTTATTTCCTCCTGATGATGGTGTGGTGACTGACGAAGACAGTGGAGACGAAAATGACGCAGTATGTTTCATCTTTCTAGTCACATACTTCGATCTCAAGTATAATGTCAAAATAAACCTTCCGTCTCTGGAGAAAATTGTGTACATGGCAAGGAAGAAGAAGAAATCGAAGTATCTGTACCGAAGAAAAAAAGAAAAAAGACCATACTATAAAAAATGGCAAAGCAATGTCAGCAATACTTCTTTTACTACTTGTGGTAAGGGAGACCGTGATGAGGATGTTTTTCACTAACTCACAGGAGGAAATGACTGCCGTCAAATGTTTTTTGCGTTTGGCATAGATGCAGCTTGCCAAAATGCATAGCTGATCAAAAGGCAGTCGGAAACCAACTGGACCTACTGTGATTTCCGGCGGAATGTGGTAACCACCTACCTCCGATAATATGGTAAGCCTCCAATCCGCAATTCTGCCTGTGGAATTTCAGTTCAAATGAGAGTGCCTACGGAAGTAAGGAGTGCTGGAAGTGCGGACGACCACTCGGAAGTCGATTGCTCACAGCGTAGATGCGGATATTGTCACCAACGCACTAGAAAAATGTGCGCCAAGTGCAAAATCGGTTTGCACCTAAAGTGTTGGTACATGTTCCACAATAAATAAGTTTTGTATTTTACTACTTTTTTGCATAAATAAATATTATTATAAAAATCGACGTTTTATTTCTACCGACAAAATAAGAAAAATCGCGTTAGTCCTTCAGAGTCCTAACTTAACACAATGCCCAGTGTCACCTGTACCCTCATAAAAAAAAAATGAGGGTAGTTTTTTTTTTAAATCTATTTTTTTTTGTCTTCGTAAATGTATCTAAACTATTTTAGTAAAAGAGAAATGCAAAATCAATATTTACATAAACATGGGAATTGAAGAGTAACAAGAAAATATTAAGCTAATAATTCATGTAATATTATTGTAACTGTTTTGATGGTGATTCACATGTTGCCTACCTAACGTCAACTTTATCTTGACTGTGCACCTTTTTTTTTTTTTTTTGGATGGGAAATCATCATATGACCCCTCCCGCTCTGGGTGGAGCGGAAGGGAGTGTCAGACTTTTACTGACTAAAACCCATCCGTGTTCCTTCCTTAGCCCTTTCTGTTCCAGGGCAGCGGTTAACCTTTCGGAAAATCCCGCCGCCCCGGCAGGCTTCGGCCCTATGGGGCCCCGTCCTCTGCTGACATTTTCTCTTTGAGGCGCGCGTGGAACACAACGCGCCGTCCGGCACGGGCCTGGTCCTGATCGGACGGTGAGCTACCCATTACTCACCGTCCGCAGGCCCGCGCCTACGGTGGCCGGGAGTCGTCACGCGGCCCCCGACGCCCGGAGCGTCTCCCGCGGCGGCTGAGGCGTGAGGTGGTCTCTCTCAGCCTCTCAGCCACCTCCTTCGCTAGCATGACTGCTTCGCAGAAGGAGGTGACTGCCTCCCACTCCCTCTCGCCCCGGACCATGGCTTGCACCAGGGCCGGACGCGAGAGGTCTCCGCCGTTGCCGATCGCCTCTACGAGGACACGGCGGGGCTCCGCCCAAGCAGGGCAGACCGCCACCGTATGCTCCACCGTGTCCTCCGGGCGATCCTGGCAGTGGTGACACCCGGGCGTCTCCTCCCGCCTGATTATGTGCAGGAACCTCCCGAAACATCCGTGTCCGGAGAGGACCTGCGTCAAGCGGAAGGTGAGAACGCCGTGACGCCTCTCTAGCCACTCCTCAAAGAGGGGTCTTATCGCCGCTATCGCGGCGTGCCCTGCGCTGGGTTGCGATAGTCGCGCCTTCCATTCCGCCATGAGATCGCGCCGGAGGTCCGTCCGCTCCGCAGCGATTTGCCGCGGGTGCAGAGTTTCCCCCCGGCGTAGTGCCTCCGCGCGCCAATCATGCAGGCGCTTGACTGTGCACCTTAAAATGATATCTATCAAAATAGTTAGAAACATGACAGTAATTTACAGATCAGATGATGATAAAATACTTTGTGTCGGATCAGGTAGCTCACCTTACTCCACAGCGTGACCTCCATCTGATACATCTGAACAGATATTATAGAATTTCGAAATCATTAGAATGACACCTAACTGAGTCATGGGAATTAAACATAGTGTTCGCAAGTAGAGCTGTCGAGGTCCCGGAGTAAATGTGCAAGCAGAGCACTGAAGCTTGTTTTTTTTGTTAAGGTGTTTTTACTGGGAACTTGGGGTCTTAAATCTCACCTCAGTTAGTTAAAATAAGCTCTCTCAAATAACAAAACATTAGTCCTCCCGATCGTATTTCGCCCGCGGCGGCCAATCTCAACGGAGACTAGCCTTCGGCGCGGGAGATATGATAGTGCACAAGTGTGTGCGAAGATACAAACCGGTGTACTCTCTCTTCTCTCATTCCCATAATCCATAATCCAATGGGACGGCAATCCCGTACGACCGGAGAGAGATCAGGCGCAGAACCAATGGCTTAACGTGCGCACCGAGACACGGGAGTATCACACCGCCAACTTCCTAACTCCGGGCTATTACTAAGAAATTCCTAATGGATAACCCAATAACACTTTGCCCAACCCAGGAATCGAGCCCAGGACCCCACTCTCAGCAATCGTGCTTGCTACCACGACCCCACAGGGAAGTCAGTACACACTCCATACTCTCTCGTATACAATCCATTTAAAACCATCTATAAATATATGGATTACCTATATGTTGTATGAACGTGCCATACCCATGCCGTTGGGAATACCACAACTTGTATAAATAGTGAAGTAATCTTGAAGTACCCAGAAACCCTCCCCAGCATCCCTTAAGCCACACTTGTCAGTCACGAATCTAAACCAACATTGGTACGTAACGCAAACTATCATGTCTGCAGTGATCGATAGCACCTCTTCTACCCTCGTATAGACACAGTTTATTTCCAATCGTCGTGTGTAACTTCAAATATTGACTTACGGAGAAACCTCCCCGCAGTGAGGAGCCACGAAACTCGCGGAAGGGTTAAGAGGAACACCCCTCTTGTAAATAGGGAGTGCTTGCTGATCTAAGTGCTCTATTCCGGCACTTCGAGCTGTATTTGCTTGTTTGTTTTGCTTGCACAGACAGTTTTGGCTTTTAATACTATTACGCATTATTTAATTCTCTTGCACACATGCTTTGCGAAAATTATGTCGTAGTCAAATTTCATAGAAGACACAATCATTAATAAACACGCATTAAGTAAAGTTACAGGTCTTCACGATGTTTTTTGATATCGAAAATACATAGTCATTGTACAATTATTATACATCGCATTTGAGACAAATCTAATTCAAAAGCACCGCAAGGCATTGTTTGCAATCTTTGACAAACAAAGTCACCCCCACAATGACTAATTTCTAATTTTCTTATTCAAATTAAAAATGTTTAAAAACCAATTCCAGTTTCCTCAAAGCCTGCGGGGTAATTATTGTCTCTCTAAATAAATTTCTTGGAACGTTTTAGTAAAATACATATTTCAGGAAAAGTAATTTGTGTGTCACCTGTGTTCCCAAATTTTTTAAATAAAAAATATAATCCTTATCTTAAGGATTTCTTGGTAGCTGACTTAATACCAACGGATTTCTTCTGATTGGGTATTAAAATCCTGCCATGAAAATATGGTGACGTGGGCTTGTTTGCGTAAGTATTGTTTTTCTTTATTATCCCAAAATCTTGCAGGATGTCTGTGACATTAGGTGACGGTCTAGAATTCTAGATAGTAAGTATTATTATTCCTGCACCTATGTAATCTTATTTTTTTTCAATACCAAGCGGTTTTCTTCTAGCCAAATGAATACCAAAATACCAAATGAATTATGTTCCGGTGCTCACGAGAATCAAATACAAAGTCTTCAGTACGTACGTTTGTTTCTGGAGTGACGTTGTATCAAATTTGGTTTTCAAGAGGCTATAGAAATTATCTCACTTCATCTACGACATTCAAAGCCACTAAATACCAGCAGTGCGGTACAGTCGCTCATCCCCTGGCCACGTCCCAAGTGATTTTCAAGTCGGCTCGTTACCGCGGCTATAGTGAAGTACTCGTCAACTAATAGTCGGGACTACCTCCCGCACCGTACGACGGTACGACTTACGAGGGCACGAGTTCCGATAGACATTAAGCTATTATTTTTATGGCTAGTAAGATAAGATAAGATAGTTTTGTTATTGAAAGTCTGTGGTGTTTTTGAAGACTTTATGTGTTTGTTAAGTTTTCAGTTTTCTCTCGTTTTGAAATGAGCCGAATGATAAACCATGGTGAAAAGACTAAATAGTTTAAAAAAAAACAAAAAAAAAATTACTTACTTACTTTAAGCGTTGGTTAACAGAAGGCCAATTCTCATACTTAAAAAACGTTCAAATTCAAGTCGCAATTTCATCTCAGCGACAATCAATATTTAAAACTTGTCAAAAATGTATGTTAATTGATTGTATTTTTGACAGATTGAGACTGAGATTATAATGCAACCGTTCTTAAAAATACGGGAATTGCCCCTCTGACCGCTCTGTTTAGGTTGTGACAACGCTGACGCTATAGTAGTGGCTGAATTCTGGTCGTTATTTGGAGATGGAAACATCGTTACTACGAAGAAGAAGGTTGTGCCTATAAAATATTCGTTAAAGTTATAATAAGGTATATATTTATTAATTATTAATGTCTAATTTACTTACAATACAACCATGCACAAATCCAGACCGAGAACTGCCACTGAAAAATTATAATGTATGTAAAAAAACTATAACATCGTCAGCCTTATAACTCTGAAACTAATTAATGGCATTTTATCTCCACATATCTCCACTTATACAAGAGTTTAATAAAACGATCTCCTCTTAAAGCTGAGCACATTTAGGAAACATCTTCCTTACTCACCGTATTATTATTAAACACAACGTCTTGTTCCGGGATGTCGCGAAAATTAAAGAATAACAGCGCTGTTTATTTTCTCGCAGAATATAATAACGATGAAGTTAGAAAACACGGATACTTAATGTTCACGTCGGAGTAGTATGAAGTAACTTGTATGTAGAATAGCTCGATTATTACATTTTAATTTAGCTTGAAACTTGACTAGTATGGACGGCAGCTGTGAAAGCATAATTTCTTGATAGATAATAAAAATAAATGATGAACATTTATTTTTATTATCTATCAAGAATTTATTACTGTAGGGTGTTCTATACTACAATAAGTTAAATAATTATTTATATAATCACCAAAATTGTCAAATTGATTGGTGGATAATAGATGGTTAGTGGATAATAATATATTTAAATATACGTCCACTACCACGACCACCTTCACTTTTATCAATTAGGATTACGATCAACAATACAATAAATAATGTGCAACATCAGGTATTAAGTAGGTAGGTACACCTTGAACTTTGGGGTGCACCACAGCATGCAGCACTATCAATTTATACCACAGCATCAGCCATCCTATACCTATAAATTAAATTAAATAATAATTTATTTCAGGAATTTTATTAGCATAAAATTCATCGGCTTGCGCCTGCGCGAACATCGTAGAACTGCTGCAAAACCTAGGCAGCCCCAGCACCACCCTAAACGCATCGTTGTACTGTAGGCGCAAGGAACTGTATACCCGCTGCGCATAGTTGGCCCATAGGCTGCACGTATAAAAAGACTGACAATAGGCTTTAAATAAGGCCACCTTTACTTGTTCAGTACATAGGTACCTACACGTACGTATCCGTACGAGAGAAAAAGAACACACGTCGTACTTCTAACGTACGTCCCAACTGCGTGCGTGAATTTAGCAAATATAAAGCACTAACTCCTCACGATTCCTGATTTAGAGAGGGCTCATATCTGTCAGTAGGTATTTATAGGTACATAACAGTTGATTATTTAGCGTTGTCCGTTGTCGGCGGTGTTTCAGTAATTAGTGCGGCGGGGATGCGCAGGCGTTGATGAATCGCTGGGGACCATCATGTTAGGGGCGATCGGGATTGAGTGCTGTGCCTATAGGATATGTAGTAGTCTGGACGAATGGACATGGACAAGGGGTAAATTAAACTTTTTAGATCTAACGATTTATTCCGCACACAAAAAAACCTTGTTCGCCCAACATATTATTCATATTTTGCCCTTAAAATAATTTGTTATGTCCTAAGTTTTTAATAATTTATAACAATACTCCTTTCACCAAGTAACTTCAGTAAATTGTATGCATTGGTAGATTTAAGTAGATTAAAAAGGGTGAGTTGAATAACAGAACAATTATTTAACTAAACATTGCTATCCTTTTTTCGAAGAGGTAGTATCTAACCTAACGTTTTGTGGCATATTATGCTGTCTCAATATTCTACCGCGGATTCATAAGTATACATACCTATATTTCTTTGGATTGAAAGTTTAAAAGTAAACATTGATATTACGAACACGGAGAAACACTTAGGATAACTGTCTAGAAAGTTAAATCAAGTTGGACTCAGCTCAGAGTAAATTGAGTAAGTATTGAAAGGGGACCGGATGATTGATGTCATGGGGGGGCATGGGGGCTTGTGCAATTGTGTATCGAGTGATATGTTATAGATAGGTACTGTATGTGTTGGTAGGTATAAGATACAAATTATCTTAAGGTACCTACTGTAAACCTTTTTTTGCTTAATCTAATAAGATTAGATTGTGATGTGTGTGTATATCACTACAGCATTTATTGTAAAACAAAGTCTGTGTGTATGTCTGTTTGAACGCTATAACCTCAAAAACTGCCGAACAGATTTTTTGTGAAACAAAATCAATAGAGAAATTACTGTAACAGCGTTCACTATTTTGCACAACAGTGAAAATGTCTACAATTATGTCTGATCTTCCATATCAACTAATCTAAACGCCACTGCATCACACAATCATCACCAAATGCATTGTACGCTAGACGTATTTCAAAAATCACTCTGTCTCTGTCATTTTCAAACGAGTGAGAGAAATTGAAAGATATTTTAAATTCATTTAGCGCTAAATGCGTTTTTTGTTTTGTGGTGCAAGTGAGCCTTCAAGTAATAATATCTTCTAAACATCTTCACTTTAAGTTAGTGGCGTTTTAGAGACAGCGTAGTTTATAGATCATTATGTATGCATGTTAGTTTATAGATCATTATGTATGCATGTTAGTTTTCTCTCTCTAGAAGACAAGAATATTTTCTGAATTGAATACCAACAAGCTTTCTTATTTCCTATACTTATCCTGAAGACACCAAAATTTATTCTCACCATATTCCTAACAAAAGCAGTGCTTACGTTGAAATACGAGCGCGTGCTCATTGTCTACTGTGCGTGGGCGCATGTTAACTACGTCGCCGCCCCGTTGACTCTTAATAATGACCCACTGGAATGGAGATCACCTTCACACTAACCAGGGAAGGCAGAAGAACTAGGACCGGTGTGTGTCGGGTCGTTGAGCTGTGTGAAATATGGTTGAGTTACTCGATGTCAGATGCATACAAGCGCCAGTCAAAGATTTACTTTACTCTGGTACTTTCCTCAAAATAAAGAAATTCATATAGGTCTTCTATGATGTTTGGACTCTAGATAAGACAGTGCCTCTGAGTTTGTCAACTACAGTCAGATAGGAAAATTCGATGCGGTCTTAAAGAAAATTGTGTAAGAGGTACCTACAAGTATTATAGAGTGGTATAAGATTTCCGTTTTGTTGCAAACATTACTTAACTATTTGCCGAGATACTTTTACCTTCCATTCCAAAATATAGCCACTATATCATGATATTACGTCACATTTATAAGCATCGCAATCGCTCCAAATTAAACGCCTTATCCTGCAAACAGGGCACGTGCGCACGCGGTGCATTTGTTTCGTAAAAAGATTTATGTGCGTGCGATTGTTTGCGGCGGCTGCGTAGGCGCGTCTCAAGTGTGTCGCCACCCCGTCGACTGCCTGACCTGAGAACATCACTTGTGTTTTCGATTTAATAAATTTGCGCCTTGAGAATATCAATAGATTGTTAATTTCTTGAAGGTTTGCGACTGTGGCAATGACTGCAGTGAATATTTAATCACAATTAGTAGAATACAAGGAAGAACTCAAATGGTCTCATTGTTCGAAAAAGTTAATTAAAAATCATAGCAAAGACCTTTGACCATGAAGGAGGAATATGAAATAAAATAATGTTGAACGTAAATTTTAGGCATATAAGAATAAGACCTTGAATTTCCTACGAACCTTTTTTTTCATATATAAACCGTAATTGATAACATAATCAGCCTATAATGTTCCCACTGCTGGGACGCAGGCCTCCTCTCTGTGGATCCACCACGCGGGCCCATGGATGGCACATGTCTTCGAACCTTTACCGTTTTGAGACACAGACAGCTGTGCTGCTGGGGAGTTTGTTGCGCCACTTCTTCTTCCCAGCGATAGCACTAGGAAGTGGTGAAGGGCGGGCGTTTTTGGGGGACTGTCTTTTGTAATTTTGACGTTCAAAAAGTGCTGATTCTCAGCCTAATTTGAATAAATGACTTTTGATTTTGAGAGCAGTGGTGATGAAATAATGTAGGTACACAAAGTAAAGTGCCTGCTTGGGTTCGAACCTATGCCCGCAGGCACGCCGCGCCGCGCGCGCTCGCACGTAAGTTGCGCCTGTTACCACTGGGCCACAACAGCTCCTGTAATTGATAAATTATAACAAAATCCCTGTTTTACATAAACTAGGCATTATCAGAATTATTTTCTCTGAGTGTCAAACTAGTGCAAACTTTTCAAAAAGTACTCGATGTTCGTGAACTTGGCGTGCAAATACACGTTTTACTTGATTGACAGACTGCGTGCCGCCGCCCGCCGCCGCCGCCGCCGCGCGTTCTTCGATTAGCTGTTTGTACGCGGGAAACAAAACAGCTGACTTCGTTGACCTTTGTTTTGCTAATCAATAATGAAACAATTAAATTGAATGACATGTTCTCGGTAAAAACTTGCAGATACTTTCACATTTCTCTTGTCCATCTGAATGTTGTTATGTGTGTGTGTTTTGTTTCTGTTGTTACATTTACTTAAATAGATAAGTATATGCGTTATGTATTTATTTATTGTATAAGTAAACACTACACCACAGACTACCTGCAGTATTGTCTACCCAAAGGTTATCTTTAAAATATCGCTATTACTGATATTTCTACATTATTTTGTATCCATTAAATTCTAATGTTTTATACTAACATACCTTTTTTAAATGACATATTTTGTTAGTTTGCATTGCAGTGCCCAAAATGCTACTTGGGCTTACTCTAAACTCTAAGTAGTTGTTCCTTTCATCCATTTTAAATTCGATAAACTCCATCATCTGCCGAGCCTTTTCCCAACTATGTTGGGGTTGGCTTCCAGTCTAACCGGATGCAGCTGAATACCAATATTTTACATGAAGCGACTGCCTATCTGACCTCCATAACCCAGTTAATGGGTAATACGATACCCCTTGGTAAGACTGGTTGTCAGACTTTCGGGCTACTGACGACCCGTAACGACTGTCAAAGATCCACGAATGACAGCCGGGACCAACGGCTTAACGTGCTTTCGGAGGCACGGAGGGGTCTTGGTATGTGAAAATGGTCACCCATCCACGGACCAACCGCGGCAAGCGTAGCTTAACCTGATCGATCGACCCGTGCGGCTGTTATTACTTAGCCAAATTTGATAAACTCCATTTGTCGTAAAACTTTGTCAACTTATTTCGATTCATAATTTTTCTTTGCGTATGAGTATCTTAAAGAACAAACTAAATCTACTCAGTAATACTTAGAACACTAGTTGCCCCAAGTGGCACTTATGTCATTATTTGGTACCTCCACGTTGTACCGCGCGCTTGGAACTAACATTTGTTTTGTAACATTTTCATTTCCAAGTTACGGAGGTGAAGTTTATTTACAAGTTGTGTGTTCTAAATTAGTTAGTGTTTCAAGGTGGGGAACGATTACTTTCTAAATTACTTCGCCTGTTGCTAAGTGGTTAAGTAAGTCGAGGGTGTTAACAACATGAATTTGTGAACTTTGTTTTGTTTTCGATACAAAGTTTTCCAATGTATATTATAGAAAGTAAATAAGTTTTTTTGCGCCTATTTCAACACCGTATAACAGTAAAACTAAAACCGTCATGGGGTAGATATTCGTCACATCCGCGCAATACGGCCATCGCACAGCAGAATGCTGCGACTCATGTGCAAAACAGAGCCGCAGCGCTGGATACTATCGTGGAAGAAGGAAGCCCAAGTAGCACAAAGGCAGCTATAATTGTTCACATTTAGTATAAATGTGAGCTTCAAGAATTTGTGAATAGTTATTATAGTCCACACGTGAACCTTAAGCATTGAAAACTACTAGAAACTGTATACTTTATTTTTAAAAGTGTAATAATGTCTTATTGTGTAACTTTTGGTCTTATAGAGGATGAATACGACGCTTTTTTACAGCTATCATTTTACAAGCTGCATAACAATATTTCAACGGAAGCGAAATACGTCAATTGCTGCTTTAAGGACTACACATGCCATTTAGTATTGCTAGCATTATAATAGAGTTCATGTGAATGTCAATGGAGGCAAAAGATTTAATGAGGTTTACATCTAGAGTATTAGAATGCTAAAAACAATACATGTTTAGACCTTTATCCTGCTAATCAGCCTTGTTAATGTGCTGTATGAAAGAACTTTAATAGGTCACAAAAACGCTTAAGGTATTTATGTGTACCTTCATAAATCACGAATAGCAGGTAGCAGCAGCACAATAGCAATAGGGAAGGGATAGCGGTCAAAAAAAAATATTTCATTATTTTCATTTTCATTGTACTTATCTACTTAAATAATACTGTCTAACAAATTAATTTATCATGCATTCAAAAATCGACCGTTCACACTGGTGTAGGCTGTAGACTAAGTAGCTAAGTTTAACGTATTTGAATGAGGATCTCTAAAACTTAGAATTTACAATCGAATTATGTACCGGTTTTATAGTTCTGATAAACGGTAAAAGTGATTATGTGAACTATTAAAGATTAGAACAATAGCCTAGAACTAAATATGAGTTCACGAAACCTATAACTTACTGACATTTTCAGTATAATGGTACACATGTGAACCTCTGTACCGTCAACATCATTAATTTAGAGTTTCAGTGGTTCACATGGCTGGTACCTATACGCCACCATTTTACATGACTGATAATGATAACATAAATTTAACTATTTAAATACACATTGTTTATTTACTTTGATTTTAACACTTTATAAAGAATTTTTATGGCTTTTTCATTTACATAATGTAGAAATAAACAACCAAACTACAATTAAATAACACAAAAAAGGGAAATATGAATATGATTTTTATCGTCACCGATGCAATATTTTTTATTTAAGTATTAAAAATGAATTATTTTTAGGGCGCGTGAAAATTTTAACACTAAATATGTACCTACTTTGACAGTAAACTTGCATTACCATTAATATTTAATACAATTAACGAGTAAAAAACAAAAGTAGCTTACACCGCTGTATATTAAGATTATCCAAAATTAATTTTTGTGTAATGGCGAGCGTGCGGTATGCGGTGCGTTACGGCGCGGATCACAAAATTATTTTAGACTAGCTGCGCCCCGCGGTTTCACCCGCATAAGTTTCGATCCCGTGGGAATGTCGGGATAAAAAGTATCCTATATGTTAATCCTGGTTATAAACTATCTGTGTGCTAAATTTCGTCAAAATCTGTTCAGTAGTTTTTGCGTGAAAGAGTAACAAACATCCATACATCCATACATACAAACTTTCGCATTTATAATATTAGTAGGATATTATTTGGAGGACATGTGAACTAAACTCCTTTTAACGTAGAATTTGGACACCAAACTATGTAGAAACTACGATTTGAGGGGTCACTTGTTCCATCCAATGATGCTCTAGCCTGCCTAAACAATCACATTGGCTCGCTTAAATCAGCTTTTTACACTACTGTTACCTCTTAAATTGCTATTGTAATGCCACTATTCAGTTTTGTGAACTTAAAGCTGCATTATTTGTGCCCATTTAAGAGGTATAAGAGCGGCATAGCATGCTATACTGCTCTTGTACTGATTGATTGTACAGCTTATAGTACTAACGTTACCTAGCAGCCTACTACTATAACCCCTTCTGTGCTACTTGGGAGGAGTATCGAGAAGTTGTAGTCGCGCCACAGACTAACTTCAAGTCTTTTGTGGTGCGGGTTCCGACTCACCATCTCGAGACTTTCATGAAGGAGGAATATTGGCCGATGGGTGTCGTGTATCGTCGTTTTCGCGGAAGGCTACATGACACCTCGACTCAGCGCAATACGTTGCCGACCCAATGTAGTTTATTTGTAAAATAAGGTTTTTGTAGGTATTAGTTTACCATCGTATTAGATTATTTTGTGTATTTTATCAATGGGTCTTAGTTACCTGAAATAAAGTGATTATTATACTCTTTTGTAGCTCGTGTGACCTAAACCCGCACTTAAGTCACACTTTTCTGTGTAAAAATGGACTACGTAAGTCACAGAAAAGCGTGACTTAAGTGCGAGTTTAGGTCACACAGTGTTATAAATTAAATAATAGAACGATAGTAATAATTGTACTAAATATAATATTTAAAATGGCAATATTCCGTTACGCCGTCATCGACGGACGCGCAGCACCACCACACCACACTTAGGACATATAAAACTTTGCCTAACCCTTAAACCAAACGCAACTCTTTTTTCACACGAGGCGTTTTAATTACTCTTCATATAACTTTTTTTTCCCTTTTTGCATAAATTACACATAAGTAAGGCATGACGATATTTTACGCATCTCATGTCCCAAGCCTGTCTTCTACGTCCTCTCCAGATAAAACACACAACACGAGAATACTCCAGATTTCCCCGCACCAGCCATCAGACATAAGGCAATATCAATAAAATAAATCACAAAGCCTCTGTAGGGACGAAATAAACGGCTTGCCACACAACGAGATCGGCAAATTTACACAGCACTCACGCGGCAACACTAACTATTTCACTCATATATACAACCGCCAGTCTTACACTACCATTATAAATCCAAAATTCACTTACAAGTCACCCTTATCACAACGGAATAGAATTTAAATTCCTGACGCAAGCTTTTCAAAAATGGAACCAATTAATATGGTATTTTTGAGTTCCACTTCTGCAAGTTTACTTCCAAATGCTGTCAAAGGATTATGTACTTTGTTTATATAGCCATAATGATCCTTTTGAGAGTGCCGCGTGGGCGGGACCCAAAACGAATGAAGTGTTCGTATGCAAATGTTAGGTTCTTGGTTTTTTTCTTTGAATAATTTAACACGGTTTGTCGCTTCTGCTGTTGCTTTGATTCTATTGGTTCAATTACCTTTGTCGAGGCGTTTTAGCTTAACCGTTTAGAAGTTACTGAACACAGTGAATTTGTGAAGCTATTAAATTAGTAGTAGCGTAATTAATTTTTTTATAATGACCCTGCAAACACATTGTTTTGTAGGTCTATCGGGCTGACTGGTTTTGAATCTCTTCTCGGAATATTGATCGCAAAATATCAAGCTTTTCTCTTTCAATTATTATAAAAAAAATGCCCTACCCAATGGTGTCCATGGGACAATATCAATAGGGTGGGGCAAGGCTCTGACCAATCTCTTGTCTTAGCAAAATAAGTGTAATTTTTGAAGAGGACATGCAAAAACCGCAGTTTTATAATATGTTAAATAAAATAGAATGCACTTTGAGTAGTGCGTTATGTGGCAGTGGTGATGTGCCCCCACACACCAATAAGCGCAGCAGTACGCGGCACTGTCCAACTGATTGTGTTATACGAGCCACTTCCGGCGCGCCACCGCTATAATAACACTATTGTGAATTGTTGGTAACGAACGGGGTTTTTCTCTCTTTTACAGGTAAGTAGTTGTAAATACTTGAAAGGTAAATCTGGGTGGTGACTAGTCCGGGATGTAGATGCCGGTGAGATGAGCGGTATCGAAGCGATACTTGAAAGAGCATGGCAGTTGAGAATATGTCATGCTCACTTAAATGTCTCACTGATGGTGGCGCGTGTGTTGGATCATTCGGTTCCCTACAAAATGGTTGAGCTAGGTGGTGCTGATCCACGCGTCATGTTCGTGAACGGGCGCCGTTGGTTGAGACTGGTCATCTCTTAACTGCCAGGGCTTATTTTTAATGTTATAAATTGTTTCTTTTTTTTACATTGTTCTCACATATAGAAGCAATAAGAATAATGTACCCAGGATTTTGTAATAATATCTTGATTTAAAAGAGTGTCCGTGGAGTTTCTTGCCCGTTCTTCTCCATAGAGATCTACGTTTTTGGAATGGGCGACTAGCTTCAACTTTCTGACTAACTGACCGACTATTTAATTTTGACAATTCAAAAGTGCCTGTAAATGGTTTAATTGAAATAAATGATTTGAGTTTGAGTTTGAGTTTGATATTTTTTACGTCTGTACCTACAGGTGAGTGGTAGGTACTTAAAAAGTTTTAAAGCAATGCATATTTTATGTGGCACACTTTTATACATCATTGGGCACACATAACATAAGGAAAGGATGCACGGAACTAAGAAGTACGGCGGAAAGGAGGCCTATGCCCAGCAGTGGGTGATTATAGGCTGAACTACAGATGATGACGGCCCACAGCGGACCATTGACTATTATAGGCTGAACTACAGATGATGACGGCCCACAGCGGACCATTGACTATTATAGGCTGAACTACAGATGATGACGGCCCACAGCGGACCATTGACTATTATAGGCTGAACTACAGATGATGACGGCCCACAGCGGACCATTGACTATTATAGGCTGAACTACAGATGATGACGGCCCACAGCGGACCATTGACTATTATAGGCTGAACTACAGATGATGACGGCCCACAGCGGACCATTGACTATTAAACTGGCAACCAGCACAACTGTGTTTAATGCTATCTGATTACATCCTATCAAACTGTCCGACAATAGCTTGACTGACCAAGACTCATAAGTTACCCCATAATCTTAAACTAAGAGTATTTTGTATTCATATTAATAAGGTAACATAAGCTAAGTTGGGTAACATTTGGCACACACCCAATACAAGCACAGTTAGCCTAGTTATTCAAATGGGTAGGTACTGTGTACATCACGCACAATAATTATTCCAAATATCGATCAAATGCAGAACCAGCTTTTGAGATACAATACTCGGACGGCAAAATCTAAAATAAAATTAACATGAAAAAGAAAGAATTGGAAAAAACACAAACGAGTTTCATGTAGAGAAAATCGAAAAGGTATCGTCGGAAGGGATTTGATTGAATAAGAACGCTTTTATTTTTTATATACAATGTGGAGACAACAATAAGAAAATACTGGCAATACTAGTGCATTTAAAAATATATTTACCACACAAATTAAATAATAGTGATAGGCTGACTAATAGGTCATGCCTTTGAACCAGTGACTAAACTATTGGATTGTATTTGATAAAAAAAAAAAAATTATAGTCGTATAGGCGTCTCCACATTGTAGATATGCCACGAATCTTTTTCTTAACAAAAATGGTATTTTATTGTCTTAAAAATCGAACTGTGAAGCTTACCTACATTACACTAAGCAATTGCGCTAAAACTGAACTAGACCACTGGGCGAAAATCATTGCTACTTGTAAAACATGCAATTTAATCAATCAAGACTTGCCATCCTAACAGAACTATTAGTTATTTGTGTCCTAACTAAAGCACACTTCACAATTAAATGACATTGTAAATACCAAGCTATCAATACTAAAACCTCGCGACAAGTGCTACACCACTTTAACAACATTGACAACAAAATCTCCGATACGCCGCACTAATGAGAGCCGACCTACTTAGCAACCCTTCAATAAAACTTAATGTACTCCGATATTTGATAACTTAGTTCCGACTTCAATTACATAATGCAGTAAGATAAGAGCGGAGAGCGCAAATAGCAATGCTTTGAATAAATCTTTAGTAGTATATAGTAGTAGTATTCGGAACTCGGAAATTTCAATAATTCTGTCACTAATGGGAAGCTATATTGCCGAGTGTAATATAATAATAATATTTTATATTAAAACTATAAATTTCACGCGGATTAAGTTGCGGACAGAAGCAAACCTACATATATTGACAGAGTAACAAAATGGTATTATAAGCAAATTTATGGTCATAGTAATAATATCTTAATTTTTGGCAAGGTCAAGAAAAAATGTAAAATACTCTCCCAAAAGAAAATAACTAGGCAGTTCGAGGCCTTTTTTAAAAGGTTTACGTTTGCAAATTCAGACTTTAATGAGTAAAGTCTCGTGTCTCCTGCAGCCTTTCGTGTAGGACTTCTAAATTACCGCTTGGTTTTACGCCATGATTATTATTCATTCCAGTCAGTGCTTCATCCTGTCATAGACGTTGCGAAGGTGTACAAAAACATCACACTGCCAATACCTTTATAACAACACAATATACAAAACAAACAGTAAACTAGGACACAATATCATAACCTATAATTTTACATTTCCCCGCTTATAACATCAACCAATGTTTGTATAGTGTTGATAACACTTCCCCTCCGCAATAACACGCGAAAAGGGTAAAAACAAAACTTCACTAATTCAATTTACTTCCCCTTGTACCACCACCCAGTAATAAAGCCGGTGTCACACTATCAACGGAGTATCATGTTGAGAAGTCGATGCAAATAGTCATTACGTGGTGTTAAATGGACACTAGTGTCCGACACCGGTCTTAAAGAACTGTTAAAATTATAGGAAATTAAACTAGTAGTTTTCTAATTTTATGTTTGAGAGGTTAAAATATTTACAGTAAAATTCAGTGCTATACAGTATGTATGTATAGGTACCAGAAAGGTGTGGACAAATTACCAAATTTTCAAGATATTTTTTCTCGATTATGAAGAAAGTTGTTCAATTCGATGGTCTGTACTGTCGCACCCTTAAATATAACCACATTAACCACATCTTTGTGGTACACCTTGAGATAGGAATATCGTCCTACGAGGGCAGTATATGCGATGCGATGCAATTCGACAAAATGGAAGTGACTACGTATTGTTTCTCGAGTTGAGTATTTGTCACAAATGTCTATCGTATTTGTCACATTTGTTGAAATTATTCGGAGTTCACCTAAGACAGTTGATTACGTTAAGTTATATTTAGAATCAGGGAGAAAGCTGCAGTTTGTTGGTAATCGTCAACCTATTGCTGAGCATTGCATATCTTGCTTTTAAAAGTAATGGCACCATTATTTATCATTTATAGCGCGAACGCGACAGAAGTTGTATCGTATTACTGTCGCAATTGAAAGTAACAGTAATGTGCTGAGTTTGTTACTCAGTGAGAGTTAAACTAAGTCATAGTTAAGCGGTTGAATCACACGCAAACGGCTGCGACCTCTCGCGTCCGGCCCTGGTTCAAGCCATGGTCCGGGGCGAGAGGGAGTGGGAGGCAGTCACCTCCTTCTGCGAAGCAGTCATGCTAGCGAAGGAGGTGGCTGAGAGGCTGAGGGAGAACACCTCACGCCTCAGCCGCCGCGGGAGACGCTCCGGGCGTCGCGAGCCGCGTGACGACTCCCGGCCACCGTAGGCGCGGGCCTGCGGGCGGTGAGTAATGAGTAGCTCGCCGTCCGATCAGGACCAGGCCCGTGCCGGACGGCGCGTTGTGTTCCACGCGCGCCTCAAAGAGATGTCAGCAGAGGACGGGGCCCGATAGGGCCGGAGCCTGCCAGGGCGGCGGGATCTTCCGAAAGGGTTACCGCTGCCCTGGAACAGAAAGGGCTGAGGAAGGAACACGGGTGGGTTTTAGTCAGTAAGAGTCTGACACTCCCTTCCGCTCCACCCAGAGCGGGAGGGGTCATTTGATGATTTCCCATCCTAAAAAAAAAAAAAGGCACGATTTTAAATACCAGACGCAACTGACCTGGGGTATTACTGTATTTAATATCTCAGTAGATTTCCATCTCAGTTCTGACCCAAATTTTGCCCATCATCACCTCGAAATACTTTAACAACATAACATGTCTATGTGCTAACCTCTCGCAAAACTACGCACAATACCGTCGACCTTCCAGCTCTATTTAAATTGTCACTCAACGTCGTTACACAACAGCATTCAACCAATCAAAGTAGCACGTATCACACAAATACTGGCACAGCAGTACTAGGACATCAGGAACACCAGAAGGTAGACTTCACACAGTATCTTGCAACCGCCGAATAGCATTTGTGACTTCAACGGCTTCTTCGATGAGGCGAACGCCTACTACCCGAGAGGAAGTAGGAAAAGCTAAGATTAGTTTCCGCAATTAATTAATGACAACCTTACTTTCCGTAAGGCAATCCGCTGCTAATGTAACCGACCTCACCGCCAATTGATGCATCGATGACCATTTTAGCGGTTTAGCTTCATCAATCTTGGATTAACAACGTTGTCAGTACAGCTTGTATAGTCTTACCTTTTTTGAGGCTATATACTTCAGTTAGTTCTTTCCACAAATAATACCCACTTCAGTATTTGGCTTTAGTATCTTATAGTGTATTTTATAAGCTTGTGCTTAACTGTGTAATTGTGCACTGTCACTTCTGTTACCGTCTCCTCTGTGGCACAAGTGTGCACGCTACACGTGTCGCCGTGTATCTCTTTGTTTAGTACTCATTGTCGGCAGAGGTATTCAGTGCTGATCATATCGGGGCCAATCGTCGGGGTTGTCACTGACTGGATGCTAATTCATACTTATCTGTTATTATTGAGGTGTCGTATGACATTTAAGTGCGTAGTACTCTGTATACATACTATGGGAGGAAAAAAAGTCAAGTACTCATAAAGCTAAAGTTTTGACTTAAGCCAATGCGATGGTTGGTAATTATAAATATTTGATGATTAATGATTACCGTGAAAGTTCTTAAATTGATACAGGGACCACACGGGTTCTCTAAGAAAACTACGCAACCACAACCCCTGCACGAAAAACACAGTACTCTAATTAATGTCAATAATTTTGGTAATTTAAACCTTTAATAAAACGAACCACCGTATTATATTAGCAAGGCATCAAAATACCAACCTCTTGCCTCTGTCATTATAATGACAGACAATCAACCACACAAATTCGCACAAGACACTGACAATTTCCAATTCGTGACGGAAACGCGTTCGATAGCCGAGTAAGTCACGACAAGACCCGATGATAACCGAACAAGTAAGCTGGACTAAAAACCCCTCATTACTACTGCATTCTTCAAATGTGGGCGTGCAAACCTTTAACACAGAAAATATGATAAGCACAGAAGGTTGGCTCCATCCAACGAGCAAAAGCGCACGCACCCATAAACACGCATCTACGTACAGCGAATGCAAGTGCACTCGTGACGAGTATTCGTCGTTTGACATAGTTTGAGATCGCCTTCTGTACAGTCAACACATCCGAGGTAAGACTAATTAAACTATAAAAAAAAGCTATTGCTGATACGAGTACGACATACGAGCGCTGTCAATGTCAAATTATCGCCAGGGACATGCGGTTGAGTGTTGAGTCTATATGCGCGTGCGCCTGTTTTCGCTCGTCCTACGGAGTTTGCCTTCTGTATTCACATATCTTGTGCTTTTACAGTATTGTTGCGTATTGAAATTTCAAAGGTGATAGCATAGGAGAATCGGATTCCATTATTTCTTCATAGTAAGGGATGTTATTGTATACAGTAAAATGGCGGAGACATTTAATGAAATGTAAGCTATTGTAGTTATTTCAGCAACAATGAGGATATCTTGGCATTTAATGTTACTATGTTCCTAACATTAAGATAGGATAGTATTTATTTGCTAACACTAGGAATATGTTCTCGTAATAATTATAGAGATAATATTATAGTATTATTATTATTCATATCGAACCGTTCTAAGATGGAGTCGATTGGTAGCTAACGTAGAATATTAGGACACATTTATATTCAAAATGAATATTTTGCCATTAGAAATTAATAGATTAGTAGTATATAATAGTGAATCTCATTGATATGGCAAATAGGTATGCCATATCAATGGGATTCACTATATAACTCTAATAGTCTTGCAAGCCCTATAATATCAGCTACTAGACACACACTCACTCATTAGACATAATAGTTATGATGACTGCGATAGGAAAATGTGTAGAAATCAGCAAAATCGTGTAATTATCATCACCGGTCTAACGATAGATAGAATGTCACATTAGGACTATACAAACACATAATTAAAGCGCTGTCAATGAGTACCTTTCATATAATCGGCATGAGGCAAGTGCCTAATAGTGCGGCTAATGTAACAGTTGAGGAAGATAATGAGAAACATTTGTCAATGATTATGTCTGCCGATGAAAATAGGGAATTTTCTCTTGGTAAGCAAGATACTGAACACAAAAGTAACCTTATTACTAAGTTCGTTGTTAGAACTAACATAATTAGCTAGCATCGTTCTTGTAGTGGTGGCCCAGTGATAACGGCCGTGACTTCCGATTTGTGGGTCCTAGGTTCGAACCCAGACAGGCACTTTAGTTTGTGTAAATAATTTCAACACCACTGCTTTCAAAACGGTGAAGAAAACATCGTGAGGAAATGGTCATATTCTAGAACCAAAAATTCTAAGACATGTGACATCTACCAACCCGCACTGGGCCCGCGTGGTGGATTAAGGCCCACTCCCTCCCACCGAGAGGATGCCTGTGTCCCAGCAGTGGGAACATTATAGGCTGATTAGGTTCAACTCTCTATGTATAGTATCATATTGTAATTTTGGAAGTTAAATTAGTCACTTTACAAGATGAAACAAAGATCCCTTGAAACACAAAATAACACCTCAATCAGAATACAAATAACTCTCATTTGGACATCCATTCAGTTACAGCAAAACTGACGACAACAGTTCTATAAACAACTCAGCACGACCATACATTTGCATCAACGCAATATTTACTCTGGCCATTCATTTAGTCCTGGTACCTTCTAAGACATCTCGTAAACAAAGGATGAGATGTCTAGACGCACCCACACATGCGTCCCAACGATTTTATTGCTAATGGACAGAGTCCATTACAAAAATAGTGGAGTAAACTGTCAACGGGTTTCCGGGAACCAGCCATGGAGGAAGTCCACTATTGTGGCGATTGTGTGCGTCTGGCATACTAGCTTAATGACCGACACAATTGGGCTTAACTGCTTGATTCTGGTAATGAAATTCGTCTGATATGGAAAGATTGGAGTTATGATTAAGTGGGCGTGAGTATTCTGATTAGACGTAAGGACTTCCGCATAAGCTAATACTATGAAAATAACTTCGTATTTGCGTCATCGTCTCTTTCTTATGAGGCGAAACAGTATCGCTGCAGCAACATCTTCAGAAAATATTCTCATCTAAGTTTACCATTAGAAATGTACACAGTATTTTCTCTAACAAATCCAGTGGCTATAATTATCACGTCGATGCGAATCTTCGCCGGAGTCCGATAATGTTGCAGTGCTTGAGGTCATGCAACTTTAATCTTAGCTGTTCTATAGATTCTCGTAGTTACCTAACGTATAGTTAATAACTAAGTAGACCTATTAGAATGTAGTTATGAAGTACTAAAACTTTATGATTATGCGTCAAAAGTTGTGTACTCAATTCAGAGAAAACAAGAAGACACATTCAGAAGGCTGTTATAATTTGTAGGAAATGTAGTAAAATTAGCATCAGCCTGTCAGCTTCAATATGTAACAGACATGGAACCAGGCTGCTCGCGAACAGGAAGCGTGCGGATACGAAATGTATGGAGTGGAAAGGCGACAGTCGTGCCGTATCCTATCGTATCGATACTGATATCATAATCGAATGTATGCCTGCGCGGCGTTGACAGTTGTGGGAAATTATAACTGCGAGGAGTATTATATCTACGATTGCAATTGCCGATGATTTAGAAAGTGATCTAGCAGCTGTATTGTATAACTTGCAATTTTATGAGGTTTGATATTGAAGCGACGTGAAATAATGAAATGACTGGACATAATGGCTTAAACTGCCAAATACGAGTATACGTCGCTCTTGCTTCGTATCTTTGATGTATTGATACATATACATTGAGCTGCACTGATTTCTGACAAATGCGTGCACTGACTGGACAGGTCCTCTCAATCTGTGTGGTTCTTTCCTCAAAAGACCATCTCAGACATCGACCTGCATGGTCTTCATATGATCTGACCAAGATTATGTCTGGACTTTAAAAGAGACTGTGACCTCTGAGTTTGTTTCGGCCTTTCTTCTCAGAGTAGTCAGATAGGAAACGCCGACCTCATCTAGTTTTAAAATATGATTGACGTGTAAAAGTGTTTGTACAAACCTACTTACAAAATAAAATCATTTATTTTGTAAGTAGGTTTGTACCATAATCATCAACATCGTATCATAATCTTTCAACATAAAATGTACTGTATACATTTCAGATGTCTTGCAAAAGACAACATAATCATTTTAATGACCACTCAATCCCCAAACAATATCTTGGAGACATTACCTCCAGCTTCCTCTCATTCTATAAAACCCTCTTGCACAAGTACTATCAGTACATAATACATGGCAGTGTATTTACAAGTACATCCCATTCACCCCCTAAACGAGTTTCCGTGGAGCCGGTCATAACTCAACACCCTTTCACGATAATTTAATCCGTTGGTAATTCGGGCCCTTTTGTCAGATATTCTCGCGTACAGCACAGAATGTCCCAGATATCGAACTAATGGATATGACAAGGGAAATATTCGTGGTCAAAACTTATAGAAAACGCTTTGCTGAATATGTGCCCCGTGATAAATCAGACCATTCTACAGTAAACACGTTTGGCAACTAGTTTGGTGATCGTTTCTACCGCCCATCCTCATTCCTCTTGCAGCCACATAATCCTTATCCTTGATAATTTATTGCAAAATTCTTGGCAACGAATGGACGGACAAGTTGCTCGTTGAACTACTTTTAGCCGTGAACCATACCAGCAACTAATTAAAGGAGAACTAAGAGATATCATTCAACATATCGTGACTATACAATTAGTTTGCAAATAGATACTTGCATGATAATTGCATTTAGTGTTAATTGTTGTATAGAGTGAAAGTTAATTGAGAATACATTAAAGAGTTGATTAAATTTCAATAGTAGAGCTGTAAACACGTAACAACGAGCATTTAATATACAGGGCGGCTGGGGCATCGACACGCGAACTGTAACCATGAGTTCAGCACATGATTCTAGACTGACATTTTTCGAGGGTTATCAAAAAAGAAATCTACTGTTTCATAGAAAAGTGCAATACCCACGGGGACAAAGTGTACTGATCATAAAATTTTATTTTAATGACCGACGAAAAATTTCAACGCAGGTGTTCATGTAAAGAATCCAAGGTAACTGCAAGGCTGTGCGTCAATGTCCCTCCCTTCCTGGTCTGAAAACCTTTAATAAATAATAACCACTATAATAAACTTAAAAGATCTCATCCAGTTTCCGTACATCCCTGTAGACAGTGTACGAGGATGGCCCACCGGTCGTCCGCCCGGACGTCCGGGAGTCAGGCCGGTAGTCGACCGTTAGAACGGTCGCACCCGAATTATTGGAGCCGTGCAACCTACACTCATTGTCGTTGCGTCCGCACTGCGATAGAAATACGTCGCAGAGAAGTTCAGAAGGACCTTTGCTTTAACAATAGCTGATTCCTCAATACTGTGGTCTCCTAAGTGAAGGAGTACCTGCTTAATATCGAATGGTGCCCAATTTCCATCTTACCGGTCCGAGGAGGCGCGGGAAAAGATTTCCTGGAAGGACTTGGGGGAGGCCTTCGCCCAGCAGTAGGACAGTATAAGATAAACAAAAGAAAACACTCTAAAAACTAATATGTTTATATAGAGTGGCAGAATTTAACATACACACGAATACATACATAATACTTCTTCTCTTGCATTTGTCCTTTTCATATCTCTGGCTCCCAAATTATAGTGATGCTATAAAAAAAATGTTTTTAATAGGAAAATTGTACTGCGTCGTAATGAGTTTGGAACTTCGAACATTGGGTTTTTTTTCATCCACCCTTACGAGTATAACGAGCTACCGAGTGCCTTTTCTCAGACATAATCTATTAACGTGAAAATGATGTCCCAGTTTGCAGAGAAGAGACCTTCTGCACTTTTGTATATTGTGGCGATAGTATGTGTCGCTCCCAAACGAATTAAACCGAAATTTACTTTAGGCTCTTCCATGAACAGCGCAGGAAATTATGTTCCTGGTGTTCTTAGAAACGTTTCGATAAATAAATCACACGCTCTCACTTTCTCTTCGCACGTAGGATTCAGAAATAGGTATCATCAGTAGTAGGCAAATCAATCAGTAAGCCAATCAATAGTTGAGAGCATTATATCAATCTATCTAAAATTATTTTCAGTTTTAATAATTAGGTCAAGTTTTATAATAATAAAAATACTCAAGAACTCCATAAACAAAATTCTACAGACATATTTACAAAAAATTCAACCGCATAACTCCTTTGTAAAGCATCGTTAGAGCCAGTTTCAACACTCAAGCAGCAGATTACTATTTCCGAAACGCTCTAACGAACGTCCCTTTGAAACGAAATCAAAGTAAATCCGAAAAAACCCTCGGAATTTAGATAAAAAAGTCAAAGATTAAACGTTTCTTTAAACTATTCCATCAATCTAGTTAATCTGGGCGTGTAAATAACGACAGGTCGGGGAGGGACAGAAATAGAGGGCTTTCAAGTGTTCCAGAGAGGGCGAGGATCAGCGTCATTTAATTTGAATTATTTAAGATTATACTTAGCCTCGTCTTACATTAGACGAACTAAACTTTCAAACAAAAGACTTAAATTTAAGAGACAATGATGACTTAAGGGACAACAATAGTTACGATGAAATTTTAACTAGTAATCGTGTCGAGCAATTTGTACAACACAGCGGTGATTGTGAGCAGTGTAACCTGACATTATACATGAGTTTAAACCAGAACGTGATGGGCCAATTAAATACTGTTCCTTATTTTGATATCGACAAAGATGTCATAGTAATTACAGTTACAATGAAGTGGAATAAGAAAATAACTAGACTTCGACCAATTCATAATTCTGTAGTCTATAAACTTGAGTGACTTTATATAGGATGAAAGTAGTAAGAAATAAATTGAAAACATGTTAGAGATAATTGCTAAGTCAAACACTCTTGGAATTAATATAAATAGTGATATATGTAATTATAAGCAAAATTAATCAACAAATTAATCAGCAAATAATGCACCAACACAGTTCAAAATAATTACCGAGACGTGCAACATTTCAGCACCACATCTCATCTATGATGATGGGTGTAGACTGTAGCATCCACATTGTGTAAATATACAGATCGTTAATGATCTATGGGGGGTGTGAAGGGAATGGTGGGGGAAGAGACTTAATTAGAGGGTTGATGCAGTTAATGAAGGCTCGTGAGTTTGCGGAATGTACGCGTCTGGATCGCGACATCACTAAATAGATAGATACAGAAGGCTATCTCCATACAAAAAGCGAAAACAGGTACACGCACACGTAGCTACGCACCTACGGCATCTCAAATAAATGCCGGTCGCGAGTGCGCTTGCACTCACTGTACGTAGACGCGTGTCTATGTGTGCGTGCGTTTTCGCTCTTTGTAGTAGAGTCAGCCTTCTGACCTATGTATTCTGTGGCGATGTATTTGCACTCGTTCAATTGACATGACAGACAGACATGTTCACAAACGGGAGACGAGATAAAACTTTGCCATACCTGTGGAGGTGGAGTCGTGTTTGGATTTAGTCACACGTGAAGCTAATTGAAAGGGTTGGAGTTCACTGAATTTATAAAGGAATTGATTTGCTAATGTTTTGCAGGGTTTTAGAGAATTTTGTTGGTTCTCAGTATGTTAAGTTACTTTTAGCCCGAAAGTTATGTAGGAGTACTGATAATTAAAACACAAATGTTATAAAGCACAGACCAAGTAATAAATGAATTGTAGTAAAAAACAACAAAATTGTATCAATGCCAAGTTCAGGAGTACTTATTACGGAAATAAGTTTATTGAGAAGCAAAACAATGTTCGTGTAATTATCGGTAGATATTTAACACGAAAACCATCCAAGTAAACATAACCTGCGCAGATTTGATTCACTTAGCATATAGTGCACTCTGCACGGCTGTCGGGTTCCACAAATATTTGCCGTGACATTGCCGCGTCTGGCGTCCTGTCAATGAGACTACACTTTAAAATCACTGCCATAGTATTTTGACTTCAGCCAAACAGTTTATTCGAAAGACAAGACTTTTTTCTGCGGCTAGACAGAAATATCCGAGCCAATGAAAATCTAGTTACTACTACTACTACTACTAACTAGCTAGAAACGTTTTTTTTTCTAAGTTAATACTCTGTTTCTCTCTTTTCAGTTAACTTAGTACTTAGTTACTTGCACAGATATCCTGAATCTCTGCCAGACAATTGGATAGAAGCAGCACTACACAAACACACTACTGCTTAACTTTCTACTTAAGATAAAATTCTAAAGCAGAAAGTTAAAAGCTATTTCATTACTTTATTTAATTCACATCCCTAACTCACGACTAACTACTGCACACACGAACACAAACACAAACACATTATGCTTTGAACATGTCCAAGTGTGCTGCAGTGATGGCGTGGCCAGTTTTTCTTTAGAAGTGGTACCTACCATGCATAAAGTTACGATACCATTGATTTTAGTCTGGCAGGTCCAGGTTTCAGGTTAATGTATAACATAATGTGAATGTAGAATGCATTGATACAATTCTGGCATTGAACTATTTTCATTACTTACCCTACTGAAATCCGACCCAAAATTACGTTGTTTTACTTAGCAAAACTATATTAATCCAAAGTTTATTTTGCCACTTTGACCAAATGAAAATAAGTCGACTATTACACCGTACAAATGTGTGTGTAGTGGTTTTTAAGAAAACACAAGTAGTGCATTACTGCGCCGCGGGCTGCGATCAAAGCGCTCCCTAATGAGCCGGCTCTCTCGACGCCTTGCGAAAACACGCTGCACACGCATGGCTTCAGATGGCATACAATTTGTCCAACTTAAGTACACAATCACACAGCTTTACACTGATTCATCATCAAATACTTTAATAATGATAAAATATTTTGTTTTAGTTCTGCCTAATTGAGCTTGACGTACACTATTTTTGAAATCCAAGAAAAAGTTTTTGATCTTCCCAGCTATTGCTTTAATGTGATCGTGAGTTCGTGTTGAATAGGTATCTACTTATATTGCACATTTAAGTGTGAGGAAGTATATTTGGCAGCTTGTAAGGTACATGTATCATTTATTTTCATGAAAAGTAGTTGTGTAGTTCCGGCCATAATTAGATAATGATTACCTAACAGAAAAGGCCTTTACTGAATCGTTAAAGTTCAAAAGCACTAATGAAGATGATAATGAAATTAAAAAACTAATCAAAAAACGAAATTGAGCAAGAAACTAGTTCAGTTAATCACCGATATAAGCTGACCTACCGAATTAATGAGAATCTATTGATTAGAGAGTCAACATATTTTGGACTATGTTGATCTGGAAGTCAAGTGCCCTCCCTACTTTGGCCGAACGGAAAATATTTCGGCTGTGGAGACATCTCTTAAGTACTTGCTAGGGCTGTATTATTTCAGCATATTTGGTTCTTTTCCATGTGAAAGTTTGGAAGTGAAAAAAGTACAATTATTATTATAACTAATACCAAAAGTTTCCTAACGCCACGGTCACTCAGCAGAGCAGCGGTGCAGAGAAAAATAGGCTAGGCCTTAATAGCTATGTGCCACATGGCACACAAAAATAAGGCATTTATCAAAGAAATATCATCTAACACATGTTATAAGGAAAATTGGCTTCTGTGTTGCTGTTAGGCGAAAATGTCTACTTATTTTCACATTTTTGTATACGAAAATAAAGCGTGAAAAGATAAGTACGTTAGATAAGGAATATTACATCAGAAGATAATATTTTTGGAATCTTATTAACAATACGCGGAAGATTTATTTTCTCTCTTAATAAAAACCTTTTTGGCGCCATAACGAGAATTTATTCGCCAATAAATCGTATACAACGTACATTATTCATATGAACATAATTTTCCGACAGAACACGGTTAAAAATTCTTAAAACTGCTTGCAGTTTCTTTAAAGAATGAAATCGCTAAAAACTGTAGATAAGAGTAAATTATGAGAGAGGAAATGGCATTAAAATAATATTAATTCGTTTGTAAGGCATGGAGGTCGCGTCCCCCTCTGTGCCCGCCTCGTGTCGTCCCCGACTCGTCCTCGTGCTGGTGTGCGCCGCGGGCCGGGTGCGGTGACGCGACGATCTTATCGAAGCCCGTCTGAACTAACCCTAGCAATGCAGTATTGAGCTACAGCGCAAAGCAAATTTTTCCTGCGCCATGTCAGAAGTATTACTAACAGGGAAGGGAAGGGTATTTTTAAAATCGTTCGAAGGGGATTATTATTTCCAGCAATGCCTTGCTGTAGTCTGAGGAAATTGGAAGCAATTTTCACAAATTAATCTAAAGACATAAGGAAAACCATGGAGATCTAATCAAACGCTTGGGATTCCGCACAGGTTGCGAAAGAAAATTAATACAGTAAGAATAAGAACGTTTATTAGCATCTAATCCCATATGTATAACCAAAAAACTCTCTTTTTGCAATTACCACGTCAATTATTAATCTTTGTGTACAACAGAGTGCTTGACTTATTATTAACGCATCATTACACAAAACTAATGGTACGGTGAGTAGTAGTATTTTAAGACCACGCTATCGCATTGGGTATAACCTGTAATGATAGTAATTGGAGATTTTAATAAATAAATAATAATTAAATAAATACGGGCCGAGAGAATGACTTTTGCGAATAATTAATGACAGCTTTTTCACGGTTTCTTTTATAGGCGATTTACACTAGGTCGATTTTCGCCAGGTGACTGGTCGCTTACCAAATTGCCTCACAAACCGAATCGCCACCCATTTACATACATACATCGATGAAAATCGTAGGTGACTAGTTTAGTTTGTATCAAAAAATGGACTTTTATGCGGCGGGCGATCGCCTGCGACTGAGCATTTTCACGGTCGATTTTAGTCACCCACGCACGACCCACACACGACTAAAGTGGAAACGACCTGAGCCTAGCCAAATTTTCATTTAGACAGTCGATTATCGACGTGTGGCGAAAATCGTGCGGCCATAGTCACCTGTTTAAAACCCTCATTTTAGTATTATTCAGACAGCCAATAAACGACTGAAAGGTTGAAACTTTTTAGGCAACGTGTTCGGTTTACAAATATGCAAAGCAGTAAAACTAGCATAAAAGTCAAGTGATTCCCCTTTTCTTCAAATATTATAACAAGTTCGGCTACTGAACGAATCTCTCCGCACAAACTTGTGAAATTACACTTTGCATTCTCTATCTTAATCCGAATGGGGAGAAGTGGGATTTTTTGTAAACGCTCATTACACTTAGACGCGAGGGGATTAAGATCCATTGTGAGGGATCCGACTTAGACTGACGAAGGTCGACGAACCCATTCGGATATCTTAGACTAATCTAAGACTTGTGGTTTTATGCGAAAAGTAGACGAGGGTCCCTATTACTACAGACGTTCATATTTTTGACTCGGTAAACTGTAGCTTCAGTGTTTGCAGTCATAATGAAATGCAAGGTTTGGATTTCCTCGGGAGGTCTTCGTCAGTGGTAACTTGGCGCTGGGATTTGAATAAGGAACGTGTAAACAATAGCATAGCATATGATTTAATGACCATCTCATTATTTAAATGGAAAACCATTATCATACACTCATCATACATTTGGGCCAGGTAAATAGTCTAGAGAATTTTTGAGACAAAAATTTTCAAGTTTTACAAGCGAAATAATCAGTGCTTGTTTCAATGGGATGCAGAAAACGTCATCTTCAGTACCTACATAGGCAGTTGCTATGTTACTAGGTCAATGGAGCCACAAATAGGCCAACAGCATAACGATAGCTGTTGAAACAGCAGCAGCCCTATCATGCCGCACGTGAACGAATGTGGAAGTGACAGTTTATTTCGTCAGTCACTTAGCAGCTGATTGACCTGGGAGAGCGCACCACTCACACACACAAACACGCACACACGGTATCGTCCTGACCTTTAGGACCAAGCGAGGTAAAAGTTTCAGCTCTCAAACCAATTATTTTCTTTGAAGTAGAGTTTTTTTAGGACCTTTTAAGTTCGCTTCATGACGTAATTACAAATATCAGTATCAAAAATATTATTTCAGTAAATATTAAATAAAAATCTTCTAAGAAATCTTTTACTCTTAAATTACAAAAAATATAGCCCGAAGAGTCTTTAATTGTAGTCAGAACAGACATGATTTACAAGTTAGAAGTTTACTCAATATTTTAAAAAGTGTACCAGCACAACAGAAACCCAAAACTTTCGTTTTGAAATATTGAACATAGTATCAAAATGTGCTTTAGCAGTTCCTCTCAAGAAACGCTAAAACAATCGTCAGTCGAAAAATAAATCGCTAGTTTAGTAAAGTTTTCACATTTTCAAAGATACGGCAGCTCGCGAAGTTAGCCGGAGCTCGACATTGTTAGTTTTCAGTTTAGAGATCACGGGTTAAGCGAGGATACTATTGAGATTGTACGAACGTCGCTGGTGCAACCCATGAGGTTGGGATCGAGTTTCGTTCAGAGCATCCAAGTCTGAATGCTTCTTTAGAAAGTATTTCCATGTCATGTACAGTTTCTGTGTTTTCATCTCTTCGGGAACGCACAATTCAATAGAACTATATTATTCTAGTTGTGTACTGAAATGTTTACTGTTATCAATTTCGCAATATCTTCTTTCTGTTTACCCAGCACTGGAGGACAGCCACTGGTTCATTAATTATTCTCTCAAATACATTAATTATCTATATCTTTAACAATAGAAAACAAACCACGTCGCCTGTAACTTGGCCCTGTTCAGTGTTCTTAGCTTAGCGGTCAGTGGATTTTAAAGACTTCCTACTTACAGTAAATTCCATTAAACCTCAGAGTTTGCTATAAGTTTCGGGTAATTTAAACTTTACTTATCGCTTGTGTTGTTTGAGTAAACACCATCGGCTTATGCTTTGAACAGTTTCCTCTCGACGTGGAGAAGATGACGAGTGTCAGTTATGCAAATGCCTATGAACGATTACCGTCGGCAAACATCAGTTAACTGTTTTTAGTATTACATGTCATAAAGAAACATAAGAGTGTAATGATAACAAAAATAGTGAACAGAACGATTCATCATAATAATAGACACTAACGAATTAGTCGAGGCGCAGTGATCTCTGACCTGACCAATGCCAATCAATCAACTTGATCCTCCTAAACCGCATTCTGTACTACATGGCCACACACGAACGAGTGATAATGAACCCTGTGTAGAAAGAATTAAGGATACATTTACTTTGATAGACGAACATGCGCTAAGTACCCACATTGACGTGATTAATGAAACAGATCTCGATGTACACGGGGAGGTGTTTAATCGTTATATTGATGTATTAGTTCAAATAATAGCGACACGCTCTTAAAAAAGTCTTTTCAGCGAAGACTTACAGGAGGAGGAACGTTTTAATCTTTGCCGAGAACCATAAATCTATGTGAGACAATGCAGGAAAAACAAGGATCTAATGCGGGAACAGTGATAAGACAAATGCGAAACAAAGCTTCTTTCCGAGGTTATAAGAAGTAATGCTCATTAGAAACAAATGTTTCCTGCTAATAATCCAGAGGCGGACATTTTATGTTTTTACGTAAACGGCGATACCCAGACGTTGCGCGGAAATTATTTTCTTATTTCAGTTTAAACTCCGTTTGGAGTTTTCTTGCTGGATGTCTGGGAGGTTTTTGCCAAGATACCTGTTAAAGCTTTCGAATGTGTTTAACAACGTTCAGAACCGCTGTTACGTGATTGATAATAATAATTGAACTTAACCAAAGAAATATCTTAATTTGAACTTGACTACGGGGGATCTGATAGGAATTATTATGTGATCAGTGTAACATGGGACTATGCAATACTCAAAGCAAAACCACTAAAGCTATTCTCGAGCATAATTTATTTCTTCATTTGAATACCCACCATCAAGAACTCGTTACGAATAATATAAACAGGCGCCTTCATACGTTGTAGGCTTTGTTTACGGAGCCAACCGTATTTCCTTTGATATCAAAGCCCAATGTACATAGCGAGGTGTTCTTATGTGCTTGCCGAACAAGCGCGGCGATATATTAGTGAGGCGACAAGCGCGTTGACAAAGCGAGCCACTACTGTGATGGATGGCACAATTTATCAACTATTTACTGAACTATTCAGGGGCCCTTATCGCACCGAAACAAAAACATTTCGGCGATTTGCAGAGGTCTCAACGAGACGAGTCGGTATTTGCATAAATTTGCGTTAAGTAAATGGGGTCCCATGACAAGTTTAATCTTGTCTTTAGAATTTATTGCCTCGCAGTGCCGGCTGCAGCGTCCCAGCATTTGCATTGGCTAAATAAATATTTGCCCTCAGTTTAAACTGAGACGTCTTCACTGACTTTCTTTCACAAACACTGTTGCTTTTGGGAATGCTTTCAATTATACATTATTTGGACTGATAAGGTGCAGTTTCCTGAAGAGTTTTTGATGTGCGTTTACTTAATTGTAGAGCTGAAATGTTTCGATGGCAAACAAAACTTAGCAGTTCAATAGAAAATTGCATTACATAAGCAATCAAAATGTACGTAACATCGGTTTTTTTTAAACCGACACGAATGTAAATCCTGGTGTTATAATCATAAAAGCCTGAATCCATGGTATAAGTTTTCATTACGATTTTCTTCCCAACGTGTATTTATACTGTTCCCTAACCTCGTCACTGGATAACTCGCTTTTAACTTCCTGCCACATCATATTGAATTATTTAACGTAAAGGTTAACAGACTTCCAACTCCTACGAGGAGATCTTCGTTCCAATAATTTAATTACTTAAACTCATAACTCGTTTAGCCTTCAAATAAAAAACTTAAGTGTCCGTTAATATCATTTGCGAGCGTGCCAAAAACTTTTCATTCATACCAACCATGATTAGGCACCCTATTTTGGAACTCCCAAGGTTGAATTTGGCTTGTGTGAATTAAGGAACTCTGCAAATGTCTAATTTGCAAATGGAGGCATGTCGTAGGCCGCGCAATTTGGCTTAAGCGAAAACTCTTAGCACACCGTTTGCGAAGGCAGTCCCGTGGAAAAACAGGGGTATATTTATGAATGTTGCTGTTTCATCGACGGACCTTCATTATTCTAGCCTAAGTAGTTGGAGTGCTGATTCGATAAGAAAGAAAGTAAGAAAGAAAACTTTTCTCCCTAGCAACGATTTACCAGACAATTCTTACTACACTATTCTGAACACTATGTATCTACACATACTTAAGAAAAGCTTTGAATTCTGCTTGTTTGGCAGAGACCGATTAAATATTTCACCTGAGGGGTTGAATCTGAAGATTTTGGTTTGATATTAATACCCAACAAGAAGACGCTGAAATAATTCCTGATTCAATTCTAACCACGGGTGGAGAAAGGCTATCCTATTATTAGCTATACTGCCTACAACTAAACAAAAAACTACCACAAACTATAACTAAATCCACCGTCAAACTCAGATACAGTAAATACAGTACAACACCACATTGTGCAAGTTTGCCCGCAAGTAGCCCCGAGCACGTCGGCGAATGTCTATAATAGCCGGTGTTATCTCGTTACCGTAGCTTTCATTTAAGTTCGTCTTGTTCGCTACTCTCGACATGCTTTGTCTAATGTGCAGTGTTACGAACTTCGCACTTTTTATTAAGATCAACTTAAGATAGAGTTAGTTATGAGAATGGAAAAAGTGGTTTTCATTAAGTTATTAAGGAATTGTAGATGAAAAGGATGATGCCACGAAATGTATGGAAGCTGGTACCCGCTCCAATAGTAGATAGATAGATAGATCATTTATTTGTTCAAAATATAAGTATGCACACACATGGCATGCAAGTAAAGTAAAGAATAATGTGTATCAGGGTTTTTCGAAAATTACCCCTGACGGGCTAAAAAGGGGTAGTCAATTTTACAGGGGAGGATTTTACTGGATGGCTTGATTAACTCGAAAATTAGTATAAATAATCTTTGAGTCAATTTCCCGTGCCTCGGAAAGCACGTTAAGCCGTTGGTCCCGGCTGTCATTCGTGGATCTTTGACAGTCGTTACGGGTCGTCAGTAGCCCGAAAGTCTGACAACCAGTCTTACCAAGGGGTATCGTATTACCCAGTAACTGGGTTGTGGAGGTCAGATAGGCAGTCGCTTCATGTAAAATACTGGTATTCAGCTGCATCCGGTTAGACTGGAAGCCGACCCCAACATAGTTGGGAAAAGGCTAGGCAGATGATGAATCTTTGAGTCAATTTATGAATAATTTTCAAGAATACTCGCCTAAGTAAGTAATAAAGTTTATCATTATAAGTTTTGCAAAACTACCCCTCAATGGGATATAGGGGTGTTAAAGGCGGTGTGGAAGAATTTGAAGGCGCGGTCCGATTAACTCGAAACTCAGTGTTCATACTTAAGACCAAAAATAAAGAATAATATGTATCACGATTTTTCAAAAATCTACCCCTAACGGGGTGAAAAGGGATAAATAATTTTACAGGAGAGGATTATAATGCGTTGCTTGATTAACTCAAAAAGTGGTATAAATTATCTTTGAGTCAAATTATTGAAACATCCCAATATTTTTTTTAGAATACTGTCCCTGTGGGGTGAAAAGACAGGATACAGTTAATATGAATAATGTTTTTATTTTGGTTAATAAACTTTATACTTGACAATATTTACCTCAGTAATTAATACAGATGGTAAATTTTAGTTTAAAAATCTCCTCACAGAGGATTTAGGGGGTGAAAAAGTTAATAGGTAAGAAAAAAATTTAAGCCGCTCGCTCGGACGGATTAACTCGAAACTCGGTACTAATACTTAAAACAAAATATTAAAAGTACCTATGTGTTTTCAAGGTTTTTCAAAAATTGTCTCTTACCGGGGTGGAAAACGGAAATAAAGATTAAGGGGTGGATTTTACTGCTTGCTTCCATTGACTTGAAAATGGGTATAAACAATCTTTAAGTCATACAATGGAAACGTACCAAACGCTTTTTTAAAAACAAAGCCTGTCGTGGTAAAAGGGGACGACAAGGTTTATTTAAAAAATCTTATTCATTTTTTTGTTTTTAACTACCCCTTAAGGAGATTGGAGTTTTTCAAAGTTTGAATGGAAGAATTTTAGCGCGCGGTCCGATTCACTCGAAACTCAATATTTATACCTAGGATCGAAAGTAAACAATAAAGTGTATCAGGGTTTTTTGAAAATCTACCCCTAACGGGCTGAAAAGGAGTAGTCAATTTCACAAGGGAGGTTTTTACTGCGTGACTTAATTTACTTGAAAATTGGTATAAATAACGTATTAAGACAAATAATGGAAAGGCCACAAAAGACTTTACCAAAATTTTCGCCTTTAGAGGTGAAAAAGGGGGGGGGGGTACAGATAATATGAAAAATCTTATTTCATTGGTCTAAAAACTTGAAACTTGGCCCAAATGCCTATCTAAATTAATCATAAATTTTCAAAAAACTACTCTTTGTAGTAAATAATAAAGTTTATACTTATAAGTATTTAGGGTTCCGTACATCGAAAGGAAAAAACGGAACCCTTATAGGATCACGTTGTTGTCCGTCCGTCTGTCAAGACCCTTTTTCTCAGGAAGGGCGTTCCTCCACAGGAACCTCCACAGGTATCAAGCTGGAATTTATATCAAATACTCAGGTCTACTGACCCTTGAAGCTGTGAAAAAATCAAACTTCTAAGCCAACGGAATCAAAGGATACAGCCGTTTATGCCGCAAATTTCCGCAAATTTTCGACACTCGCAAGGGAATCAAAACCTACAGGGTACTTCCCGTGAACTCAGAATCTTGAAATTACACAGCACAGATAAAGGAAAAATTGCGAAAACCGTAAATTAGTTACATCATAATAATAAAAATATTTTTAGTAATTTTAAATTGTACGGAGCCCTCGGTGCGCGAGTCCGACTCGGACCGCGCTCTTGACCGGTTTTTATTTTAAACTACCCCTCAAGAATGGCTTAGGAGGTGTCAAAGTTTCTATGGAAATATTAAACTTAAAACAAAAGATTCATGGTGTTTTAGGGTTTTTCAAAAATCAACCCCGGGAGGAGTGGAAAGGGTTAGGGCCAGATTTCAATGTGAAAATGGGTATTAATAACGTTTTAGTCAAACAATATTGAGACGCAAGGAACGATTAAAAAAAAACAGTGAAAAGGGAGGATGTGGTTTATTATATATATTTATGAACAATCTTATTCCTTTAATTTATAAACTTGAAGCTTTTCTGAATAAATAATACTACCTTTTGAAGGGCGGAGGGGGTCTTAAAAAAATCAGAAGAAAGTACAAATACGGTGAAGTGCTATAAAAATAGAATAGGACAGAATACTTCTGTCTAGCCTTTTCCCAATGTTGTTTTATGTTGGGGTCGGTTTCCAGTTCAACCGGATGCAAATTTGTTGCAAATGCAAAATTGTAAATACCCATCTATACAAATAAATAAAATTTAAGTGTCTGTTTGTAAATTGTAATATCAAAAGGGTAATAATAAAGATCCGAAAAAAAAAACTTAAATATGAGCATACTCAAAATATGACTGCTTTAAATACTAACTTTTCGACAACTTATAAGCGAATATAATTAAAGAAACGACCGAATAAAATGCTGAAAATTACGAAAAATTAATACAATATTTGCTGACGTTATATTTTTCCACCAGCTTAAATTGCGTTTTACCGAAACAGGTCATCATTTTTATCGTAACTTACCTATTTTATATTATAAATTTAGAATCAATGTTACACATTTTATAACTGTGGCGCTGTGGCTGTGTGGTTTGGTTTTACATTCAAAAATACGTTTCTGGCACTCGTCGGCCACTGCCGCGGCACCGCTCGCTTCGCTCGCTCGGCTCGTGCGTTATGTTGTCACAGTTCTAACCTAACCTAACCTAGCTTTTTCGATTACAAAAGATACATGCGTGTTACGTTGCAAATTTCACTAAACTATAACTTTTCGGAAACTTAGTATATTATTTGGAAGTATAGAATATTTTTCGTAGAATTATAATCTGAATAAGCTTCATGTTTGTTTGTTAAATACAACATTTTTTGTCGGTTAATTTTGTATTAACTTTTCGGTAATTCATTTTAACACAGCTTAGTTAGTATTACAGTCAACCACAGATCGCTGGAAGTTAATTTGTTTTTTGGAAGCTTTATTATTTTCCATATCAAAATAACAGATTTTACAAAATGCGTATGAAAATATATTATTATACGCTACCTACTTTTTTATTTTTGTCGGTCCTTCTGTTTGTTCCGGCTAATTTTCGAAACTGCTGGACCGGTTTTGACGGGACTTTCACTGGCTAATGTTATGGAGTAACATAATTATGTTTAATTATTTCTTATAACTTTTGGCACACAAAATTTCCGACATCCGCGAAACCGCGGGCAGAAGCTAGTAATAAAATAAAAATTAGCCAGTCAAAAATCACAGTAATTAGGAATAAAAAATCTACATCATTTATATCACACGAGTCAGATATATACACAACATCAATACCTAATGAACAAAACAACACAAAAACAAATGCTAAAACCAAATGTAAATAAAAAATAAAACTACTTATATCAATACTTAGTCAGTTAAAAACTCGGAAATATTATAATAGGCTTTTTGTATTAGAAAGTTCTTTATTTTTTTCTTAAATAAGTGAACATTAAATTCCTTAATGTGGGCCGGAATGTGATTAAATATCTTTGGCGCCATGCAGAACGCACTTTTATGCATCAGTGCTGATTGGACTTTCTTACACACAATGCACTATAATCCCGTCGACTTCGGGTATTAGTATCTGATAGCTTCTTGAAAAGTTTTGGGTTTGTTTTAACGAAGACCGCCACCTCGTAAATGTATAATGACGGGAGTGTTAATATTTTATTTTTGATGAAATAATATGGCTTACACGTATCAGTACATATTATTCCAAACATCGCTCTGAGACACCTTTTCTGTAACTGAAAGATTAGTTCCCTTTTTTTTTTGACAATGGGCTCACTATTGACCTCAATCCAGCCCAGAGGCAGGAATGAGATCTACGGTGGAAGGAGCTTGCCCAGAAGAAGCCTATATTCACTCTCGCCCTGAAGAGATTAGGGTTGTATAAACTTGGGAATGCAGTCGCAGGCAGACAATTCCACTCCTTAGCTGTGCGCATCAGAAAAGATTATGAGAAGGGTTTAGTGCGTATATAATGGTATATTAACCAAATAGGGGTGGTATCCCGTCCCGGTACCGTTTAACCTTGTTCAAGATGCCCAGATTTTTGGCCGCCGTTTGTGCTTTAGACTCAATGTTTTCGCCGAAATTGAGATTTGCTGTAAATTTCATGGCTCCTTTTCGCGCTGAACAGACAAGCCTGTGTTTTGGTGGTGTTGAAGCTGACCAGATTGTTATCACCCCACTGGGAAACAAGACTTAAGGTCGCATTCATTCGGTCCCCCAAGGCCGCTCTTAACGAACTGACTTCTTCCCCTCCAGCCTTTGCGCTGGACAGATATCTCTCTACGACGGTGCTGTCAACAATACCTGGTGTATTGTTGGGTATGCAGAAGGCAGCACCGTAGTCCGGTACACCGTTCACCGTATCAGTAGGTCATTGATGTGCATTGTGCAGCAGGAAAAGAGTCGCAGAGAGAACAGACCCCTGAGGAACGCCAGCATCAATCGCCATGAGGTCAGAGGAGCAGCCGTCAATGACTACTCTGATTGACCGTTCACTCAGGAAGTCAGATCTCCAACAACAAAAGCATATTAATAGTTACGGTGCTGTCGTCGGCAAATAGTGACATTATGATGAATGGTTATCTTTGGTGAATCATTGATATAAATTAAAAATAACGGGGTACCTACCACGCTCCCCTGTACACCATACTTAATTGTTCGTTTATGTGATCTAAATATTAATTCGAACTTAGTCTTTGGATCTATCTTCGAAATTTTCACGTATTGATTCCTATTTATTAAATATGATTCTATCAATTTTAATATGGTTCCTCGAATTCCAGATTTTGCTTGAGAAGTTAGAAGCTACTTCTCAAGCAAAATCTTAAGGTCCACATAGTCGAAGGCTTGGGTCATATCACAATATGCGGAACACACGGGTATTCTACTATCAACATTTGTGATGACTTTATTCAAGAACTCGTAGACAGCCATGTTAATGGTTTTATTTTTTTCTGAAGCCTTTTTGTTCCTCGATTAAAATGTTATATTTGTGAAAAAAATTGTAAAGTGGTTCGTATATATATTTCTCAAAGACTTTGAAAAAATTGGTATGAGCGCAATCGGTCTATAGCACTCCATGTTTTCCCTATTGTTTTTTTTTTAAGTGGTTTATCTACAGCTGTTTTGAGATGGTGTGAAAAATACCAGTTGTCATACACAAATTAACAATATAACTTATATGGGCACTAATATAATCAGCAACATATTTAATGATTTTTGTCGAAATACCATCGTGTCCTACAATATTTGTATTTTTGAGGGATTTAATTATATTCTGAATATGATCGGAAGTGCTTGGTGCCATAAAGATAGAATTATTTAATATTGGAATATTTGATATTACTTGAAAGTCACCACGAGTTATAGGCTTAATTTTATCAATAAAGAAATCATTGAATGCTTTTGCTATATGTCGCGGATGCGTTTCTGTTTTATTTCCAATCTTTGTACTTGTGATAGAACTCTTTGGCAGATTTACTTTATCTTGATTTATAATTCCCCAGGTTGTTTTTGACTTGTTTATGGATGTTTTAATTTTGTATGCATTTTGCGCGGGCTGTGTAAGTTTAATAATGTTCTTATATCTAGTAGCATAATTTTTAATTTTTTTTTTCTGTAGTCTCTTTTGGTTTGAACCTGTAAAGCCACAACAATTGCCTCTTTTTTCTACTAAATGCACTGATGCCATGCGATACCCACTGAGGTTTTTTGTATGTTTTTATTGTAATTTTTCTAAGTGGAAAGGTTCTAGAACAATGTAAAGGTCTCTATGAAAAAGTTATAATCTACATCGGGGTTGTTAGTTTCGTAGACTTCAGCAAATGAAATGTTACGTAAGCAGTCTTTGAATTTCTTTATGTTGTCATTACTATAATCACGTCATTTTATATACCAGTGGTCCAGTAAACAGACACGTTTGATAGGACATCTTAATTTTTGACAAGTGTGGTCAGACAAGGCAAAATCTGTTACGTCTGATTTGATTTTTTTAATAAATGATATGGAATTCCAATGACCCTTGTCTGGATTCCTTGTCCAATCTGAGTAATACAGGGTGGAAGTTGAGACGAGGCAGTAAGGGAAGCTACCTTAATCGTTGTAGCTGTAGAAAAACGTTCTTATGAGACTGTCCTTAACTTTTTAAGTGATTGCGAACAGCATTCACAGATTTGGAAAAATGTTACAGTCAGCTAGAAAATCGTTTAATTCTTATATTTTATTTTTATGTTACCAATCGATGAAGTTTTGTATAAAGATTCGAAGCCACTTTTGGACTCAGTTGGTCCAAAAGTGTCTTCGAGTACTAGAAAATTCAGAAATCGCATAAAACTTTTCCCAAACCTACATTTCGTAGTGATCGATCATCTTACTCACGATCTCTACGACGCGGCGACGTTTGCTATAACGATCGACTGCCTCTGTATGTCATTGAATATTTTTTTAACCAAAATATTATAACATAAATTATATTTATATTTTGCGGCCGTGAAGCTGATCCGATGCTGGGCTGAAATGTGTGCTTGACGCACACATTTCAGCCCACCATCGGATCAGCACAGTCTCACCTCATTTACCGTTAGTAGTGGTAAGTTCTGTGATTGATTTCTAGGAACTATTGCAAATTTTATGGCCCATATGATAGTAAAGTGGGCCTAAAGTTTACTTATCGTAAGTATGCGTTTAATGTAAGGCGTTAATTTTGACAAGCTCGTCAATAATTATTAATATCTTATCAACCAGAGATACCAAAAGATCCTCGTCTCATATTCTTTTTCTTATTTGAGGTACAGCACTTTTAATTTTCTTCCAATTAACACGAACAAAAAATTACAAACAACACCCTAAATACCAATTTACTGTTAAGGAACCTAATATTTTCAGATTTTCCTTACAAGAAATATCATAAATTACCCTTATTCGGTATCCGACTCCCAAGTTTCTAAGTTAACCGCTAATTATCCGCGTTTCTTGCCGACTATTGGACTAAAAATGTACATTAGGCTTTTTCGCTGATTTCTCGCAAAAACTGCTTTGCGGTCAACAGTACCGGAGGGAGGGAGGGCTAGGGAGGGCGATTTATATCCCTCTCATCCCTTGAGGATTCTCTTATCGACTCAACTCATACCGCCTGATATATGACCGGGTAGTGTAACGGAAAATCTGGTTTATATGTTTCATTTAGATTATCTGTGGGACGACAGCTGGGCTCGTTCAAGGGTCATTAGAGAGGGGTATTAAGTTCCGTATTGGTATTAATTGGGTACTCATAATAGTAACGTCGAGTAACCCCGGACGGGTCTACCTTTTATAGCAGAACTTTTTATGTCATAATATTATTTTGCATAACAGCGAATAGCATAAAGTTCATTTCGCAGAAAATCGTTTGGCAGACACTCATTTATCATACATTCAAAATTCATAATTTTGTAAGTCCGAATCATCTTTAGGCATAAATTTCATAGCAATAATAATTAAAACGTAAAACTATCATATTTTGCAGAAAGTTCACAGTCAGAATCATCTTTTGGCATACATTTCATATCGATACTTATTAAAAGGCAGAACTAACATATCTCAGAAAGTTTACAGTTAGAATCATCTTTTGGCATACATTTCATATCCATAATACGAGTAATTGAAAGACTCATCTATCACATTACAGAAAATTCATAGTTAGAATAATTTTGTATTTCATAACAAAATAATAAAATTGATTGAACACTATTTTTTTTTTCGCCACGGACTATTATTACACGGTTTATTTCCTGTAAGAAGCATGCAAACAAGCATACACCATGCATGCAAAACAAGCATACACCATGCATGCAAAACAAGCATACACCATGCATGCAGCAAGCGTGCAACAAGCATGTAGCATGCAGCAAGCATGGAGCATGTAAACAAGCATACACCATGCATGCAGCGAGCATGCAGCATGCAGCAAGCATGCAGCATGCAAGCAAGCATTCAGCATGCCAGTGAGCATGCAACATGCAGCAGGTATGGCTTCTGTCACGGCTCCGGCGCTGCGGGGCTCCGGCGGTTCCACGCGAGCTTATCGTCGCAGATGGTTTTAACGCCCGCCGTCGTGGCTGAGGCTGGTCGGCGTAGCCAGCCAGCAAGCCGAAGCTGACCTGATCACTAACTTTTGTAGCACAGCATAATTATTGACTTTTTAAGACAATATTTTAATTTAAGGTTAAAAACTTACTTACTTTATAGAATTGGCAATATGCCAATATAAAATTATTCCAAATTAAATTCTGCGATCTTCATAATTTGCCAAGTAAAATTGTACCAAATAAACGTTACGCTAAACGAAATTATGCGGAATTTTAACTTTGCCAAAGGTTATGATAAATAAAATTTTGCCATCTTACAAGTATGCCATTGTAAATTCGGACATATCAGCATTAGACCAAAAAATAATTATATTAAATAAATTTTATGCCATAAAACATATTCGTTTAAAGAAGATTATGCCAAGTGTGTTATGCCAAATAAATTTCGGAGCATCAAGATTCTGCCAAATAGAGGTTAGGTTACCCACAATAATTATATGAAATAATTTTTATGCCGTAAGTAATAATATTCGTTTAAAGAAGACTATGCCAAGTGTGTTATGCTAAATAAATTTCGGAGCATCAAGATTCTGCCAGACAGAGGGAGGCAACCCACCCCGGACAAGTCCTTAGTTTAGTTTTGATTTTATTTCTATATAGGTAATCGAAACATTTTGAGATCCGATGGTTGAGTATTCTCTCTAATTACTTAGACCTATATTCGAGCGCGATTTGGACCTTATCTAACTTTGCGCCTCTAAAATAAGAAAGACTAGTAAAAATAAACTGATCTTTTCCTGTATATCACAAGATAGCAATTTTTCTCGGCTGATTATAATAACGAGGATAATTAACAATAGATACCTAATGCAATTCATAAACGATCACCCACAAATACAATCACTTAACCAAACCCTATGAGCAGAGGGTTAAGTTAAGCTATTAATACATGTCCATACAAACGCGACGTGTCGCGTAATACTGTTCACACTGGTGTTATTAATTAAGACTCCGTGGTTCTGGGTGCCTCCACCATACACATACTTACTCGCACGTAATGCTCCTTGTAATAAGGCGATGCGGTTTGTATGCCAATATTACGCACGATTTGGGTGAAGATCAGATATTTGAAGGAATTGTGGTGACAATATTAGACTTGTGGTTGTGGAACCTTCACCTGCTGTTCAGAGATAATACACCTTTATCTACACTCTCGTGAAGTTATAATTATGAAATCAAAATTGTACCTTAAAGACAGACTTTATCCAAGTGTAATAAATGAGTTTTATTAAGACACGCTTTTCCTTAAAAAATAATGCTTTAAAATATAAGTTTTTCTATGAAAGAAAAGTGGTTTTAAAGAATTATTTAGTCAATAATTTTTTTTGTGGTAGAGGCTGCTGTGGAGCGAACCCACGCGGATTGCATGAGTTTAGGTAATGTAATGTATGAAAACTCTACTCGTGTTTTAATAACCCGTGTAATGTAACAGTTTAATCATATATATTTATTAACGGATAACAAAGTGCCATAAGTAGCTTTCCTTTATTATTTCTAGATGATAACGAGCGGCAAAACTTTAAGTTGCGGAAAATAGACTCTAAATTTGGTTATTTCACCGCAAATCTACAATTATTCAACTGAAATATCCACAATTTCCATATACTATCAATCAAATTTTCCACAACTATCAATCACTGCACTACATTCATTGAAAGTCAGCTTCCTTTCATACGCGTTATCGCGGCCATTTTTTACCGTTTCTGCTCGGCACCCGATGATCTCCGAGCGTTTCATCACACGTCGTGTTCGTCAGTAAATCATCTCGCGCCGGCGGCTATCTTCACTCGACCGAATAACACCCCTTAGACCTTCCGTTACGAAGAGGAACGACAGAAATACCAGTTGGATTTTTAGTTTCAGAACTGGCCAACTGGGGAACTTATTCATTAAGCATGCACCATCCATTTTTGTCTTCATAATTTATTAAAATAATGCATGAAGTAAGGACTAGATGGAAAACCACAAAGGGCAGCAGCTTTCAATTCGCAGAAAATAATATAATAAAAATGGCGTGTATTTGTAAAAATATCCATAATACTAGTAATTTTTATTGTTTCAGGTACGTAAATCAGCCTTTCGCGGCGGCCCCTACAATAATTGCGCTGACATTATGCAAACATGCAAATCTCGGTAGGTGGTACCTGCTACTACTAGTAAGCACTAAATTACGAGAGGTAGGAGTCGAACATAATGTGTGAGACTGGTGGGTGCAGACTTGAGTCATATCATCGTAAATTATAACGTAATTACCTATGTGTGGACTCAGAATAATGCGCGCTTCTAGCACTTAAACTTTTTCAATGCCACGTTTTTCGTTTTAAAACAACTGTTACTTTACACCACCATTTTTGTCTCAAAGTTAGACCTAAACAGGTTTTAGAAAATAGTTAAATATTCTGTGAAACATTTTAAGTTATTTAGTTGCACGACGCCATCGCGGCAGGCCGAGACGAACATCCCCGCACGAGCTTAACTCCTACCGAATGGACCGGCCCAGACTATGCCCCAATTGCTGGAGTGACTTATGTGCCGGTTCACCTGCTCCTCGGATGACCTAAAGAATGCCATTGATGACGTAATCAACGTGGCCACCTACGACAACGAGTAAGAGTACCATCGACACGATGGTGGAGGTGAAAATGACTTGGAAAAGACAGAATTTTATGGAAAAGGGGGAGAGAAGACAATACAGGTTAGTTAGATTATATATATAAAAACTAGCTTCTGCCCGCGGCTTCGCCCGCGTGGATGTCGGAAGTTATCCCACGGGAACGTGCTACCAGGATAAAAATTATGTGCTTCCCCAGGATGCCATCTACCTCTTTGCCAAATCAGAAGTTCAGTGGTTTAGGCGTGAAAATGTAACATACAGTTTCAAGTTCAAATCCTCCCCTAAAAACCGAATTACCCCTTTTTGCCCCGTCAGGGGTCAATTTTCGACAACTTTACATACTTATTATTAATTATTTTCTGTCGAAATCGGACCGCGCATTCAATTTCTTCCATACAAACTTCAACACCCCTATATCCCCCTTTGAGGGGTAGTTTGAAAAACTTGTAATGATAAACTTTATTACTTACTTAGGCAAGTATTGTTGCCAAGTTTCAAGTTATTAACTAAGTTAATAAGATTTTTCATATAAACTGTATCCCCGCTTTTCACCCCCACAGGGGTGGAATTAAAAAAAAATCATAACTTGACTCAAATATTATTTATACCAATTTTATAATTAATCAAGCCACTTATTATAATCCTCCCCTGTAAAATTAACTACCGCTTTTCACCCCGTTAGGGGTAGATTTTCGAAAAACCCTCATACGTGTTATTATTTATTTTTAGTCTTAAGTACACACACAGTACACTGAGTTTCGAGTTAATCGAAACCGCACGTTCAAATTCTTCTACACAAACTGTAACACCCCTTTAGCCTCTTTGAGGGGTAGTTTTGAAAAACTAATAATGATAAACTTTATTGCTTACATAAACGAGTATAAATGCCAATTTTCAAGATTATTAACCTAACGAATAAGATTTTTCATATAAACTGTATCCCCCCGCTTTTCACCCCACAGGGGTGGAATTTTGAAAAATCATGAGGGATGTGTTCATAACTTGACTCAAAGATTATTTATACCAATTTTCGAGTTAATCAAGCCACGCTGTAAAATCCTCCCCTGTAAAATTGACTACCCCATTTCAGGCCGTCAGGAGTAGATTTTCGGAAAACCCTGATACACATTATTCTTTACTTTAAATTTTAGGTATAAATACTGAGTTTCGAGTAAATCGGACCACGCGTTAAAATTCTTCCAAACAAACTTTGAAACCCCCCAATCTCCTTTTAGGGGGTACTTTATGAAAACTAAAAATGGCCAACTTCATAATTTACTTAGATAAGTATTCGTGCCAAGTTTCAAGTTTATTAACTCAAGAAATATGATTTTTCATACAAACGAAATCCCCCCATTTCACCCTCTTAGGGGTGGAATTTCGTAAAACCCTTTCTTAGTGGATACCTACTCTTCACGAAGAATACACCCTCCAAATTTCATGTCTCTAGGACCAGCGGTTTAGGCTGTGCGTTGATGTCTCAGTCAGTCAGTCAGTCAGTCAGGACTTTGAATTTTATAGTATACTAGCTTCTGCCCGCGGCTTCGCCCGCGTGGATGTCGGAAATTATCCCACGAGAACATGCTACCAGGATAAAAAGTATGTCTTTCCCCAGGATGCCATCTATCTCTTTGCCAAATCAGAAGTTCAGTGGTTTAGGTGTGAAAATGTAACATACAGTTTCAAGTTCAAGTCCTCTCCTTGAAAATCGAATTACCCCTTTTTGCCTCGTCAGGGGTCAATTTTCGACAACTTTACATACTTATTATTAATTATTTTCTGTCAAAAGTATTAATACTAAGTTTCGAGTTAATTGGACCACGCATTCAATTACTTCCACACAAACTTCAACACCCCTATATCCCCCTTTGAGGGGTAGTTTTGAAAAACTTATAATAATAAACTTTATTACTTACTTAGGCGAGCATTTTTGCGAAGTTTCAAGTTTATTAACTAAATGAATAAGATTTCTCATATGAACTGTATCCCCGCTTTTCATCCCAACAGGGGTGGAGTTTAAAAAATCGTTTGGGATGTATTCATGGCTTAACTCAAAGATTATTTATACTAATTTTCGAGTCAATCAAACCATGCAGTAAAGTCCTCCCCTGTAAAATTTACTACCTACCCCTTTTCAACCCATTAGAGGTAGATTTTCGAAAAACCCCCGATACATGTTATTCTTTATTTTTGGTCTTAAGTATAAACACTGAATTTCGAGTACTTAAATCGGACCGCGCATTCAAATTCTTCCACACAAACTTTAACGCCCCTATATCCCCTTTGAGGGGTAGTTTTGAAAAGCTAATAATGATAAACTATATTGCTTACTTAGGCGAGTATTCATGCCAATTTTCAAGATTATTAACCTAACGAATAAGATTTTTCATATAAACTGTATCCCCACTTTTCACCCCCACAGGGGTGGAATTTTGAAAAATCATTTGGGATGTGTTCACAACTTGACTCAAAGATTATTTATACCAATTTTCGAGTTAATCAAGCCACGCTGTAAAATCCTCCCCTGTAAAATTGACTACCCCTTTTCAGGCCGTCAGGGGTAGATTTTCGAAAAACCCTGATACACATTATTCTTTCCTTTCAATTTTAGGTATAAATACTGAATTTCGATTAAATCGGAATGCGCGCTAAAATTCTTCCATACAAGCTTTGAAACCCCCCAATCCCCTTTTAGGGGGTAGTTTATAAAAACAAAAAAAGCCCAACTTCATAATTTACTTAGATAAGTATTCGTACCAAGTTTCAAGTTTATTAACTCAAGGAATAAGATTTTTCATACAAACGAAATCCCCCCATTTCACCCTCTTAGGGGTGGAATTTCGAAAAACCCCTTCTTAGTGGATACTTACTCTTCACGAAGAATACACCCTCCAAATTTCATGTCTCTAGGACCAGCGGTTTAGGCTGTGCGTTGATGTCTCAGTCAGTCAGTCAGTCAGTCAGTCAGGACTTTGAATTTTATATATATAGATATAGATTAGATTAGTTTCACAGGAAAACAAGTATTGCGATCCCATGGGTCCTCGCGAGTCTCTTGGAAACAAATTCAAAGAAATGTATATACTAACTCTGCCTTCTCTTTACATTTTTAGAAAGTATTTTGCTCAAAAACTTAGGACTTTTCAAAATAAGAAGCGATTTCCATAATATAAATACACGTAGTAAAAATGAAATTGTGATATGTAAAAGATTAACTAAAACTAGTAAGTCATTTCTTATAAACAGCATCCGCTTTTATAACAAGTTGCCAATGCCGGTTACAGAACTTAGCGATGGAAAGTTCAAAACCCTCATCAAACGTGTCCTTATCAAAAATCCGGTCAAGTGCGTGTCGGGCCACGTGCAGTGTAGGGTTCCGTAGTTTTTGTAACAGCCAAGTGTGGGTCGTATTCGCTGACTGAAAGTTTCGTACCATGCTCTAACTAAAAGCCAAACATGACTACCTACCTAATTTGACTTCCTATACAAATCCTCACCTGGTCCGATAATTTTGCACAGAAAGTTTTTTTTTTTTAGATTTGGATAAGGCTTGTCATAGCCGGTGTTTTTAATTTAAATACAGGACACAGAGCTACACTACTCACTCGTCACAAAAAGATAAAATTGAGGAATTCTATGGAGTTGTTCGAAATTTTCTATTACTCGTAATTACTCGTAAACTTGTAAAGTCCACTTAAGTGTGGTAGTTTTCCTTTAAACTTCGTTAAACGAGTATATAGGTACTACTGCCGTGACATTTGAATTTCTAACTACAACCGTTTAGTTGGTAGAGGGAGGGGGACTCTAACGAAAATTGGTACTTTAAAGCTTGATAAGTCACGAACGGTTTACTTATTCAAAAAACGGTCATTCCAAACCCCTAATATTTTTGAAAGATCTATCCAACGATATTCCACACTATGGGAAGGACGGAAAAAAAAATATCATCCCCACTTTACATGTCATTTCAAAATTTTATTTCACCACTTTTTCGGCGTCATTAACGTGTATACTCATGCCCAATTACAACTTTCTAGTACCCTTTACAGTCTTTGAGCTAAGCCGCGGACAGACAGACAGACAGACGAACATGGTGAAACTATAAGGGTTCCTAGTTGACTACGGAACCCTAAAAAGCACATTATAAGATTAAAGACTACGTTGAAGACAAGGTAATTGCTAATTCCTTCTGCACATGTGGCTTCCCTGGCACCTCATTAACGGCATAACTACGTAAATTTCTTTTTTATTTTCTTGTTTATTTATTTTTATTTTTTACATACTTCATTGACATAATCTTTTTATTAATATTGACATTATAATTCTAATTTCAACTCCTTATTAGAGTGGTGGCAATTATACTTGTTGACAGGCCTACGCTGTCCTCCCATACCTACTGTAATTTGAAAACATTGTAAAAGCCAATTATTAAACCACCCCCACCCCCCACCAACAAGAGTGTCAAAATTTTTTATGCTTGAGTACGAGTCTTTTTGACTATGTGTATCTTAAGTGTTTTGTCTTATTTATTTTTTTATATTATTATTATTTAGTTGTAATTGTGCGTTTTGTTTGTGCAGAATAAAATATTTTTCTTTCTTTCCTTCTTTTTTTTCTTAAAAAAAAAAGTAAACGTGGAGTTTAAGATTCCAGCTCTTCTCTAAGAACCGTGCACCTATCTTCTGACGTTTCATAAGTGCCCATGTTGGTTTATGTAAAATTAATTCATTCTCATTTCATCTTTTCAAAAAAATTTTCATTTTGATTTTGATTTTATGGTCACAAAATAAACAATGATTATGATCATAATTTTATTTTATCAGACTACAAAGAAATGATAAAACGATAATGATGATGATTATCCTCTGTAGTAAAATTGAAAATAGGTAGGTAATTCTTACCTTGCTACATCGTAGGGAAGTTTTTTATTGGGATAAACGTAATTATTGTACCCGTATCCTTATTCAAACGGACAGTATGGGTAAAAACTGTTTCATTCTAAAGTCATGGCCAGTAACTAAATTAACCTTATATGTATATTTCCTTAACCTTCTACATCTGCCCTCCTCAACGCCACCTCATTGATCCCCAGAGCCATGGAGTGGTAATAAAAACTCAGCGTTGTATCCGCCTCCGCGATGATTAATGCACTTCTGCCAACACCCATGAAGCCAAGGGTCCTCACAATGGATGGCTTTACACCCGTGTGTCCATTATGTATGACTACTTCTTGCTTAAGGCTCCGAGTGTTGAAGTTGGGATGAAAGGAAGGAGCGGTAAAAAGAGACTCGCGAGGCTATCGTTTTCTTGTAAAGCTGTAGGAAAATGATGTAAACTTTTTAATAACTGAAAGTACAGCATAGTGTTTGCCTTTGTAGTGGTTTTCTTAAGCCCTCAGGACAGCTACTGTGGCTGACGAAATCAGAGAAGCAAAAAATGGGGTGTCTAAAAAGGCTCGACCAAGTATTTCGACCTTTTTACTACTTGGTACCTGTTCATCTCTATGCCCCTGAAACATGATGACATGATTTCAACATGGTGTTGTCTTGGCGCTCTTTAAATGTTGGCCACTTTATGCAAACCACAAGTACTATGTACATTCGGAAATCGTCTCGACGGGAATAGTTGCCGATCCGCCAACATAGTGGATACCCACTATTAACGTTCCATTGAATCCTTATTCTAAAGCATCTTTGAATAGGATGAACCCAACCTCCTGATATAATAGTCCGTAATATCTACGTCATTTCCGGCGGTTTCATTAATCACAATTATGTCCAATGGCACCTTTAAATATAAAATATATTGCTTACAAGCTCTCACAACATACAAACCCAGAATTATTTTCAAAACAGTTTTATACTAAGTACAATTTCAAATAAACCGAAGCATAAATATTTTGTACATAAATTACAATTATCGTAATATTAATTAGCGAGGCTAGTGAAAACGTTCCAACGCTAGTACTAGGGGGTCATAAATCAGAGGATTATGTCTTTATTATGTTAATGTTATATTGTGGAAATTTATCAATTAGTAAGCTGAGGCGGACTTCGGCTGGATTACTGTAAGAGCTTGATTTAGTACTTGTGAATGAATTATACGGTCCCAGTGATTGAAATGTTAAACTTTCAATTCGATTTACGATTATTGGAATCTTTTACTTCATTTCTGTAGAACACACCTGCGTCTTTATCAGCTTATATCGAACTGGTTGGATTTGAAACTTCTAATCATGAGCTTATCATTTCAGCACACTTTATGGCAACCACTCTCAATCGCATTAGCTTTTGTTTAGTGGTCGTCTACGTCTACTTGATTAAATTATACTCATTGACACTACGTTGCTATGTGATTTATGAATATTGAAGATAATTCCACGCTTATTAAATCATAAACACCGAGTAGAAAGCGTCTAATTTCCCGACAAACGTCCCGAGAAACATAGTTGAATTCCTTCACAGTACATCGATGTCACATTAAATAACGCGACCCCAATAACACTAATACAATATCACAGCCGCGACGTTAATATTCCGTTTAAGAAATTCATAGTTAGACGATAAATTAATAAACTTTCTTATTTTATACGTATACGGCTGCGCGGGCGCCGGGGACGTCATAAACGTCAGTTGCGGCGCGACTCCGCTCCAGAGCGATGATAGCCCGTTATCGGTCGAGCTCGGGATTAAAAGGGAGTTACAAGTGTATTTTACAGTTAGATAAAATATAATGAAGCGGTAATGCTTGTAATGAGGTAATATAAAATGTTATGCGTTCGTTTTTTAAATATTTTTTACATAACATTTAAATAATGAGTTTGTCTGTGTGTTCGGGTCAATCTGTAGGGACTTTCCAATAAGCATGAGTATATTTGGGAATGATATTTAGTAGATATACACTGGCCTGCAAAACTAAGTACTACCCTTTTAAACTTTCATTTTTTTCTAAACTATAGAAGTTAGAGATTTAAAATAAAAAGCTTTTTATAGCAAATTTTATCAGCTTTCTTTGAAATTAGTAAACTATACATTATAAGTTTTTTAACTTAAAAAAAAACCGGCCAAATGCGAGTCGGAATCGCGCACCGAGGGTTCCGTACAATTACAATTTACGATTTATGACGTATTAAAAAAAACTTCTTACTAGATCTCGTTGAAACCAATTTTCGGTGGAAGTTTACATGGTAATGTACAGTGGGGGTTAGAAGTCGAGTGGCATTGTCACGAAGAAATAGATTGACATTTTTGTTTAACTTATGACCTTCTTCAAATGAGTAATTTTTATGCTCTATAGGTACACACACTCTATGCACACACTCTCACATTCGTTTGCAATTACTTTGAATAATCACGCTATTGACTACAGTACCTTGTCATGTTCGTCTTGTTCACTTATTCGAAAAATTTTATGATTATACCCACAGAAATCTAAATAAGCAAAATTTTATCGATTTTTTTTCTAATTAAAGTATAACTGCTGATCCTTTTAGTTAGGTATTTTTTAAGCGTTTAATATTTATCATAAAGCCTACATAGAAGAAAATAAAATTAATGATGAATATAAATTAAAACATTAAATATAATAATAATAGATATAGGTAATATGTAACATTCCTTTTTCAAATTATTTGTTTTCAAATTTGTAATATTCGTATTTTGCTAGTAGCCTAACAGTACTCTATTTTTTGTTTTAGAGAAATACCTACTGTGAGTCGGAGGGTCAAAAGATATCAGGACAAGCCTTGCCAGTCGAAAGCGAAGTGGAAGGCCCCAGCTAGTCAGTGAATATGAAACAAGTGGTTTCATACCAACGAGATATTTTGCCGAATTATTCGACACATCTTTACGAACCGTTCGCCGTGCAAACCGTTCGCCTATATTTGATTGAAAAACATAAACAAGAACGTTTACATTTTGCGATACAGCGATGGGAAGCACGGAATGAGAGATCTGATGAGCAGTTGAAGTTGCTTTGCATGGAAATATGGGAACATTTAAGAGGAACAGTTATATGTTTCAATAGTGTTGGATTCATGCGCCAGCGTTTACTTGATAGCATTGATAATAATGGGGGTTATACAAAGTATAAAACTATAAATTACAAATGGATTTTAGTAATTTAATTAAAATAATATTGTGTCATATCCGTAATAAGGATTATTTTGAGGGTTAGCTTCAATCTTCTTTTCATAATGAAAATGAATACTTAAGCTATAACCGCAATAAGTCCTAATAAATACGATTTGTTAACTTTGACGTTTGAGATAGGCAACTAAAGTTAAAATGAACGAACTGGCAGTAAAAGTGGTACTACTGAGTAATTTAATAATTTTATTGTGACAAGGAATCCGCACTTTTTTTTATTTACATGGGTAGATTTGCTAGTTGTAGTTTGTTAGAGTACCTGCTTTACTTCAATATTTTTGCTGTATGAGAAAATAAACTGTTTTAACTAGAATTTATTTCTAGTTTATAAAATTATAACGAATAAACAATTTGAAATCACTTATAAAACATTTTTATTTTTAACCCCTTATTTCAATAACAATATAATAATAAAAATATGATAATTTTTATTATTCTCGTTTATTAATCTATCGAATAATAAAAAAAACTGATAAAGATTATTGTTCGAAAAGAAAAATAAAATTCACTTCTCGAGATTGGAACCGAGACCTATGCGTTCAATGATCCAACACGTAAGACTATTAGGTATCGGTACTTGATTAACGATTTGAATTTTAGCTATGGTATGAACCAACCAAGGTCATGCGTAATTACGTATGTATTTGGTTTCGTTCGACGCCAGCCAGTGTGCGAATTCTTAAGTGTACGTTCTGTGTGTGATAATAATATATCACTTATACACACAGACGTAGGTACGGCCTTTAACGCGTGTTCACAGCAATACAGTCCTTAAGCTGATAATGAATTAATGACCCCTGACTGTAGGTACATCATATATTTTTTTTTAGTTTTATCATTCTCTTATTTTAGAAGTTACAAGTTACAAACTATTCAGTTTAGAAAAAAAATATATTAGAAGCCTCAATATCATTTTTGAAGACCTATCCATAGATACCCAAATAAAAAAAAAAACGTATGGGTTTGATGAAAAAAAAAATTGAGTTTCAGTTCTAAGTATGGGGATCCCCAAAATTTATTGTTTTTTTTTTCTATTTTTGTGTGAAAACCTTAATTTATTTTATTTATTTATTTCAGGCGACGCAGGCCCATAGATAAATACCTTAACCTAAACATACATATTTTTATTATATTATAAAATAGTACTTCACTAGCTAGTTCTGCGAGTTGTTAATGCAGGGCCACGTAATACATCTACTTACCAAGTTTCAACAGTTATTATAGTTTCGGAAAAAGTGGCTGTGACATACGGACGGACAGACAGACAGACAGGCAGACATGACGAATCCATAAGGGTTCCGTTTTAGCCATTTGGCTACGGAACCCTAAAAAAAGATAAAACAATAAAAATAGCCATTTTTAGCTTAGTGTCAAAACTCAAATAACGTTTATAAGTATGTTTTACATGTTATTTAATTTTTAATAACTGGTATTGCCTCCTCGAGCTCTGACTACAGCTTCAAGCCGGTTTGGCATACTGAACACGAGGTTTCGGAGCCAATGTTGGGGAATATTCTCCCATTCTTCAATAAGGGCCTGTTTTAGTGCCATGAGGGTGGTAGGTGGTGTGTCTGTGGCTTCTGACTAGCCTCACTAGCTCATACCAGGCGTGCTCAATCGGGATGAGATCAGGACTTCTTGATGGCCAAGCCATCACGCTGATACCAATCTCCTGAATATGCTCTTGCACGACCGGAGCCGTGTATGGCCGGGCATTATCATGCATCAGCATCGATACATCACCCATATTTGCTAAATACGGCCCTGCATACTTGTTGAGAATCTCATGGACATATCTTTCCCCAGTCAGAGCGCCATTTTCTATGGCCACTAACTCTGTGCGACCTTCTGAAGATATGCCAGCCCATATATGTACACTGCCTCCACCGTACTGGACTCTATCTGAGAAGCAGTCTTGAAGGTATTGCTCAGAAGAAGAAGAAGAAATCTGACACTCCCTTCCGCTCCACCCAGAGCGGGAGGGGTCATTTAATGATTTCCCATCCGCATTAAAAAAAAGGTATTGCTCACCAGGCCGCCTGTAGACATTTCGCCTTCCATCAGAAGTGTAAAGTGAGAATCGAGACTCATCTGTGAACAAAATTCTTGATTCTTCTTCATCCCACTGCATGTGTTTACGGGCGTACCGCAGTCTCGCTACTCGACGTACCGCAGTCTCGCTACTCGATGTACCGCAGTCTCGCTACTCGATGCTCCCTCTCGAGTTTGATGCCGCTCGCTGGTCTTCGGGGTTTCAGATTTGCATCAGCAAGTCTTCTTCTCAATGTAATATTTAAGCCACTCACTGAGTGGCTTAAATATAATCTACTTACAATAAATACCTCGAAAACAACATACATGATATTCACCGCAAAAAATAAACCATTACCAGAATTCTTGCCTCTCACTAGAAACAATGACATAATAAAAAGATCCAGTCATGAAAAATACCTCGGTCTGAGGGTAGGTGACAAACTCACATGGACACTGCACATCGAACATATAAAAACAAAATTAATGTCATTACTAGCATCACTACATAAAGTTGCAAATAGTATTCCAAGGAAAATACGTACTGTTATATACAACTCATTAGTAAAATCACATCTCGAGTATCTTATCGAAATATGGGGATCTGCCGCGAAAACTATCCTGATGCCTTTGCAAAGAACCCAAAATAAAATCATTAAAACCCTATACCATTATCACTATCTTACTCCAACTAAAATACTATTTGAATAAACTAAACTATTAAATCTCGCACAACTATACACATACGGCACCTGCATTCTCGGTTTCGGTTTAAAGAAACTTTATTCCCAATAAAGACATAAGTCACGTACTTGAGAACAATACTAAAAATATAGATTACAATAAGTTCGTCATCAGTATTGCAATTTAGTAGTTACCCATCCAATGCATTCATTTCTCCAGAAGTGATCGATCCGCAATTATGTGCTGGCTAAGTTGAGTTTTGAATGCATTGTAAGAGTGTACATTTCTTAAACAGGACGGTAATTTGTTATAAAGCTGTGCTCCTTGAAAAGTTAGCATTTGTTTTCCATAGTTAGTTCTTGTTTTTGGTAAAACTAGCAAGCTTGCTCGCCGTGTACTGCGTTGACTAACTTGTTTATATTGAGTGAGTGTTATGTTATGTTTGAGTGAACGCTTTTGTTGAAAATATTTCTAATGAAAATGCATGTGTTGTAAGTATAGAGTTGTTTTATGTTCATTATTCTTGATAAATTTTGCTGGTAGATGTTAGGTATGGGTAGTTGAATATTATTTTTATGATTTTATTTTGGCTAGTTTGAAGTTCTGATAATTTTGTTTTAGCAGCACTGCCCCAAATTTCGATTAAATTAAGTAGATGTGGCTTTACTAGGGAGTTGTAAATAGTATACCTACCGCAACTTTGGTGGAATACAACGAACAAATGTTACGCAGTGACCCGGAGAGTGCCGAGAGTTTACTTTTTATATGATCAATATGAGCGTTCCACGTTAGTGAGCTGTCCATTCTTAGACCGAGGTATTTTTCGCATGGTTTTTGCTGTAGCGGGATATCATTTATTCTAATTAAAAAAATCACCACAAACAGCATAAAATCCAATTTACAATAATTACACAAAAAAACACTATCACACAACCTAAGAAATAAAAATAAATTACAACGAAGACAAGCTCGTACTAACTATGGCAAAAAAACTATATTGTTCGAAGGAGCACAGCTGTATAATGACCTACCAAAAGACGTAAAAGATTGTAACAACATTAATTCATTCAAAATGAAACTAAAAAATCATATTCATAAAATGTAGTTATACCGCATACCTATCAATTAATGTTAACAACTTCTTACCTACCTAATATTTATTTGTATAACTTCACCAGCATGCACCTGAGGCAAAATATATTTCTTTTAGATTTAAGCAATTACTTTGTATCTCATTGTAAGTGAACCTATATAATTGTTCTTATGAGAATAAATTCTTTAAACCTAAACCTTTTAAAGCTCTTTTCAGCCATTTCTTAAAAAAAGGTTCTCGACTATGAAGTTTTTACACAATTAAACTCTTTTTCGAGTCATTTTTATTTCTGAAGTTCATGATATATCTTGTGTACTTACAAAGTTAGTCCAATTTTAAAAGTGTGATACTTAGTTTTGCAGGCCAGTGTAATAAAATCTACGTAAATAGCTGATATACATAGAGATAAATATTTCACAGACTTAGAATTGAACCTCATTGTAAAGTATAATTTGCTAGAGTTATAATCTACATACCTCTGAGTGCCTGTAATAAAGATCCAATATTAGATACTTACTGAGAACTAACTAAGTTTATAACATACTTTGATACGGTGCTCAGAGAAGCTAATTATTGCTTTAAGAGGAAAATCTGATTAACTAATACCTTGAAAACCAGTGAAATATTATCGATGCGCAAAAAGTTACCATGAATTCAGTAGGTACGTGATTTTAGACCTATCAACGTCGATTTATTTCTACGGTTATCAAAATCAAGTGTTCCGTACGTTTTGACCGAGTAGGTATTGATAGCACTTTTGAAACAGCAGATTTTTTTTTTAAATAACCCACGAAATATATCTAGAATCAAGAAGTGCTCAATGTATGGTAACAGCTTGCGCGTCGGTGCCCTTATACCGTGTATATCTAAGGATCTTATTATTTACTAGGAAAGGCTATCTTAGTTAACTATTCACAAAAGTACAGTACTTACACCGTATATAATTTCTCCAAGCAAATCCAGGCATCTTCACTGGCGTAGTAAAACATAATAAAGGTGCCATCACCTATGCATGTTAAACCATTTATGGTAATCACAGTAAAGACATAAAAACTCATCGGTCGATGGTTTTGGAAAGTGTTGATTGTAAACCGCCGTTTATGACCTGACCAAATGGCTGCTGATCGTGACGAAATGTTGGAAAAGGTGAATAAATAACAATAGTATTGTGGAAAAAGATATCGTGTAGAGGAAGAGAGATGTGTATGAATATTGAGTGCTGAAAATGATTTTGCGCGTGGCCTTCTGTGATTGTAGACCACCCTCGATAAGTAAAAAGAAAGCGGAAAATCAACCTACTGAAATTGAGCACGCGCAGTGGCAAGATCTTTTTAGATGCCTACATTATACCTTGCGGTATCCAACAAATTGTAGAGCACCCTTTGTAATTTTTCCAGTATGCAGCAGTATTCTGTGAAGAGGGTTTTGAGGTAAAAACTGTGATCAATATGAAATGCACGTTTCTCACATACTCGTTTAAACACATGTTGCTTCAGTAAGTGCCTATAATGGCATCCGGAAAAACATTTTTTCTGTAAAGCTCTAAGACTCTTCAGTAAAAATAAAGTAGTACATTATGCCCACCCTACCTATTCAGACCACGTAAAATGTTCCTACACTTGTAAAAACTATAATTTTACAACAGTTCCGAGTTCACACATATTTGAGCTCATTTTCTTTAAATTTCCTCCGCTCGTCGTGAAGAATTTAAAATTGTACAACTTCCTTATCCGCAATGGCGCACAAGGAGTAACGCAAACTATCTCTTTAAAAACTGTTTGACATTAAATTTTAGTCTATAAATTATTATTAGAGAATAGATAGGTATAGGAAAACTAGATAAAATCTGGCCTGGTCTGAAATCACCACCGCGGGTTATCAATGACTGTTCCCCTGAATGTGAAAAGTCTTTGCCCTGCAGTGGGACAGTAATTATCGTTAAAAGCGTTTCAGTAACGTTTCAGTAACGGCTGCGACTTACGAGTTGTAGGTCGTAATTTTGAACCCAGACAGGCGCTTTACTTTGTGTAAATTATCTCATCACCACTGCTCTCAAAACGATGAAGGAAAACATCGTGAGGAAACCGGCATGTTCTAGAACCAACAAATTGGAACACATGTGACATCTACCAACCGCACTGGGCCCGCGTGGTGGATTACGGCCCACTCCCTCTCACCGACAGAAGGCATGTGTGGGAACATTATATGCTGCTTATGCACTGCTAGTTGAAGATAAAAAATGTTATGTTCAATTGTCCCGATTGACTGCTGCGCTGCGTGTCGCGGGTTCGATTCCCGCACGGAACAAATATTTGTATGACCTACATGTATTTGTTCCGAGTCTGGGTGTTTTTCTATCTATAATATGTATGTATTTACAAAAAAAAAATTGTATATAAGAAGTTTATCAGCCATCTTGTTACCATAACACAAGCATTAGGTTTCTTAGTTGGGACAAATGGTGCTGTGTGAAATGTCCAGGATATTATTATTATTATTATTATACCTTTTTAACGTACCTTATACATAAAACATGATCTTTAAATCCTCAACAGACTTATTTATAAAGTCCTCCATTGTATAAAGAAGTGTCAGTAGCAAAGAGGTTGGCGCGAACTTGCCATAATCTTTTCCTTTCTTTTCAATTATTTTCCTTTATGAAAAGTTTTTATTGTGGAGCGGAGAGGACCAGGAAATAAGTTGTTGAATGCAGTGGGAGTTGATAAGCGGGCCGGCTCGCTAGATGAGCTTCATTTGTTAAAGGCACGCGAAAGATAAAGTCGTTTCGCTAATAGAACTTTGTCAAAGTATCGAGTGACGTCGTCCGTGTGGATTAATGGTTTGATTGGAAATTAAAATATTTGAACTTAAAATAAGATGGTATTTCTGTTAACATAGGTATATTTTCAAATCCTTGAAATACAAATTTTGTAAGTGTGTATGTCGAACCCTTAGGATGCTAAACGCCCTCCTGACTGCCGACCCTGAATGTGATGTGTTTGCTGATGAATGGAAGAAAATAATGCGTGCTTGTCTGGTGTTTTGTGAGAGACGATATGCGAGGGTGTCCACCGTTACATGTTAGTTTATGATGTATTTAATTTATTTAACCATTTACTTAAACAAATATGAGTAATTGTATCCACGAATTGTATACCTTTGAATTTGAATTTAATTTTTGTATTGTATGTTATTTTAATGCTTATTTTATTCTATTTTTTTTAATTCTATGTTAATTAATGTAATTGGACCTGTGCCGTTTTAATTAACTATAAATAAATGTTGACCTGCACAGGTGAGGCTACGTGGGTGATCAACATTTATTCAACGTGTCATCGGTAACAACGAAATATTGTGTTGAGGTCAATTTCATAAAATTATGAAAAATGGAGCGCTTAACATTTTGCTTTGAGCCATTTAACATCATTGTGTGTAATTTAAATGTAAAATTTAAATGTAAAGAAACGGTATGTTATCCGCATGTTACTGAACTTAAAGACAAAGTTCAAATGTAACAAACATTTGAATGTTATGGTCAATTCAGTCAGTCGCTTAAACATTTTTAACGTTTTCTTCAGAATAGTTATTTGTGCAACAAGAGAGCAAAGTCGTTTTGTGCTGCGAGTGCTGATTTTGAATCCTGAGTGTGGCGAGGGATTCAAAGGCACGAGATGCAAAAAACTTTGCTCTCGTGTAACACACATAACTTTTCACTTCAGCAGCGAGAACACTTTAGGAGATAAAATAATAAACAGGAATAGATTGAAATAACTATTTATTGTGAATCAAAATAATTAACATTGTAGGTAGAGGTACCAATTCAATAAAATGGAACGTTTTAAAAGTTAAAAGTAAAATTACTGCAATTCTGAAAATTAAAAGTAACAGATTGATTTGGCAACGTTATAGTTGCATTGAGTTGAGTTTGATTATCTGGGGTTAAGGTTTCTGTTTCGGTGGCAGATTGAGAAGGAACAACAGTGTACGTTGGTGACTCTGATCGGCTTTCTTTATAAGTACACTGTGCGTCGTTGGAAGTGGATGGGCGTGGGTGAGCCCAAGGATCCGAGGTCAAATTCAGACTTATTTTTTTCACTATACGCTTACAGACTTTCGACTTATTTTCTATTGAGTCTTCAATATAGCCTTCTGCAACCGTATTGGACTTCCATCCGCCGCGCCGTGACGTTTTAAAGTGGTGAGATCGGCTCCGGAATCAGCCAAGAGCGTTGCCGAAGTTCTCCGAAAGCAGTGACCCGTGTATAGCTGAAGCTCTTCCAGTTTTATTACTCCCATAGGCTGTCTTGAGCATTTATTATTATGGTATTATATGAAAACTCGGTCGGTTTTTATATTAGCTGAACGTAAATTTTGATATTTTTCTACAATAGTTACTATAGCTATAGCTATATTCTTCGTGAACGACAAAAGACCTGTCAAGGTCCATTTTCGTATTTTTCCATTTGACTAGCAGTAATTTATCTGAACATTTTTCGATATTATTAACTGTTAGCTCGTTATTGCGACACGCTCCACTAATTCCTATGATCAGTACAACCTGTAATGAAAATATAACATAATTTAACATTTACATTTGCATCTTTTACATATCGTAATAAATATTTTAACAGTATTGCTAAGCTATGTAGACTAGGATTCATTATTGCGCCTCCAAAAATTAGAAGTAGGCATTAAGTACCTTTATAAATGATAAATGATTTTATTTTTGTAAGTAGGTTTGTACAAACACTTTTACACGACAATCATATTTTAAAACTAGATGAGGTGGGCGTTTCCTATCTGACTAGTCTGAGAAGAAAGGCCGAAAAAAACTCAGAGGTCACAGTCTCTTTTAAAGTCCAGACATAATCTTGGTCAGATCATATGAAGACCGAAGACCATGTAGATCGATGTCTGAGATGGTTTTTTGAGGAAAGGACCACACAGATTGAGAGGACCTGTCCAGCCAGTGCACGCATTTGTCAGGAGCTCGACGATTCGACGAACAATACCAAAGAAAGGACATTTAGGTAGGCCACATTAATTACTCAAACTGCCAGACCATGACAAAAACTAACAGAACAGAGAGAAAAATTAAAAATAATAAAATAAAATGACCCACATAGTCTTTACATTCACAATAATTAAAATAATAGAATACTTTACAAAGTAAGCAAATGTCATAGTATATATAAAATTCATTAATGTCAAAGTGTATATAATAAAAAAAAACAACAAGACAGAAAAAATATATAAATAAAAATAAAAACATTAAATAAAAAATATATAAAAATTGGAAGCACCTTAATCCCACAAAAGGCTTTCTGGCACAACTTACGTTTAATGAATGATTTGAATTTATTAAGGCTTAGATCTTGAACGGGGCTTGGAACTTTATTGTAAAAGCGTATACATTGGCATCTGAACGAGCCACCTATTTTCTTGAGCCTTGTTATAGGTACAACATATTTGTGTTTGTTCCTAGTATATTTTCATATATATACTGAGAAGGCACACTCATAAAATTAATCTCTTTAAATTTGTCTCTGAGCGAGTGTCTCGGACTTAATTTATAAATTGATCGAACAGCTCGCTTCTGCAAAACAAAGATAGTCTGAATATCAGCGGCATTTCCCCACAATAGAATACTGTACGACATTACACTATGAAAATAGCTAAAGTACACTAAACGGGCTGTCTCTATATCCGTTAAATTACGAATTTTTCTAACAGCGAATGCTGCGGAACTTAGCTTTTTTGACAATTTGTCTATATGCGGACCCCACTGAAGCTTAGCATCCAAAGTTATGCCCAAGAATACGGTGCTGTCTTCAGGATTCAATTCTTCGCCCTTTATCAACACATTAGTTTTCACCTGCCTAACGTGAGGTAGCGTAAACTTAATGCATTTGGTTTTTTCTCGTTTAGAAGTAAATTATTAACATTTAACCAGTGGACTTTAGAGATCGCGCTATTTACATCGTCAATAACCTGCTGCTGACGTTTAAGTTTAAACAAAAGTGAAGTGTCATCTGCAAACAACACTATATCATGATTATCCTTTATGAGGTACGGCAAGTCATTAATATAAATAAGAAACAAGAAAGAACCAAGAATTGAGCCCTGTGGGACTCCCATTGTTACTATGGATCCGGGAGATCTTTTTCCATTAACATCAACGCTCTGAATCCTCTTATTCAAGTATGAAGTAAGAAGATCCAGAGCAGCGTTCCGGATCCCGTAGTGGCGGAGTTTCTTGATTAAAGTTTCGTGAAGAACGCAATCGAATGCCTTGGACAAATCACAGAAAATGCCCAAGGCATCGCATTTGTCTTCCCATGCATTATAAATATGTCCTAAAAGTTCACATCAGTAGTTGAACGACCCCTTTTAAAACCGAACTGTTTGCTATGTAATAATTTGTGTTTATTAAAAAATCTTTGCATTTGTTCTAAAATTAATTTCTCAAAAATTTTACTAAAGGTAGGTAGTACAGAAATAGGTCTATAATTTGTGGGGTCTGATGTACTACCCGATTTAAACAAAGGTATTATTTAACTATTTTTCATGAGATAAGGAAACTCCTCACCGTCAATACAACTATTAAAGATAAGAGCTAGAGTAGGCGCTACAATGTCAATAACAGACTTAGCAACTTCTACAGAATTACCCCACAGATCTGCAGTCTTTTTTACATTTAAAGTGTGAAAAGTTTTAATCATATCTCTACAGGTAACATGTTCAAAATGAAATTCCGAATCGCAACCATTAACATTTTCCATAAGCAAAGTCTCAGCAACTCAGCAAGGTGATGAGTTTAGGGATTTAGTAGTTGAAACGGGAATATCTGAAAATAAATTTTCAAATGCCCCTGCGACTTGTGAGTCTGATTTTATTATGTTGTCATTAATCGACAGGCTCTAGTCAGTGTTTCGATTACTAGACCTTCCCGTTTCACTATTAATAATATTCCAAGTCGTTTTAATTACATTACTGCCGTTTTTAATCTTTGAACCTAAATAAAGTGACTTGGCCATATAACAGACTTTTTTGAATAATTTCTAACATACAAATTAAATTCATCAGTGTTAACGTAAGTCCTTTCATTATACATAACAGTCTACACACAAATCTTAATAACTAACAACATAGATTCATAGGTACCTACCACTTGCTTGCCTGCCAGGGCCGCGGGTTGTTCGAATGAGATACCGTGGCCCCTGGTACCACAGGCAACTGAAGGAACACGGGTGGGCTTTAGTCAGTAAAAGTCTGACACGCCCTTCCGCTCAGCCTAGAGCGGGAGAGGTCATAGAAAATTGCAGTCCGGAGCTTCATTAAGAAATTTTTCTGTGTTAAGGGCCGTGAAAATTGGACGTTTTAGCCTTTTATCTTTTTAGAAAAGATACGAGTTTTGCGTATGTTTCAATATGCTGTAGCTTTCAACATTGAGTAATACTCCACATTGTATATGATCGCCTCGTCTGTGATAAATCTAAAAAATAAGATAGCAACACCGTCTCCGAAAAACTTCTTGCGCCCTTTGTAAGTCTCCATTCATTGAAGACATGGTATATGCTTTCAGATATTTCTCGCGAGACTTCTCAGGTAGGAAACTTAAGGTGTTAAAATACTGTTCTCGTCGCTAGTTTCACTCATATTTTACGATTATTTTAATATTTTTTAACTTATTCAACTCTTTACGCCAGCCTTCTGGCTCTGAAGATACAGGCTATGCCTAGTTTCGGAGTCAGGGATACCTTATACTTTATTTGTCAAATATAAAGCCCTAGCTACAGTACCTACCTAACGAAATTGTTATCCAATGTCCAATCTCCTATTTTTAGTCACTACGATGTACACCTTAGAATAAGACCAATAATTGTAATAAGGGTTGTGAATAAAACGTTATTCTGTGACATTATTATTATTATTTTTATCAGGCGTGTTCTTTTTCTCAGCTCGTAGGCTGGTTTTAGCTACATTTACGGGCCAAAGCCAAGTAAATGCAGCGTGTGGTGTGTACTTAAGATGAGGGTGTGTTTTCTTCCTCTAACTGCATGAACTTCCTAACTATTCTGAAGGTGTTTAGGATGGCAGCTTTCTGCAGGTTAATATAAACGGATTCTTATTATTATCAGCCTAGAAATTTTGTTCCCGCTCTTTTATTTAAATTAAGGCGTGTTCGGAAATATAACTCTCTAAATATAATACTGATATTTTATTATTCAAAATATATTACGTAACATTATTGAAACTAACAATAAATATTTACAGGTTAAATATCAGTTTTATTTGCAGTTAATACTTATTTTCGTTTAAATACAACAATAAGTAAAAAATTCAATAAATTACATTAAAAGACAATTATCTTTTTGCATTTCTTTAGTTAGTACGAAATTCCGAACGTTTTTTTCTTTGAGGTCGAATTCAAAATCGGAACTTCGAAAGGGCTGGTCTTTGTCTCTCTCTCTTTCTAATGGCGGGAAAGAGATAGAGTGTGAATGTTTCGAATGTATGATTAACCCAAGGCTGAAAAAGATATTGCGGGTTTCTGGAAAAGTAAAATTAAAAAGTTACTTGGTCTCACTCAGTGAGCAAAATCGCATTTTGCTCACTGATTTCAGGCAACAAAACCTACATGTTTGAGCTACTCTGAAGTGAAAACGTAGTGATCGTAACGTTAAACTTAGTTGCAAGTTTTTACTTAGAATTGAATCAACGAAATGTACTTTCTAGGAAATAAAATGATTCGATACTTCTACACACACAGGTTCATTTCATAATTTTAACAGACTAGATAATACGGAACTTGATCGCATCACTAGCTAAACCCAGTAGCACAAGAGCGTGTTATCAAAGCCTGACACCGTCCTCACGCTGTTATACAATCTGCGTTACTTTATTAGGGTGCGCCTATTAGCCGGCCAGCTGCTCCATTAGCATGCTCGCATATCGATGCTAACGAACCCTTGCCAGCGCCACTCATGCGCACAAATTATACGAGCTCAAATAACGGCCACTCGGTATAGACACTAAATGATGGAAATATGGGAGAAATAGAGCTGAAGTTTGGTTGAATAAAAATTATGCTATTTTTTTCACACCACACGCATTTTGGGAAGAAGTGTCAATTTCCATTGGTAGCATTATTCTTGTTTTTAAAACCCTGTAAATAATAATAAAGCAATTTATTCCCAAAATATAGGTAACATTTACAAAAGTTAGTTAGATTTATAATCTATTTCCTCCCACATCTACGTCAGCTCAACTGATCTAGCAAGCTCACTTAGCTACTCCCACATCTACGTCAGCTCAACTGATCTAGCAAGCTCACTTAGCTACTCCCACATCTACGTCACCTCAACTGATCTAGCAAGCTCACTTAGCTACTCCCACATCTACGTCACCTCAACTGATCTAGCAAGCTCACTTAGCTACTCCCACATCTACGTCACCTCAACTGATCTAGCAAGCTCACTTAGCTACTCCCACATCTACGTCACCTCAACTGATCTAGCAAGCTCACTTAGCTACTCCCACATCTACGTCACCTCAACTGATCTAGCAAGCTCACTTAGCTACTCCCACATCTACGTCAGCTCAACTGATCTAGCAAGCTCACTTAGCTACTCCCACATCTACGTCACTTCAACTGATCTAGCAAGCTCACTTAGCTATTCCCACATCCACGTCACTTCAACTGATCTAGCAAGCTCACTTAGCTACTCCCACATCTACGTCAGCTCAACTGATCTAGCAAGCTCACTTAGCTACTCCCACATCTACGTCACTTCAACTGATCTAGCAAGCTCACTTAGCTACTCCCACATCTACGTCAGCTCAACTGATCTAGCAAGCTCACTTAGCTACTCCCACATCTACGTCACTTCAACTGATCTAGCAAGCTCACTTAGCTACTCCCACATCTACGTCACCTCAACTGATCTAGCAAGCTCACTTAGCTACTCCCACATCTACGTCAGCTCAACTGATCTAGCAAGCTCACTTAGCTACTCCCACATCTACGTCACTTCAACTGATCTAGCAAGCTCACTTAGCTACTCCCACATCTACGTCACCTCAACTGACCGCCCGGGATTCGCGCAGACGAATTAAGGATCAAACTGTAATGGGCCCTCGCAAACCCATCCGCCAGTTTATAGTGACTGCACACCAGCACCACTTTATGAGCGAAACTTAGCTCTAAGTGGTCCCATTAAGGTCGTAATTTGTTCGATTGCGAGTTGTTCGAAGGTTTCGAGGGAAGCTATACAAATGATCCCATCACCGAAGGATTCGGTTTAAGGAACGCTCGTGCGATACACGGTTTGTAGGAAATCACACTATTTATATGAGCATTACGTTAATAGCAGGCTTTGTAGTAGTATCGGTTGTTTGGAATAGACGCCATTTTCTACTAAAGCGGTACACGGAACCGAGGAAATGAGATTGAGGGTTTAGATAAAATAGGACGTTTTTCAACAATTTGTTCGGCTGAAGGCTCTGATGCGAACAGTTTAGTTAACGGTTTCGAGGGCGAAATGAAATATTGACAGTACCTAAATTGTTTATTTTATATAATATCATGCATTTTGTACTCCACTGTCTGTTTGACTTAAAAATATAAGATTTGAATGACATGAATTTGTCCATCATCTTTTCTCATACCAGGATATTTTTATTTTCTAATAAAAAATAAAGAGTTATTAAACGACCAGCACTACAACACTGCCAGTTCCTCAAAGCTACAAAAGGGCAGTAAACCAAACATTTTGGCTAGAAGCTACAACTTTTTCCGCCGTCTATAAACGCTCACAGGTCTACCGTTGCAGATAAAAAGTCAGGCCACAACGTTAGTGGACCATAAACCAGCATACGTTTACTGCGTAAATAAACGCAGAGCCAGGCTTCCGATAGGCCGCGGACACATGCGCGGTGGGCAATGTTGCTCGAGACTGGACACGTTCTTGTTGTCTTGGGTAGCTTTTCTTTTTTCTCAGAAAACTGAATAGTCAGAGAAATTACTTGTTCAGCAAATTGACTACTAACTTAAATTAAACGTATATTCAAATCAAAATTAACATTCTTTGACAGTTGTATGAAATTGCAATAACAAATTAAATATGGTGTCACTTTTCTTAATAATTAATTTCCCTGGCTGTACCTAAAGCAGCAAAATCCTGCTCGAGAATTAGTAGCCTACCTACATATAATTTCGCGTTAAATGTTTATTCAACTTTATTCCCTGAAATAACAAATACTGTTTGCGGTTTATTCGACGACATTATCTCTTAAGTAGATAGTGTGTATCTAACCTTTGTCGCCTACCATTAGTCGTCCCATGAACACAGCCTAACCAGGCTTATAGTACACATTTGATGTTCCATGTGCCGGCCGCGTGCCAAACTGCCGCCGTGCAATACCGCGGATAACACAACATTAACGAGCCGTTGTTTATGGGGACGCAATAATCATGCGAATTTGGCGATCACCTCCGAGCTTATGGGCGCCTGGCAGTCTCTTAGTTAGAGGTTATGTATATGCCTGTCCGCTATGCCTAGTAATTAAGTAACAGCCAAGTGCGGGTCGTATTCGCTGACTGAAAGTTTCGTACCATGCTCTAACTAAAAGCCAAACATGACTACCTACCTAATTTGACTTCATAAACAAATCCTCACCTGGTCCGACAGTTTTAATTTTTTTTTTGTGATTTGGATAAGACTTGTCATAGCCGCTGTTTTGAATTTAAATACAGGACACAGAGCTACACTACTCACTCGTCACAAAAAAATTAAATTGAGGAATTCTATGGAGAAGTTCGAAATTTTCGAGTCAAATACAATTGGTCGACTATTACTCGTAAACTTGTAAAGCCCACTTAAGTGTGATAGTTTTCCTTTAAACTTCGTTATATATAGGTACTACTGCCGTGACATTTGAATTTCTAACTACAACCGTTTAGTTGGTAGAGGGAGGGGACACTTGACTCTAACGAAAATTGGTACTTTAAAGCTTGATAAGTCACGAACGGTTTAGTTAATCAAAAAACGGTCTTTCGAACCCCTAATATTTTTGAAAGACCTATCCAACGATATCCCACACTATGGGAAGGACGAAAAAAAAAATTATCATCCCCACTTTACATGTAGGGGAGGTATCTCCAAACAATTGTTTTTTTCAAAATTTTATTTTACCACTTTTTTGGCGTCATTAACGTGTATACTCATGCCAAATTACAACTTTCTAGTACCAATCGTTTTTGAGCTAAGCCGCGGACAGACAGACGGATATGGCGAAACTATAAGGGTTCCTAGTTGACTACGGAACCCTAAAAACGAGTGTAAGTTTTTAAACTGAGCCGCTAAATAATATAGTAGGTAAAAAAAACAACCATGGGGATGCCACATTTGCGCAAATCGGTCATCGTTCAGCTTAATGCTTACGTCAGACTTCATGACGTCGACCGGTGTGGCATTTATAGAGCTGTCAAAGTCGTCTGGTTAACCGACTAAACGTAATAGCTGCCTCTTCAGTCTTCATGCTACGACACAGTTGACTTTTTAGCAACGTTATCTAATTCGTAGTATTCTAAAAGAGGTTTAGAAAACCTGTCTTTTTGGGCTCTATAAAGTAGACAGATTATAAAATATTATACCTATTGTTATTATAAATCTAACGAAAAAATTGTGCTCAAGCCGTTATTGATACGTAGTGTAGTTTAAGAATAACTGATTATGTTTAACATACATTAATAAAAGAGGAAACTATGGAAAAATCAAAAATATAATTGAATTTGGTTATAACGTATTTTTAACAAGAAATTGTCCTATAGAAATCAATTGTTTCGATTTTATTACCTAAACCAATAAAGTATATATAATAATAATAAAAATATCCCCGCCGCCGTATCTCTATACGGCGGCGGGGATATTTTGTCCCATCATGACGTCAACGTAGAGACGTTGACGTCATGATGGGGCTTGCGCGCTCTAAACTCTACGTCTGTGACGGAAGTGTTACTTTGCCGGATCAGGTCTAGGGTGAGGAGCCAGAACAAGAGAGATACAGGAACCCGTAGGGCAGCATGTGGCGAGCTGTTGGGCAGTAGCGACCCCACGGACCCTATCTCCCGGGAGAAGTTTTGTTCCTCACCTCTGGCTTGCCTTTATTGGCCGGCTGGAGTGAACACTGACGAGGAACTGTGCTCCCACCTCATTCTTGCCTTTATTGGCTGGCTTGAGTGGAGATTCGCAAGAACAAACGTGCTCGGAGGAAGGAAGTATTTCAGTAAGATGCTGGTAGGGATCTTGATCGTACTTCCGGGATTGTCCTGATAGCCGTGGAATAGCTCTCCACTACTCTCACTACCTCTACACTACAGTACCTCAGGACATGTTGCGCCCTTGTCGTTACGACACTATGTGCTAGCGACCGTTTTCGGGGGTCCATTATTGAGTGTGCAGGTCACCCCCTGACATTTTGTCCATGTATATATAAAACATTGATCAGGCAGGGGCCATAGTTCTTCCATAGTTATTGGTAACCAGTCCACTTTAGCCACCCAAACCCATAGTCCAAATTTGTATTTTTCCATATCCTACAATAGTCCTACACTAACCGGGGGTTATCCTTGGTTGCACTTGCATAGTGCGTACAGGGATAATCGTCGGGTGGTGCCATATTTCAATAAAATTTCCTAAGGGGCCTCTGCGAGTTGGCTTCGGCCCCTCGTACGCCTTCCAAAGGACCGGGACCCCATGGTCCCGAGATATGTTAAAATAATAATATTATTTATGTTCGAACAACAATGACCCAGCGTGTTAGTAAACAAGAAAATAACTTATTACTAGTGTTAGTACTTAAACTACAACACAGAAGAACACATACAGCCTAAACAGTATTGTGAAAAGGACATCCCCAAATTAATGTTCAGTGATTGTTCTTCTCACAAAACTTTTAATAATCGGAGAGTCGATACTTTCCTCTATAGCTTTTAGAATGCTGTTACCACTTGCCCGAAACCTTGACAATAGCGACGCGATTTTCTTGCGAATGATGGTTCGGTTCGGTTTTGCGCAAACTTATCAGAAGCGGTGCACCATCGTGGCAGTTCCAACAGAATTCTAAAATTATTATTATATTGTACGCGTAGGTCATCCAGCGTTCTTTTGGTATAGTTGACCCAAAGATTCCCCGTGTAAAAGCTCTGGCAATATGCCTTAAACAGTGTTACTTTCACTAGACTGCTACACCGAGCGAATCTTGGGGCCAACATGTTACCTCGTACCGCCAATGCCCTACGCTCCCTTTCAATATCAACACTGTCCTTAAGGTCGTCAGTGAGAAGATGTCCTAGATATTTGAATGTTGACACTCTTTTGACGTTCACGCCGTTTAGGGTAATGCCAGCTAAAGTATCTGGGCATTCACCGCCGGCCTTAATGACAATGCATTCGTCATTAACATTATACAGGGTGTTAGGAGAACGCTTCCGAAGCCAGAACGTAGATTATATACAACCTTTATGCAAACGGATACCACTAACCTTTCGCCTGAAATTGATTATTTTCAAGACTTCATATTTCGCAAACACGCAATGGAAACCGTACAAAACGTGAGGTCACTGACACGCAATGCAACGTCGCGCCACCGCGCTTCTCGCGTCGCGTGCGCCGAGCGCTCCGTACGGCCGTCACGGGATTTATACGAAATTTACAAACACCACTGTCAAAATCCCTACCCCTACAACACTTCACAAAATTTTGAATTTTAATCGCATTCGTAGCCCACTTTTAAACATTAAAGTTGACAGAGGCATTTTACGTACCTGTTTTTGCGATCTTATGAGGTTTGGCTCGAACTGCGCTCCATACATTTCAATACATAGGTAGCTAGGCCCGTCCCTGTGTCGAGCCGTGAACACGAGGCATTAGTGTAGGATCCTCAACACTTCTGCACGTAGTTTATTAAACACGCTCACTATTCTGCCCCGCATTCCATCAGCACTGTCACATTCCCGATCAAACACTCTTTCTTTCACATACCCCCACAAAAAGAAGTCCAAATGTGTTAAGTCGGGTGAACGAGCTGGCCAGGCGTGCGGCCCTAGCTTTCCGATCCAGCAGTCATCAAAAAGCTCAGTGAGACGCGCGCCACGGGCTTCTCCTAAACACATCAACATGTTGCCGTATTCACGAGCACTGTACACGTATGTCTCAGGCATTGTTAAAAACAACAAAAAAATATTACTAAAAAACAATAAAACAGCACTAAAAACGTAACAATAATAACTAAACACAAAACTAACAAAACAGTAATAATACGATTCAATGGCTATCGATCGATTAACGCACGTTCGCTCACGAACCGAGTCGGAAAGGAACTAACTAAGTAACTAGAATACTGAAGAAGTACTATGAAGATCAAACATGCCGCCTGCATGCGATGCCGGCCGACAAAAGGTACCGCCACGCGCTGCCGTCGGCGCGGCGACGACGAGTCAGATAGCGGTGTCTTTTGATGTGCAAAGATCAACAAATTACAGAGGAGAAAATGTTAAAAGAATAATTATGAAATCAGAAAACAATTAATTTTAATTGTTAGGAAATTGTAGATACTTATGCTTTATTAGGTACAAACTGTTTTCATTTTCTAACTTTAAAATAAGATTTAACGGGTTTATTAGATTAAATTAATTTGATTATCCACTTTAAATTGATTGGGTTTACTTACTAAATGAAGGATACAGTTATTGTAATAAATGAGCGCGCGTCGTGTCACTCTAATTGCATTGACATAAAGTTCAAATTCAATTGAATCACGCGCGCTAGTTGCTTCAAACTGTACACGCGATCTTTTACTTTATTTCATTCACTATCGATTATCGACTTACATACAAAACTTATTAAATACACGACACATTGCATCAATTTAAAACTGTTGACGCCTCTGTAATGTTTCTTCCTATTTATTTTGGCGGCGCGTCGCATCGCGCGTCACGTGGACTTGGGGTCGTCAGCCGCACAGCTGTCGGCGAGCGCGCGCGCACTTTGAACTTGAGGTCACGCGCAAGCGTCAGATGATATTTATTTACGAATACATTGCTTGTTAGAGTTGTAAAGAAAAAAAATGTGTTTAATAGCAAATAATGGTTTAATTTAACTGTTCTCACAGCATAGTGTACGAAAAATGCTAAAAAAAATAGGTAAAATTGTTCATTTTTTTTTCTAATTTTTTGATGGTATCGTATCGAGAATCAGTAGCCCTATCACCTGTCTTCGTTTTCGGAAGCGTTTCCCTGCCACCCTGTATATAAGTCCGTGTGAGGCAGCATACGCCTGACAGACCCGCAGCATTTCATTTACGGCACCTGCTGTCCGTCGGCGCCAGCAACGCCATGTCATCAGCGTAACTGATACTATTTATTGTTACACCATGAGCACTACATCCGACCCGCATATTGTTACACCATGAGCACTACATCCGACCCGCATATTGTTACACCATGAGCACTACATCCGACCCGCATATTGTTACACCATGAGCACTACATCCGACCCGCATATTGTTACACCATGAGCACTACATCCGACCCGCATATTGTTACACCATGAGCACTACATCCGACCCGTATATTGTTACACCATGAGCACTACATCCGACCCGCATATTGTTACACCATGAGCACTACATCCGACCCGCATATTGTTACACCATGAGCACTACATCCGACCCGCATATTGTTACACCATGAGCACTACATCCGACCCGCATATTGTTACACCATGAGCACTACATCCGACCCGCATATTGTTACACCATGAGCACTACATCCGACCCGCATATTGTTACACCATGAGCACTACATCCGACCCGCATATTGTTACACCATGAGCACTACATCCGACCCGCATATTGTTACATCATGAGCACTACATCCGACCCGCATATTGTTACACCATGAGCACTACATCCGACCCGCATATTGTTACACCATGAGCACTACATCCGACCCGCATATTGTTACACCATGAGCACTACATCCGACCCGCATATTGTTACACCATGAGCACTACATCCGACCCGCATATTGTTACACCATGAGCACTACATCCGACCCGCATATTGTTACACCATGAGCACTACATCCGACCCGCATATTGTTACACCATGAGCACTACATCCGACCCGCATATTGTTACACCATGAGCACTACATCCGACCCGCATATTGTTACACCATGAGCACTACATCCGACCCGCATATTGTTACACCATGAGCACTACATCCGACCCGCATATTGTTACACCATGAGCACTACATCCGACCCGCATATTGTTACACCATGAGCACTACATCCGACCCGCATATTGTTACACCATGAGCACTACATCCGACCCGCATATTGTTACACCATGAGCACTACATCCGACCCGCATATTGTTACACCATGAGCACTACATCCGACCCGCATATTGCTGAGGTCCACGATTAGGCCATCTATATATATGTGCTAAATAGCCTAGGAGATGTCAGTCCATCCTGCCTCACACCGCATTCTAACCTATAAGTCTCAGAGAGTGCATTAGACCACCTAACAACATTTTCCTGGTTCCCATACCAATACTGTAGGATCCTGAGGACTCCTGCCGGTACACCCCTATCCGCAAGCTCTCTCCAGAGTACATCATAATTTACCAGATCGAAGGCTCTGGAGAGATCCTGAAAACAGGCGTATTCGATCAGTGTAATACTGGACTGTATGCTTGAGACTTACTATGGCGCTTTCCGTTGACAGTCCAAGTTGAAACCCGAACTGTGAGTCATGCACTGTTAGACATTCCTTCAAGCTAGAATCAATCATACCGTCCAGTACTTTTGCCATTGTGGTTGCGAGAGATATAGGTCGATAGTATGACTTATCTGACATGTCGCCCGTTCTATTCCTAATTATGGGAACCACCAGTGTTTTCATTAGTCCTGCGGGCAAGTACGAGTGACTTAGGCACATGGTATAAAACAACGACAAAACCATACTGGGCAAATTTAATGTTGTGATTAGTGTTTATGTTAGAAGCGGACATGTACATTACGACAAACTTGGAACTAAATGGGAACAAAGGTAAGGCCTAACTATATTATGTTGTAAAACAGCGTAGCTCCTAGTTAATAATGTGTAACGGACGAAAAAGCGCAGATTGAACAGAAATATGTATATTTAAGTATTCACAATATATTCACAGAATATGCGCATAGAAAAAAAAAACTCGAATCGCGCTCTATCACAAAATAACACGTTTATGATTTACTGAAAAAGAGACGAGAACCAAGCCGGCTCTAAATAAATTGCTCTGATATCGTTCACACTAAAAAAGCTCCCGTAATAAAGTGACCAAAATTTTTACGTACGTTATTAACTAAACTATGTATTTATACCCTATAATTTACCCTCACGTACCTATTTTAAATAATACGTCGAAGAATTCACCCCTAAACACCAATTTATACAAACGGCTACAAATCAACTTTTTATAAACACAATCCCCAAAATATCATAAAAAAATAATTGACCGTAATTTCGATTCAGTCAATCGACTAATACCAATTACGTATTCCGAGAACGAGCCATTCGATTTGTTACAACACAAACATCGGTTCTATTGTATTCGAATTTATAATCTAGTCAACAATCGATTGATAACGATCGCGATCGTGTGACATCTCGATTGGATGCGGGTGTTAAGGGACTTATCTACATGAATTTATTTACGGCTGTTCCGATACTAGATAATCGGCCCAGTGACGTTAAAGGCAGTGAATCAATTCGGTTATGCCTTTGAAAAGTTTACTACACGCAAGATTCAAAACAACACAATAAATTTGGAAAAATGTGATATTAAATATTAAGTACTTTGCGTCTTTGTAACCAGGTAACAAGACACATTTAAGCAATTTGAGAACTTAAGTTTACGCTTTAACTTTTTTACTCCACGTTCTTTATAGTGGTTGAAATCAGTGCTGTCACACGAACAACAGTTCTCGAAATAATCCGCAAAGTTTGCTGTATTACAAAGTTTGAGTAGTCTGTTCAGTGCCGCGTAGTTTACGAGCATAAGCGACTCACATATGCTAAGTAGATGATTCCAGCTTTACTGAGTTGAATTGACAAATGAAATAGGAACAAAGCAACGACGCGAGAAACACGACCCATATTTTGTGTGATTTCTTCAATATAAAGTTTATGTGCACAGTATTTATGTTAATGCCATCTATAATTCTTGAAATTATAGATAGGTACATCGGTAAAGGCTATGTTCAAAAATGTCAACGAGCTGACTCACTGTGTACACTGCACTACGTGTCTTTGTCTCGTTAGCCCCCAATTGGTTGGTGATCGTAATTCGGTTACAATTGATATCGGAAGCTGGTTAATCTTTTCATCTCGCAGCTGGTCTATTAGCTCTTTTTAGTGTCCCACACCACACGGTTAATTGATTAACCATCGCGTGGTTTTCGATTGATTGGGCTTCATGTACGTGTGGCGCGTTGGAAGATAATTGCGGGCATAATGTTCCCTGTGGGGTACTCATGTATACCACTGTGGTGAATTATGAGGTAGTACTGATTAATCAGAATTTTAGTATGCATATTTCAGTGGGTCTCACAAAGTCTAATCCTATCTAAGCGTGGATAAATTGTAATCACTCTACCGTACTTCTATTTGCAAAAGCAGTTAGTAACTTACTTATTTCCTCCTCAAACAGTGTTCTGCCTTTACTCACCTAAGTTTAAACGTGTTTCTATATGGTTCACCTGACTTTGTTAGATCTAATCTAGACCAGAATGCATTGCCGTGTATTATTTCGGGAGCTGGTCGCTTCCCACCGTCTGCCCATACTTACCTCTGTGCAAAGCTACTTTCACTGTGAATTTCACACAGAGTGTACTACATTACACTAGATAAGACATATTATTATTATACGATATTTCTACCGAGTCTTATTTACTTTGTAGGACGGTTGTTTAACAACTTACTCAAACATCTTACCAACGCAATTTATAATATAAAAGGTGGCAGGGACAAACGCGCAGACTGAAACCATGAATTCAGCACATGATGATAAACAGCTTGGAAATTTCTCAACGGTTATGAAAAAAAACTGCTGTTTCATAGAAGAGTGCAAAACATACACAGTCAACATGTATGGAACAGCTTATATCTTTAAATAACCAACGAACAATTTCAACGCGCGGGGGTTTAAACCATGTACGAGTAGGTACTGAGTTCGGTAACAAGTTGTGTGTAGAAAATTTGATTATATTTGCTGTCTGATTTCCAGAAAATAATGTATATTATTAAAAATACTGAATGATATAAATATTTCTATTTTATGTTTTTTCAGGAGATCGCTACCTAGCCAAACATATTGTTATACAAATCAAATGTTTCATCTATATATATAAAATTCAAAGTCCTGACTGACTGACTGAGAAATCAACGCACAGCCTAAACCGCTGGTCCTAGAGACATGAAATTTGGAGGGTGTATTCTTCGTGAAGAGTAGGTATCCACTAAGAAAGGGTTTTTCGAAATTCCACCCCTAAGAGGGTGAAATGGGGGGATTTCGTTTGTATGAAAAATCTTATTCCTTGAGTTGATAAACTTGAAATTTGGCACAAATACTTATCTAAGTAAATTATGAAGTTGGCCATTTTTGGTTTTCATAAAGTACCCCCTAAAAGGGGATTGGGGGGTTTCAAAGTTTGTATGGAAGAATTTTAACGCGCGGTCCGATTTACTCGAAACTCAGTATTTATACCTAAAATTGAAAGTAAAAAATAATGTGTATCAGGGTTTTTTGAAAATCTAAACTCCCCTGACGGGCTGAAAAGGTGTAGTAAATTTTACATGGGAGGATTTTACAGCGTGGCTTGATTAACTCGAAAATTGGTATAAATAATCTTTGAGTCAAGTTATGAACACATCCCAAAAGATTTTTCAAAATTCCACCCCTGTGGGGGTGAAAAGCGGAGATACAGTTTATATGAAAAATCTTATTCGTTAGGGTAATAAACTTGAAAATTGGCATGAATACTCGCCTAAGTAAGCAATAAAGTTCATCATTATAAGTTTTTCAAAACTACCCCTCAAAGGAGGATATAGGGGTGTTGAAGTTTTCGTGGAAGAATTTGAATGCGCGGTCCGATTTACTCGAAATTCAGTGTTTATACTTAAGACCAAAAATAAAGAATAAATGTATCAGGGTTTTTCGAAAATCTACCCCTAATGGGTTGAAAAGGGGTAGTCAATTTTACAGGGGAGGATTTTACTGCATGGCTTGATTAACTCGAAAATTAGTATAAATAATCTTTGAGACAAGTTATGAATACATCCCTTACGATTTTTTTTAAACTCCACCCCTGTGGGGATGAAAAGCGGGGATACAGTTCATATGAAAAATCTTATTCATTTAGTTAATAAACTTGAAACTTGGCAAGAATACTTGCCTAAGTAAGTAATAAAGTTTATCATTATAAGTTTTTCAAACTACCTCTCAAAGGGGGATATAGGGTTGTTGAAGTTTGTGTGGAAGTAATTGAATGCGCGGTCGAATTAACTCGAAACTCAATATTAATACTTTTGACAGAAAATAATTAAGTAATAATAAGTTTGTAAAGTTGTCGAAAATGGACCCCTGACGGGGCAAAAAGGGGTTATTAAATTTTTAAGGGGAGGATTTGAACTTGAAACTGTATGTTACATTTTCACACCTAAACCATTGAACTTCTGATTTGGCAAAGAGATAGATGGCATCCTGGGGAAGGACATACTTTTTATCCTGGTAGCACGTTCCCGTGGGATAATTTCCGACATCCACGCGGGCGAAGCCGCGGGCAGAAGCTAGTCGAATATAAACCTACGCTCACTGTTACTACACAACCAGATTAATTTAATTTTGAACTAGCTGATGTATCTATGTTAGTCCTTCAATTAGTAAATACAATTCTAACATTGTAAGCATTCCTCAGCTGCAGAACAAACAAAGGCAAACCAAAACAAAGAGTCGTCAACTGTCCATGATTCACCTTCAAATAAATCTTAATAAATAACAGTCAGCTCTAACCAGACATCTCTTAAGACACAATTATATAACAATGTTAACAATCGGAACAGAACAAGGAGGTACGTTTATCTACAATCGAGGCGGGCGCGCGGGTGCGTCAACAGCGCCAACAGCGCGGGAACAGTCGCAATGCGTGCCGTATCGTCGCCGACCATCGCTCGTCTGATCCCGCCATTAGATTGCTCCATTCGGTACATTCCATTACCAACTACGTACATATTTGACTACGTTATATTGTTATTAATTCTTGATATGAGCTTTGTTCAAATATTGCTCGTATTAAAACAAATTTAGTATCGTTCGGATACATCGCTTTCCATGCCGCTGAGGTTTGTTCGTTCGTAATTTATGTCCAATGTATAAAACGATGCTATCTTTTCTACTCTCGGTATTGTGTTATTAGAATTGTACAGTTTCCCTCACAATGTTTTCCTTTATAACTTGGAGGGTTTGCTCTCGGTTATTCGAATAGCTTTTGACTTGAGTGTCTCGAGAATATTTTCGTATAAGATTATCTATCGCCTTCATGCTATTACTTTCTTAGCTCATTGTCATGTTCCAATTTGCAAGATCAGTTCGTGATTTTTGTGTATTAATATGTAAAACATTATAATACTGACAAGAGTCCAATAGATTTACAATACAATAAGGATTTATGATTCAAGATTGAATAGATAAACGATTGCAGATAAGATCCGACCAGCAATAAATTTGCCACTTGCAAAACACGAGCTGTGCTGTTTTAGAGCACGCTTCCCGTTTAATAATTGTGTTTGGAGACCAAATATGCAGAAATGGTGATATTTATCAATGGTGATCGCCCCGAGTTTTGTGCGATGGTGATAAATTGTGAAGTTGAAATATAAAGTAACAGCCAGCAATGAATGTGTTGACGCCTCAGTTCTGTTGAAACCACAAAATGGTATGACAACCTTTTAGACTGACATACTTCTACCACTTTGGTAGAAGGCATGTAAACGTGCTACCGAAGTACTGACCACATCTAGCAAATTTCTGAAAGAGTTGGCTGCTGTGATAGAAGAAGATTTGCTGTTAATTAACGGACCAAAAATAAATAACATCACGACAAAAAAACGTCTAAAAACAGTAAGTGCTTGGCTAATATTCCATTTTCCAGGAAAAATAATCATCTTCTGTAGGTCAAACGTTAGTTACCTTCTGAACAAAAATAACATGTTGTTAAACGAAAAGTACGCCCTGGTGACGACTTCTCACAGCTTTAGTATTAAGATCCCTCAGGATCAGGACACTCCGCTAAACAACGAAATTCTGTTAATTTTCAGTTGGTTGGTTCATTACATTTACGTTCTTAGTAAATGTTACTTTGTCTAACAACTTGTGTTACATCGGCTACAAACAGACCAGTAAGGTTTTCCTTTGTTTTTCCTTTGAACAAAAGAAACTGTTTTAAAAACGTTAGTTACTTTAAGTATTTTCTTTGTGCCAACAAGGATGATTGACGTCACCACTACTGTAGGAGTACCTACAGCTACAGTACAGTGCGTCATTGATGGTAGTCACCTTCTCAACATTGCTGGCAATAGCGGATAGGGGACAGTGGGGGAATTGAGAACGGCGGGTAATTGGGAATAGCTAGGTAAGTAATACTTTCCCCCGCACTACACCGCTCCGCACTCGTTCAACAGACGCGTCTAGCCCCCCTCAGTGCGTACGCGACAGTTGAACGGGTGCGGAACGGTGTAGTGCGGGGGAAAGTATTACTTACCTAGCTATTCCCAATTACCCGCCGTTCTCAATTCCCCCACTGTCCCCTACAAACTCTTTAAATACTTGTATATATATATATATCAGCTTCAGTTAGTTATAACGTAACTTTCACAATATTCAAAAAGAGTTAATTTCCACTTGATACAATGAGGCGTGAGAGTTGCACTTGTACAGAAAACGAATTGTAGGCTGTAGGTTTGCACCCAGACAGGCATTTTACTTGTGTAAAACCACCACCACCAACCCTGTTCTCAAAACGGTGAAGGAAAACATTGGGAGGAAACCGGCATGTCTAAGAACCAAAAATTCAAAATCAAAATCAAAGTCATTTATTCAAATTAGGCTGAGAATCAGCACTTTTTGAACGTCAAAATTACAAAAGACAGTCCCCCAAAAACGCCCGCCCTTCACCACTTCCTAGTGCTATCGCTGGGAAGAAGAAGTGGCGCAACAAACTCCCCAGCAGCACAGCTGTCTGTTCGATTAAAAAAAATACTTGATGTATACAATACTAGGTGCTTATGTTCGGTAATTAACATTACAAAACCAGAACATAAAATTTAATTATTTGCCATAATATGTCAGCTAGCCACGCCAATATACAAAGGCATGGTGAGATCTACCAACCAGCACTGTGCCCGCGTGGTGGATTACGCTCCATGCACTGGGATCTCACCGAGAGGAGGCCTGAGTACCAGCAGTGGGAACTAGGGCATGAATCTCGAAATATCGCAATATCGAAATCTCGGAACGCAAGTTCCGATATTACAATTCCGATACTGAGTGATCCAATATCGAAATCGGACAATTTTTTCTAAACTTTGAGTTTTAAACTAAACCTATATTTTAGATCCTTGTGTAGCGCGCTACCATATTCCTGTTGCCAGCTCGCTAAGCATGTGATACAAGAACAATAATAGTGTTGTCTGTCTCGCTCACTCTTTACCTACGCGGTACGTCTTGCTTATTCGCACAAACGAACAAAATATTCTGTCAATCAGTTGCACTCAAGAACTGTGTAAGTGAAGACACGTTGTGTTTTATGTGGCTATATGCAACGTCGCGTCGCTTTAAAACATGTAAGTACAAATTATTATCTAATTGTTGTTTTTCAATTCAGTATAATATAAACTACTGTGTTTATATGGTTTTATAATTGTGCTAGCTCAAAATAAAATAAAAAACGCCGAAACAGAATCTTTGTTTCGTAGACTTTTAAGATGCTAGTTTGTATAGTAGATCTTAAAAAGACGGTTTCTCCTTTGTTAAATAAATCAGAAAACTACTATTAAGTTATGTAGATAGAGAGAGAGTCATAAAACGTACGTATATAAGGTAATATTTAATATTAGGTACCTGCTATAGGTAGGCTTGCTTGTTTGTTCCGGGCCCAGGTACCTAGGTTAGGTACCTATCAAAATTACTAGTCAAAGTTGACGTACAATATTATTTTCTTTGCAGGGCCTCATCAAAAAAGAAAGACACGTACTCAATATTTCTCAACAAACGCTCATCAAATGTATGGGATCATTTTCATCGATCGGATGACGGCCAAACAGCTAAGTGTCAGATATGTTTAAAAAAACTAAAAACTACTGGTGGGTCTACTACAGGCTTGCACACACATTTACGAATTATATGTGATTTAATAAATACTTAAAAACAACCAATGATTGAACCAAATTAAAGAATACGATTTAAAAATGTTTTTTATTACACTCAATCCAACCTCATACCGAATTTGTGCAATTTATAAATAAAATGTGCAATTTCTGAAGAAAAAACGAAATTCCGATATTAATATCGGAATTTCGATATTGAGATCTAATATCGGAAATCAGTATCGGAATTGAAAACCTTCCGATATTACATGCCCTAGTGGGAACATTATATGCTGATTATGTAGAAAAGGTTTTATTTCAGTTTCAAACTAGTAAACTTTCTGCCGGGAATATAAATAAATTATAAACATCGCTTTTAAATATAAGTGTATTTCATTCACGCTACGCAATCACCACTTTATTATCGGCCAACCCTAAGCAAATCCCGATATTGGAATAAAGGGATACTTCATCAACGCTGCTGCCACCACGCTATTAAGTAGGGTGTATGTTTGTTGTAATGTAGATTCCAAGACAAACGTGTCTATTTCCCGCTGTTTGCCCGCCGCCATTGTTTCCACTTGTTTGACGAGGGATGTGGTCATGTGGGTGAAGCCATCGGTTATCTAATGTACAGAGTTTGGGTAATCGAAGGGAACTTAGAAGCTTTTGTTTGTGTACTATAGTTTTGAATGGCGGCTGTTAATTTTAGTTTAGTTTGAAATTGTCGTGGGTGTGATAAGTGTCAAATCCTATTAACGATCCTCCAAATTTTAAATGCGGGTCACAGCTTCCGAAGCTTTCCTTTTCCTTAAGTTGTTCATACGTACTGTCTTCTGGTTGGTTCTCTTTTCACAAGCTTTTATTTAACTTTTATTATTATATCCTTTATTTAAAAGTAAACATATAAATTATATTTTTAAATATTTGAATATAAAAAGTATAAAAACATTTAAAAATATAAAAAATAGTAGCACACCGGTATCGGGAACAGGGTCCAAGCTACCGGCGGTCAGGGCTCCAGAGAGAGGAACCTCCTGACAATGCGAGCCGTGTCCAGAAGTACCGCTTTCTGAATCAAGCCCTTGATCCAGCTGCCCAACGAGAGCCTCCTCTCTCTCTTTCAGAGGTTCTCATCATGCGGGACGGTTATGTCAACAATCATGAATGAATGAATGAAATGAACCGATCCCAGCGTGGTTAAACCAGACTCGATTAATCGAATGAACCCCAAGATTCGCACTGGCTCCTGTAGCCTCATGTTCATGGTGCTGCAGCGACCATTGCATATCAAGGAGTAGACCGGGGGGCGCGGTAATTGTAAGGAAGACGTGCCCGTAGGATAGGGTAGGATTTAAGAGCCTACCGGATGTGCATACTTTTTTTTTTTTTTTTGTGGATGGGAAATCATCAAATGATCATCATCCCGCTCTGGGTGGAGCGGAAGGGAGTGTCAGACTCTTACTGACTAAAACCCACCCGTGTTCCTTCCTTAGCCCTTTCTGTTCCAGGGCAGCGGTAAACCTTTCGGATGATCCCGCCGCCCCGGCAGGCTTCGGCCCTATCGGGCCCCGTCCTCTGCTGACATATCTTTGAGGCGCGCGTGGAACACAACGCGCCGTCCGGCACGGGCCTGGTCCTGATCGGACGGCAAGCTACCCATTACTCACCGCCCTTAGGCCCGCGCCTACGGTGGCCGGGAGTCGTCACGCGGCCCCCGACGCCCGGAGCGTCTCCCGCGGCGGCTGAGGCGTGGGGTGTTTTCCCACAGCCTCTCAGCCACCTCCTTCGCTAGCACCGCCACCGTATGCTCCACCGTGTCCTCTGGGCGATCCTGGCAGTGGTGACACCCGGGCGTCTCCTCCCGCCTGATTATGTGCAGGAACCTCCCGAAACATCCGTGTCCGGAGAGGACCTGCGTCAGGCGGGAGGTGAGAACACCGTGACGCCTCTCTAGCCACTCCTCAAAGAGGGGTCTTATCGCCGCTATCGCGGCGTGCCCTGCGCTGGGTTGCGATAGTCACGCCTTCCATTCCGCCATGAGATCGCGCCGGAGGTCCGTCCGCTCCGCAACGATTTGCCGCGGGTGCAGAGTTTCCCCCCGGCGTAGTGCCTCCGCGCGCCAATCATGCAGGCGCGCGAGGACTATCGCCTCCAGATCCCATGGCGGACCGGATGTGCATCCTAGAGTAAGCATTGGACTAGTGGAGATATGGGTGATATTTGTCTATGGATGGGCATCTTTTAACGACGTCGCGGCCAGCTGCTTCAGGTCGAGCTTCACGTGTGCATCTTTTGGCGGGGTTTCAACTGCTTTCTCGGCTTTTTTCTATGTCCTTGCTCTGCTGTGTTAAATGTCTTCGTCGTAGGTCTTGCTACTGTCTGCGTTTTACTGCCAGTGTTTTTGTAAATCTCACTAGCAGGTTTCTTGATCTTATTTATGGGTTCTGCCGTATCCCTCCAAAAATTGATTCCCTTGTATTCCCCCGAAGTATTTCATGTCCTATTTTAAGTTGTCGTTCCATGTGTAAATAGGTCGGTAGTGTATGCAGCAGGTGCAGTTCGCGGCGCCTATGAACATGTGTGAGTTAGCACATCCTGTCGGTCTTGATGCGTTTGGTTACTGTTTTTGCTCCTAAGATTTCATGCATTTTCTTTTGTCTTGATTTATTCTTATCGTGGTTAATCAAGTCTCTCATGATAACTCGCTCAAAAAGCGAGTACATAAATTCTTTTACCTGCAAGCCGTTCTTCACCTAAGGCCCTTTTAAGCGTAAAGATGTGGTCGTTTGTTGATCTATTGTTTAAAAAGGCAGCTTGATAGTTGCTCAACTCTGTTATTCATTCGCATCTTTAGGGTTATCGTTATTCGAAATTGGTACGCTCCAGACACGTGTCGTGCATTTTGTTCTGTGACCAGGCTTTGTCCATATACTTGGTGACGCACGTGACGGTTTCTTGTAATAAATGTTTAGCTTTGTAAAGCTCATTACCACTAGGTTAGTTCCGGGAGTTTTTGTTGTTCATACTGTGTTAATGAGCTAGCCAATTGGTGACTGTTTATTTGAGACTGACGACGACGACGACTGACTGACGTTTCTGTTTTCATGGATTGTCCTTGCTCTTTACGTGTTTTGTATTGATTAACTAAAGGCTTAATATGTTGTGGTATTTTGACATTGGTTGTTTCGTTCTTGCATTAGAACTATCGGGTTGCTGTTGTAATGTTTGCTATCGGACATGACTCAGATGCCCAGCTATCATAATGCTGGTCCTTGTAGTGGATGTGTATGTTGCCAGGTTCTGGTTCGACGGTAAGTGACCAGTGGTAGTAGGCAGTAGGTGTCACCAGTGTGAAGCTGGTATGTATAGAGATAGAACTCGGACGCGGCGATTAGGATATCCTCTCCTCCCCAGAACGTCATGTTGAACTGCGTGGCATGTATTTTGTTATCCTTTGTTCCTGGGAAAGATTGCTGTTAGGGAGAAATTTTCGTATATTATTTAGAATTGCTAGGCGAATTCTGTTAATTCTCCGAAAGTTAAACACATATTTATTTGGTGGGCTATCGGTTCGCCCCGAACAAAGAATGCCCGTCTTTTGTCATCGTCACAGTTATGCTTTTGTTTGTAAGGTGTTACAAGAGCTTCTCGGCACATGTGCGCGGGACTAGGATGGGTTCTCTTTGTTTATCTTTAGGAATAAATTTTTTATGCAAACTTAAGAGTTCAGGGTTGGTTTTTGTTGCACTGCAAGGTTTTTTTTTTGATGCAGCGGGCGTGGTTATAGAAACTTGACTTATAAGCTAGAAAATAGATAACTTGTTCAAGGCAGTTTTGGTAATTTAGTGCAATGTTACAATAAGAAAGCTTGAAGTATAATATAATAATTTAGAACGATACCGTATTTTGTGCTAGAATAATAGAGTGTATTAGTTTATACATACTAAATATAATATGAAAACATTGTCCTGAAGCTTAGCTATATCTGAAAATGATGTTAATTCGCGCGTAGCTTCAAAAGTCAAAACAAACTGAAACCCAGCCGGATAGGTACAGCGTCCAATGAAGATCCCTGAAATAAACGGAAAGATCTCACCAGATTGGCCCGGAAAGAGCTCTGAGTCACTCGACGTCACCAGGATTCTCGGCCGGAACGCACGTATGTCACTTTTTCATCGTTTTAAGGTGTTTTAATTTGCACCCACGAAAACCACACGCAACACACCATTCAAATTTCAAATCCGATGTTCACATTCAAATTCAACCACGTTGTGCACGTGCAACCCCGTGGCGGAACACGTCTGTCCCCTTCGACGGTCAGTATCCGAATCTTGCGGGACGGAACTTTTAAACATATCTCGGGACCACAGGTCCCTTGGAAGGCGTACGAGGGGCCGAAGCCAACTCGCAGAGGCCCCTTAGGAAATATTATTGAAATGTGGCACCACCTGACGATTATCCCTGTATGCACTATGCAAGTGCACCCAAGGATAACCCCCGGTTAATGTAGGACTATTGCAGGATATGGAAAAATACAAATTTGGACTATGGGTTTGGGTGGCTAAAGTGGACTGGTTACCAATAACTGGAAGAACTATGGCCCCTGCCTGATCCATGTTTTATATATACCTACACGGATAAAATGCCAGGGGGTGACTTGCATACTCAATAATAATGGGCCCCCGGAAACTGTCGCTAGCACATAGTGACGTAGCAACAAGGGGGCAACATGTCCTGAGGTGCTTGTGAGGAGTGGAGAGGTATTCCACGGCTTTCAGAACAATCCCAGAGCCCGGAAGATGGTCAAGATCCCTACGAGCACTTACTGGAATACTTCCTTCCCCCGACCACGTTTGCTCTTGCGAGTCTCCACTCAAGCCGGCCAGTAAAGGCAAGAATGAGGTGGTTTTCACAAAAAAAATGGTGGTACCTACTGAACTCACGATCTGTTCCAGAAGTAAGTATTTAAATTACATAGCTCAACATAATTATACTTAAATTCTATCAATTCACGGGATGTGCCAAAAGTTTTTGTACGCTACTGACTATAATAGTTAGCTCGTTATGCGGGACATGATACCATTCTCTAACTTGCATGTCATGCTTGGTCCACATATCTCATTATTACAGTGAAGTGGACAGGTCCTCTCAATCTGTGTGGTTCTTTCCTCAAAAGACCATCTCAGACATCGACCTGCATGGTCTTCATATGATCTGACCAAGATTATGTCTGGACTTTAAAAGAGACTGTGACCTCTGAGTTTGTTTCGGCCTTTCTTCTCAGAGTAGTCAGATAGGAAACGCCGACCTCATCTAGTTTTAAAATATGATTGACGTGTAAAAGTGTTTGTACAAACCTACTTACAAAATAAAATAAAATCATAAAATAAAATCAAATCAAATCAAATCAAAAATCAGTGTACCATGTCCTATTGATATTTATAAGCTTCGCTCTGTATATTTTGTCACTCTGATTTAAATAAATGTATGTTGCGCGGTGCTCGCAATATTCGATTGCAAAAAGGTTTAACGAGTCGAATGACATTGCAGAGCTGTAAACTGTAACTGTAAAACAAAACGTCTTAGATGGGTTGGAATAAAGAGACAATAGGCACTCATCAAGATAAGTGCTTGTTATCTATCTATAAAAATAGAACAACTATCATAATTTTATAAATGATCTTGTCTTTTCTCCTCTATTTGCTGGTCCTTTATCTCCAAAAAAGACATAATTTATGATTCTGCAAGTCGCATAATAATTATTTTGGTCACGATGCGAGCAGGATTCCAATCTGTATCTTTGGACAGTTCGTTTTTAAATTCAAACTGGACACAAGTGTCATGTTTCATTTGTTGTTATGTACGTTCCGGGATCGGAATGCTTCATACCATTTGAGTTTCTTTTTATTAAATATTTATTTGCAAAGATTGTTTACCTCCTCGTCTTTAAGACTGACCTAGACTAAAAACCGAGTTCGAGTTCAAGATAAATAAACGAAATGACGTAATAAACAATTCTTCTACAACAATACGTGACCCTACTTTATTGCTACTTCCGTCACTAAATTTTGGTTTATCATAAAGCCGACAAATAACGCGAAACCGTACACATTTAAACTTCAATGTAATAACATCCATTCTGAACGCACATTCAACAAATTACAGGCACTGAGAACGCTGAGCCTACAATTTAGTGCCAGCCGAGCGTGCAATACCAATACCGACAGAAGTGCGCTACGTGCTGAAAGAAGTTAAGTCCAGCGTTATATTTGCCGCTCCATATAATCCCCGTGTTTTGATACTAACCTTTATATGGCTACCGACAAATGTTTTTGCATAGACTAACAACTTTATAAACTTACTTGAATCACACTGCCTATTTTATTTGTATGTTCTTTAGTAATATTTTAGACTGTGGCCCACTTTGAAGTCGAACAGTGTGAACAAGACTCTCGCAATTCGCATACAATTTCCCCCGTATTAGGGGCCGGGATGGGTCATACGCAAACATTTGCCCAAACATTACCCGCTGCCTGCAGGACCGACTCCGCTGAATTATTGAGACGTCCCGTTTTAACACCAGATGCTATTTAGATGTTCTCATGTTTATTAGTTTGTCCCTCGTAATTTGTCATAGAGCCGTTGATGGCTGCAATTTAGAGCATCCCATGAAGCGTTGATAGAATAATGTTGGGGAAGTCTGTCGACCAAATGTGCTTTCGGAAGCATTAATCTTCCCGAATATTGCGTAAGCATCTTTAATCTTAAGTTCCCGAACAATGAGTTTACTTGGAGCTAAATCTAAGTTACACGAACTATTACTTTGGATTTGTAACGTAAGAAATCACGGACAAAAGGCCCCGTAAAGTTTTATTATAAGTATCGATTGCTGATCCGACATCAGTTGGTTAAAGAATGGTTCCGAAGCCGTCGCTATCATGAATGAGTCTGCCTGATAAAGGGAAATACCTGTAGAAATCAAACGGTGGAAAATAAATGTCGTCGGAGGCGAATGGCGGGGAGCAAGGAATCGTTCGGTAGATCGGATTGGTGCGGGCGCGGATTTGTCGCTCTCCTATGACATTTGTTACTTCGCAACCTTCGCTACTTTATTTGTCATTGTCACGGTGTACGGTTTCCTTGCTTCGTCAGTTTTTCTTACTGTTTCTTTTTTCCTTATTTCTTTTAGAGCTTTGTGAATTACGTTTCATATGTTACCTGACACGAAAGTCATGTGTTCTTGCCTTTGAGCACAATATGAACTTAACTTTATTTTACTTGGTTCCATTTTGTAACATTGTAGGAATGCCACAATTTCTTACTAATGATTACTAAACTTGCATATCGCTTACTAAAGACTGACTTACGAAACGTTTGTACGTCTTAAAATCAACCTGGAGATATCGCTTAACGTGTATTCCTAATCGTCAACAACCATCTAAATGGCTGTTTATTACTGTTTTACAATCACCATTATAATATCAAGATGACCGCCGCAGAGATAACTAACCGAGTAATTTTATTACCGCCTTCATTCATAAATGTACTCGTAATTTACTAGAAACGAGGAAACAATTTTATTCAACTTTTCATTTTATTGATTGTAAAAACAGACGCGTTTTACGAGTGCAAGTGTTAGAGAGCGGGTGGGACGTTGAAACAAATTGAATTTTTAAAAGCGCTTTTTGAATAAACAAGCTGAGATCAAAGCGAAAAAGAAGATTACTGGGCAAATGAAAGCAATTTATAAAGGCTAGATAAACAGGCTGGTATAAATGAAATAGGGGTGCTGTATCTTTTTACACAGCTCAATGAGTGCGAACAAAGTCGGCGATATGCGCGGCCTGCCCGCCTGCCGGACCGCCGCCGCCGCGACCGGCACCGGACCGCCGGCCGTCCCCTTTGCTTCCTTATCTCGATTCATTTTCTCTGCTAATATTTATTGCTCTGCTGTGCACTGGTGTTTACTACTGTTGTGACTTTGTGACGTGAACGCTGGGCATGTGACGTCACTGAATTACGAGATATCCTCTGAAGCATTGCTGATTAGAAACTGTTTAATGGTTGGTGAAAGTAGTTATTGTTGATTACGATCAGAATTGTATCATCATTAACTGCTACGAGTATTTCGTCCTTCTACTGGTATTGTGGACGTGTACTTGGAAAGCACGTAATCTTTATTGTTGTAATAACATTTCTACTGGTAAATTCTATACAATACCAAGTGTAAGTGGCCATTAATTGACTAGTTTCTCTCAAGGGACTCAACATTTTATAGTACCTTTATAAGTATCCAATAATGCCATAAAGATATTACATCGATAACCATTAAAATGCTTATTTGAGACCAGCTATTAATATAATTTATCACAATATAATTATCTCTCATCTAATAGTACCACGGGTATTGTTTATACATCTAAATACTAATCGTTACATCTAAACGTAATAAATTCTCAAGGCAATGAAAGTAAATAAGATTAACTCAAAATAATATCACGACTATAATAAAGGAGACAGTTTACGATGGCGACGGCCACACAAATCAGTTATAACTCGACTTGATGATAAATTTAACTAAATGAGTCAACGAAGCGTGGGCTTCAATAAACTCAGGGAATTTCAGGACTTCGCTTCAATCAAACTTGAATCGAGATTGATAAATTGATAAAATATTTCACGTTAAACATGAATTCTGAGTTCTGATAATATTGCTTGATTCGGTCCAGTGATAAATGTTCCGAGGGATAAGATCAGTTGACCAGTCAAATCGAGTAGACGTATAGAATATTTTAAAAGACCTTCTCATTCTTGGAATTAAATGAAATACATATGTGAATAATATTATATTTAAACTACAATATGTGCTTTATAACGATTTTTTTAATTTTGAATACTGGCCTGACAAAATAAGCAAAATAGAGGGTGATACGAGTACGAGACTTTTCAAAAGCCCCCTTTGTGACTTTCAAACTCGACCGTAATTACATCAAACATAACGAGGCAGTCAGATAGACCTTTTTGAAATCTGTTACCAAAATAAACCTGACGCAATCCTAAAACGTAAAATCATCAAAACATATGCGTGTATAAATTCCACAAACGACAACAAGCGACTCAGGAAAATTAAAGGCCGGGCCGCAAATGTCGCGTGCAAGTGCTGACGTGGCCAGCGTGACCTGGCCCCTCACACATCTCCGCACGGCCCCCACGTCAGGCATTAATGAACGGTCGGGGGTCTCATTAGACTGGTCGAGGTAAATTTTCTTAACAGCCCAGTTGGTGCCACACGCCGGTCCTAAACACACACACCCTTCTGCGGACAGATAATTTGTCCAAACTTCGGCGGTGTTAAAGTTTCCGCTTGCATAGTTTCTTTATCAGTTTATATCACAGCCCCAAGTTTAGTGTTGACGAGCCGAGGGATGTCGCCGCGGGGTTGTTGTTTGTTCGACTTCTATTGTGACTGAAATCGTTATGCTTACTTTAGGAATTATAGAGTAGACACCATTAAATTATGCTTTATTGTCTTCTTCTAATATTTAGTTATATTCACAACCCACGCTTTAAACTGTCCTACAACATAACGTTTCTAAAAGGGTAATTTTCATTTTTTTAACTCCATAACAGACCACGTCAACCGTACCAAACATGTCGCTCTATTTTAGTCAAACCACAGATCGGGATTTGGATAAAGAAAACAGGCAATCAAGGAAGCCATATAGAGTGATCATTAAGGTGCAACAATGTGTTGTTTCCCATCACGAGAGGGGCATTAGAAAGCAAGCTCATTGGCGCGTCACCGGCGTCAGTAAGAGCAACAATAAACACTTGGACGGCTGTGTATCAGTCCCGCGGTCCGTGGTCACGATCCCGACAACTGCGGGAACTATCCCCGCCGCACTATTTCGGTGGGAAATGCGGGAATCGACACGACAACGAAGTTACTCTTTATGTTTCACCCGTTCAACCTCCTCTTCGCTGAATAATTTTATTGCGTTACTTGTTGTTTGCCGCTTATTTCGTGTGTAGTTCGTAATCTGTTGTGAATTTACACGTTGTTTAGTTTTCAGTGTGTGCCGGCTTTAACTTTATGTAAAGTACGTCCTTTTCTGTAATTAACAAACAAAGTAGGGATAGGAACGCTAACACAATTAAAGACTATAATTTCGTGTGTATGTCCTTTCGTTTACGTTTAGTGTAACGAGCTTTACCAGCTTTCCGTTTCCAGGTACCAATATTTTATAACCACATAAACATTATTTATATGCCCTATAAACAATGATGACTCTAATCTGTGCTATCTTATTTTTGACGACCTTGCAACTTAAACATTGCGTCGTGCTGCTCGTTGTGATTTATAGCTCGGCGCTCGTCTGCGGCTCGCCCCCGGCGCGTTATATCTTTATTGTTCTAATCTTCACTGTTTACAAACTATTGTACGATTTTAAAATTATGAACTGCTCAGATAGCACTCCCCTTCCATATCGCCCTAATAAATATCAAGTTTTCTTGATAAATTCCAACTTTATGTTACCTTTTAAGTGTAATGGTTGTTCAGAATCGGTTTAGCAATGTTCGAGAAATGTCCACAATACGTAACTGTTGTTCGTGACTTCAGTCCACATTATAGTATTGAGGACAGTCGACTAGGTGTGACACCAGTCGAAAGTCTAATCATCACATCGAGGCACAAACGTGACCAACATTCGCACACATCTAATAACAAGTTTCAAGGAACAGAGGCTGGGATAACTAACAGCTTTCCTAATACTTCACAATTACAATTCGCAAAATCACACTGATCGAAGTTTGGTCGTAAGGCCGCAAATTGGAGCTCGCCGGAGGCTCGGAGTGATTACATTAGAACATCACGCGTCACCTCGACTCCAATTTGAAGGGTCCAAACTATTTGTCCCAATCGAAACCCATTTGGAATTCAGATGGAATCGAAACGTCTAATTGCTTTCGGTTCAGCTCTTCGCATACTAATCTGTGACTGTGGTCGCTCCTCATATACTACGTGTGCCTTTGTTGACTGTCGACTACACTTACTGCGCCATGTTCGTGTTTCTGTTCCAGTATTGATAATTGATAGCAGCTTCTACAGAAATACCACTTTATGAATTTAAAACTTATTTGTTCTGCGATCCCGATTCCAAAAGCCAGGAAAACTTTAAGCACGAAATATTTCTTGAACTTTTCCGATTACAATCTTGTTTCAAATAAATACAAATGAGAGTTTTAATCAGTGTCGCAGAACAAACAAGTAATAACCGTAAATATCGCACACCACAGTGCGGACTGCAATTTTTTCCGAGTTCAATATTTACGAGTTCGAAACATCGGGAGTCGGGACTCGGTATTGGTGTCGCCAACTCGCAAGTGGGTGACCGCTCGCCGACAATTCATAAAGTGGAGGAAGTGCCTCAGTTCACACCCTCGCCCCCACTTCCTCGCCTCTCCCCTTCGCAACTTTTCCCAATTTCACCACAAACTGTAAATAAAGCAAACGATCCGATAACGTGGCTGCTCCAATTTGGTACACGGACGAAGGGATATTTCACTTTCGTTTCGGCGATACTAAGCTATTTACATTTCGCGCCACTGCTGGTAATATTTACGCCTTCATTCCACTGAAATTGGAATGGATTTAACAAGGTCACGCCGATTCTGATTGCTTGAAGGAAATTGAATGTTCTTACAAACAATTATGAGAACCCCGGAGAGTAGCTTGCCGCTTGTGATTAATTGACTTGAATTGATTTCGAATTAAGTTGGGAGGAAAAGATGGAAATGTGACTTCCCTACTGATGGAAAATAACTCTTTTCGTTCACATCAGCATGTGAAACGAAAATCAATAAGGAATGAAGAAAATGAGTTAGATAACATCATTCTGTTTTAAAGTTTTCATTTTCCTAATAAAATGAATTTAGCAGTGAATGGGAACAATTCGAAAAAAATCAGAATAATATTATTCTTGATTACAAACTACTATCACAAAATGCTGACTCGAAAAATATAGTATAAAAATGTTATGTGAAGGAAATGACATTGAGCCAAACGAGAATACGAAACGCTAAAAGGCTCCTCCGAGTTGTGTCCCAAAAGATGTTTAGAATACGTTGTTAGCAAAGTTGACTCAGCTAACTTAACTTAGTTTAGTGTGAGTTTTTGGAATTACTCTTAAGCTCTACCGCTACGTATTTATAAGTTTTCTATTAAATAATTTTATAAAAGAGTTCTTAACTTTAGCGTTTGCAGCCGAGTTGAGAACCAACATTATTTTAATTCACCTCCAAAGATTTCCCTCGACACTCGTCGACCTCTATAATGATTAGACAAACTTGAAGTTAAACAAGAATGTTCTACGGACACAGTCGGCTGCGAGGGAGCCATCGCGCTGCTCAATTATTCAAAAGAGTACGAGGTTAAATTAAAAAAATATAAACTGTCAGCTCGGGAGGGTGTCTTAAACTCAGCGTTTGACGAAGTATAAAAGTTTAAATTAAATTTATAGAAGCGAGCGGAGATAGATGTGCACACGTCCGGTGCGGCTCGAGCGACACAACGTGGAGCTAAATAACGACAATCTAGTTTTAATTGCAGCTATTTGTCTCCGCTCCTCTGCTGCAGATTGCGTTGCACTCACAAAAAGTGAACTCCAACTCTTCGAGTTTTTAAATGATCCACACAATCTTGTACTTAGTATTATCGTCTCGTCTCTTGCACCTCTGTGATCAGTGCTTAAATATTCACAAAGACGAGCTGGGAGCGAGCATTTAAACCACTCGAAGGACGCATCAAAAATAATGCCGTCATTAAACTTCAAAACGCTCTTTTCAATCCTGTAAATATTGTATTAAAATTTTATGAAATCCAATTATGAAGTCGTAACTTTAAACCGAATTGTAATGGCGATCGTAAATAACAATAATAAAAATTTTGAAATGACCATTTAGATGTGTATAGTATTGATAAGGATGGACATTAGGGGCACAGTGCCTTATTAGATCGGTATGCGCGTGATGAGCCCTTATCAGGATTATCTTTTAATTTTACTATGAGTGCTTTATTACAAAGGCTCGTAACGCATGTCAGGCTCAAGTGGCGTAGCGTTTTTTGTGGCAGTCGGTGCTTGCGGCCGCCACTCCGCTTTTAATGACTCTATTAAAGAGATTAATAGCGTCTATCGCTTAAAAAACATCCGTACTTTTTTCATTCTTTACAAATTTAATTAATGTCGATATGGATCTTTCAACCGGACCAGTGTTTAGGACGGCAAGGATTATGGCGCCTACTATTTTTTGTCCGATATTTTATCAAAATGAATTGCCTTTATCGCCTCAAAAGGACCTGTTAGATTAGGAAAATTACGTACATGAGACATTGCACGTCCATGTGTTAAAAACTCATTGTATTTGTAGCGGTATCTTATCTACAACGCCACATGCGAACAACGCGTCATACTGACGTCACGCAAATCCTGCATCTCGCAAGCAGAGTTTACCGTGCAATTAGCATAGATACAATTTCCCAATATCAATCATTGGGCAATTGCCCGCCAGACATAACACCCGTCTGGTTGGAGGATCCTCCCTTTTCAATGGAGGTTGAGTGAACTTTACACCCTGTTCCTCATTCCTCCAAACTGGTGACCCCGAGCATGAACGTCAGCGCAGCCTTCGTGCACCTACTTCAGCGTGACGTCATCATCATCATCACTCCCGCAAGCTTTAGCGGCAAGTCACCCAGCCAGCCAGCACCCACAGCTTCAACGGGTATCCTGACCACCAGCATGCAGCGACCGCGCATACCTGGTCATCACCCTCAGCCTCATCAGCAACCTCGGCACAGCACACTGCACTTTCGGCCGGTCAACAAGCAGAGCACCCTCTCCTGGTTGACGCAGCAGCCAGACTCTACCCGGCGCTGTACGACATCCGACGCACTGGAGTATAACGCAGCGCCATCCACCCCGACTCACTGGGGACATCTTCGCAGACAGTTCCGACTCACCGCGAACTATGCGCCACCCCGTCTCACTGGGGCATCTCCGCAGACAGTTCCGACCCAGTTATATCTTGTGATTTAATATTGCGAATCTATATACACATGAATGAGACTTATTCCGTACTAAATTACACTTAACCCGGGCTGGAGAAACATGCATAAAGAATATTTCATTGTTACAAATCTGAAGCACTCATATCTCATCATTAACAACGCTCAGCGTTTTATCAAAATTACATTAACAAACAGTATCACGTTTACAAATTGAAAGCTCTCTTGCATCAATTTACATTTGTTAAGTTTGAATTACGCAGTACAATACTTTGTCTCCGTACTAGGAATGTAAATTCATCGTTAGCTTTAGCTTCAATTCGTATTAAAAGATGAGACAGCGAAAGTTGGAGTTAAACCGGTGTTACGATTCAGTGTCTGAGTAGACCGGGACTGGGAACCGGGTCCGGGTACCGGGGGTGAGTGACTAACTGGATTGGCGTTCCCCTCGGTTCTTCCGCGCGAGCTAGCGCCCAATTTGGCGGCTTGCTCGGGCCTGCACGTTTTTGCACGCATCCCCTTAATATGGACCTTCCGACGAACTCGCAACTACCGACTATAAAACATGCCCCGGCACGCTGTGTAACTTGATTGCGATGAAAAAAACTTCGCCAATAAAAGCGCCAGGTCGATTCTCGAAATCGTTTCCAAAGCATGGGAGAGGTTAATGATCTACAACTTTCTGTTCAGTTGTCTTTTCAGTGCCGTTAATTAAATTTGCATTCAAAGTGGGATTTTCTCCCTTTTTCAGTCATTTTACTTGTTTCTGTGCCAACAAAACTAACAGCGTCGTAATTATTAATGGAAAAGAGACATCAGAAATACATTTCTATCCGATACATAAAACGCGATTCGAAATGCGAGGTAAATTAAGAAACGTACAAGCTTATACGAAATTATACATTCAAAGGAAAAAATGCAAACAGACTAACAACATATTCAAGAAGAATTTTATTCCCAAATGCTGCCGGTGTCCCGTGTGCGGTCCGGTGCCGGGCGGCGCTCGGCGCACGCCGGCTTGTCTGCGGAGCCGCGGCGACTTGATCCACTGCTCGCAGTCAGTGCCTCAGTGGCGCTCCGCCTGCCGACCAGACGGCACGCCTCTACGCTTCTCGCGCGCGAACGCAACGAATTCAAACACGATCCTATCGTCGACAACTACGATCGCTACACAACATTCTTATTATTTTTACCGTGTTTCTTTGATTTTCACTAAATTTTTCTTTAGTGTGTTTTTTGTTTGTGTTTCACATTTCTGAGATCTCTTATTATTCGATTTCGTTAAAGAATAGAGGAGGTTGTTACCGTGAAAAGCTTCGGGCCGGACGCACCTATTGTGAGTACAATGTATCGCCTTAACGCAGATCGGGTTGAACATTTACGATGAGAATATCGAAGACGATGCGGCTAACATTCCATTGGTATAATAGATGCGATTCATGAGATATACAATTCAGGAAAAATGATTTTGAAAATGGGAGGGAAGTCGCCTCCGGGTGTGAAGACGGTGGAGAAAGAGGGAAAAAAGGAAGAGAAGAAAGAGACCATTAAAAAGAAATGGGAGAAATGTGAGGAGAGATGTCCGGGGGATCCGTGGGCTTACTGTGTGGTGTTATGGTGTGCTTGTGCCATGAGCCTGATCTCGAGCGGATACAGCCTCTACAAGCAGCAGGGGCTGCAGGGGCGGCTGTCACTGCTGGAGGAGCAGCACCTGGCGCTGCGTAGCGCGGTGTTGGAGCCGCAGCAGCCGCTGGTGGAGCGGCTGCGGCGCGAGGTGTTGGCCAGGCCACCTATGTACTGGCGTCCAAGGAGGAGCATCCGCGACTACGGAGACTGCGTCTGTCCACCAGGCAAGTGAACTGTCATACATACAAAATTGAATCACTTATGCGTGATGAATTTACTTATAGCATTTTTTTTTATTCGATAATGTGTAACTAAAACGTTTTGAATGTAGTTTGATAACAAACAAAAACGAAACATCACCATATATTTTGATGTTCTTACGGTTGAAAAAGGTTCCCGAAATCATCAAATATTGTTGTATGAATATTAGGCAAACATTTATAACAAGCCTGTTTATTGGGCAAGCATCCCCGATTGTATTTACTCCATCTATACCAACGCCAACATTCAACTGATCAACTTAATCAACATTATTCAACAAAACATTCCCAATTCTGTGTAAATTTTGCATCGTCCTCGATTTGTGAACATTCATCAGCTACATTTGATACCTACTCGCACATCATGCGAGCACATCTCGTATTCATCACATCACAATTATTATTGATAATGATTGTGTTATTAATGACGATATTGAAATAACCAGCTGGTCACTTATGAGCTAAATTAAGCTGGTAATCATTTATAATGCATTCAACGCGTCCGGTGTTAGTTGAATTTTCAAATAACCGTTATGTAGTTATAGGGACGATCGTATTTTACACAGATTGCCAATTATTTTTAAATTGTAGGGTCCAAAGGATCCTTTCATAGTAACTAACATTTCACGCAAGGGGTTCGAGACAATCTTTTCGGAGCTATTAATTTTTTCCCTCTCAGCCGCAATACGAAGTTAATCCGGAGTTGAAAGCTGTCACTAACCCCATGGTTATCAGGCGGTGCGGCTCGAGATGGAAAAAATGATAAACGCCGGATGGCGCGAATACGTGTCGGGGTGACGGCTCAGTTCGAGGGTCTCCGGGACCCGCCGGCTCGGGGCCCTGGCTCTGGATAATAAAGGAATTGAGCTTTTATTACGAGTTGTTGTTTGGCCCGATATTGCTGTTGAATTTGAATTATGTCGTTAGTATTCTGTTCGCGGCCCGCCAGTTTATTTTGATGATTACGAATCTTTTGTTTTTGTTTTTCTACCTCATAATTTATAATAAGAAAAGTTAGTATTGCAAACGTTTGTTATAGCGGGATCGTTTGGTAGGGGTCACTTTCGTTGCATAATAAAGTTGAATGGTGCGTTTCAACAATATTTGAGCTTACGTGTTCAACCGATAATTTGGGTGAGTTAGCAGCGTAATATGGGAACCAATGTTCAATCAATAAAACATAGTGGTGGGTCGGGGGTCCGGGATGGTGACTAGAGCGATAAAAGTGTCGCGTGTCGTTGACAGCGCCGTGTTTATTTGGATTATTGGGTGCTGTGGAGTGGCCGGCTATTGGCGGCGCGGCGCGCTATTGACGGCTGTATAGCCGGCCGGCCCTCCGCGGCCGCCGCCAGGCGTGGACCACTCATTGTGCTGATCCCTTTATGTACTCGTTGTGAAAACACGTAATTGATTCGATCGAACTCGTTTAACTATGTGCAGTGGATGGAAAATTGGGATATTGTAAGCTCTTGATATTGTGCGTTCGAGTTAATTGACGGCGAGTCCTGAGCCATTTGAGTGCCGATTTATCTATTTCAATAAGTACAATATTGTGAGCAATAAATCGGTGCATATAGGGTGGCAGGGACATCGACGCGCAAACTGTAACCATGAATTCAGCACATGAGTTTAGACGCCATAGCGCCGAAACTTTTCGTCGGTTAATTAAAAAAAATATTTCTGTTCCATACATTTTGAACGCGTAGGTATTGCACTTTTCTATGAAACAGAAGATTTTTTATTTTCGATTACCGACGAAAAATTTATACGCTATGGGGTCTAAACTCATGTGCTGAATTCATGATTACAGTTTGCGCGTCGATGTCCCGGCCACCCTGTATATAAATTCTGTAAAAACAATGTACATACCTATCATGAACCAATATGTAGGAACACAGACAGAGCAAACCAACATTCAATACTGAGTCACTGACGTCGTAAAGGGCCAAACGATCGACCAAACTGATTGGCTGAGCAAATGTCACAACCGTCACAATACACGGAACGAAGATTTACTAGAATTGATAGTGTGTTCAGTTCAGTACCAAAACCTATAGAGTATAGAGAGACTTAATACTGTCGGTACTGTCGGTACCTCCTTAATACTGTCTGTACTGTCGGTATCTCCGCTCCTAAATTATTATCTAGAATCAGATTCAACGATCATTCAAAATCAGAAGAGGTAAATGTAGGACAATCTTTAATAGGAGGCTTGTGCGTGTGGGAGGCAAAGGACATCAAATAGATTTCTATCGAAACCACATTAAAGTCTGAAGCATGACGTGACACAGTTCCATGTAAACTTTACTCGATCTTTACCGCGCGGTGAGTGTCCAACAAATTATTATTATGTAAATGATCCTCTATCAACAATATCCCATTAAGTTTGAGTTAATACGTAGTGATTGCTTATTCTCTCAATAATTCCTAAATACACTGAAGTAAGTAAAAGCCTATGTCAACATTGGCTTGTAAACTTTAATCTATGCCAGCGATTTAGAAGGTGTTTTGGCACATAAATAGTAGCCGAGTCCGAGTAATAAAGGCTTAGACTTAATATATTATATTCATAGAAATTGTAAAGGTACTGTAACTCAGTGGAATTGGTTCGATAGAGAGTATTTTATGACCTGCACGGCTTACGAAAATAGATGTTCACGGAGTTTTAAAGCTGTTTGATAACACTTTTTCAGTAATACCCTATGTTTGTATTTGCATACCTAAACTTAAAAAAACAGACATGAAAATCAGGATTCATAGTTTCTGATTTAAAGAAACATCACACATATTGACAGTTCTTTACTACATTAAAAATATTTTTGCAAATTAAATATTTTACAACTAACTTGAAACTTGACAATAGCACTAAGTAGTACAAAGCACGCAGTTATTACCACCAACAATAACGTCCACGAACCGCCACACATCCGTTCACACGTGCCACTATCTATACCAGTTAGCGCGAGTAACTGGCGCGACTACTTGCCAGTGCAATTATCCAGCTTTTTGTTCCGCGACTTAGGCATAACTAATCCGTTGGGTCTAACTCCATTGTTAGCTCACTACTGGAATGAATGAATGGGGCAGCGCCGAGCTGCACTACGTACATATGTGTTCACTGGTTCGGTATTATTATATGACGAGTGTATGCATAGAATCGTAACTGCATTATTTTTTATTTACGTGAGTAGTCAAGAGTTTCAATGTCGCTTAGTTTTAGTTCATTAAATTATCTAAAGCTGTAATATTATTTCCTGTAAAATTCAAAATATTACAGTCTGGTCTTCGATCTTCTTCTGATTTAAAAATTCATAAGTGGGTGATGCCGGGACGAGCTGGGCAGGTTCCGTCAAAACTGGCTCGCGGAAGAGGGAAGGAGTGGAGGGAGGCCTTTGCCCAGGAGTGGGACAGCGTAGGCTAATATAAAAAAAGGAGAGACATGTTTGACTAATAAGCGGTAATAAAACGAGACAAACGATTATTTGTTTATCTAAGCCAGTTGAAATACTGATATTAGAATAAGTGCTATAAATTGTTTAATAAGTCCCTATCTAAACGAGACAGAATTAGAAAATGAGATATCTCATAAATTGGTCATTATGATCTCCCCTACTCCCCAACGGAATAGTGTCATTCCGTCGCATACGGGCATGAAGACATCAAACGAAATCAAATAAGGTTATGATTGCCTTAACAAATATTGCAGCTTCTTGAAGAATATGTCTCTGTAGTTAATTATATCGCGTTTTCATCATCATCCATAATAGTGATTCGTTTTTATATAGAAAGTGCAGATAACTCTAATTTTCATTAATTTTAAAAACGAAAACTCGTACTTTTCAGTTTTTTTTTATCGATACCTAGTAGGAACGCAATTTGTACTCTAACATTCGTTACAGCCGTGACCACAGTAAATTGCAGGCTAGCCAACAGATTAGTAGTAATCTTATTAGATAATTGAAATTAACGATAATCGCTATCGCCGCGCTATCGTTACATAATCGCGGTGCAACTGGTTGTCGAGTTGTTGCGAGGTAGCGCTACCGCCGTCGGATGCGTTTTGCATACATGCATGATAACCAGGCTGCTTTGTGAAGATGTTCAGATAAGCACTACTTAGGGAGAAGATATTAGAGTGGGCGGGGAATATTAGTGGCATTTTGTTAACGTCTTTTTTTAATGAAATCTGATAAGTATCTACATAAGTATACCTACCTGGGAATATTAAAGCGGTACACACAATAGTTTGCTTTTCAAAATTCTATACTGTTTCAATGTATGTTGGACGTTTCAGTGTTCTCGTAGTGCAAGTTGCTCGTAAAAATTACACTCTTGTGGTCCAATCGGAAAAGTTCTTCTAAGATCAGTTACTCTGTAAGTCCAGGTCCGCACGGGCGTATTTTTTGCCGCGGCGATTTTATATACGCACTGGGTTTGCTACCCACTTCTTAGTGCCTAGAGTTGAAAATCCAAGAGTGTGTCGTTTTGACGCGCTGGGAGCCTGGCATGCGCTCTGTTAGATCTTCAATGCTCGGCTAAACACCGAGACTTGAAAATCCAGTGCGCGATAAAATCCCGCCGCGATATTTTTAGGTCCGTGGGGACGTGGGCTTATAGCCTATTTAGTTAAAAATAGGTTGACAGCTTTATTAGTCAGATTAATAAAATATACCAGTGTATTACCTACCTAGCTACTGGAGAACTAAGTTTTGTTCTTTTCCATAACAATTTAACACGCAACGTTAAAATTAAAAGTCTTTCTTTACCAACATCATTTAGACGAGAAATAACTTGTGCGTTACATTCCGGCAAATAAAAATGTCAACACGCAATTAACAATGTCCTCTTTCCTCTCTCTACAAGAGGACAAACATCATCTCCGTAAAAAATAAACACTTAACGCATTAAATTCGATTACAAAATCTTCTGCACATCCCCTGAGTCTTGGCTTCCGCTCCGGCTTTCACTGAGATGAAGTCATGGCGATTGATAGCTGGCTGCAAAGGTCTAGTGATTATATGACCGAGAGGTGAGGTCTATTTTGATTCCATTCTCAAGTCTTGAGGAAATCGGCACTACTTATTACGGACCTTATCGGTGATGTTCTTCGGAAAGTTTACGAGGGCGGAACTCGCAACCGGCGGCGTGCGTGTATGACGATGACGAATGACGATGTATGAACGTAAACCAAGGAAAAGGAGTATGTAAGGATCGTAGCAGGTGGCGTTCTGTAGTCGCCTACCCCCGTGGGAACAAGGCGTAAGTTTATTATTATAGAAAGGATGAAAATCTTCACAATACCTACGGACTGTTTTTCCGCCAAATCGTAACAAAACCAATAACAAAATGAATTGCAATCACAATGCAAAGTACCTCAAAATCTACATACGATCAGCATAGCAATTTTAATATTAGTGCCTCCACCCGCCGCGCCCGCGCCGCGCCGCCGCGGTTCAAACGAACCTAATTGAATATGTACCGAGACCCGCGGCTACATTACACGCGAGTGACATCAAGGAAATTACGACCCTCACATCTGCGCCGTTTGTTTGTACGTAATGACAATCATTTCTATTTGATTTGTTCTGTCAATGTTTGTAATTGCAGTCGTTTTATAAAAAGTAACAAATCCTGCAACACCTTCACCCACTGCTGGGTATGTGCCTCATACATACCGAGTGAAGGGGCTGAAGGTGATAAAAGTATTATTACGTTTTAGGCTTCCATTTCAGAGCTTTAAGCTTTTCGGGGCCCGATTCCAAATTCCCACTCTTGGATATCCCGCTTCTCTATTTCTCATAATATTTATCAATGACATAGCTGTCACTCACCATGTCAATAAGATACTAAAATGGTAGACTATCAAAGGCTGGTCTTGAAATTCATCGTCCAAGTATTGCTCAAAGCTTTCTACCCGAAGCATCTCCAACGGAACAGCACTATTCGAGCAATGATTTACGCCTCCGTGTACATCGTCGCTCTAAAATAGGTGACATGATGTGTGGCAGTCATTCACTAGTTCCTGGTAAACTAATATCACACTACAACTTAGTTATAGTGACCTGATTTGTTTGTGTTCCGTGTGCACTATTATTACAGAAAGTGTCCATTCTCGCAGTGTCTTACGTATATCATCTGCTGACAGCTTAAGATTTGTTACAGGAGAATTCAAATTATTTCTATTTAAAGAAGTACCAGCTGTGGGCGCTCGCGAGACGTAAAGGTCTTCCATACACTATATTAGACCTGTCTGCTAAGTCTCAGCCTAATATTAGGTTCATCTCACTAACATTATTTTAAGGTGATAAACCTAATATTCGAGTGATACTGAGGACAGATCAATAATAATTCATAATCAATCATAGCGTACAAATAATAGAGGTTAAAGTATGAAATTGTCGTTTCATTGTAATAGGTACTTCGAATTGACATAGAACCTTCATGGTTTGAGATTTTTTAGTGAAACTTTTTTCACGTGGTAGGTACCTATGATTTCTTCTTTTAAAAAAGGTGCAACATTCGATTATCGACATGCAGTTGTTTTTTTTTTATTCAGCTTAGACAAGAAAGATGGGTACCTACTTCGAAAATTCGAGTACTTCGAAAATTCGAGTTATTTTTTAATACGAGCTCCGACGCGGAACTAACGCGGCAGAATCAGCTCGCAATATCAATGTTGCGTTTGGAGAGGGGACTGCTAATGAACGTACCGTGCGATTTTGGTTTTAAACTTGTTTAACAGCTCAGGAGGCAGTACAAAATGCTTTCACACAGTTTGTCGAATCTAGATCACGAGAGTTCTATCACAAAGGCAAAAATGACCTTCCTATTAGATGGTAGCAATGTATAGATAATAATGGTAATTACTCTGATTAAATAAATATGTTAATACTTTAACCCCTAATATTAACGACGATGTTGCGATTATCTAAAATGTGTACGAGTACCAGTACCACCTACTCATTACACGTGGAACGAACCTGAACGTGAAGATATACAGGAAGTATAGGAAGATACTGACTCGGGTGGAATCGAACCACGAATCCCGCCGGAGTCTGAGTTATGCGCGACAAAATATAGCAGGTGGCAAATCATAAGCAGTAGCGATGGATATGAATTGATAGTTTAATAATAACCTTTTCTTTGAAAATATAACTCGACCTGACCACCATCTATACTTGGCATTTATATTTTTTCTTAATGCTTATCTAGCCAATTGGAAACAATACTGGTGTTGAAAATAGGTTCTAGGTCCTAGCCAAAAGAATTAAGGGAATCCTTATTCCCATATTTTTTTACAAAATTCTTTACGAAGTCCTTCCTGCATTTAAGTATTTGCTTTCGCTCATCTGTCGTGACTGGGATCACTTGGTAGCGGAGTCTCCGGGCGTCGGTAATGGCAGCGCGGCGTCGACCTAATTGATTCGTCGCCGGCGCCGTACGAGCCGACCCCAGCTCCCGAGGCACCGACATGCGGGAAACACACCTTCCACGGCAGCATCATTATAATACCTCTTCATAAATTCAATATAGTTTTATAATGGTATGAGCAAAAGCCACTATGAAACCTTTAGTTCATACTCGTATCTAAATAAAATAAATCAGCTGTAAATTTGAGTGAAGAGGTTGGTTCTATTTATAAAATGTAGTCAAATAAGTCAGGGAAAGCATTCAATAGAAGTGGTTCAAAGCTAATTGATTACTACTCGAATTATTATTACCTTCCGCCAAGTAATGGAGTAGACGCTGTTATCTCTAACGTGCTAATTATACGCCGATAATTCTATGATAATAACTCGCATAGAGGGAAAGTTTCTAAGCTTAGTAACAGACTTTAGTAAATTGATTCCTTCGAGACGAAACTTTAGAGCTGATACTAACACATTTAACACGTTTCGCTACAGATCTGAAAGTCTCAATATCTATGTGAAATCGATTATTTACTAACTTCATGTAACTTAGGACAACCTAATAACAGTGTAGCAGATTAGATAGAACTAATCAATTCCTTTGACGGTTTGAGTTTAATAGAGCTTTGACTAGTTCCAGGAGATAGTTTTAGACGTGCAAGAATTTAAACAGTGGAAGATTGAACCAGATTGTAAACTTATTCAATTTTAGTAATCCTCATGACGATAATGAAATATTAGGTGATGCAACACTTAACAACATTCATGTAGCACTATCTGTGTATGTAACTGAAGAAGGACTATCTATAACTGCAGAGCGTGTTAAAACTAATCAATTTCTTTTAGAACCAAGTTAAATGGAACTCAAAGTAAAATAAATGTGAACGCTCTTCGGCTGAGTGATGCACTGTCTATATGGTATCGATTACTATACGAGAAGACGAGAAAGTTTTTAACAGTTCAGCTAGTTTGGAAGTTAACGATATCTTAGAGAAGACATTCAATGATTATGAAGCTGATGAACTAAGCAGCCTTATTGGGACCTTGTACGTATGTACATTTAGAATCCTTGATAAGGCTTAATGAATAGCAATTACTTGAATGAATGCTTTTTAAGAAATAATAATTACGTCGTTAAAAATAATAATGTCAGAAATTGACCCAAATTAAAGACTGTCATACTACCAATGACTACATCCTATATATTTTATGTACGGCACAGAGCCTAACGAAAAGAAAAAAATAAGTATATTTGGTAAAAGCCTATAAATACAAGTCAACCTGCCGCCATTTCCTCACTATGTTGGGATCGGCTTCCAGTCTAACTGGATGCAGCTGAATACAACCTTTTACATGGAGTGACTGCCTATCTGACCTCCACAACCCAGTTACTGGGTAACACGATACCCCTTAAGACACGACTTCTGACTACCCGTTACGACTGACAAGACAAATACCTACGAACGACAACCGGGACAAACGGCTTAAAGTGCTTTTCGAGGCACGGAGGAGTCTAGATATGTAATGTATGGTCACCCATCCACGTACCGACCGCAGCAAGCGTAGCTTAATCTTCAATGGACTCGTGCGGCTGTTATTATTTAGCCACGAGTAAAAATAAATAATAAAAGTACTGGCATACTAATTGGTGCCGTACAAAAGCTCGCGCTCTCATAGACCGTTCAAATAGACATGACAGTTTCCAAGTTGTAACCCTTCTCCTACCGCAATGTGGTATGAAAGTACAACTATCACGTAAAATTAATAACTTTACCTTTAACTTAACTGCTCAACGTGAGGGAAAGCGGTTGTAATGTCGGAGCGGGAACAAACTAATTGATTCGTCCGAGGTGCGTACGCGCCTGCCTTACTAAGTGGCCGCACGTTACAGCAATGTTAACGAAGCTATATTACTGAGGGTAATACACTGTGAAAGATTTACGAATATTTTAAGATTGAACTTTGAATTTCAAAAACTAACCTGTTTGCTAACGTTTTCTTTAAAATATTTTACACACGATCTTACCCTTATTGAATTCGCTGTAGCGTCACACGTCTTGCCATTTTGAAAATAAAGTTTTAATATTTTACTTCTACTAAAGTTGTTTTGAACTTTAAAATATTTTGTCATCTCATGTTCTTAAACGTTTTTCTCAAAATCAAATAGTATTGGTTAAAAGGTAAAGTAAACAGGTACCTGCTTACTAATTTAGTTAAACACTCAAAACAAAAAGGGCAGTGATGCTCGTAAGCGGTGTTGACTCAATCAATTGTTGAGCAGCAAGCATTGAGCACGGTTCAAGTTTCGTTCCTCAGTAATTGAGAGCTCAAACATAGTATGAGAAGATACAGAAGGCCAAGTTATAGTCTTCTCTAAACGATGTCTCGTCGGATTCTGACAGTTGAAATAATAGGAGATCAGCTTGGTGCTTGATGAGTAAGTTTCTATAGGGAGCCCACTGTTGTTCTAAAGAACGGATTAGAAGATCAGTTTCAGAAGAATAATAAAGAGTACAGGGATATTTACTGTTTGTACAAAGATTCCATCCATAATCAGCCTATAATGTGTTCACTGCTAGGACACAGGCCTCCTCTCTTAGAGAGGCGGTGGGCTGTAATCTACAACACGGGCCTAGACTACCGGAGTGGTTTTATTTGCCACTGAAACAGTAACAATTAGTTTTGCTTTGTTTCGCGGCCTCCATCTCCATAGACAAGAGTATATTTTTGACGGCACGGTTGGCGCAGTGGTTAAGCGATTGACTGCTGCGCTGCGTGTCGCGGGTTCGATTCCCGCACGGAACAAATATTTGTATTGCCTACAGGTAGTTGTTCCGGGTCTGGCTGTTTGTGTATGTGAGTTTAAATGTTTGTGAACGCACCCACGATACAGGAGTAATTCCTAGTGTGGGGCAACGTTTTTTAAAAAAGTTAAAAAAAAAAAAAAAAATCTCATCCATACTTTAGCTATCGCGTGTACACCTTCTGTGTCTGTGTCCCCTGTACTCATTTCTATCGTTCGTGAGCCCCTAATTAATGCCTTACGTATACGATACGTTCGTTCACTGAAAATTCCTGTCTTTGTTGACTTTGTTCGGTAATAGGGAAATTGCTTTCGATGCGCGTCTTGAGTCGTTGCTTGATACGTTTCAATTAAATTGTCTCTTTGTTTAATTTCCCTAATTGAAATGCTAAGCTCGATTGTTTGATTACTTTGTCCTCATTCGATCTAAATGTTAAATTACTTTTTTCGGTTAGTAAGCACGGAATTACTTTTGACCTCATAAAACCGTCAAGCTTCTTTTTTACTTCAAACGAAAATCTAATAGCATGTTAGGGAAAGATAGAGCTCAATTCTATTTGGTCGTCACAAACTTCAGTCATGCAAGTTAAACTCAGATCCAGCAAACAAAAGAGCAAACACTGGTAATCTGGACAACACACATGTTACCTACGTACACATTTTTTTACATTACATGTTTTTGTGAGCAGTAGTGGGCTGCTAATGAGGTTGGGAAGGGTTGGAAGATCCTCGATAGAGTCTCGAAAGGTGCAGAAAGACCAATGTTATTTAAGCCCTTTTTTTTTTTTTGTCGCTGTGAAATGCTTTATGCATGCCCGCCTCGCGGGGGACGAGACGGGGTATGTGGAACTCCCTGTCGGAATGACAGTATACCCACTAAAACTCAGCGGTGATGGGAGGGCCACGGGAATAGGCATAGCCTTTACTTCCATAGCCCTCCCGGCGCATGCCCGCCTAGATGGTATGGCGGGCCCCGCATGCCCCCCACATTGGGGGGCTACGGGAATCGCCAGGAGCACCTAGCCATTCCCGTCCAACACTGGTGGAGGCCTGTGCAATACAGGCAACGGTGCCCCCGCACCCGCTACCTGTTGGCCCCCACGCCCGCCTGACTGGCGGGCCCCGCATGCCCCCCCGCATGGGGGGGCTACGGCCGCAGAGGATAGGGAGAGCGGCAACGTCACACCGACACTCCTCTTCCCCTGCGGCCCCACCGCGTCCGCCATCGAACGGTGGCGGCCCCGTCAAGGCCGCGGAAGGTAGGGAGAGCGGCAACGTAACACCGACACTCCTCTCCCGCCGCGGCCTCCAATCCTCAGCCGCAATGTCTCCCACACGGGGGACATCGCGGCCCGCCTCGGGTAGGCTGCGATGTCGCCCAAGCGGCACCGCAACCTACCCGCCGGCCGCTACGTCGTCGGCTTATCCGCACAGCCTAGACGAGCGGCCCCTCATGGGGTTCCTCTTCGCTTCACCGTGGGCTTTCAACAAACCACGGCTACTGAGCCCCCCCGCCTCGACAATGCGGGAACCCACCGGGGGGGAATGTTATTTAAGCCCTACCTAAATCCTTTTAATTACATTGTTGATAAAATCTCTTAATAACATGCCAAGCACTTGAATATGAACATTTATGAACTATGCACATCAAAAATAAATCATCGTTGATTTGAGCCTCGAAGTGATGTTTAGAAAACAACGTGCAAGTTGTGTCTATGGATGGTGCTCCTGATCTGTTAAAGTGTAGTAGGATGGTGTTTCTGAACTATTTGTACGAGATGGTATTGGTGTAAACACTTATAGCCGTTTGGTTAGGAATTGAACGGAAAGCTGTTGGCTGGTAATAGACGCGGATATCGCGCGTTACGGCGCGTTTATATTTATAGCCGCGCGTTTACACGTCCCGAGGTAGGCGCACTGGGTGATTTGTACACGCATCGGTTTGTTGTGGCTGCTATGAAGTTTATTTGCGAGACTTTCTCCTTTCTTCCTGAACTGTATACAACGAACTAATTCTGGTACAACGGATTGGAGAACCTTTAAATTGGTTACGTCCAATGTGGATGTGGATTGCATTTTGAGTTGTTTAAAATACTCTAAGCATAAGTTGGTAATATGTTTATGCTTGACCAGCGCCCTAATTGCGTAACACACTATCAATCACAATCTGAATCATTTTGAAGGATATTGCTAATCCATTGCTTCATAAGTTTGCAAAATGTGTCTGCTCAACACCGTAAATAACGTAATGAATGTTATTGAACTGTCAAAATGAAATCCATTGCTACTTTTAGTGCGTTACGCAACTACCCCTTTGGGAATACATTCAATCATAGTCATATGTTAGCCACAGTGTACCTAACAGTGTCTACTTCTAACCACTAACCGCTAGAATCTCTCTCTGATCAAAACTTGTATAGGTACCCTACAATTAGAGCCTTTACAATAAATTGATTTATATTATGTTTCCCGCTGAAACAGCCACTTAAACCACTCAATTATGCGCAGACTAATGTTTCGAATACTTTGAATTAATTAACTTAACACCAAGTTGGGGATTATTGGTGTTTGTTGTGTTATCGGTCGATCGGCGGCGCACAGACGTGCACGTGGTCTAATGGTCCCACCAGACGGGTCTACAGAGTCAGGCTGACCAGTCGCACGTGCGTACTATAGTGCTGTAATCAGGGCTAGACTTATGATAATTACAATCTTGATTAGCTCATTTGTGGCGGTGAGATTCGTTGCACGGAATGGGTGCGGTGCCGAAGTCAGTGCTACTACCAACTTTCATTTGAAAATTTTCCCTTTTTGTGAGTTGTAGGATTGAAAAACGATGAGACGGAATATGAGTAGCAGCATCATCTTACTGAAATCGTCAGTTTATGTGCAGAGTGTGGTGGATCCGCGATTAGATATAAAATACGTGTTGTACAAAAATGGATTGGTACACCAAAACTTTAACTAAACTATATTTATGAATGAAATTTATCGTGATTATCTTCATCAAATTACGAACTCTACAATTTACAAACCTAATCCATCAAAAATTCAAAACTATAACTAGAACTTTGTTTACCACTCTCCCCTTCAAATGAGAGCTATCCATCAGTCGTACCAACATCTGTATGCGAGTGGATGGCACGATAAACATCTGTCTCAGTCCTAGCACTCGTCGACAATGTTCGCAAGCGTCACAAGTAGGAACCGAACCAAACGTTATTCAATCCCAGCGGTGCATTTATCACGTACGGCTCTAAAACAAATCCTTTCGAGGCTCGTAAAACGCTCATAAAAATAAAAGCGAGCCGCCATCACGGTAACACATTGATAGGCGCGACACGACCGCATCTGTTTGTTTTATTTGCTACGCTGATTACTTGTTTGCGCACCGTGGCGGACTAACGACGCCTCTGTTACTACGCAATGGTTACAGATTAACTATTAGCTGAATTTGCGTCGTTAAGCCCATTGTTGTTTCAAGTTTTATTCAGCTTGCTTTTTAATTGTATTAAGTTTTTATTCGGTTTCGGGCTCTATTACAGCTTTGCCATTTTAATTGGCATTCGTATGGAAGGACCACTAAAAAGCCAGCAATAACAATGAATGTTACTCGGTGTGGTGTCCCCCCGGCGCGGCGCGCGCGGCGCTCGGTACTAAAGATTACAGCTTCCGTATCACGGCTCTTGGATCTCTTAATAATGAAGATGGATGCGTGTTCACTTAATCTAAATTTAACGACGTTAAATAATACGTTACGTTAGAGAAGGTTGTAGTGGTTCTTTCCATTGTTTTAAATAATGTTTACTTTCGAACTCTGTCTTCTAAATGATCAACCAACAATGTAAGTAATGTCGTTATTTTAGTTCCGTATTATGTATTTTTCTTGTGGAACCTTTCATTTCATAAATAAACAAAAAAATGCCCAGCCCCCGTACTGTACAGACAATTTCTCACGCATCCGCAATATGCCGGCGACTTGGCACAGCACAGCACGTGCTCGGGTGCCAGCTTGGCTAACCGATGCACTACGACCACTGAATCAGTAGCCACAGAGAGCCCACTCCATACATGGCTTATTTATTAAATCATACTGCATGAGTGGCTTGTGTCTAAGTAACAACAGCCGCACGGGTCGATCAATTAGATTAAGCTGCACTTGCCGCGGTTGGTCCGTGAATGGGTGACCCTCTTTACATACCAAGACCTCTCCATGCCTCGGAAAGCACGTGAAGCCGTTGGTCCCAGCTGTCATTCGTGGATCTTTGACAGTCGTTACGGGTCGTCAGAAGCCCGAAAATCTGACAACCAGTCTTACCAAGGGGTATCATATTACCTAGTAATTGGGTTGTGGAGGTCAGAAAGGCAGTCGCTCCATGTAAAATACTGGTATTCAGCTGCATCCGGTTAGACTGCTAGGCAGATGATGATGCTGAAAGTAAAAGCTCAGATCAAGTTTAATATTATTAGAAGAGTAGAATTTAACTTAAGTTTGGTATTTGGAAAGAATACTAAACTTAACAACACCACCCACGAACTTTTTCACATAGGCATTTGACCCCCAGAACTGTCTAACTTATGAACACTATTTAAAATATGTCCACGAACATGCACGTATTACTTTTTAACAACAATGAATGCAGGCTAATAATAATTGCAATGTTCCAACTGTCCTTTCTGTAGCTGATGTTACTCTATGTCACCCCCTGTCACCCCTCACAATGACCTCAGAATCACGACCTTTGAAAAAAAGGGGTGCATTCGGACAACGCTTCAACCGTTTTTCATTGAATAGGGATGTTTTTGTTTTGATCGCACCATTGTGCATTGTGTCAATAGTTTAACTCGAGTTTAAAATGAGAGTTCGGTTTTACGAGTTTGTTTTGTATTTGAATAGAGACATTTGTTTCCATTTGTTTGTTTTTGGTCACAAGTTTGTGTGGGAACTGTGGGAAGTTGTTGGAAATGTATCTAATCCAATATAATTTTAGAGCTATTGCGTAAACCATGCTGTCTCGTAATGACGAAGTTTTTTATTGCAAACCTACCGCCTATAGGATGTTTATTTCACGATTTTATTATAAGCTGGTATTATGATACTTTATATAATATCTTTTTAACACCCAATTTAAATTCAAACAGCATTGAGTTATTGCTGCATACATTTATCGTCACCTGAATCATTTAGTGGACCGAGTCGAACAATTGATGTAAGTACACCTTGTTTATATGTAATCTTTATGTTTTTTGTAAACAAGGTGTTTTGTCCGTCTCGCCTCATCACACGCGCAGCTGCTCCGTGGGCTATATGAACTAAATAGCACAATTTCCAAAGCCCATTTGCATGATAAAATGCCCAGCTTGGCCCACTGTTCGTACACAATGGCGCCGACCGTTCACCGCATGTTATTGTTGGAAACGCACTTTTATTCAACATTCAATCGACACAGACTCCTTTGTGAATATTAAGTTGTATTTAATTTATGTATTTTGTTTCGCTGCCGAACGTAATTGCATCTGTGTAAAGTATTTTTTTGCGTCCATTAAAGTTTATACGCAACTGCGGGAGGTCTATAAAAAGCGATTAAAGAAACTTTAAATACAGGTTACACGGCTTCTGTAATGAACATAAATAAATAAGTGAACAGCTAACCGTTTAAGCCTCAGGATCGTATAAATAAGCAAACAGGATTTAGTTTACGTGTTTATTTTGAATCGTGGAATACTTCAGTTTTATTGGTTCCAATCCAAACAAACGCAGAACCGAAACGATTCCATTTTAAAATACTCTTCACAATAAAACGAGTCGCGATCATGGCTCACGTTCAAATGAAGTGAATCAATCAGCTGATTGCACTCAATCGGAGCTGTATCAGTCTAAATTCCTTACTTTACAATTCTGCGAACGAGCTGCACAAGCTACTATTAAAATTTCCTGAACATTGCGTCATAACCACAAATGTATAGTAAATGGAGTGCTAAAGTAGATACTGAAATTAAAATCATAAATTTTCAAATAAATGGAAAAAAATCTCTTTTGTTATTGTCCGAATACTCCAATAATTTTTTAATTTTACATTCATCGTAAATGCAGTTTTTCTACGACGTAGACGCACAGTACTGCTCCAGTTGCTAACGATTCCGTAGTCATAACGCTTTTACAAGTCCTTGTTGAACAATTTACATATCAGTTTGTGCAGACCCTTTGTTGCGAGATATTTCGGATCTTAACTATAATCGCTATGCAAATACACCTTTTGGATAGAGATTAATAGTTTATTTAATCTGTGCTGACGGCCGCGCGGGGGCGTTGAGATACGTTTGAGAAAATCCCTTTATTGTCTCAGCTGGAGACACGTTGCGTAGAGCTTACTATGTTTACGTAATATATGTGTTACGTAAACTAAATGTAACGGATAGTCACGATCGAGTTTTGCGAAATTTTGTAAGCATAAGCATAGTGTCAAAGGCAGTTAAGCACTTCGCATTTTAAAACTGGAAATTTGTTTTCGTTTTTACCGAGTGACGATTATAGTCTAGTACTTCTACTAGCATATAATTCTCAAAATATTCCGTGTAGGTAACAAATCTTACTTACTAAGTTATCCAGGGGTTCCAATCATTTCACGTGCTAGAAAACAATTGTGGCTACTGGTCGATATCAGGAAATACCTATAAGATAACAACTCAATGATTTGATCTTCATAACCATTTGAGGGAAAGGAGTGTTCCTCCACCACAACACACGTCCCACTCCCCGTATCTAACCAGCATTCGTTCCACGAGTGTGTTCAATGGGCCGTGTATTGTATTCGTCGCGTTTCACGCTCTTGTCACGCGCGATATGACCCGTACAGGCCCGTCGATGTAATAAACGTAATTTTATGTTTTCATTTATGCAGCGTCAACTCGTCAACGACTGACACGCTTCGAATTCTGTTCGTCACAGCTATTGAAAAACTGAGTCATTTTTCTTATTGTTTTCTTTTGTCTCTTATATTTTTTTTCTTTCTTTGTTACCGTCTTTAGTTTGCATGAATACAGCATCATCCTTAAAAAACACCATGTTAACAAACTCGATTGTCAAGATTCCCTCACTAAACCCGCGTTTACCCAAAAGGAAAAAAACTTTTCACTCCCACCTTTAAAACTCCAGCAAACACACCACTAAACCCTACTTTGACTAATGAACTCCCGTGGTGACTAATGTCCCTTAATGACTAGTTAATTCTAAAGCAGTGGCTCAACAACTCCGCGCGGTATTTTATGCTCGCGCAAACTATGTCCCAGCTACATTGTGAACCGTTCACATTAGTCGACAACTCGAGCGCTATAGCATGCAGGAAGGTTTCATTCAGAAAAACGACGAAAGTCGATCGGTCGGTCGTTTCGTATGACTTCCGTAGTTCCTGAATACGGGTTGTATCCAAAGATTACCCGAACAACCGATGTTAACAAAAGTTTGGTACCGATAGAAAATGATACCTACTGATATATATAAACCACATCTAGTGGATCTTGAAGCTAGAACTAACGTACTTGAGAAATGCGAAAAAATCTTATAGATGGTCCACCGACCAAGCGATACATTATGTGGCCTCCTTGCATGACATTAGACACCTAACGCGTCCCGCAGCTTTGAATAATGTAAATGAGCCATTAGGTAGGCCTGCATTACCGACCATTGTATATATCTCACAATGCCAACGACGCTTTACGTCGGATTTTGCTACTTGACGCCACTTGCCGCGACGCTATGAAAGCTTGACTGTCTCTTTTTTATTGTGCCCTGGTAACATAGGAGGCCATAAGTAGGATTAGCCTTGGACTTAATATATTAAATTACTTCGAAATATCACAATAGGCCGTAAGTGAGATCAGCTTGACTTATTATATTTTCGCCAGATTTTTTATGAAGTCCCATGAATTTCACTAAGACTACACACCCGGATCTTATTGATCCTCAGAAAAAAATGTTGATATAATATCTTTTCAAAAAGTCTAAAGCCAATATTCTGACGACTGGTAACCCTGGCGCTGGCAGTAACAATTCGCAACGCATACTTCGTTACTTTAGAACCATCGTATGTATTATTGAGTTTGTCTTCAATTCCTGCACATACGAGCGTTACAACGAATCTTTGTTTCTCAATGATTTACGATGCGATGTCTTTAAAGGGCTCAGTTAATTTATTATACTTTTGTTTCATCCAACCTTTTGTTTGAGAGGACTTTATTTTTGTGACGTTTTTGTACACGAGAGTGTCGCGCAAGTATAACACTTTCATTGTTTGCATACATTATCATCATTATTTAGGATTTCCAACGTGTCACGCCCACGCTTTTTACCATCGAATGAAGACCCAAATATTAAAACAAGGTGTATTTTTAGCGACATCAATATTACAAAATCTTTATGTCTAAAGTAGCAGGTTCTAGCTCATTGGCGATACTAATATAACAGTACAATGGTCTATTGACAATTGATGCATAACGAGCACCATTCAACAACCCATATCTCTCAATTGATTGTCACAACTTACACGTATTTATAACAATAGCAACTAATACTATAGGTGTGTCATTCCGCTCCCCATTCAAAATAAATAGCCCTTTAATTTCAAAACCCTTTTAATCTTCAAAGAATAAATAGTTTCGTTTATGTTCGCAAATCGAAATCAAATACAGCTCTCATTTTTCATCCCCAAATTTAATAGTGTTGTAATCTCGTCCCTCAGTCTCGCCGGGGGGGACAGACATAGCATTAACGTGCTTAACTGTATGAACGTTAACCCCCCTGGCTTGTTGCAGAAGGTTCACTAGCTACTGCTCATGGACTGGGTAAAATGAGCGCAAAATAATGCTTGCTTTATAGTTTCAGACGCATCTGGACTAGAATTTGTCATAAAGGGGATAACTTCACCATAATCATTGGTATCAATTAGAAGTGTTATTGACTCGCATAACTGGTTTCGTTTCTATCCGCTATTAAATCCTTTAAGTTATTATTTAATCGTTTTCTGCAGTTTTTATATTATTTGAATTAGTTGAATGTAGCGACTTATTCAGGAAGCTTACGTCATTCGTCAACGTTTTTATTAACTTTTTGCCTGTTTTTCTATATCCTTCTGGCGCAAGAAAACAGTCGAAGTTGTCTAGAAAGCTCGTTATTAATCTTATGTAACAAAACATGTTCTAGAAAAATTGGCACAACAGAACGTCGCCTAATGTCGGTTTCGTTTAGTTTCGTTCGCGACAGATGTTTGTTTTCAATACTTTTTCTTTTCTTTCCCGTTTGTTTCCACTTTCTTTATTAAGTTGCCTGCCATTGTAGCGTACGGTATTAAAATTTCTTCAGTCGAATTCATCTGTTTGATAACTAATAATATCTGCTTCATTTGGCGCTGGCCTTATTTCGTATTGAGACCAGTCCATTGTAACTAGCCCTCACCCATATCGACAACATTCTGTCATATGAGGAGTCCTCAGATGTCTTCGCGAGTACTGATCTGGAATTTCTGCATACTGCATACTCGATACCTGGAGTCCATTGCCACTCCCAGTACAATCTCCTAGGAGTAGATAAATTAAATAAAACAGTTTCTTATTACTAATAATTATATTTCAATTTATCCTAATTCTATCTAATTTTGTCTAATTTTACCTTATTTTATCTAATTTTTACCAGTTTGGTTTCATTTAATTAAACATGAAAATTTGTCCATTTTTACTATGTGATTTAACTTAATTTTATGATTGTATGACATGTGTAATTACTAATATTGACTAATACCTGGTATGTGTGGTGCAAAAAAATAAATTGTCTATTAATAAATAATAATAATACTATGTATCTATTGCTCTCAGTAACAAGGTAATACAGAGAGAATTTACTGTAGTGATCGCAATCTTGTTAATTAATTATATTTTTAGTTATTTTTTTTTCCACATCAAGCTTGTACCTAAGTACCTATGAGAGACCATGCAGAAACTTTCATCATCTTAGAAACAAAATTTTACAGTTAAAAATATAGGTATTTAGAATATTTTAGTATTGAAATGGCGAAGTTGGCCTAAAATGTCATATAGGTATAAAGACAACTTTACTTTAACAGCATCTAGCTTCACCAGCCAAACTTGCTTAACTTTATGAGTCATATTTTTACGACGTTGTTTATTGTATCTAATACCTACCTACGTAGATAATCTACATAATCGTGGTCTTGTCAGTATCATCTCAAAAACATTGTATTTATACTTGTAAAGAGACAAGCACCGACCTCACTCAGCCTGTTTCCAAAGAAAATGTTCTAAAATTACAGCGCGTCATGGTAATAAACAAACAAAGCATTATCTCGAACAGTGTAGCAGGGACAGTCGCCCTCGAGCAGCAGGGATCCGCAGGCTATAACGTGGCAGATACGGAACCACGTCACAAAGTAGATTGGACAGGAGGTTCACTTCATTCAATGTGCGAAATTAAGGTGCGCATAAAATACCAACTGAAACATAATATAGCATGATTATCATAATGTTATCTGGTAATGATTTCCTCAAAAACCCCTACCATTAACGACCTTGCTTGAAAGTGTATGGTCTCTGTTTATGTTCGTAAAGTATAGTATAAAGGCTGGTATGTTGAGCACATGAATTACGATTGTAATGTGACAGGATTTCTCCAGCATCCCAAAATGTGTGTGTCTCAGTCATCGAGTCATTGTAGGTTCAGCCGTTTTTGGAAGTGAGCCCTCTGTACCTCACTACTCTTTGGCATACGAGACGGCTGGCCCGCGGGGCCCAGCCACTAATCTGCTGAATTAAAATCTGCTTATCTGGCGTTATTTATGTGCCCAGTTATGTATTCATAAATGTTATATATTGCATCGCTACATCTAGTAACTAAGTATGTAGTTTATCTTCATGATGCGAGATAGGCATGGAAAGACTGGTAGTCAGAGGAAAATGCAAGGATATTACATCGGTTGAATGTAGAATACAGTCTTGTGTAAATCTATAATAAATTAAAAACGGAAAAGGTTATCATGGGTACAAATATAGGGCAAAGAAAAAACATCGTCTAAAATAGACATCAAGTAAACGGTAATACCCATCGCTCGGGTCATTGTCACAAATAGGCAATTACGTCAGCGTGCGACGCTATGGACGACCTAATTATGCACTGCACAGAGTTATAATATATTCTACACTGAAATATATACTAAGGTTAATAAGAAGGAACCACTGCCACAAGACGTCACGTTCGGCTAATTAGTCAATTGTTTGAACTGGATTACAGTGAACTGCTCTCGTTCGGGGAAAGTAACAAAGAGATCCTATGTTTACACATAATCTCACCCCAACATAACGGGGAACAGTATCTCTCAAACAAAAAGCATCGTCCTAAAATAAACTTTAAAGGGGAAAGATCGTAAAATTTCAATATCCGTTCGGCGTCTCGTTTAATCTTGGGTGAATTTGTCGCCTGTTATTGAGTTAGGAGATCTGTCGAGCGATCGCCCTCAAATGAGTCGGCGTGATGATAACAATCGACAATCGAGCCGTAATGACGCGCGGGACGAGAGGGGAAGGGGGGCAGGGTTCAGGGGCCCAATGTAAATTGTTACGAGTTTGACAGAATGATGCCCTCACTACAGAGTAATTCCTTCATTGTTGGAATTTTATCCAATTTTCACGATTTAGAATTTCAGAATTTATTTTTTGCCATCAGCGCCTTTGTGATCTCACTGAATACAGCTTGTTGAGCGTGTAATTTGATGAAATGAGTTGTTTCTATTTATTTTTAAATACCTACTGAAACTTTGTTGCGATTTATTTTCTAGACTTTCATGTTTCTTTTTAAAATTATCACTAAGAGTCATATTATATATCGTTGTATCAAACACATAATTTACTTACACAAACAAAAGGACCACCCAAATCCCAAATTACATTCATTTCTGTGCCCCGCCAAAACACACGCAGGAAATGAGTATGATAAAATAAAGTCAAAAAGCTCCACGAGGTGGCGCCTATGACAAGTGAGTTGCAACGGAAATTAACGAGCCCTTATTGCGAACCCTAAATTAACCACTTCCAACCGGAAATGGAACCCCGGACACGGCGCTGACAATTAATTACGGGGTCGGTGGGGATTTAGCGTTTCGATAACTATGTTGATTTCAGGGTCAAAAGGTACAATCTCCTGGGACCCTGGGGAATGACAACGGGGGCTGGAATTATGAGCTTTTGTGTTTGGGAGACAATTCGATTTTATGTCCTTTTGGTGGAAAACTCTTAACTAGAGCTTAGGTGAGACACTTCATGTTATCATCAACTAAAACTTTAATTACTACACTCATCATCTGCCTAGCCTTTTCCCAACTATGTTGGGGTCGGCTTCCAGTCTAACCGGATGCAGCTGAACTACTACTAACTGCTACTTTAATTACTACACCACCGAGTATAATACCCGTATCAACCCTTTTAGGATTTGTCTTCAAGGATTACACTCGGAACGACTGTAACGCTTGTCGAAGTACCGCGGTAACATTAAGTAACTGATGTACAGATTTCACGCGGGCCATAAATAAAGGATTACATCGAAAGTCTTATAGCTTACTAGAATGTTGGCCTAAGTCGACACGGATAAATTAGCTCTTAAACCTAGCTTAGACAGAAATAACAAACAAGTTAGTACTAAGGTTTTACATCAGAATGTTGATAAAGTTTTTATAGTCCTGTTTGTTTGACTTCTGATGTCAGTGGAAATAATTATTTCAACAACAGATATTAAAAACTATGCTACAGAGTAAGAACTGAATGTCTATTGAAGGCTCAACGACAGATTGAAACTGTTATGTTGTCCTTGCCTTCTGTGCTCATACTTATTCCGTGGTTTGATCGAACACGCGTACATCCTCTAGTCGTTGAATAAATATCGGTTCCTTTTGTTGTTGACATTAGATTCTGAGTGTCCTTGTTTGTGATCATATTGTTTTGTTAAATAAATATTATATTATTGTTTTTGTTCTCTAATCAGTTAAAACCTGTTAAACCCTAAATAACACTTCTCCCCAGTTACACTGTCAGTAGGTTTTCAGACCTTGTATTGACTTAATACTAACTTTGATTTATAAACCAATCTACCATTAGCGTAGTTCAAAATTATTTACAAATGATTCACAGCCGTTTTTCAAATACATGCGGGGACAAACTATTCGACTTGACATAATTACGGAAATGCCGGGAGAAGTGTAGTAAATTAAATTTAATGAATCACAAACATGTGTAACATCCTAAGACCGAGCACACACTTAGAGCAACACGACCAAGACCAAGACATTGGGTCTACAATAAAATTTAGAGCTTACTATATATGAGTAAGGAGGTTTGTTACAGGAATTTAGAAGCCCAAAAACTGGCGATACGATTATCATCTGTATCATTCAATCAGTAGGTAAGTAGGTTCAGGTGTGACATCATCTAATCTTGTCCAATCGATACGCCTACAATACTAGCTTTTTGCTCTATCTTGACGGTAATTGAGAATACTTGTGGGAACAGCAACTTAAGCATCTACCGAAATAAATAATGAAAATATAATGTTATATAGACCAACTTACTATAATGTTATATAGACCAACTTACTATAATGTTATATAGACCAACTTACTCGGGTCCTTATTTAACGCATACTTTATTACAGTACTGACAGAGACAGTAGATAGATACAATCCTGAAAACAATCGTGAACAAGCCAGCGCATAGAACTACGGAACCCATTACCGCGAGTTGTTGTCTCAGCCAACACAATAGAATTTCAGCTTACGTTTCTATTTCCCGTAACGCTAAACTATCAGCAAGCACCATTCTATTATTTGAACACTTTCCACTTAACTAAATAGGATCTGCTGCAGCCGCTGGAGGTTCGCCATCTCTTAGGCGCTAACGTTCTGCTGATACTGCTGTAGTGCGTGTAAACACATTACTATGCATCCCTCTAACTCGCCGGTAATTTATTTAGTGTATGCTAACACGGGTGATGGGGCTTTGTACACACGGCTAAGTTTTATGGGATGTTTTATGGTGTTTGGGTGGTGGAGATGTCTTTATTAACATTTTCTTTTGTGAATAGTTCGTAGGTATAGATAAATCTATGTATCTATGTGGTGGTGTAGTTCATCGTGGTGATATAACACTTCCTATTGCTTTTAAACGGTAAATTCTAAAAGCTTATAATCACTGCTTCAAAACCTTATTGAGACTTTCCATGACAATACTTTTAAGACTATTTTCCATTCCGAGAACAAAGAAAACTTCGTTCCGGATAATCCGTTTTCCTTTTTCACGCAGCCATAACAACCTAATGGCTTCTTCTTGCAGTCACCTAGCCAGCCAGCCAGCCAGCCAGCCAGCCAGCCAGCCAGCCAGTCGGCCGGGCCGCACCGAGCGCACGTGTGTTTACTCTCTCAAACCGCGGCTTATGCAAATGACTGCCCGCGTCTGTTTTCACTTACATCCAATTTGCGAGCGAAATGCTCACGAATTAACATTATGTCTGAACCTTGCTTTTATTAATGTCCGGTTCCTGTAATGTAATACGCTTTGTTGAGGTTACGAATCGTGCTATGACTGTACAGCCAAACTATCCTATAGTTAGAAAAGACAATTTTACTGAACGTAAACTAAGTAGATGCTTACTACTTTACCAACCCTTGTTAATAAGTTTGTAATGTAAACCTTCCTTATTTACTCTTCAATTTCTGCATTTCATCATCATCATCATCAGCTTGTGACTTGCAGATTAACCAGTAACCGGTTAGTATTTATATGAACCCAGCGAAAATCGTGTTATTACATTTGCGGATACTTCTAAATCACTTAGCCCGGTACAGTTACATGGTTCTATGGTCGCTTAGCGATGTTGTCCGCGAGTAATGCGTAAGCCCCGCTATTAGTTCAGCGTGAAACACAAACTGTCATGTTTATCCTCCTACGAGCTACGAAGGGAAATGTAGTGCGCTAAACGGTTACCATAATTTCGCCACCTACGATGAAGTGGGACATTATGTTTCCATTGTCTGTGTTATTAAAGTTGGCTTTGTAGGATTAGATTAGATTTGAGAAAACTCAAACTCAAATCATTTATTTCAATTAAACCATTTACAGGCACTTTTGAATTGTCAAAATGAACTTTCGTTCGCAGCTATTTAGAAATTACTATTACCTATTACTATCGAAGAAGTAGTTGTTATCGCCATCATCATTGTCATCATTGTCGGTCAAATTACCTTTCTATAAGGGCTGCAAATCTATCAGATGCAATATTGGCTGGATTGCTTACCTATTACATATTATAAATAAAACACTGACAGGTGCCTCTTCCATCTTACGTTTCCCAGTTCCCAACTACCAGTAAAATTCTATTAATGATTGAGCAATACTTACGTTTATTAGAGCCATAACAACCGCTATTTTAATTGAAATTTTAATTACCACAAGAAATCACAGTGGAAGACTAATGTATTCCGTCTTAACATATAATATAACAAGACGTCCCACATGTTCAACATACTCTTTTATAACAAATTAATTGGAGTTCGTATGTGATAGTGAATAATTTATCTGTGACTCTCACGTGGAACTGTTCCGAGGAACGAACTGTGAAATATTAAAATACCATTCCGATATTGATGGGCAAAGAACTGTTATTTATTAACTACTGCTGTGTTATTTTAATTGGAGGAAAGTGATTAGTTTTGGATAAGATGTTGGAATTTCGTCTTATGTGACTATAAACACAGCTTTTTTTGTTGTTGATTTACTACTTCAAAAGCCAGTTATGATCTGAAAATGTTGGTACAAAGTAAATATGTAGTGAAACTTCTTAAAGTCGTTACTTTTTGTTTAGGCCTCAGTTACGTACGTGATTGATGATGCTAGTTCATCCATCTTGCCTAAGTCTGACTTAGTATTGAAAAATACGGTACTATTTCATCAGTCTGTCAGTTTATTTAGTTGGTAAAAACTAATAAAATGTTTAGTGAATTTCAGACAATATTTATACTCTTTATTTAGATACGGGTATAGAAAATTCACCTCACCACTAAGACGGAAACGTTTTATGAGGAGCCATGATCACACAACGCGCCAGACGAAGAAGAAAAGTCCTGAACACTTGTGGCATATTGTCATTCCTCCATTATCAAAAGTTGATTACCAGCTCGCAGACTTACCATGCCATTATCATAAATGTGCACAATAAGCTGAAGAGATTCTTTCCTTCCGGAGTCTCTCGGGGCGTGGGTGCTAGCGGGGGCCGGGGGCCGGGACTGTTGGCGCCCCGCCAGCCCTGACAGACGGGGCGCAGACGACGCCCACAAATGTGTCGGCGTTCGCACGTGCGCGCCGCGTTTAGAACACTGACCACTTGATTAGATAGCGCGTTTAGTAGACCAGATTACTTAATATACAGACACTTGATTTTGAAATCGAATCTGGCTCGTTAACAGTGAATTATAGGGGGAAGGAAAGACTAGTCCAATTAACTCGCCGTCCAACCTTGCAGCACAGGATGAGATGAAACTGCTTGCTCAACGCGTTACGTCTCACGCAGCTTTAATTCCCCCTGTTTCAGTTAGACCACTGGCGATCCTGATTGGAATGTTGATTTTCGCACGTTTCGTTTTACGTTCGAACGTTCACCAGATAGAGTGACAAACTGACGGAAGGAATTGAGTGTACCAATGTACATATATAGTTAATGAATGATACTAGGCTAATGTAGTCAGACGTCCAGTACACATCGCCTGCGATAGTACTGTTAGAATACCTGGAACTCAAAATCAAAAGTCATTTATTCAAATTAGGCTGAGAATCAGCACTTTTTAAACGTCAAAATTACAAAAGACAGTCCCCCAAAAACGCCCGCCCTTCACCACTTCCTAGTACTATCGCTGGGAAGAAGAAGTGGCGCAACAAACTACCCAGCAGTACAGCTGTCTGTTCAGTAAAAAAAAATACTTGATTGTATACAATACTAGGTACCTATGTTCGGTAATTATCATTACAAGACCAGAACATAACATTAAATTATTTGCCATTATGTCAGCTAGCCACGCCAATATACCAACAAATATAATAGAACTATACGTACTCAAGCTGAAAAATAATTAATTAAAATTAAAATGTAAACTAAAAACTTACTACCCAAATAAAAGCCTCCAGGCATAAAGGGTGGGCGTGACAGCTTACATATCTATGCACTGCTGGGTTCTGTTCACATTGCTGTCACTAGAACTGCTGTGAGGGACCAATGCAATCATCACAACACTGACTGTCTGTCTATATGAACTGACTGTCTGTCTATATGAACTGACTGTCTGTCTATATGAACGCGATAAAATCAAAACTGCCGAACGGTTACGGATACGGTTTTTACTAATAGACGGACTGATTCATGATGTTTTTTTTTTCTGGACAAATAAAGTTTTTATTATTTATTATGAGGAAGATTTAGGTGTATAATTCATTAGAGTTTGTAAATTTACTGAAATATGCCGAATGGGAGCTTTACTACTTTACCGCCCTAAACCAATAGAGTTATAGTTACAATTAAAAGCGTTAGCAAAAGCTAGTTCATATTAAATCAAAGGGTGTTTTATTCTGCGATGTCGCAATTGCAAGTAAAACTTCATTAAAAAAATTCAATATTTAGGTACCAAGTGACCTTTGAGTTCGTCTCACAGCACAAAAGATATTCATCATTTTGAACACTATAATATCGGTAAGGTCGATGTCTATACCTTAAGTTTATTTTAAAGCAACAAAGGTCCCAGCAATAAAATAAATCAAAACTGCACATTATTAATTGCTCCTCAACTTTATCGAGTGCACAATACATTCCCTTTCACTGCCCGAACACAGCCATTGATACTTACTGGCTCGTTTGAACGCACCTGCATGTGCCATAGAATTTTGAATATATCATATAGGAATACTACAGCAATGTGCTACAGTAATGCAGCAATAAATAAATAAATACTTCCACAATATTGTACATTTGTGTGAAGTTACGAGCCTGCGCGGTGAACAAAGCTCCCGAGACATAACTCAGGGAACTGGCTTCAACAATAAGACGTTATTTAAACGCTTATGGACTGTCGGTGCATCGAAATCGACGATTTATTATAATAATATTATATTAGTCGTGGAATAATATCGCAGTTTGCATATTTTGGTTTTTTATTCATTTGAATTATACCAGTAGGTGGTTCTGGGAATGTTTACTTAATGAAAATCGTTTTCGTATCAAATATTTGCTCAATAAATTAAATCTTGTGCAATATGTTTTTACATATTACCAATCTAAACATGTCATTCTTGTGAAATAATGTACCTACTAACATGCTGCCATAAGCACTCTTACTAATCTTCCTCATAGAGCATGAGCCTCCTAATTTCCTTTGGTTAGCCAATTTCCTAACTAGTCACAATTGCCCAAAATATAAATTAAAGTGTGGTAACATGTAATCTTCGTTTACTTCCGATCTACTTTGCCACAAAATTGAATGCTCAAAGTGTCAGCCGAAGCTTACATGTAGTTACCGCGCTCCAGTTTCAGTGACATCAAATAAAATAACGCAGAAGTTTCAGTAGAGAAACCAAATGCACAAAAAGAAAAATGAAGAACTAATCGCATTATCTTCTTCTCTGTAGAACGAAAATCAGGAGATGTACACATGTGTAGGTAGGTACGGATACTAAAATAACGTAGGTATGTAGTCGGACATTCGATATTATGTAACTCTCTAATTGGAAATTGCGACGATGGCATCGACATTTTCACAAGCACAACAAGACAGTGTTGTGAAAATGTTGATCATGAACAGTAGGACTAATATCTTAGGTGGGAATTTGCTTGTTGAACACTAGGTGACCCTTGGACTGCATTTATCTAGTTTTGTTTCATGATATTACTAATTATAATTTACTAGCTTCTGTCAGCGACTTCGTCCGCGTAGAATGTCTTGCTCTCCTGAACCATCCACCGCACCGCCTGCCCACGATATTACTTCGTTATCGCGTTCTTTCTTACTTTTTTCCTTTTGCACGGCTCCTAAGGGTCCTAGCGTGATGTTAAAAAGCATAAAGCCTTCCTCAAAAATTGGGAATCAAATGCATAATATTTTTTCTAATCCGACCAGTAGTGCCAAAGATTAGCGCGTTCAAACAAACAAACAAACTCTTCAGGTTTATTATTAGTATAGATCAGTTCATTCTCATGAAGTTGGTCCTTCTGTACTCCTTTGTGTTGTGTTTCAATAAAGTGGATGATTAAAATGTTAATAGTTGTCGATGGCGGCGGTAAGCGCCTCATGAATAATTCCCTCGCCGATACTTCGCCTTATCAACAGTTATTGTTGGCTGTACTTTGTGCACTTTTCTTGGTGCTGTTTCATAATACTGAGCTTAATGGTGCTTAGAGTTTACAGTGTTTAACTGCTGATCAAACTTTACTTGGAAATGGTGTGTTTTTAGTTGAGCCCCACAAATTCCTCCAACATTAATTTTCTTCATTGTAACAGTTCACTTCAAACCAGCACCCTAATTGCGTAACACACTATCAATCTCAATCATGTTGAAGGATATTGCTAATTCATTGCTTCATATGTTTGAAAAATTTGTCTGCTGAACAACGTAAATAACGCAATAAATGTTATTAAACTGTCAAAATGAACGCGATTGCTACTGATTGTACGTTACACAATTACCCCGCAGGTTATCTTTTCTTTTATCGACTGTAAATAGATACATTAACATGAAACTGAATTCGTAACTAGGTAAGAGGTACACTTCCAGCCTTACCCGATTGATTCTCAACTTATAAATTAGATATTGTATATGAATAACTTCATCGTCGTAAATTTTACTAATTGTCATATACGAGTATTAAGAGGCACTTTGCTTGCTTGAATATTTTATAGAGTGCAATTAGTTAATTTTAGTGATTCATTTTACGATCCAAATGGAAGGCTAATTATTTAAGAAGGATATATTCGTGGAGTCGTGTTACCTCTCATTTCATGCCAGTCATTTAATCGGAAAAGGTTTGGTTCAAGTATTTTATACTTCATTAAAACAACCCGTCTCGAAACGTTTGGTAAATATTTAATGAAAAGCAATGTTATTGCTATTTCAACTTTTAATTTGGTGATAAATATTGAAACAACATGTTTTCAATTAGTGCTGACATTGTGACCTATCCTGCGCAGGCGCTGTTATATGAACAGACACACAGACAGGCGAGCTTGTCTGCTAATTATAATTTGTATTTGCGAGATAGTGATTAGGTACTTGCTGTAATTAATAATCGATATTTGAAACTGTAAGAGACTTATCTCGTTGTTCTGCTACGCGCACGATGAGCTTATAACAACTGATAATATGTCCGGAATTACCTACTAAACACGTTGCTGAAGTTCATAGCTATTATGCTGCTGAATAAGTCAAAGACTATCAGTTCATGTTGTATAAAAATAAACCCATTCTAAACAGCCATTAAGGGTAAATTGACCCTTTTCTGTAAAGTCCACTTCACGTGAACTAATTTGTAGTAACTTGGAAGTTTTCTTTGAACGAAGTTGTGTAGCACTCGCGAACTTATTCCAAGTATTTGAAGATTTCTTGTTAGTTCAATAATTAGGGAAAGTTCTCAAAGAAAAACAGAGTTTCGTACACTTGAGTTCCAACAAAAAATAATCAAAATTGGGTTGTGAGACTAAGTAAACTAACTTTTTAGTTAGTTAAAACTAAAAAAAAAAACTAAAGTGCGTTGAAGACAGCTGAGTTAGGAAACAAAGTTTATTACATTTTAATATCTGTTATTTACCTACAAGGACAACGTTCGAAATCAACTTTTAAACGTTTTGTCGTCTGTATTTCGGACTAAGTGAATACTCAAATTAAAATTAATGTTTAAAAAATAACTAAATAAAGTCCACAATTGGACAAAAGATTTTAAATTGAGTAGGTGCGCTTGCACTTACTACGACGTGGAGAGAATAAAAGTCTCCATAATTAATAACTTCCAGTTACTAGCTCGCTCCTAAGTACGAGTAGGTACAGAACTGGTATATTTTTATCTGTTACCTATTACCGGTATAGCCCAGCCGTTAGTTATTAGTATCAAATATTCACCTGTCGCGAATGTTCCTACCGCCCGACAGACCGCGGCGATGGCGGGCCTCGGCTCTGTTCCCACGAAATAAAACTAGGCTGTACACCAGGGATGGCAAACCTTTCGCTTCCTTGTTTTGTAATATAAATTACTTTGCATACTATTGTATAGAATCAAGTTCTTCTAACATAACAGACAGCATGCGCTACTGGGGAGCTTATGGCGCCACTTTCTTCTTCCCAGCTAAAGCACTAGGAAGTGGTGAAGGGCGCACGTTTTGGGGGTTTTGATGCTCAAAAATTATGATTCTCAGCCTAGTTTGAATAAATAAGTTTTAATTTCGTTTTTGTTTTCAGCACGTCAAATAGTCTTCATTCAGGTACATTGATGAACACATTGATTGCATAATTTCATTCTAATCTATTTGTGTAACAAATCGTTCATGATAGGTAGATTATTTTATGAGAGTTATTTTTTCTAACTTTTGTCAGATGTAGGCGGCACGACTTGTTTTAAAAATATCTTCGTTAGATCGGCATGCAGATAAAAAAAACCGGCCAAGTGCGAGTCAGACTCGCGCACCGAGGGTTCCGTACAAACCTGTAGGTATATAAGTAAAAGTTATGGTATTTTTATTGCTAAATGAAATCCATAACATAACAATGTGGAAAGCTGACGGTACCTTGTCAATACCACCATGTCTTGTTTTGTTTTCACCATTGCGGCGGTAGTGCCCCTCTTTGAGGAGTGACCGTGAGTTCCGCCTGACGCAGGTCCTCACCGGACACGGGTGTTTCGGGAGGTTCCCGTTCAGGATCAGGCGGGAGGACACGCCAGGGTGTCACCACTGTGCGGATCGCCCAGAGGACACGGTGGAGCATACGGTGGAGGTCTGCCCCGCTTGGGCGGAGCATCGCCGTGTCCTCGTGGAGGCGATCGGCGGCAGCGACCTCTCGTAGGGCCGGGCCCCTGGTTCAGACCATGGTGTGGAGCGAGAGGGAATGGGAAGCAAAATTCTCGTGTCGCGGTGTTTGTTTCCAAACTCCTCCGAAATGGCTGAACCAATTTGCATGAAATTTTGTGTGCATATCGGGTAGGTCTGAGAATCGGCCAAAATCTATTTTTTTATTTTTTTTTGTTAATCGCATAACAACGTTTGCTGGGTCAGCAAGTCTAATATATAAAATTCTCGTGTTGCGGTGTTTGTTTCCAAACTCCTCCGAAACGGCTGAACCGATTTGCATGAAATTTTGTGTGCATATCGGGTAGGTCTGAGAATCGGCCAACATCTGTTTTTTTTTTTTAATCGCTGAACAACGTTTGCTGGGTCAGCTAGTAAGTTTATGATTATTAAAAAAAATATACTATGTGATGTAACTAAAAATTTAAGATTTTCGGAATTTTTCCTATATGTGTACTTTATAACGTTGCTTCATGCCAAATTTCAAGATTCCAGGTCGTCTGGAAGTATCCTTTAGGTTTTGATTCCCTTGCGAGTAGTTGCGAGTTTCAAAATATGCGGCTTTAATTGCTGTATCTTTTGATTGCGTTGACGTAGAAGTTTGATTTTGTTACAGCTTAAAGATATTATAGACTTGAGTATTTGTTAAGAATTTCAATATAATACCACTACGCGTTCATGAGTAAAGGGGTAATAAGTTTAAAATTATTAAAAATATTTTTATTATATGATGTAACTAAAAATTTATGCTTTTCGCAATTTTTCCTTTATCTGTGTTATAAGACGTTGCTTCGTACCAAATTTCAAGATTCTGAGTTCACGGGAAGTACCCTGTAGGTTTTGATTCCCTTGCGAGTGTCGAAAATTTGCGGCATAAACGGGAGTATCTTTTGATCGCGTTGACTTAGAAGTTTGATTTTTTCACAGCTCCAAGAGACCATAGACTTGAGTATTTGATATGAATTTCAGCTTGATACCTCCACGCGTTCCTGAGAAAAAAGGTCTTGACAGACAGACAGACAGACAGACAGACAGACGGACAACAAAGTGATCCTATAAGGGTTCCGTTTTTACCTTTTGAGGTACGGAACCCTAAAAAGGTTCGTCTTCCCTGTTGTAGACTGCAGTGTAGAGTGTAGACCACACACCGCAATACTGACGCCGTGCGGTGCGATTTTAGACTAGGGTAGGCAGAGCAGTGCCCGCAGTAATTAATGAAGAATTATTATACCTATAATGTTTTAATGGTATTCAAATCAAAATAATGACTTATCACTTATATTTTTATCAACATAAATGGCATAGTTGATGATGAATTACTAATTAATTAATTGGTGGGCGAACTTAAATCATTTAGGAAAGCCATTCAACGTCGGTGTGATTCTGTAATAACATGATTTAACTAAAAGTACATTAATGCAAGTCCATTCAGACTATATGATTTATCATTTTCTTGTTCAATAAATTCAATATGAAATTTCTATAAAACTTCATGAGATATAACAACCTCGTTATGTTTGTAAATAATCATAAAAAGTTTATGCATGAAATCTATCTTTTATTGAATTCCTAAGAAACGGGTAACGGTGTATCGTAAACGCACAATAGACGAGTAACGTTATGGAAATACATTCATTTTATAATGCAAATAAAGTGACGCCAATCGCTGCATTTATTAAACGTGTAAATTATACAAATCACGCCCTTTACTGGTAATGGTATAAGCAGAGTTATGGGAACAATTTTTTTATGTATATAATCCACAAAGAAACATTTCACTATTTTCATTGGAAATATTATTTTCTATTCTAAACTGCACTGCAAAATATTGCAATGCAAATCTTGCTGACTTTTTTTCACACTTTGTAAAAGAAAAAAAGAAAGAAAAATGCGTTTATTGGCATTACAGCAAAAATAAACAACAAAAAATACAGCCAACGACCTAACAACACAAACATGTGGTAACATTAAGCATAGCCGAAAATATTTAATGACAGAAAATTAGGTAGAACTAAACCTAGGAATTCAAACCAGGTTTCCACGGGTACTTATCGTGGATATTACCAAACCAATGAGGCAGCTCGGCTAAAAATTGCGAAAAAGTTATAATGTCTTGTCTTGATACGAGGCTATCACAAAAAGTGGTCATTCTCCTCAGCGCGTACAAGGGCGCTAACCACAGGGCCACTCTAGTGCCGTACCAGTAGTATCGTATGTTGACCATTACTTGTTTCATACTCAGGCTTGCTCATTATAATGCCTTGACTTTACTTTCATTTTTGCTTCCTAAGAATCTGAAAGCTCCTTAGGGAGCAACATTGATTGCTTGTCGTGCTGTTGTTTATGTACAAGAAACAAATGTCCATAGCACACCAAAGGAATACTACAACTATAGTAGAAGGGCCAGCTTTAAAAGAAAACGTTTGGGAATAGTGACCACACATAGCATCATGCATGTATTCTCCGAAGGAGAGGTGTACCTATGGTACATCCACAATTCGCCAGAAAGTCCCATGTAATAGGGTGCTAGCCTATTACCACCAATTGGGCTCAAAAACACCAGACAGAAAAACCAACTAACCCTTTGCCCGACCCGGGAATAGAAATCGACCTCACGCTCAGCAGTGGCGCTTGTGACTACTAGACCACCAGACCACTAGATCATTGTATGCCACGATCGTTTTCCAAAAGATTACAACAATTAGCATCGTGTAAACAGCCTTCCACTAAGTTCGACTCTACGGCACTATCGATTAAAAAACCCACTAACGCGAGATTACATCGCTCGCTCCGAAACTGTTCCCGTTAATAATTAGGGCACAGATTTAGTCGCGCGATACCGCGTCGCGGCGCGGCGCGATTAATCTTAATTTGTCGCTACTGTGGTACACGGGTACATTACTACAAGGTCACAGAGCAGCAACTTGCAGAAGATCCACGGACACAAAACGAAAGCTCCAAAACTATTCCAACTTAGCAGTGAGAGATTAAAAACAAGACATTGTATTATGTTACCAAACTAGTTACAGATTTATAAGGATAGCCGCCTACGTAAAAAAATGTGTTTTCTTAGTTTTGGTACATTTGTGTGCTTAATTGGACAACGTTATGACAACCACATAACGGGAAACAATATCTACCTACATCGAAGCCTAAAGTTGAGCTGTGGGTGGAAGACGTTTTGTTTACGAGTATTTACTTACATAAAAACTTTTTTACAAAAAAAAACAACCGACTTCCATAAAAACACTACAAAGTGAAAAATAACTTTAATTTCGGAAGTCGGTGTCTTTGGATTTTTATTTCGTTTTTCGCCACCGACTTCCGAAATTAAAGTTATTTTTCACTTTGTAGTGTTTTTATGGAAGTCGGTTGTTTTTTTTTGTAAAAAAGTTTTTATTTTTCACTTTTTTTTTGTGATATTTATTTTTATTTTTGTTGATTTTTCAAAAACCGCTTGTCCGATTTTGATAAAATTTTCATGGGACCATTTGGGGAGCATACCCTATCCAACAAAAAAATAATTTTTCAAATCGGTTGGCAATCGACGGAGTTATGCGCGAACAAACATAAAAAAAAAAAAAAAAAATACAAACATCCGAATTGAGAACCTCCTCCTTTTTTAGAAGTCGGTTAAAAACGATGAAGCAACAACAGAACAGTATCGAAATTTAGTCGTGGATGATATATTATCCACACGCGCTTTACCAATATTTTTGGCCGTCAGTCGACGCGGCGACGGCGACGACGCTACGGTAGCTATTCGTGAACATTTTCTGTTTTCTCAAGTTTGTCCTTCAGTCTGTGCTGTCCTATTTTCTCATGTTTGTCCTTCAGTCTGTGCTGTCCTATTTTCTCATGTTTGTCCTTCAGTCTGTGCTGTCCTATTTTCTCATGTTTGTCCTTCAGTCTGTGCTGTCCTATTTTCTCATGTTTGTCCTTCAGTCTGTGCTGTCCTATTTTCTCAAGTTTGTCCTTCAGTCTGTGCTGTCCTATTTCGTGACTTAACGCAATAACTGAGAGATATCGACAAGTTGAAATTCATTGCAAATACTGAGTTAGTGTAATATTCAGTTCTGCCATAGAAGCTATGTTTAATAGCTTATCTGTGTGTTTACTATTAATGTGTAATTTGGCATAGCATTGAATATTATTGCGCTAATTTACACACATAGTAGGTAATCGTGATTCAAATTAATTAGATATTGAGAGGTATGCGGTGGTTAGCAGTAATTAATTCTTATTGAACACCCCAGTCATCATCGGTGTAACTATCTGAAGTATTAGTTCTGTCTGCTTTGAGTACAAGTTTGAAACTAGTTAACAATAAGTACCTATTGCTTTGTAATATTGGTTTGTAAATTATGCCACTTCAGCACAAAGGTTTTATGTTTCTAAAGAAAAATAACCAGCATTACACCTTACTTGCTTACTGCATAATCAACCTATAATGTTTCCACTGCTGAGACACAGGCCTCCTACAGGGAGAGGGCCGTAATCCACGTTGCTGCAGTTAATTTATCCTCGCGATATAAATCAAAAATCTTAATGCAATTCTAATTCAATGAGACTTTCTGGGCCTTATTATTCATCGATATCGTCAATGCATGGATTTATGAGCAACAGTGAAACCGTTGTGTTTACGATAGTATGCGAAACTACATCACAGTAAATAAAAACTTTATGGTTGTAGCTCTCGCACAAAATCATACCTACATAAATATTAACATGAATAATGTATTCAGCCAATTTGGTATAACAACATAGTAAATATTCAATGTAATATTTGGACCACGTGTGATTGACGTGGCTGCATAATGTCCGCCGAACTGGAAACTAATACATTCGTGAAACATCGCCACTACACGTGTAGCGGGAGGCGTCGTGATCTGTCGTGACTGCGGTCAGAATGTGTATATACTGGATAATTTTCGACTGTGGATCTTGGAGTAACACTTTCTACACGTTCTGCCCCGTCAGTCAATAGGTATCGTTTTTTCTATTTCAAATGCCACAAAACCAAATAAAAACATTGTGTCCACTACAATATTATTTTGACTGTATCATAACTGTGTGTGTGGTCCTATCATTTGACACGGGTTTGTTTACCGTCCCTTTATCCAGTCGAATAGCTTACAATAATATTTTTATTGGCCCTTCATCGAGTAGCGAATGCGATCCCTAACAAAATAACATTTTAATCGTTCTCAGAACTTTCACCGCTAAACTAATAATGAAGTAGAACCAACAAAATATGACTCGGAACATAAACAACAAAAACTCGGTCCCATTATTGGAAATGTAAATAAAAACCAACTGAGGTCTTCATCGGAGCAACAAATCACTTTGTTTTTCTGAGTGGTCCCGCGTCCCGTCCCGCCGAGCCCGTCCCGTGCCCTACAAGGCGTTATCGAAAACTGTGGTATAAACACAGTTTCGCTTTTTGATTCTCGATATAGATATACGTGCGGTCGTTGTTTGTAATAAAACAACGATAAAACGAGATTTTTCGACGATTAAGAACACAAACACTTGCGCAGCCTCCATTCTAATAAAAAGTTAAATTATCAAACAACTACGGACAGTTTAACGCGATGAAACCGATATTCCGTGTCGTTTGTGAGAGCATCACTAGATAAGCCAAGCTATTTGTACAGTATCATATTTTTATTCGCTTTTATTGGAGATAACATTCAATACTTGGATAAAATCGTTGATTTATCGCGTTAACCTTAAACAGTTGCTTTTTAAGGCCTATTTTTCTTCATTATATTTATCATTACCGCATTCACAACATCGTCATTTGTATATATTTCCGTTCCCATGACACGACAATCATCTGTTTGAACTATCACCATACGTTCAACTTGTCAAAAACTTACAATACACAATGGGAGTTCGTATTTGGTCGCACCGTGTCATAATGACGTCGTCGTAACCAATAAAAACACCATTGACTCCCGGAACTGAACAAAACATTATAAATCACTGCGAAGGAAGCATGCTCACTGAACATTTTTTCGAGGCAGTTATAGAGGGCTGGAACCCCGCGGGCCAATGTATTGTATCCTTGCACCAAGCAGCGAGCGCACAATGTGCACGATAGTATCGCGAGGGTAAGAATACAGACGCACTCATGTGGAGCCTGATTACGGGGAAATTATAGGGTAACTTAGCAAAGTAGGCACTGTTAATGCAGGTATTCGAAAGTGCATGTGTCAAGGTTTTTATTCAATCGTGCAGCTGGTGGTGGCACGCTGTTTTATTTTGATAAACACGACAATCAAAAAATCAATCATGCCATCAAAAATAAAATAATGATAGCAATCAATCTAATTTCTATTTAGGAAGCTTTTTATAAGCCCACGCCGTTAAATAAATATCTCAATTATCCACTCGATTGGTCCCTTCACGAATATGATCAACAACAAATCAAACTCGATGGGCCAATTTTTCAATCATATCTCGATTCTTTCTTTATCGATTCTTTTTTCTAATAGAGGATGTATAAGAAAAAATAAAGATTATTCGATAGCGGTCTTAATGGTGTTGCGGGCTAGGTCCGCGGGTCCGCGCAGCGGACATAACAACCTCGAGGAGATATAACAACCTCGTTATGTTTGTAAATAATCATAAAAAGTTTATGCATGAAATCTATCTTTTATTGAATTCCTAAGAAACGGGTAACGGTGTATCGTAAACGCACAATAGACGAGTAACGTTATGGAAATACATTCATTTTATAATGCAAATAAAGTGACGCCAATCGCTGCATTTATTAAACGTGTAAATTATACAAATCACGCCCTTTACTGGTAATGGTATAAGCAGAGTTATGGGAACAATTTTTTTATGTATATAATCCACAAAGAAACATTTCACTATTTTCATTGGAAATATTATTTTCTATTCTAAACTGCACTGCAAAATATTGCAATGCAAATCTTGCTGACTTTTTTTCACACTTTGTAAAAGAAAAAAAGAAAGAAAAATGCGTTTATTGGCATTACAGCAAAAATAAACAACAAAAAATACAGCCAACGACCTAACAACACAAACATGTGGTAACATTAAGCATAGCCGAAAATATTTAATGACAGAAAATTAGGTAGAACTAAACCTAGGAATTCAAACCAGGTTTCCACGGGTACTTATCGTGGATATTACCAAACCAATGAGGCAGCTCGGCTAAAAATTGCGAAAAAGTTATAATGTCTTGTCTTGATACGAGGCTATCACAAAAAGTGGTCATTCTCCTCAGCGCGTACAAGGGCGCTAACCACAGGGCCACTCTAGTGCCGTACCAGTAGTATCGTATGTTGACCATTACTTGTTTCATACTCAGGCTTGCTCATTATAATGCCTTGACTTTACTTTCATTTTTGCTTCCTAAGAATCTGAAAGCTCCTTAGGGAGCAACATTGATTGCTTGTCGTGCTGTTGTTTATGTACAAGAAACAAATGTCCATAGCACACCAAAGGAATACTACAACTATAGTAGAAGGGCCAGCTTTAAAAGAAAACGTTTGGGAATAGTGACCACACATAGCATCATGCATGTATTCTCCGAAGGAGAGGTGTACCTATGGTACATCCACAATTCGCCAGAAAGTCCCATGTAATAGGGTGCTAGCCTATTACCACCAATTGGGCTCAAAAACACCAGACAGAAAAACCAACTAACCCTTTGCCCGACCCGGGAATAGAAATCGACCTCACGCTCAGCAGTGGCGCTTGTGACTACTAGACCACCAGACCACTAGATCATTGTATGCCACGATCGTTTTCCAAAAGATTACAACAATTAGCATCGTGTAAACAGCCTTCCACTAAGTTCGACTCTACGGCACTATCGATTAAAAAACCCACTAACGCGAGATTACATCGCTCGCTCCGAAACTGTTCCCGTTAATAATTAGGGCACAGATTTAGTCGCGCGATACCGCGTCGCGGCGCGGCGCGATTAATCTTAATTTGTCGCTACTGTGGTACACGGGTACATTACTACAAGGTCACAGAGCAGCAACTTGCAGAAGATCCACGGACACAAAACGAAAGCTCCAAAACTATTCCAACTTAGCAGTGAGAGATTAAAAACAAGACATTGTATTATGTTACCAAACTAGTTACAGATTTATAAGGATAGCCGCCTACGTAAAAAAATGTGTTTTCTTAGTTTTGGTACATTTGTGTGCTTAATTGGACAACGTTATGACAACCACATAACGGGAAACAATATCTACCTACATCGAAGCCTAAAGTTGAGCTGTGGGTGGAAGACGTTTTGTTTACGAGTATTTACTTACATAAAAACTTTTTTACAAAAAAAAACAACCGACTTCCATAAAAACACTACAAAGTGAAAAATAACTTTAATTTCGGAAGTCGGTGTCTTTGGATTTTTATTTCGTTTTTCGCCACCGACTTCCGAAATTAAAGTTATTTTTCACTTTGTAGTGTTTTTATGGAAGTCGGTTGTTTTTTTTTGTAAAAAAGTTTTTATTTTTCACTTTTTTTTTGTGATATTTATTTTTATTTTTGTTGATTTTTCAAAAACCGCTTGTCCGATTTTGATAAAATTTTCATGGGACCATTTGGGGAGCATACCCTATCCAACAAAAAAATAATTTTTCAAATCGGTTGGCAATCGACGGAGTTATGCGCGAACAAACATAAAAAAAAAAAAAAAAAATACAAACATCCGAATTGAGAACCTCCTCCTTTTTTAGAAGTCGGTTAAAAACGATGAAGCAACAACAGAACAGTATCGAAATTTAGTCGTGGATGATATATTATCCACACGCGCTTTACCAATATTTTTGGCCGTCAGTCGACGCGGCGACGGCGACGACGCTACGGTAGCTATTCGTGAACATTTTCTGTTTTCTCAAGTTTGTCCTTCAGTCTGTGCTGTCCTATTTTCTCATGTTTGTCCTTCAGTCTGTGCTGTCCTATTTTCTCATGTTTGTCCTTCAGTCTGTGCTGTCCTATTTTCTCATGTTTGTCCTTCAGTCTGTGCTGTCCTATTTTCTCATGTTTGTCCTTCAGTCTGTGCTGTCCTATTTTCTCATGTTTGTCCTTCAGTCTGTGCTGTCCTATTTTCTCAAGTTTGTCCTTCAGTCTGTGCTGTCCTATTTCGTGACTTAACGCAATAACTGAGAGATATCGACAAGTTGAAATTCATTGCAAATACTGAGTTAGTGTAATATTCAGTTCTGCCATAGAAGCTATGTTTAATAGCTTATCTGTGTGTTTACTATTAATGTGTAATTTGGCATAGCATTGAATATTATTGCGCTAATTTACACACATAGTAGGTAATCGTGATTCAAATTAATTAGATATTGAGAGGTATGCGGTGGTTAGCAGTAATTAATTCTTATTGAACACCCCAGTCATCATCGGTGTAACTATCTGAAGTATTAGTTCTGTCTGCTTTGAGTACAAGTTTGAAACTAGTTAACAATAAGTACCTATTGCTTTGTAATATTGGTTTGTAAATTATGCCACTTCAGCACAAAGGTTTTATGTTTCTAAAGAAAAATAACCAGCATTACACCTTACTTGCTTACTGCATAATCAACCTATAATGTTTCCACTGCTGAGACACAGGCCTCCTACAGGGAGAGGGCCGTAATCCACGTTGCTGCAGTTAATTTATCCTCGCGATATAAATCAAAAATCTTAATGCAATTCAAATTCAATGAGACTTTCTGGGCCTTATTATTCATCGATATCGTCAATGCATGGATTTATGAGCAACAGTGAAACCGTTGTGTTTACGATAGTATGCGAAACTACATCACAGTAAATAAAAACTTTATGGTTGTAGCTCTCGCACAAAATCATACCTACATAAATATTAACATGAATAATGTATTCAGCCAATTTGGTATAACAACATAGTAAATATTCAATGTAATATTTGGACCACGTGTGATTGACGTGGCTGCATAATGTCCGCCGAACTGGAAACTAATACATTCGTGAAACATCGCCACTACACGTGTAGCGGGAGGCGTCGTGATCTGTCGTGACTGCGGTCAGAATGTGTATATACTGGATAATTTTCGACTGTGGATCTTGGAGTAACACTTTCTACACGTTCTGCCCCGTCAGTCAATAGGTATCGTTTTTTCTATTTCAAATGCCACAAAACCAAATAAAAACATTGTGTCCACTACAATATTATTTTGACTGTATCATAACTGTGTGTGTGGTCCTATCATTTGACACGGGTTTGTTTACCGTCCCTTTATCCAGTCGAATAGCTTACAATAATATTTTTATTGGCCCTTCATCGAGTAGCGAATGCGATCCCTAACAAAATAACATTTTAATCGTTCTCAGAACTTTCACCGCTAAACTAATAATGAAGTAGAACCAACAAAATATGACTCGGAACATAAACAACAAAAACTCGGTCCCATTATTGGAAATGTAAATAAAAACCAACTGAGGTCTTCATCGGAGCAACAAATCACTTTGTTTTTCTGAGTGGTCCCGCGTCCCGTCCCGCCGAGCCCGTCCCGTGCCCTACAAGGCGTTATCGAAAACTGTGGTATAAACACAGTTTCGCTTTTTGATTCTCGATATAGATATACGTGCGGTCGTTGTTTGTAATAAAACAACGATAAAACGAGATTTTTCGACGATTAAGAACACAAACACTTGCGCAGCCTCCATTCTAATAAAAAGTTAAATTATCAAACAACTACGGACAGTTTAACGCGATGAAACCGATATTCCGTGTCGTTTGTGAGAGCATCACTAGATAAGCCAAGCTATTTGTACAGTATCATATTTTTATTCGCTTTTATTGGAGATAACATTCAATACTTGGATAAAATCGTTGATTTATCGCGTTAACCTTAAACAGTTGCTTTTTAAGGCCTATTTTTCTTCATTATATTTATCATTACCGCATTCACAACATCGTCATTTGTATATATTTCCGTTCCCATGACACGACAATCATCTGTTTGAACTATCACCATACGTTCAACTTGTCAAAAACTTACAATACACAATGGGAGTTCGTATTTGGTCGCACCGTGTCATAATGACGTCGTCGTAACCAATAAAAACACCATTGACTCCCGGAACTGAACAAAACATTATAAATCACTGCGAAGGAAGCATGCTCACTGAACATTTTTTCGAGGCAGTTATAGAGGGCTGGAACCCCGCGGGCCAATGTATTGTATCCTTGCACCAAGCAGCGAGCGCACAATGTGCACGATAGTATCGCGAGGGTAAGAATACAGACGCACTCATGTGGAGCCTGATTACGGGGAAATTATAGGGTAACTTAGCAAAGTAGGCACTGTTAATGCAGGTATTCGAAAGTGCATGTGTCAAGGTTTTTATTCAATCGTGCAGCTGGTGGTGGCACGCTGTTTTATTTTGATAAACACGACAATCAAAAAATCAATCATGCCATCAAAAATAAAATAATGATAGCAATCAATCTAATTTCTATTTAGGAAGCTTTTTATAAGCCCACGCCGTTAAATAAATATCTCAATTATCCACTCGATTGGTCCCTTCACGAATATGATCAACAACAAATCAAACTCGATGGGCCAATTTTTCAATCATATCTCGATTCTTTCTTTATCGATTCTTTTTTCTAATAGAGGATGTATAAGAAAAAATAAAGATTATTCGATAGCGGTCTTAATGGTGTTGCGGGCTAGGTCCGCGGGTCCGCGCAGCGAGAGGTCCACGCCGGTGGTCCGGGCACCGGGGGGTCCGTGGGGAGGGTAAGGGGGGGGTCCGCCCCTCCGCACATAAATATCGCGGGCGATGCGTTCGCTCGCGACTTTTATACGCGTACGTTATTAGCAAAAAAGCAATCAGGAATCGAGTGAGACAATCCTTATTGGAAAAGCCCGACGGTTTAAATCCTGTTAACAAATGGGACCCTAGCGCGCCTAGACTCCGGTATTCCGATGTGTTGGAAAGAAATAAATCATTCTGTAAACACACTTTTCTATCAATTTGTTTCATTACAGCCTTCGCGATGGTTTTTGTCCCAACATTTCCTATTCTAGACTCATCAATCTTTCCTATCGGGATCATTAATTAATACTAAAGTTTCGGGTTTACCCACTTTTTGCTGATTACAAAATTACAATGCCTGTGAAAATAGATTACAACGACTAGTACTCGTACTAGAAACTATTGTTGGCCACCACTAGCAGTGAATTAATTATTAAAATTCCACTAGCGAGCTTTTGTTTGATCTATGACATCATCAATAAGTAATGCGCGCTCGCCGGTCACCTCTGACCACTAATGCTCCTGATTAACCATGCGCATGATGTTGTATAAGTATGTAATGAGACAGCACTCGTTCATGAACGCAATGGGTCACACAATGGAACACGTTGTATCGACCGGCCGCTAATTACTTCATTAGGTACCACACTGTTAATTGGCGACTATACGGACACTATATTATTAGCTGCGAGTACATTATATCCACATTGCGTACTTAGCAAATGACAAATTATACCTACGAATTGACCATCTGCAATAATAAGCGTCTTATCGTATGTTCGTATGTAGATCCATTTGTCATATATGACCAACAAAAAGTTTGAGTACAAAGTGATTACTATTAAACTTCTGACGCACACTCGATAACTCGTTCATAAAAGCTGTTTAAAAACCGTAATGCTATCAATCAAATTAAGTTGAATCGTAACAATATTAATTCTCAAAAAGACGTAATAAATCATCTGAAGAACTGAGCTCCTTTAAAGGGATCAGGCGATCATATTATTATTATTATCGATAACTTTTATCTCGATAGACTGATATTTCGTTTTAACGGTTTTTGTAAAATTGGTTACTATCAATTTTACAAAAACCGTTAAAACGAAGAAGACGCGATTTTTTAAATTGTAGAGAATGCTTGATAATGACACGCGGAAGACAATCTAAAAATATAAAGTAGCTCAATTTGATAAAAAAAGGGCCAGTAACATTAATTCACCGGGTTATGTCATCATTAATGAAAATGAATTGGCAATAACACTCAACGCTTCAGTAGACTGTCAACACGGCTCTCTAATTCACTCCATTCAACACGAATGAGGTCAAGAGTCAAATATAAAATCGAATTAACGAACATAAAATGTGAGTACTAATCCCATCGAGCCATCAGGCGTCGGCCGGAGAGCCCTCACGGCGACGAGTCACCCATGAGCTCCCACATTTATCCCCGAAGCTAACGAGCTCGGCTGCAGTATAATTACCGACCAATAGGTTATCACGTCAAGTGCAATTGAACGCAGTTATAACTTGCCCAGTTATACTCACAATTAGTTAATTGCTGGCCCAGTCCGCCACGTAGTCGCATCGCGTGCGTGACAGCCCTCACTGAACATGATTATCTGTTGTTTGTTTTTCTATTTTGTTCGGTTCGTTTGTAGTTTTTGAAAGTTTTGCGTTTCAATTTTCAGTTCTATAGAGTCACAGTAAATATTTTTCCAATAAGATTACTGTTTTTTTTTCGTCATTATAAACCAATACATCTGCCGTCTCAGCAACAAAATCAGTATGATATCGGATGTCAAATCTGTCATCTGATTGCTGTATATCCAATTTAACATTTGCAAACAATCATTTTCGTATTTCCTTTTCGGCTAAACAATGTGTTGACTTAAATCGATGTACTGTACAATGTTGTATCTCGTCTCCTGTTGTAATTGTAATGGCACATTAAAAATTACTGCTACCGGCTTTTGTCGGTAACACAACATGACGTATTAGAAAAGAGGCAATTGTAAAATTAATAAATAAATAAATAAATAAATCCCTGGACATTTCACACAGCACCATTTGTCCCAAGCTAAGCAACCTAATGCTTGTGTTATGGTAACAAGAAAAAAAAAAATGAAAAAAAAAATGAAAAAAAAAATGAATGAATGAATGAAAATTAATGATCAGGGTAGCAAGAAGTCTAACAACAAAATAAGAATACTTCAATCCATATATTATTAGAGAAAAGGGCTGCGGAGAGAAATCCACGTTGTTCCCAAAAGGTTTGATTGTGATACATATTTACTACGTAGAAGCAAATCCGGTTAAATGTGATCTTCCTAAGTATCCTGTCCGACCTTTGTCAAAGTCAGGCGCGTATGTTCGCCCATCGATACTGAATTAACTATTAATAAACTTGTCGTCTCACATAATATGTAATTTTGCCAGAAGTTACGACACTGCAAAATAATTGTAACAAATCCTCTATTGTTATAATAGTTTTGTATAATGGTTATCTCCTTATATATATTTTAATAAATGTTGACTAAAAGCTGGTGAAGAGAAGGTAGGTTTATAAACACAGTGCTATCAAACAAATAATAGTTTGCTACGGCTGAACCTAATCTTTTCTATGTATTTATTACATTTTAAAGGAGGCACATACATACATTTTACAGACTAACAAACCAATGACATAATGAATGTAATATTAAAAAACCCCAACCCGCACAAACTACGGAAGAAAAACTATCGTGTACGAAGGATCTAAAATATTTAATAAATTACCGAGAGACCTTAAAGAATCTACATCCAAAACCACTTTTAAAAAGCTACTTAAACAATTTATATTAAAAAAATCACATTCCCTATAATAGTGTCGAGCCACATCCAGTTACCGTTTATCTATGTTACACGGATACTTGTTTACATGTATCGAACGAACATTTTGTCCATAATGATTTGTAATCTACCCTCAAAACATTTATATAGTCGACGTCAAATGTTTTATAATACCCCAACTTTTTGTTCTTTTTAAAGTATTTAGTTTTAATATTCTCATGTAAGTGAATAGTGTAATTCTTATGAGAATAAATGATCTTAAACCAAAAAAAAAATGCTAATAACAAGCCTTCACTCATAGTGAAGGAAAAAAGACGATAAAAAGATAGTACATACAAGTAATATAATTAGTTAAGAGTGGATAAGTTATCCATAAAAATCCAGAAAAAAAGACTGTGCCAAAAGCCGTCTTAAGGTCGCTTGTTGTGAAAGTTTTCATCTTACTGTTTCTACAACTGTTGTATCCGTATAATGTAGTATGTAATAAAACACAAATATCAGTAAGTAGGTGTACAACCCAGAGACACGTCCGCACTGCACCAGCGGTACAATGTGAATGGAGCGCGGGCGCCCCCCGGAGTCGCACGCCATATTTATTATATGCAACATCTCTTCTTTTCATATAATTTTGAAATTATACATTAATTTATTTTAAATCAATAATCAGGGAAAACAGTTTGTATTTTATTTCAATTACTAGTTAGTATAAAATAATTTATTAGAGTTACTACTCGTATTAAAATTTAATTTAAAGAATGGATTATTAACTCAACTCGATTATTAAAGCTCAACAGTTTATAGCCTAACTTACTTAATAATTTCATTATATAATATGTTAATTTATTTCAGATTATAAACATCATTTCGTGATTAATCTAGCTCTAATACAAACATTATCATTAACTTAATTTTCTTCCATATTTGATGTTTCTCTATGATCAACTACTTTCCACTGACCTTCGGTTTTCTTTAGATGGACTATATTCCTTCTGTACTCTTGGCCAGTTTCATTGTTCCTTACATTTATGTCGCTGCCTTGTGAACTAACAACTGTGTGAGGTGTTGGATTGAATTCCGGAACTAATTTGTTTTCTTTAATCAGATTCTTCACATAAACTCTCTCGCCAATTTCTAATTCTCTATCAGTAGCCCGTCTTTTCCTATTTTCATTTAACCTGTTTTTCTCTCTTTTCTCAATGTCATGATCTCTAATTTGTGAATCATCAAACCTACACTCAAGGTCATTTAGAAGAGGTAGTTTGTCTCTGAACTGTCTCCCGTAGAACAATTCGCAGGGCGTTTTACCTGTGGATGCATGAGGTGTGCTGTTATACATGACTAAATATTTTAACAAGTCGTCTTTCCAGTCTGATTTCTCATATTGACTGATTTTCAGTCGTTTTAAAATGTCTCTATTTTGCCTCTCAACCTCACCATTTTGTTGAGGCCAATAAGGGATCGTATTGAATAAGCAGATTCCTTGTTCGTTACAAAAACTTTTAAATTCATGACTAGTGAATTGTCTACCATTGTCAGCTGTAATACTTGCGGGATTTCCCGTTCGAGAGAAAATTTCCTTCAATACTTTGATGGTTTCTTGTGTGGAGATAGATTTCATAATTTTGATTTCTTTATACCGACTGTAGTAATCAATAATTACGAAAAGGTAGTCACTACTTGGTAAAGGACCTAAAAAGTCAATAGCAGTATCCACCCAGGCTTGTGTAGGAAGCTCTCGCCTTTTCATAGGTATTGGTGGATTTGGGCCGGAAACAAGAGTACATCCTTTGCAATTTTTTACTGTGTTTTCGGCTTCTTTGTCTATTTTTGGCCACCAGACCTTAGTGCGGAGTCTAGTTTTCATATTTACAATACCTGGGTGGCCTTCGTGAGCTGCATCTAAAACTTGTTTACGCAATTTAGCTGGGATAACAATTTTACTACCTCTTAACAAAACACCATCATGTAACCACAATTCGTTTTGGAACAATTTGTAGTTGTTAATTGAAGGATCCCAGTTATTATGTGACAAAGCTTCTTTAATCAAATTGAACTCATCGTCGTTATTCGACGCTTCTGTGATCGCTTTCAGGGATAAGGCAACAGGTCGTGCGTACTGAACAATTTGGTTGACATGATGTTCGTTGTCAAAAGGACTTGTTTGTGAACTTACACACAGCCGGGATAGCGGATCCGCTATATTTGATTTGCCAGGTTTATAAAGAACTTTAAAGTCATAGGCTTGCAGACGAAGAACCCAGCGTTCAATTCGTGCACAAGGCTTTGACTGTGTTGCAAATATAACTTCTAAAGGCTTGTGGTCAGTGACAAGTTCAAACCTTTTCCCGTACAGGTACATGTGGAAGTGTTCAACTGCCCATACAAGAGCTAACGCTTCTTTTTCGGTCTGACAGTAACGTTTTTCAACGTCTGTCAGACTCTTGTTGCCAAAACCAATGATACGAGCTCCTTTTTCATCGTACTGTATCAGTACAGCACCTAACCCGACTGGACTCGCATCGGCAATCACCTGAGTACGGTCATTTGGGTCGTAATAGCCAAGAGTAGGGATTTTGGAAAGACAAATTTTTAAATTATTAAAAGCTTTTACTTGTTCTTTTTTCCAAAGTGCACTAATGTTGGCATTTTTGTGCATTTTATTCCGGAGTAATTCTCGGATTGGGTCAGTCAGGGTGGATAAATTTGGAATCCATTTCCCAACGAAATTGACTAGACCAAGAAAACTTTGAATTTCCTCGATGGTTTCCGGTGGTCTGAATGTCTCAATTGTTTTAATGTATTTATCAAGTGGTTTTATGCCTTCTGACGATAGTTTGTGACCAAGAAACTGAATACTTTTTACATTGAAAACACATTTATTTTCGTTCAACACTACATTGTTGTCTTTGAGCACTTGTAATACATGTTTCAATCTAGCATCATGTTCAGATTCGTCATGTCCAAAGACAACAATGTCATCAATAAAATTAATTACTCCTTTGCAAGGTAATAACATTTTCTCCATGGTCTTTTGAAATAGTTCTGGTGCACACGATATGCCAAACATAAGCCTCTTATAACGGTAGAGTCCTTTGCTAGTTATGAAAGTCGTAATTTCTCTACAATTTTCTTTTATTTCAATTTGGTGAAAAGCGTTTTTAATATCAAGTTTAGAAAAAATATTTGCTTTACCAAATTTGGGAATGAGTTGCTCCATTGTAGGGAGAGGGTGATTTTCCCTTATAATGGCTTTATTGGCAGAATCAAATCAAATCAAATCAAATCAAATCAAATCATTTATTTGCATAATACATGTTAAAAAGGTGTTACAGGTATAAACGGTACATTGTATTATAACCTATTGAGGTGTGCAAATTAATATATTAGGTACATAAAATTAATTTTAAATTGATTTACATTAAATATTAGAACGTCAAATTAAAAAATGTCAGAATATTATACACAAGTCAGATCAAAATGTCAATACTATATAAAATTCAATAATAATTCAAAATTCAAATAAAATCAAATCCAATCCAATCCAATAAATAATCAATCGATAAAATTCAATAATTTCAATAATATATTTGTGGTGCCATTTCAGATAAAATCGACTAATCTTTCATTTAAATAATCATTAATTGAATAGTAACATTTTGCAACTAAGAATTCCTGTAAACGTAATTTGAATTGGTTCATTTTGTGTAGGTCTGTGATACTTTTTGGCAACTTATTGTATACTTTTGGTGCCATGCCCAAAATGTTTTTATTAAATACTGCTTTTTTATGACGTCTTACGCATGTCTATGCAAATACGAATATCGTCATCAGGCTTGACGCAGAACGCATGTCTATGCAAATACGAATATCGTCATCAGGCTTGAGAACCGGCACCATCGGGGATACCCAAGAAGAAGGTTTACTTACAGGTTCAATGATGTCCATTTTAACTAACTCGTCTATTTTGTTATTAATTTTTGATTCCAATGGAATTGGCACTCTTCTATAAGGTTGACAAACTGGTCGGACTGATTTGTCAATGGAAATTTCTAGTTCGACATCTTTGAACTTGGGGAATTGGCTTTGTTCGACAGAATTCAAGTCATGACCGAGTTTTAAAACTTTGAGAGAAATAGCAGTTTCCTTTCCCAAAAGATTCCTTGAACCATTTTCTATGACGTGAAATTTAGTTGTTAAAGACCGTGTACCAATTTTTATAATTGCATCAAATGAACCTAAACATTTTAACGGTTCTTTGGCTCCGTAGGCCAGGAAAGTTTTATCGGAATACTTTTGTTGGTTGGTTACTACCACTTTGGATTGTTTTAAATGATCCCAAGTTTTATCGGTGATAATATTCGATCTACTACCCGAATCAATGAGCATTTTGATGGTTACTTTACCAACCTGACAATCTATTGTGGCATCGTCGTCGATGTGGAAAATATAGTCAACAGATGTCGCTTCTTTATTGGTAGATTTCTCCAATTTAGCCCTTTTGTTTTTATTTTTATTATTCGAGGAGAAATGAGAATTTCTTCTTTTGTCAGCCCTCGTTCTACAGTGTTTTTGGAAATGGCCCTTAAAACCACACTTGAGACAGGTTGCGTTTATGCCAGGGCAGGAACTTGAGTCACTTTTGTGAGTTTTACTGCCGCAACGGCAGCAGGAATTGTCACCTTCCGTTGAAGGCCGCTTGTATGTTTTGCCATTCATTTTACTATAACTGGTAGATACGTTTGTGTCAATTTTGTTGACAGTGCTAGTCATCATGTTCGAATTACTACTCTGCCCATCGCGGAACTCATGTAGTTGCCTTTCTACAGTCTCAAGGGAATTTGCTTCAACGGTGATTTTGTTTATTGTTGCTTCATCACCAAGTAATAAAATTGCTTTTCTTAGTTTAATGGAACTACATTTTTCGGTTATTTGGTCGATCAGATTCTCATTTTCGTTAGAAAAATTACATTTGGAACTCTGTCGTCTCAACCGGATTAAAAAATTTTCAAATTTTTCGTTGGAATCTTGTTTCATTAGTCTAAACATGTGTCTTTCGAATAAATAACTTTGTTTAGGTGAAAAATATTCATGTAATTTTGTGATTGCAATGTCGTATAAATCAGTTGCATTTGTGTCAGTTACATGAGCTCCAGGTATATTAAAATAAATGTCTTGGAATGTCATACCTCCAAAATGGAGTAACATTGCACGTTTTTTTAACTGATCCTCGGTATGTGTGGCTATAAAATATATTTCTAAGGCACGTTTCCATTTTTCCCAACGGGAACCTATGGATGATGGATCTCCTTCACAGTCAAATGGTTCTAGTGTCGGTATATGAGATTGGGACAGGGACATATTTGGGACGATCTGTAACAAAACGAAAATAGGGCTCGAATACTATAGAATACAATAAAGGTATTTTTTTTTTTTTTTTTTTAGGTAGGTATGTTTGTAATAAAGCAATGAATTTTTTTTTTTTTTTTTTTTGATAGGCAATGTAATTATACTTTATTAATGACTAGGAAACATTTTATTTTACTAGCATAGATGGTGGAACCATGGTGTGATTGATAACGGAACGAAATAGCATAACATTCGTTAGCTATCCCGAATTGCTATTATGTTCATAGAACAGGAACAGATCGAGCACAAACCAAAGTGTTGTATACGTTTTTAGTTTTTTTTTTTTTTTTTTTTTTAGGAAGGTAGGTACTTATTGTTTGTTATGATCGGGTACTTAACTAATGGTATTTGATGTAAATTTTTGATCAAATGGAACTTTGATACAGATCCAGTCAACAATAGGCAATTAAGCTAAGTAATTAAATGAAAATATTCACATTAATTTAAGGAAGTTATAGCATATAATACATCCATGAACTAATTAATCTACTATTCAAACTGACATTTCTTTTGTCTACTACAGTATTTATGAACTTACAATCCGTTAATAGTTATTAAGATTTGCAGTCTAACCAATAAACAAGGTGACTCACTCGTCAAACATGCGGCGGCGCGTGCGACACCCATGTTGTTGTTTATCACTTTCTATCATAGGGTTATGGATGGAGCCTTATATAAAATACTGATTAAACTAGAAAAATAAAATGTCGAGTCTGACGAGAGAATAAAAAATGGGTGATATATTATTGCAAACAAGCGTTAACCAACATTTCGTAAAACACATCACTTATTTATTTTGAGTGCATGAAAATATTATTTATGATACCAGTATTTATTTTTCTATTTTGAGAGAAAAGAAAATATATTGTTGACCAGAATCCGTAAACAGGATAATAGCTGAGTTGTAAATTTACTTACTGCGCTTTTACTCGTCGCCAATGTTGTATCCGTATAATGTAGTATGTAATAAAACACAAATATCAGTAAGTAGGTGTACAACCCAGAGACACGTCCGCACTGCACCAGCGGTACAATGTGAATGGAGCGCGGGCGCCCCCCGGAGTCGCACGCCATATTTATTATATGCAACAACAACAATCAAAATTAGGCTTTTCCATGGAACAAATACTTCTGCAATCCATCACACAAGCTATATTTAAAAATAAACGCCACTCCGTGGTTCATGAGTGCGGCATAATCCGAATAGTGAGTGGGTTGATTGAAGACTCTTCCTGCCAAGGTTAAGTGCAGTAACTGGAGATCCCAGACAATACATCAATCAGGATCATCCCGGATCTACTCCATATTTATTTATTTCGTTCCATCAAGATCCGCGGAATCTTCCGCCGCGGTGATACAAGTCACAATGAATTGTGTTGAAGTCGGTATTATGTTTCGTACAAGAATAAATAACATCAACGAGTAAAGACAAGTATGTTTGAAACGTTGAATGATTATGATCAACAGGAATATGAATATTAATATATGTAACGAAGCAGGGGTTTGACCGAATAAAATAGATACTTGAATAGGTCTTTTATCACAACGGTATAATTTTAAACAGAGTCACGTTCTTTGCAAAGTGTTTTCCAAGACTCAATGTCACAATTATTATGTTTTTCCCTGTTTTCTTTTACAATTTTAGTCAAAATACCTACAATACATTAAGTCTATAATTAGTTTACATAGGTAGTTGTATATAATATTGAATTAACGTAAATCAAACATAGAATTAAATCAAATAATTTCTTAATATGAATTCCAAGGCGATACATAACAATGACTACACGATACGTCATACCCGGCGGATTCCTACTTGGTGTTGCCAGCAGTCGTTAAACACATAATTCTAATGTATCTTTTTCTTGACAGTCTCAAAAAAAAGCTGAGAAATGTCTTTAAAATCATTCATATAAAATCATTGATGGTACGAGTTACGAGGTGCTTTTAAAAGCGGCTTTTCTTAGATATTCAATTCTGCACAATTAAAATGCATGACACTCAGAGTACTGAATGATTCATTACGGATGCGACTATAAAAGGACCTGACTTAGAGTTACCGCAGATGTCCTAAGAAAACGGTACTAAAATAAATGTATTTTGCAGAAAATATCTCATATTTAAGACATCTATTACGATTCAGGTACCTCACGATCAAGAATATCTTAGAGAACAAGTCCGTAAATCATAATGTATATTCTAAGAGAAATGTAATAGAATCCATCCATTCAGAAACAGGTTCAACCGAGGCATAACTTAAAGAAATGTAAAATAATTTTAAATCCAAGGCTCTTTGTCCGACGGCGCGGGATTGTATTTGGAGTGATAGAATGAATGGACGGGGATGTCGTCGAATAATCCGCGCGTACACCAACCGCATCAATCTTATGGCTTTTAAAAAATGTCCCTCAAGATTAGCAGTCGACATCACACGTTAGTAAATACGGACGTTGCAATCATTTTTGCCTAGACGCTTAAAAGCGTCTAGGCAAAAATGATTGCAACGTTTTTTGGGAGTCGGGTCAAATATATTCTTCGTACATTTTATCATTGTCTGTCTACAGGAATTCCGTTAAATGTTTACTTCACACAGTTGACTTTCAAATACTTTCGTAAATGGTTTTCATATCTACGAAAGGTCTAATAAATTGATATTCATTAACTTGTAATACCGTCATCACTAAATCAATTTCTTTACCCGATAAACCAGAGATAGGCTATTAATCAAGAGTGCAAGAATTGTCTCTATCATGAGGCGATAGTGTTCCATTATTCCCATTATGGAGCACTATCAGTTGGCTCGCCGTCGTCGTGAGTCTGTGGACACTGCGGACACTACGGACACTCAACAGTCGCCAGATAACCGTTCCGCGTGAATTATTCACGAGAGCAGAGACACGCGCGTCAATCTCCGCCGATTCCGAGTGTCGTGAGAGGTGTCGCCCGACACTTGACAGTATTAATGAATCGATGTTCTGTGTCTGTGTGCCGATACTGAATGTTTGATGAACAGTTACAAAGGAGGATTTGGTTAGCTAAAGACATTTGGTGCTTAGGTGATTGAATGGTAGTTAACATAATCATTATTTAATCCCGCCAATACATTTGCTAAGTTGGTTAAATTATTCATTACATTTCAATATTATTCATATTAGTCATGTTTTCTATGATATTTACAAAACCCTTAAAATAATAACATTTCTTTTTCATTATAGGTATGTGCCGTTAAACATCTGTCGCCAAAAAAGGGAAGGTACCGTTTTGATAGCTTATTTCTTTATTCATCATAATAAAGTTGGCTTAGACATGTCCCACACCATAACTTACTAGTTGTTCGTTAAGACAACAAACTACAAATGATTCGGGACAAAGTGTAATTTTCTGGTGCTTAACAATATCAAACTTTGCCTCAAAAAGAATAAGGACCATATTTCATTCTGATTTCGTTTAGACGAAAAAGTATTAGTTTAGATGTTAGACATGTATCGGAACATGTTTCGTTTGTTACAGCTTTTGTTGTTTGATTACTATCGTGTCCAAAAAAAGACAATCGGATTTGGAAACTTGTCAAACAACGTTCAAGAGCTCAGACGTGTTTATTACGTCCAAATATATCAACTTTAACAACCAATTTATTTCTGTTTTATCGTCCACCATACAACATAATAAGATATTGGAACAATGCATTCTCTTTTTTTTAATATTCAGTCCCTAATAGATCCAAACCGGCCTTGTATTCGATAGTGTGTTAACATTCAGAGCGGCACGATTAGACCACTCGCAAATCGCTTCTTGCTACTATGCGAATAGATGGGCTACAAGTAATAACATAGTACACAATTGATTCCGACATAAAGAGAAATAGGAGTGGACCGAGAACATTGCCCTGGGGAACACCGCTCGCAGCGCCCCGCGGTCGGCCACTTGTCGTCTCGTTTTTCTTTGCACCAACTTCCCACTTGCCTTAAGTAATGAGTTATTGGTGTAAATTCTGATTACCATTTTTAGGTACAAATTATGTACGTTTTATGGTCTATCAAGTCAAATGCAATACGGGCGAGTATATCAAGTTGTCATTCCTTGTAAGTTAAATTGTTATTGATAGCAGGTATAGGAATTTAGAAACTATAAATTGTGAAATCTGTTTGGATCTACAAAGAATAGGGTCATAGGTTTCTAACACAAGTGTGAGTCAGTTCTCCAAGTCAGTACCATTTCAATCGACCATTGCAACCAAACTGAGAACACTTAAAGTACAATCGTGCACGTTTTGCATACGTCACCGTTGGAGCAAATCCGTGTATCTGTGAACAACAAAGACTGGTAGTGTTACTGTTTCCGAGTCATAAAGTTTAGTGGTGAAGGCAGGAAGTGTACCAACCTGAAGGTACGTACGGGGGGAGTGGAGGGGGGTGAACGCACGACGAATTGTTCCGAGTGATGTGATGTACCGCTGAAAAGGATCAGGACTCGCGTGTTCCCGAATACCAAAATTTTCGAATAGCGCACCTCTTCTTGACCTTCACAACTTTGAACTCCGCCTAGCTATGCACGTAAAGTGGAGGAACTTTTAAAGGTCAAGTTTAGAAATATTTTTGTTCATTATTAAAATGTTTGTAAATAAGTAGGTATATTATATGAAAATCTTATAAAAAGCTGTTACCTACCTAATCACCAGAATTTTTAATTTGCATAGCTCTTAAATCTACATTCTAACCCAATTTCACCTTCCGTTTCAAAGTCCTAAGGTAATTAACTTTATTTTACGTCCTCGGCTCATTTTTTCCTGGTAAAGCTTAAGAAAAGTTTATTAGCGTATAAATTGTGAAAATTTTAACTTTATGCGTCCCTGATTAACTTGAGTAACATTTCGTCTTTGTTCTTGCGTCGTAGAAACACTCTGCTGATAAATTTTCGGTTTTACGCGTTCTGTTCGTCGCAGTTAAACCGCACAAAGCAACATTAAGCCAGCAACCTGTTGTAAAACTTTTATTCCTACTATAATGTTGGTGGCCGCAAATGTCATGCTTCTGCAACTCAATTCCAAACTTAACACGTTACACTAAAGTGGTTTTATGCTCAGCAAGCTGGCCGCAGTGGCCATTTTGGTTAGTCAGTGCGATATTTAGATAGTAATTGCTGACTTTAAATTTTTATTTGCAAAGAACGCTGAAAGTTCTCTAATCAGAGAGTTAAGAATGGTTCTCAGAAAAGAAAAACTGCAACAGAAATTGTGAAAGTAAATACGAGCTTAGATGTACCTATCCAGAACATGTTAGATAAATATGTTTTGGAATGCGGTAGGAATACAAAAGAATGTCACGTTGTGTAACAACAGTAACATCAAAAGTATCCCCTTGTCCTGCTCGCTGGTGGATGACTGCGGCTTTGTGGACTTACTGTCAAGTGGACCAAACACCTTTTGTATGGAAAATTGTCATAGCAAGTACGCGAACGACCAAATGTTATTTGTGGAGCTCTCTAAAACATTCGACTAGAGTTTTTTCTCTACGTTTCTGTAAATAGAACGATCAACTTTGTAAAAGTTTTGTCGAAAAGGGACAGTAAATAGAATTCTGTTTGTACAATACTTAGGGGCGTGTTCAAGAGTTAGAGTTACGGGAGTTAAGTTGTTTCACATACACAAGTTGATATTCAAAGAGAAGGGACATGTTATTAGCTCCTTAAAACGTATTAAAGATCACATTTACTTTGGGAGTCGCTAAAACAACTTCGTGAAACATTTATCATTACGTAGAAATAAGGGCCCAAGAATAAGATGTTAGCGCAACAACTAAACGTAAACGGAAACAACATAACATTTGTGATATTTTTTCTAAATTAAGTTTCTTGGAATAGGGTTATCTTTATCTCAATTACCTACTGTATTACAATTAACTTGTTGTTGAACTTGTTGTAATGTTTTAAATTGTCACAAGAAATAGTTTAGTGAGAAACTGATAGTTCACCTTTTTCTATCGCTAGAATGTAAATTGAGGAATTTACACTCTAGCAATATAATTAACAGATCGTCATTAAGATCTTTAGCAGCTAAACGCGGTACAATTTCACCAGATAGAGAACAACAGTTAACCCTAACACTAAAAAGTCAAGCGGGTTGTCCAAAAAAGGCGAGAGCTGGTGAGGTTAATTGCGTTCTAAGAGTTCGCTTTAGTTCAGCCACAACAGAGGTTGATACAGAATGTTCACTCTTTCAATTCAAAAACAATAGACGTAGAAAACTAATTTAAATATCATGGTTCAACTTAATTACGTTAGTTTAGGGTTCTCTTAACCTTGTAATTTTCCATTGTTTTATTCAATACTCGCTTCTGTACGCGACTTCGTTCGCATGGAAGTCTTAAGACACCACAATATACTAAAATAACGGACACATTTTCCGCCTGCGCTATTACGTTGTCACTTAGCGTTCTTTCTGACTTTTTCTCGTTGAGCTCGGCTCCTACGGGTCATGGCGTGATATCAAATCCTTTTAATGTTAAATCTCTTCCTCAAGCCTTGGGCTATCAAATGCAAAAAAAAAAAAAATTCAAAATCCAACGATTTTGATGTTTCGTTGTCTTTGGCAGTTTAATGTTCATAGGCATACTTACTCAAACATGTCTATGTAACGCAGTGGACTGCAAAAGCTTATCGATAATGAAGGGGTGATTAATCAGCTCCTATCGTTTCCTGTTATGTAAGGAATGGGTCTTTTGTTGGCGACCATTGTGTGGCATCCGTGGCCCACGCAAGCGCACGACTCCCTGCGTAGGAGTTGCACTTAGACCCGTCGACTATTGTTACAGCTTTGTTTAATTACATAGCCGCGTAGGGAACTTGGAGTGATACGAGGCTATTACACAATTGTTATTGTTGCGGTGGTCGTCTCCATTTTGGATTAGGAGTAATTGGAACTGTGAGAATATTTTTATAGCTATCTCTCGGATTTTGGAGCTAAGCTGGTGGTCAGGAGAAAATAATATAAGCGTACCTACTTATTAATAAAAAAAAATTCTAGGATCTGCCAACAGTTTCATAAATACGGTAGGTATTTATGAAACTGTTATAGTTAAACCAAACCCGTGTAGCACCAATTAATGAAAAACACATTATCAAAAGTCTCTAAAGTTGAAGTAAAACATTATACATTTATATAAAAAGTAATCTTTTCTTTTTACCACCGTTATTAACGTGAATTTTCAAATTAAAGTGTTAAGAAAAGCTCACTTTGTTCACAGTCACTACTTAATGAGTAAACTTCATTGCTTGGACTAGCCGTAAGTGGCAGTAAACAGCTCGGCTTGCATCCACTGTCGAATTAAAGTATATTAAACAACGCTGTAGTGGCTGTAGCGCCGTGTGGAGCTATAAAGAAAATAATTGAATGAATAACTTATTAGATGCTGGTTAACTTGCTGCATAAGTTTCAGTTATCTGCTGAAATGGGACGCTATGGAGTAGTTAGTTAAAAGTATCAGATTATTTTGTCTATGAAGACAATAAAGCTGCAGTGTTCTTATATCATAATAAAGATGTCGCTTCTTTTTATTTTACAGCTTATTTGCCATTTCAATGTTTCCGTAGTATGGCAAATTCTTCCAAGAAAATAGACAACTATATAAAAGTGAGCGATGGTAAATGGAAACTAAACTTATAAAAAAAAAATTTGAACAGAAAACACTTCTACTTTTGTGGAAGGCCAAAAATCCCTCTCATCCACTACGGCCTATAAAGCTTCAAATAAAGTTACCTCTTCGCCTACCACACAATGCATCAGCACATATTCTATATGCAAGCTTATAACATCGGTATTCCGCACTTGTCATAAATTAGCCGCTCCTCCTTGCGTGGGAACGCTGCAGCCGGCACAATCCGCACTCCCCATGTTTTTCTTCCATCCACAGATCCTGCCACTGATATGATAAAGAAAACAAAGACTAATATTTCTATATTAAACAATATAAATAACCTTCACGCGTATATCGCCGAAGGGTTAGACAGAGGCGTATTTGTCGTTTCAACTGAGTTTGTTAATATACTTATTATTACACTAGCACAGTGTTATTGTCTTGACATGTTTGTTTGCTCACCTGTATGACGAGAACTTTTCCCAACAAAGGGGATATGTAACCAAAGACGTCATAACCTTAGCCTCGATTTCCATCGGCAAAGCTAAGAGTCTTATAAATGCTATAAGTGTTCTATCTTCTATACTTACATCTCATATTACACGCTCTCTGGCGTCACGTAGACCCTTTATAGGTGTTTTAAGCTGAGTGTGTATGTGCCCGCGTGCATATCACACGTGCAATAATTCTTTATGTCATAAGCGGTATAAAAACCTTCGTATCGACATCGTTACCGAGGGCTCCGCAGGAATGAGGGTCGTTCCCGGCTTATGAGATGATTCCCTAAAAACGTTGCTCATATTAAAGTTTTAGCTGCACAATAGCTTCTTTGTGGAGAATTTTCTCGTTCAATTTACGTGTTGTATCTAGTAGCAAAGCAAATATTACCTCCCTCTATATTTTAAGAAATTCAACCGCGGGAAAATATAACACAGTTTCAGGTGTGAAAAGAACTTGTAAGCAAAAGTTTTCAACACGTGTAGTACCTACATCTGTACGTTCTGTCTCACAAGGGTACGGGACCACGAAATATTTATTTTACTGGAGCTTCTTATTTCTCGCATCACGTTTAAGTCCTTTTTTTTTAATCTACGTATATTTTACATTGATATACGCGGCGCAGGTGGAGACTTTTCCTCATGTAGTCTTGCAAATGTATTCAACGGAGCATCGGTACATTTGTAGTTCTCATTACATAAGAATAAGGTTTACAATCGGCTGCACCAATGAATGTAGTGAGAATCGGATAGTATGAAACAGTTTGTACGCATCGATGATTCTCTGTACCATGAATAAGTTAGCAGTTACCACCCTGTTTCGGGGGAGCGCGGAAACAATGTTTTTGTAAAGAAAATGTTGTCTACATAATACTTGTTCACCGGCTTTTTGAGGAAATTGCAGCAACACAATACGGCGAGCGTGGGGAAATGACGTAATCAATACCCGCTTCCGTCTTATGCCTCAGGACGGAATTTATTTTGTCACTTTATACTGCAGTTTTATTCTTCGGCTTTATACCCGTCAACTTGTTTTATGTCACTTCAATATCACCGCAACATTCCAGAGTTCAACTTTTCTCGAAAAGTTCACGCACAGTTCACAGAAAAAAGTAATTCAATTACGGTAGAGTTAGGTAAAGAGGTGTGAACACGCGATCAGTTAATTTCCCTCTGAGCACGCAAACAAATAACCATACGTTTTGTTACGCTCCTTCACCGTGGACTTCCTCACTAATGTTCGATAGAAATTCCCGCAGTCATTGTTCCTGAAGTACTGAACAAACTTAGTTCACTGTTCGAGATACGTCAGTAAATTGCAAGCAAAGTTTCGTCTTGAGTCTTTAATCGCAATCAACACCTTGCGTACTTAACTTGCTTCTAATACTCCACGAGATTATTTGAATTATTGAGAGTTTATACCAATATTGTAGCGTGAGTGTTTACGTATCAATGTTTGGTTTGAAAATTATAGTACGCTGTGATACCTACAGTGTACGGTTCAGATTCAGAAGCGAGTACTTTTATGTTTTCTCAGCAAATGAAAGGTCTCAAGCTAAACATTGGAGCTGACGTCCGCTTTCCATCGGAATGTGTTGGTCTTGGTGGTGTGCGCGAGTGTGCATTGTGCCCGCGACCATTGTCAGCATAACGGTTGAATGGCGGGTGCCACGAATCAATATTTGTGTTTGTGGACGCACCCGCACTGTAAATACTTGGACAAACGACAGGATACGGATCGAATTACCTTTTAATCCCATGACAAACCGCCGCGCCGAAGAGAAATAACGTTAAAATACATTAAAAAGCGACGGCTTGGATTACTTAAAGCGCATAAATTGTTTGCCGGGATTACAGTATCGAATTTTCAAAGGTGAGAATGAGAATGATTTAAAAAGAGATTTCCGCTCATATTTGGTGCCAACATTTTGATGTTCTTGCGAGAACGTTTTATGTCAATGCTTTTTATTCCTGTTTGACAAGTAAGTTATAGCTGCCTATAATTTGGTATCCCGTGTATTGTAAGCCGTCGTCTTATCTCCTTTGTGCTCAGTTCTCGTTACTCTGTCCCCGGAGTCCCACGGAGTGAACTTCGTCCATAAACGGCTCTTTATACACTTTTTATGTGTATTCTTTGTTGTACAAACTTTATCAAAGTTGTACTGCCGGCACAATTTTCATTAAGTAAATCGTTGTTGCGTTAATAATGGATCATTGGATATTTTTCTGAATCTTTTGATCTCTCTTAAAGAAGATTACCAATGGGACGAGATGTTTTGCTACAGAAAAATACAGTTAAATTGGTGGACTCTTCAGCATTGTGATTTTGTACTACCACTATAACAGTACTTTTCGAATATAACTATTAAAAAACAAAAATATTGCGTCGAAATATTCCTTGATTATTATTATTATTAATGCTTAGCCTCTGGCCAAGGTAAAAGCCAGCCCTTGGGTCAAACTTTTTGAATTAATCTAATCTAGATTTTTTGAGAGACATCATACAATATTTGTTTCTTCATTCAATCTCTTTGATTCCAGTAACTTTTCCAAGCATTCCATTCCCATGTACTTCTGATGAGTAGGTACGTAAAGTGCACAGATTCTCGGAGCATGTTTCATTTCAAACTTTCTACTCTGCAGCTCTCGTCGAGTTTGCGACAATTTCATATATTTTTACTGGTTATAAACTTTTATTCGAGTGCAGCGAGTTAGTGTTGATGAGATACTTTATTACGGCTTTATGTCCGCCATCGTAAAGTTTGGACAAAGCTTGGCTCCAAGATGTGGCCAACTCACACGGGCCACAATTAAAAAGTTTTGTGGTCAGAGTGTTGGCCTGTTGTTTCACAGCGTTCATATCGTGCTCGTCTTGCGAATCTAGTTAGTTATGTATAAACTTAGGTTTAAAGTTATTAAACTTCAGTTTTGTTTCGTCGGCTACTTCTGCTGTGACTTTCTGCCGCTATTGTCTTCCAATTCGTGAATGAAAACTGTTATTTTACCTTTGTATCTTTGGTTTTATGAAGTTGTTTAAAGCATTATTTTCTTTCCTATTACAATCCAATTTGTGATAATTGTTGTTATTTACTGACAAAGTTACTTCAATATATTCCACACAATTCTCTGTTGACCCTGGCACTTTAATGGAAAGGATAGCTTATTCACGCAAACGTCAATCACTCGTCCCTCATAGCGACCACAGACAGCGTTGTGGCCACTGTGGTCGTGGTCTGTGGTCTGCGGCGGGACTGTGGCCAGTGTGAGTGCAGCATCAAATAAGTTTATAACTGGCCGAGTTATTCCAGTTATGGAGGTGTTAACTGTCGCGGCGCATGATTGGGCTACAACCGAATGTATTACTTGAGTTATTGCTCCTTTATACCCTCATCACTGTTTATGTCTTATTGGTTTGTTAACTTCTTGACTTCGGACGAGATTTCACGCTGGATTTAATTTATAGGGATGAGAGGATTTGAGTAGGATTTTATTTAGGTACCTACAAACCAGTTTACTTACTGCTATTACTGAGAAACTTGAGACGTTACGTAATGAGTTACGAAATAGAAACAAGCCAGAAACATTACGTTCTTATAAAATAAGTATTTATATACGAGTATATATCATCATTAAAAGCAATAGCAGGGATACAAATAAACTTACCTAGTATTGTTGTTTAGCTATGAGCGCTCAAGTCTCGAGTCAAGTATCGAACGATTGTAAAGGTCAGAGTAAATCCTCGGCCCTCACAAACAGTTGGTCTCCGGAGCTTCATAACGGAGCAGCCGGGAAGGTAATAAGCCTAGGGCTCCCCCAGGCAGGCTCCACTTCTATTGTTATTGCCACGCAACCAAAGTGGTGTTAAGTAACCGAATTTACTCTAGGACGACGTAACCCTTTATGTAACATTCAGGAGAAAAGTTTGTAATGTTGTTTCACAAAAGTATTGTTTTCTTAGTTGACCGCCGCGTGGCGCCGCTTACAATGAACTAAGTTAAGGTTCAATACCAACCAAAGTGAAATTTAATTTTAGGAACGACTGATATTATTTAGTTTCTATATTTAGTGAAAATTAAGTTATTTGTCCAACTAGTTATTATATGTATTAAATGAAATCAAGTAAAACATTGCAACTCTGTCGCATATGGGCAAAATGAAAGGCTACCCTTACAAACTTGGGCTACGGTTAGTAATGATGATATCGCAGGGACGACATTGAAGTGAGTGCCCTCCTAACAGCTTAATAGGAACCGAGCAAACAGTGGGTGTATCTCACACACACTGTTTGGTTCTTGGATCCTGTAACCTATGTCTTTTTAACAGCAACAGTTACAATTTCAATTTAAAACATCTAACTCGAACCACTCGGTTTGTTTTAAAACAAAACAAGTAAAAAAATCCGTTTGCTTAACGCATAGCGGAAGTCAGCAACCGCAAATGTTCGTCCGCTGGAGGTTACTCACTTCCTGAAGTTGGACTTTAAAAAAAGCTCACAAAGGCAGTTATTTAACTACCTATTATTTTAAACAAAGCACTTGCACTGGTTGCACTCTACTAAATATTTTTGGCGCTTTTCACTTTACGTCTCAATCATTTTAAAGGCCAAGCAAACAGAGGTAATCCTGTATATCCTTCACATTTTATTACCCGTAGCCCCACACAATTGTCATCCTAGAAAATCTAATCTCTGTTAATGATATTGGGTTTTTATGTCGCCAGTTCCCAGCTTAAGTAATAGGGACGTTGCAATGTTTGTGTGTGGGGAGGACAGCGCGTCCGAAGCGCGACCCCTCGGCAATCGATCGGCTCCTCGCGCCCCACCACATAGGACCATCACTTTATGTCAGGGGTTCTCTAATTAGCACTGCTTTATTCTCAAATGGGATGTCGTTAAAGGATCCATTAGGACGGTATTTGCGTGGGAGCCGCAGACAATCTCAGGAGTTCAGCGAACAATCCATATTAATGCGGTAATGACTCCCTCTTACATAAGTTCCTAACGAACGCTTGAACAGAACAGCTCGAGTGCCGCACAGAATTGGGTGTATGACGAATGGTACTTCTAATTAGAGGCAACGATTTTCACTACCCGTTAAATGTAATTAATCATGGTGGCTAATTGACACCAGTTGAACACGCGTGTACGCGTGTACTGTGCGTGGAAATAGCGGTAGTCACAGAAATAAATAGAGCACCACATAAAACTACTAATGTTTATGGTGAGCGACGATAAACGTCAATCGTACAGTGATTGGGTGTTCTCGACTAACAACATTTTGGTACTTGGGTTGGGTAGTGATGTTGAACCCCGGGATATTGTCGGAGCTTATAGTGCTACTTTACTGCTTGTCCCGGGGGAAAAGTAAGGAGAGTCCGTCTTCATACTCGTGGGCGCTAAAAGAATGATTGATGGTTGTCTCAGCGAAAGTTGGTATAAAACTAAAGCTCGATAAAAAATGTGATGATGAAGCTATCTTTTTTATGGGATTGCTTAAACCCTCGGGTGAAATACCTCAAACATTATTACTTTGTTTTATTACAAAACTAAAATGTTCTTTACTTAAGACCTTATTTAAAGCTGTATTTTTCTACAAAATCAAGAGATAAAATAATTATTTATTAACATCTAAAGATTGTGAGAAGAAGTTGAACGTAGGAGACATAAAACAATTCCAGAACAACCAGCACGTCGATCTGCGTTCAACGGAACATTGAAAGCGCGGAACATTCCGAGTGCGGAACAACTGAACAAGGCTCCGCCCCGGCTCCGCTCTACAGACAATAAAACCGCCATAACCCTTCACCGCTATCAATTCTCTAATGCAGTTAACGTCACAACTGCACTCCGGCGCCGGTGCGCGGTGGTTGCGTGCCGTTACTACCATAACCACAGTATTTTTTTTTTGATACACTATTGCTTATGACCTATAACTTTCCGAGTTTGTTTTGACCTTGCGGTGTAGCTAGGGTTTCAAGCAAATTGCTGCCGTACCCGCCGTGCCGTACCGGTGTAGTGTTGATTACACACGTCCGTATAAAAGTTGATAGCCTGCTAGCGCTGCAACCATACCCTGCTCAAAGGCATCCGAATTTCCAAAACAAAAAGCTGTTTTGGAAATTCGTCCTTCATCGATTTTTACGGCTCTCATTTTGAGACAAAATGTTTTTCAACTAAAAAGCCAGAGACTTCAAAGGAGGAACAAGCTCGCTCTAATAATACCTGACCACTTTAGAACCGTTTTGAATTATGATTTCCATAATGTGATCACAATGTCAGAACTAATCGTAAACTCGACTGGGGCGGCGCATTTCCTTTGCGTACATTTTAAAATCCTTCCGGAGGCCATTATGAATGTTATATGACGTCTGACTGTTGGGAAATTACTGTCTGTCAGTCTGTTGCAGCGAGTATGTGGCGCCGTGAACGCTATTTATAGTGCCACGGTTAAGGCCCGGCAAATAATAGGCGTTCAGGAGTTATAATCATATGTTTATGAAAGTGTGCAACACGCCCTTGCCCCTAGGGGAAACTTTTACAAAACGATTTGACGTATTTCCAACAATCAAACATTGATTGATCGGCGGTTCGTGTAATGCCGACGACGATAACTGTTTAATTTGTAAAGTAAAAGTACTGAATTAAGTCTAAGTAATATCTTTGTCTTTCGTATCTAAAGGTACATCCCAATTTCAGTTTAACCGAAAAGAATATCAGAAATAAACTCAATCTGTCCGTAGAGGAAATCGCAAGTAGGTAATCGCAACCGCAGTCCACTACCCTTTACAATCGGTAACAATATAATCCGCAACCCTATCTCCATTATTTGGATCCGGCAAATCCTTTAACCGCGTATCGCTTAAAATAAAACAACAATTTACTGCCGCCCAATGTTTTGGGTCGACTTGGACAGAAAAAGAAAATATCCCTATTATAAATTCAGGGAGCAAGTATGGAGGAAGTTTTCCAATATAAGCGGGTCGTCAATATAAACTCGCGAGTTACAATAGGCCCTCGAGCATGTGTTATTGTCCATTACATATAAAATACTATCGGAAAACGATTTGGGAGTCCAGACGGTATCGGCGGCAACGGCTACAATAGGAGCCCTCGCCGCTCGCAACTGAAACAAAGAAAAGTTTTTATAACACACTGAGCTGACGTGACGTTAGCCGCGCGTACAATCCACGAACAGAGGGGCTCAAGGAAGTGGCTGTTTTTAAACTGTCGATGTCATAGCAGTAAGCTACGAAACTTCTTATATGTTTTTGGGGATGTAAGTTTTATTATAATCGAGGCTACTGGTGGAAGATCCACCTAAAAAAGCATCTAATCTCTTGAATATAAAAGCATTTTATTTTCCTCTAGAGAAAATTGTGCATCTTGCATCGTGATTCCCATTTTAATATCAAATTTTTTATTCATAATCTCCATCTTGCACGTCAGAGTTCCGCATCTGTGTATTATAGACAGCTGTTACTTTTCCTTCGATTGTACGCGATCGGAGTCAAAAATACACAGAAATGTTGGTCACGAGCTTGGAGGGAGAGTTAGTCCTCTGGGACGTGTACCTTTAGACCCTCTGTGCCCCTCGCCCCGCACCCCTTCGCTCCTCGTGTGATTGGCGTTGATTTTGCCTTCAATATTTCCATACAACTATCAAATCGACTCGTCAACTTTCCTAACAATAAAATTGTCATGTTTCGTAAAAGTTGCTCCGCTAGTCCCGGATGGCGCAATTCTTTATGCGTTTTCTCTACTAGGAGTGGAGAAAGTTTAATCTATATGTAGGTAGACCCATGTCAAATTAATAATAATATACTGGTTGGACCGCGACTCGCTCTCTACATTAGGTGCAAATTGATCAGTGGCTACTTAACAATGTGCAAAACTTGACAACAGTAATTCTAATTGGTAGACTGCTCGAAACTCGATTAGCTCGAAGGACTTAAAGCCAATGTATTTATTATTCACATGAAAGATTCAACGCTGACGCGTTATGACGTGTTAAAAAAGCTTGTGTTTTTAAGTGCGGCGCAGAGGGAACGACGTAATTTTACGAGGGCGATACCTCAAGCTAATGAATTTTTCAACAGCTCCGTCAGTTTCGTTGAGAACTTGTGTTACGAATCTGTGCTCGTCTCGACTCTCGACTCTCGAGTGCTCGCGGAGCCTTGTTTATTGTTTCTTGTAAATGTGGAATTGAAATTTATAAACCTGGCTTGTAAAGGTTGATGTAGTGTTTTCATTGTTCATGGTTTTAAATTAGTTTCGCCTTGTATTATTAGCACGGTAAAATTATTTTATTACTTCACCAATATTTTTTACATCCCTTTTTTACAAACATTGAATATTTTCACTCAAACAATTTAGATATAATTATGTATTGGTTTATCCACAATACTTTTGTATCGATTGATATTTTAGGAGACATTTTTGAACCGAGCCAATACTAACCAATAGCTAGTCCCCACACGTCTGTGTCGTTGATACTTTTGTATCGATTGATATTTTAGGAGACATTTTTGAACCGAGCCAATACTAACCAATAGCTAGTCCCCACACGTCTGTGTCGTTGATACTTTTGTATCGATTGATATTTTAGGAGACATTTTTGAACAGAGCCAATACTAACCAATAGCTAGTCCCCACACGTCTGTGTCGTTGATACTTTTGTATCGATTGATATTTTAGGAGACATTTTTGAACCGAGCCAATACTAACCAATAGCTAGTCCCCACACGTCTGTGTCGTTGATACTTTTGTATCGATTGATATTTTAGGAGACATTTTTGAACCGAGCCAATACTAACCAATAGCTAGTCCCCACACGTCTGTGTCGTTGATACTTTTGTATCGATTGAAATTTTAGGAGACATTTTTGAACCGAGCCAATACTAACCAATAGCTAGTCCCCACACGTCTGTGTCGTTGATACTTTTGTATCGATTGATATTTTAGGAGACATTTTTGAACCGAGCCAATACTAACCAATAGCTAGTCCCCACACGTCTGTGTCGTTGATACTTTTGTATCGATTGATATTTTAGGAGACATTTTTGAACAGAGCCAATACTAACCAATAGCTAGTCCCCACACGTCTGTGTCGTTGATACTTTTGTATCGATTGATATTTTAGGAGACATTTTTGAACCGAGCCAATACTAACCAATAGCTAGTCCCCACACGTCTGTGTCGTTGATACTTCCACACTTCTATTTCAGGTGAAAATCGTTGTCAATAGGCACTCGGGCACTCACTCGCGTTAGCCTGTAATTTAACACCGTTTCAGCGAGTTAGCGTCTAACCTGTAATTCAGTCTGCATCTGGCTCGTGCCTGCACAAGAATCTTAAAATAGCGCATGTTAGCCCTAATAACTGTTTTGTTATTGATCTATCTAACTGCTGCGTTTGTTGTTACTTCTGTTTGTTTGCCCGACGCGGGTTTAACTGTGCTATCGTTCACTTTGTTATGAATTACTTTATTAGCAGTATTGTGAATATTATTACTACTACTACTGTCTTTTGTAAAACAGTGCTTGTGGTAGCACTGAACAAAGGAAAGGGATTTATGAAATTCTTTAGAATCAACCTGTATTGCCCGTCTGTGTCCAAAAATGGAGTCCAACGTCAAGTTACCTATACTGATACCGTTCTATACGAAATCAACTCAAATCAACTGTACTCTTTTTAATTTTGAGAATTAATTCTGCTATTGGTAGTACTATTTCTCACTTTGGCTTACTATGCACAACAGTAGTATCGGTCTGTCGGGCACCTCAAAGCCGCACGCAACACTAACTTACACAGTCGATAAGATAGAGTTTAAAGATCGCAATAAATCGCTAGTAAACAGCTTGGTACTGAGAATTTACCTGTTGTAAATACTAGAGCAGACCGTTGCTTCTGCTGTGGCTTGCATTAATTAAGATTGCATATAGCAAAAAACTAAACCTTGCTCGATCGGATGCAGTATAGTGAAAGGAAATGCCAGCATTTTATTCCGAACCTAGAAAAAAAATAAAAACATAATTATTTATTAGGTGTTTCCGTCACCAAATTATCTGACGTAACCTTCGCTGAATGATAAAATACGTTTATGATATCATGTTGCTTTCAAAGAACAGTAGTAATGTTTAATTCAAAATATGTTTAGCCTAGCCAATTTGCCTTCCAACCGTACAAACACTCAACAAACTCGCCTCGTGTTCACATATCGTCACTAACTAGTCCCACGGCACTAAATAGTGGCACGTGCTGTAAACCGGAGGACGCGGCCTCCAGTAAAACGGATCGTAAACGGGAATCACCGCAATGTCATCCGATAGTCGCCGGCGATCGTTGTACGACACTTGTCACATTTGCATGCGTTTTATTAGTCACTGTAACTTGCAGCCGCGATTGATCTAGGCAAGGTACCAACTACTACATGGTTGTAAAGACTCGTTTTATTAGTCACTGTAACTTGCAGCCGCGATTGATCTAGGCAAGGTACCAACTACTACATGGTTGTAAAGACTCGTTTTATTAGTCACTGTAACTTGCAGCCGCGATTGATCTAGGCAAGGTACCAACTACTACATGGTTGTAAAGACTCGTTTTATTAGTCACTGTAACTTGCAGCCGCGATTGATCTAGGCAAGGTACCAACTACTACATGGTTGTAAAGACTCGTTTTATTAGTCACTGTAACTTGCAGCCGCGATTGATCTAGGCAAGGTACCAACTACTACATGGTTGTAAAGACTCGTTTTAAAGTTCAGCTGCGGAACAAACTTCGTATCTGCATATAGCATCACGTTCACATTACGGTCACCAATCTAAAGTAACGAGTTGCGGTTTTTTATGACAAAATGGAGGATCTTTATTCATGCGAGGTGCATTGTCCGCTAAGCCACGGTCTTCGACAGCTATGCTTGTTGGCGCTCTGAAGATTGCATGATGAATTTCATATAATCACTATTATTTTGTCTGAAATTAGGATTTCCTCTGAATGAATTAAATAATTTATATTGTATTTATTCAATGGTTAAATGAACTTAGTGATAACTTACACCACGTTGCAAAAACGTACCCAAATATTCCACTTCAGTTTCAATGTTCAGCAACACTGGAGTCGCGCTATACCTTTGTAAATGCAATAGTATATTTACCTACTCAGGGTTCATATCTAATGAAGGTGAATTTACATCTATATTATTGCGCAATGAGGTTTCTCTCAGCGTAGAAGTGTTTTGGAGAGTCATCTATATGGAAATCACTTATTACTTTATTAACTGTTGAATTGGCTAACAAACTTAGAACTGCTCTCTCTGGCTGAATATTGCTTATTCCGCTGTTATCTAAATATTTGCATTTGTTGATAATGTTACTGTCATAGTTAATCATGCTTTATCAGTTATTGCCTTAGTTACAGTCCACGTTGTCTGGATTTCGTAATGGATTGCGGCAATTAATTTTACATAACAAGAGGGAAGCTTGTTCGCCTTTAATACTAGCTTTGCAAGAGTTTTCCAGGTGACATGTATAATTCCAGGACTGACGTAGGTAGTGATTATGAAATAACCCCCGTCCTACACGATATCGTCTCACATTGATTACTGATCTCGTCGTCGATAACGATGCTCATATTTTCACGTCTTCATAGTGGTAACCGACAGCGCGACAAATCAAGTTTTATTGCTACTATAACATAAACGTCAATTCTAAAATTAGACATATTTAATGTGCCATTAACTGGGTCACCAGTGCTCGTTATAAATCAGCCGTAAAATTATGAGGAAGTTAAAAGTTGAAAGCCCAATAGATGGCATTTTCAAAGGCGTTGCTATAAAATAACTCAAATCGGAAAGAGGACAAACAAATAAACGTCATAGAGGGGTTCAGAGTCGCGAGCCCACGACACTTGACATCAAAAGTTAACACGACCGGTCCATCTGTACAGTCAAGTGTCTATTGTAGCTCCTGGCTTTGGAAGGAAGTGCAATGTTAGGGCTCGTCACTCTTTGATCCTCCTGCACAATTACGCTATATAAATGGAAGATAATTCTCGTCTAAATGATCCTTAGTCAAAGTGAATTGTCAGCCGAATTAACCAGCTCTTCATTAAAATGCACGACGGCGCGGGCGTCTATATCCAGAACAACTCCGATCGCTTACACTCCATACTCGGCGCAAACTTTAAAGTGTAAATAAATCACTCCAACTTAGGGAGCACTCGGTAGTTTTTGATTAAATCTACTTCAAATTCCATGCCCCTTTTAGGGTATTATTGCCTTCCCATGGACTTTATCAAAAGCTGTTGCTTGCGATAAAATCTCCCCCGAAAGTGTTTGGAAACACGCTCTTTAAGTTCAACAAAAACTGTGACACGGCGAAACAGGCGTTGTCGATGACGGTCGTTGTCGATGACGGTCGCACTTACTTTTTGTAAAGAATCTGAAATTACATACGTCAACGCATTCAATGGGGCGTTTAAAAGCATTCCTGTTTGCACCCCACGTGTTTGAGTAACTTGGAGCTATTCTCGTCTTCAGCGTGACAGATGGGGATTCTAATATGCCAATGTTATGAACAAAAAATGTGTGAAAAACTTTACTTAATGTCTATGTTCCGTGCACTTAGGGTCACCACACACGGCGACGTTGCGTTCGCTGTCAAACTTCATTAGCAACGCTTTTGCGAACCTTAGTGTTTGTAGCTGCAGCGGAAGTGATAAATAAGCAAGTTTGTTATCTCAACATCTGTGTGAAGTAGTTCAACTAAGAAATTTAATTTAAAGAAATAGCGCAGTTAAATATTGAGTGGATTACTTATATTAATCCCTAATTATCAAGTAAAGATACATAATCTTCGGTAGCTGTAAAAAGTTATTCTGGTCACAAGGGACATTATTTCCTCGTCTCTTACAAAACAATGCAATAATTAGCGGCACACGAGTGACAAAAATAAAGTTTGTCAGTGCTTGACAGGCGGTGTCGCGGTGTCGCGCCGCGTCAATCTGTCGCGCTAATTTACGACTTGTCGCATCGCATGTATTTTCGGAAACTTATACCATTCAGATCGCCCCTATCGGTTACCGATGCGTTGTTTTGGTTTACGTTGACTGTCTCGTCTGACATTTTAATGAATGAACAGTAGCGTTTTGGGTTAATTTAAGATATCATGAATCTACATTGGTTTTGTTGGCTACAGTTCTACAAACAATAATATTATGAAATGTCGAAGATGATGAAGGTAATGATCTACCCTTCGAGAAAGAACACAAAATGTGACACGCCATAAATAGAAGTGCCTGACATGATAACATATGCGAACACATTTACAATTTGATTGAAATCGTCTGCCACCTACCGCAAATTGATGGAGCCCAAACGTGCGAGGAAAATAAAAATAATGTGTCGTTCCGACCCCATTTCTAATATAACTTTATAAACTCGATTTACAACACAAATGGAGTTGAAGCGACGCATTCATTGAAATGTGGAGCACATCAATTTATGATTGACTACGACGACATTCATTCGTGATCGATATTGGTGAAATGAATTGGTACACAATACTTGTCAATAACAAATCTCAGTTATGATTGTATAAGAAGATCTAGTGCCGTTTGTAAAGCTAGATCTTTGAGAGAAAATACTTTTGTTTCGAGCTCTAAAAATAACAGATTTTTACACAATCTCAGTACATTTTTAACTCGCACAAACATATTTTTAGCCAGTTCACTTTCACGGTCGGGCGCGCTGCACACGAGGCGTCGCGCGGCCGAGCGGCGCGGCGCGGCGCACGCGGAGCGACCCGCGGCCATCACATCCCTGCACTGACACCTGCCGCCCGGCCTCGACTGCACTGCCTTGTACACTGTCGCACTGCACTGGCTCTCAAATAAAGTAGCACTTAAGCTGAGATACAGCTGAATCAGCGAACGATTTTCACAACTACTGTTATCCAATGTCGTTCATAAAGTATTGTTACCAGTGTAAGTACTTCTCGTATATAAGTAGTCGAAACAAACAGTTCGTCGACGTTTGCACACTTACTGAGTTAAGTGCACAGAAAACACTTAAGATATTCTTAAACAAATTCGTTGAAACACTACAAAAGACAACATTCTAGCAGCCAGAATGTTGCTCGCTTGGCAATATGCTAAACTGTACACAAAAGGTTACGTCTCACCAAATATGACACTGGAAGTAATAACTTTGTATGAATTAGCCCTAAAATCTTTACGGCCACTTGACTGTTAAGCAGACTCTCCTCGGAGCCTCGTTCAGACGGTGCGGTGCGGCCCACCACTCCACTCGCACTAGTGTTTGTAATAAATTCACTTTATTAATAGCACTGACAGATTTAGTATAGTAACGAAGATGGCAATAGATAAATATTCCGACGAAAATCGTGAAAGGTTAACACATCACTTGCTGAGAAGACAATGTAGGTATGTTACAACTAATGTTCCACTGTGGTCTTTATTATTATCTGATGAATGATGATGCTTGTGTCAATGCAGGGTGGTAGGGACATCGACGCGCAAACTGTAACCATGGATTCAGCACATGAGTTTAGACCCCATAGCGTCGAAATTTTTCATTGGTTATTTAAAAAAAATATTGCTATGCCATACGTTTTGACCGCGTAGGTATTGCACTTTTCTATGAAACAGAAGATTTTTTTTGATAACCGACGAAAAATTTCTACGCTATGGGGTCGAAACTCATGTGCTGAATAATTCATGGTAACAGTTTGCGCGTCGATGTTCCTGCCGCCCTGTATATTGCACAAGTAGCCTCCGTGGTGACTTGTGCAATGATTCCAAGAATAATATTATTGAATTAATAGACTATCTCTATCTAAAATATTTTATAGGCCAGCATCAGTGTAATAAAATATTTTTATACCGATATTCGTAGTCCCGGAACAGACACTGGCAGGAAAAGTTTTATTTGCTATTAAAAATCAGACTAATCAGATATTTTACTGCACAAAAATCCGTTTTATGAGACAGTGAAAATTCGATGTGAACGTAAGGCGTTGTTCGTATTGTCGCGGCGTCAGCGTTTGCGTGTCGTCCGCGCGTGTCGTTAAATTTTATCGGGCCTCTCCACACATCTGCTTCGCTCGTTACCGCGCCGCGCCGCGACTATTTGTTGCCGTGCCGCGCCGAGCCGCGTCGTCTCGCCCGCTCTTGGCAAGTGTCCACTACGCTTTATGGATCGTATTGTTTTGAATAACTCAATTTGTTCACATACACTTGAAACTCTGAAATATAACTATCACGACGTTTTAATATTATTGTTGTTAACGTTAAAAAAATATTCGTCAGATGATATGCAAATATAAACAGATGATAAAAATACCTGCAAGTGTAGATATAGCCTGGAAGCCGAGCGCGGCGGGAGCGAAGCGGGCGCGTAACTAGCGCGACAAACACGCGACACAAAAGCACATACAGACAGTAATGTCGACACCTGACACCTGCACTTATAATTTCTTATAAGTCGCCCTACTGCTTCCAGATTATGATCTTTATGTATTACGAAATAGGGAGCATAGGTTTACCTTGCGACACAGTAGGCACAGCAGTATATTTATTTTGACAGCTTTATAAACTTGGCAGTTCACACAGTGTATTTGATGGTGATCGTGACGATCAGATAGAATAAAATATAACTGCTAAATAACTTGGGATGCATTTATGTATCCAGCAGACGTACCTACGATTATTACTGTGAAATCGCAATTTGCAATGGAAATCCTACTAATATTATAAACGTGAAAGTTTGTATGGATGGATGGATGGATGTTTGTTACTCTTTAACGCAAAAACTACTGAACGGATTGGGATGAAATTTAGCACACAGATGGTTTATAACCAGGATTAACATACAGGTTAACTTTTAACATAAAGATTGACTTAAATGTGCCTTGGCGGCTGAGAGTATGTCATGCTCACTCTAATGTCTCGCTTATGGTGGCGCGTGTGTTGGATCATTTAGCTCCCTTCAAAATGGTTGAGCTGAATGGTGCTAATCTATGCGTCATGTTCGTGAACGGGCGCCGTCAGTAGGGACTGGTCAACTCTTTGCTGTCATGGCTTATTTTTTATTTAATTTTATATTTGAATTGTTTTTTTTTTTATCTGTTCATTACGGACGCTTTTAATGTTCTGCATCGTTCTCACGTGCATAATTTCTAACATGAATGATGTAACCAATACTTTGTAACCATATTATTATTCTGATTTATAAGAGTGTCCATGGAGTTTCTTGCCCGTTCTTCTCCATAGGTACCTACTACGCTTTGGAATGGGCAACTAGCTTCATTTTTCTGACTGACTGACCCCTTGACAATTCAAAAGTACCTGTAATTGGTTTAATTGAAATAAATACTTTGAGTTTGAGTTGAGTTACTTTTTATCCCGATATTCCCAAAGGATCAAAACTTATGCGGTTGAAACCGCGGGGCGCAGCTAGTGTTACAAATTAAAATTTGTGACCTCTTACGGCAAGCTAACATAAGCCCAAAGGAAAGGTGGTTTGGTATGGGTAGAAAGAAAAAACAAACTACCTCAAACACCGTATATGTATATATTTTTTTTTTTATCTAAAACAATAAATGGTGAACCTCAAAAAACTAATTAATCTTATCATTAACAAATTAGGTAGGTGTCTATAGCTATATCTTAATATTGCCAGCCAGCTAAAATTTCAGTAGAAATAGCTAGGTCGTAGGGAGTTGGAGATAAACCCAATACTGTTCCGTTTTAAACGATTAAATAAAATAATATAAATGTCTTTAACCCTTAAATTGACAGAGTGTAGCCGGCTGGACATTAATAAAAAAAAAAATTGTAAGCGAGTCTGTTGATTATACCAACATTTTTTTTATTCTGGTAACTCCACAATAGGGTAAGTACTTGGTAGAAAAATAAATTAGATGCCTGGCAACATCAAAATATGTCAAAAATCAAAATGATGTCGAAGCAACGGTCGGTTAATGCGACACAGGTAAGTTTTTGAATATTTTTTAATATATGGAATGATTTATATGGGTCGGCTATGCATTATATATTATTTCAAAGTGACGATTTATTATATGGTACCAAATAATAACCCAGTACTGTTTCAATAACGTTGTGAATTGCACTTAAAACTAGTTGTCCAGTATACTTCACACTGCCAATTGCTCGCAATACTATCACTGTTTTTGTTTGGGAAGCGGGTTGGACATTGCCAACTAATTAGTATTTTGGTTTTGTATGGGTTGCATGTATCAAATGAGCTTTTTCCTTTTGTTTTAGCGATTGATTCGCTCCCGCACGAATAGGCTAGTTGCTTTGATACCGCCTGAACATGCATGCTCCGATTCCAGTGACGCTTCGTCTACCGAAGAACTTGAAATTACCAATAAAACTTCGAACAACCACGATTCTTCGGATGAAAGCAGCTTGATATCAATAGATTCGGCCTTAGAGGCACTGAATATTTTAGAATCTTCCGAAGATGAAATTACAGATAACAATGCAATTAATCTACCACTCACACCAATATTACAAAATGTTTTTCCGTCTCAAAATGAACCAAATTACGATGCCATCCCTTCTATAAGTTCTTTACCATCACTTAGTTCAGTGCAAACTGACCAACCGACCATTGACACATGTTCCACTAGAAAACGTAAAAAAGCGCAGAAAAAGAAAGTGGTCTCAAAAAAAGTTAAAACATCTAAGAAGTTTGTTCTGAGTTACAAGTGGAAGAAGGAATTATTTTTTCATCGGGCTGAAGTTGATGAATATACGCCGCTGATGCCGAGTGAAGACGAACAACAACCTCTTTCGTTCTTTTATCGTTTTTTTTCACCGAATATAATAAAAGATATAGTAGATCAATCAAATCTGTACTCTGTTCAGGTAAAAGGAAGATCCATACAACTTACTCAAGAAGAGTTTGTAACTTTTCTTGCCATACAAATTTTAATGGGTGTTGTACATATGCCTAGCTACACTGATTATTGGAGCCAAAGGCTTAGATTTACAAATATTGCCGATCTCATGCCACTAAAGCGATACCAAACAATTAGACGTTACATACATTTTATCGATAACAATTTAGACGACGGTGATAGATACTTCAAAGTTCGGCCAGTAGTGGAAAAAATTAGGCAAAACTGCCTGAAGATGTACGAGGAACAAAATTTTAGTATTGATGAGATGATGATTCCCTATAAAGGGACCAAGGCGGGAAACAGAAGACAATATATACAAAATAAACCAAATAAGTGGGGTTTCAAAAATTTCGTTCGCGCGGGAGCTTCAGGCTTAATCTATGATTTTATTTTATATGGAGGGGAGGATACATTTAGAAATTATACTTTTACACAGGATGAGATTTCTATAGGTTTGGGAGGGCTAGTTGTTCTTGCTTTGTGTAAAACGATTCGCCAGAAACCTGCAAATGTATATTGTGATAACTTTTTTACTTCACCTGAGCTCGTATACATGTTGCGTGAAAACTACGGAATATTTTGCACTGGTACTATAAGAGGAAACCGACTAAGAGGCTGTGAGAGTGTACTTCCTTCTGATAAAGACCTAAAAAAGAAACCACGAGGCACTTTCGCACAAGGAGTTTGTAACCAAAATAAACTGGCAGTGGTAAAGTGGTTAGACAATAAATGTGTTACCCTTATCAGTTCCTGTGTCGATGCTCACCCCGTGGATAAAATAAAACGTTACAGCAAAGAAAATAAAGCCAGGATTGATGTCGACTGCCCTAAGATAGTCAAAAACTATAATAAAAATATGGGTGGGGTCGACTTGGCTGATATGCTAATATCCCTTTACAAGATCCCCCTAAAAACACGAAGATGGTATCTTTCTATTTTTGCCCAGTTGATTGATATTAGTATCAATAATGCATGGCTTTTGTATCGACAAAATAAATATAAGGAAAAGCCGTTGAAAGAGTTCAGGTTAGATATATTTGAAAGTCTTGTGAAAAAAGGAAAACCAGTCAAAGAACGGAGTGATATTACGGGAGATATAAAAGAAGACAGAAAAATTAAGAAACCTGTGGTAGCAAGACCGATTGAAGATATACGCTATGATCAAGTAGGGCATTTTCCCGATTCGTGTAGCTATGGGAGATGTCGTTACTGTAAAGATGGTAAAACAAACGTTATATGTATTAAATGTAACCAAAGACTATGTTTTGTCGCAGGAAAAAGAAATTGTTTTTTGAATTTTCATCAAAAATAAACATAATTAATACTTAAAATAATTTTTTCATTTATCTTCCCAATATTAAATTTATCTTAGTAAACTTGGCACTGTCCAGTATATTGCACATACATTCCAGCCTGTTAATCGTTATGTATTTGGCAATGTCCAGTATACTTCACATATAATTTTCAGAAAACTGAAAGACTCAGATTTTTATTTCTATTTTTTACCATGTCTATGAAGTGCTAGAAATTGACTCATGGTGTCAAATATGCAATTTTATTATTTTGATTGTTCTGCCAATTAAAGGGTTAAGGTATATCCTTCCAGTTATTTGTATGTTAATAATTAGTAAATGGGCACCAGGGACTTTGCCCGGATCCCGGAGCCGACGAAGGTATATACTTCTGGATCAACGTAGAAGGTCGAACCCAAGATCCTCAATTCAAATTATGTTGAAGACCGGTTTCCAATGTTGAAAACCGGACTACGGTAACCAACTCGTACAGAAACCGTATTAAAGTTAATAGAAATATTATAAGGGATAGCAAAAAAAAACCGTCTCGCCTGCGCTATCGCTAGACGGACTCCGACACTCCGACAGCCACACTGTCGTCTCCGCAAGAGGCCTCGAGCGGACTCGAGGAACGGGTCTCGCGTCCAGGCCCCAAACGCTCTTCCAGATCCTGGCGGCGAAACGAATCTATTGAGGTGCCTCTCAATAGGTTTACGGAGAAAACACGTTGACTGCAAGATCCTCGACTGGCTGGAAAGCTGTCTGCGTAAACGCAATTTGGAATCCTTTTAAAACATGAAATAAGGTTTGTAGTATCACTCAAGCGTGTTCAAAGGCAAACAGACCCACTTTTCTTCAATAACCCTGTCATGGGATCACTAACCGGAACTAGACGGAGCATTTCTAAAACCTCCCCGACTTCAGGGAAAATGATTAAAAGACGGAGGCGGATAATCACAACTTTAAGAGACCTAATTCTTGAAAATCACTAACAACTGTCCAACGTGACGTTTAAATGCTGAAACAATAAGAATCCTCACGATCCAGACCAACAAACAAATTAGTTGTAACTTCCAATCCAATATCAAAACTCGTCCCGACTGGGGCAACCATCCCAGAATATTCATTCGGGTAAATTTTGAATGTACCTGGCCACACTATGTCGAAGACAATGCACAGATTAGGAATGGTTTTATTTGACAACGAAGTTTCTAGAAAGAAGTCTAGGTATATAGAAAAAATAATTTCACTTCCGTATTCGGTTATTTAGTTTATTATAATTTTTTACTGAAAGCTGCAAATTATTAGGGATTGGTCCATACGATATTATTTCGATGGTTTGCAATCATTACCTATGTTAAAATATCGATTAAACTACAACTGTGAATCAGCGACCACCAGATGTCGCCCTAACTGTCAGAATTGACGTTCGACTGAATGTTAATGTCATTGGGTATGACAAAACTCAACTTGATTACAATATTTTTTGATCTAAATTTATTGTGCAAACCTGTTTAATAGGTTTAGAAAAGTGATTCATTGTGAGAAAGTGTTAACTAAATATTCCAGTGACGAAATACAGTTGAAGGAATGAGTATTTCAATCAAATGCAGGCCAAAGTCAATTGTACAAACCACAATGCAATATATCACTCGGAAACCTCATAATGTTACTTAAGTTTCCAGGCAAATCAGCAACGCAGGTCGCAGCTGTGCAATACCAACCCGTGGTAGGTACAAAAAAACAACGTAACACTTGTGTTATATATTTCATTGTTTATCGAGGAAATCGAAATAATTATCAAGTCACCCGTTAAAGTAACGTGTTTGACATGTTATCACAGCCACTCTCTCAGCACTTACGTGTACCTCACCGTCGCTGTTCTCCTTTCACCCCATCTCAATCAAACACCATCAAAAAAAATGTTTTCAACACATTTCAACTCAAATATCGCGTATATTTTTGCCGCTACACTTCGTGTGAATGCGTCACAGGGGTCTAGGTTTGAGGTCCCGGATGCTGATAACGTCACTCCGAGGCGATGGCGAAGCCTACCATAACGTTCCATACCGTTCCGAGCCGCACCGAGCCGCATTGAGCCGCACCGAGCCCTGCCGACTCACACTGACAGATTTCACGCTTGGACATTTTACCTTGAGAGATTTTAAATGAAACGGAAATTCTGAGATTGAATTTCGAAGGTTTTTATTTTATAATCTTCTTTTCTGCTTCACGTAACATAAAACTCAGGGAATTTTGATCTGACAATTTAGTTATTTAAAATACCAAACTATTGAAATAAGCTTTGGACACATTTTATTTCTCACGAGCTCAGCTTTAACTTATCTGTCTACCGTGTTGCGGACCTTTCAGAGAACTGTTCATTATTTTAACTCGCGCCGATTCATTTCATCTGTTATATGAAAATGAGTTCTTGACACTATGCTAAGCGCTCTCTTAAACTCGGCTGGTGTCAGAAGCCCTAGGTTTAGAAACCAGGTCTGGGCATGATATCATGCTTTAAGTGCAGCTGTCTGATCCGTCGGAATAATTACTATAATCCCTCTAGTCGCCACGGAGACGGCAGATAGCATTACGTTCAAGCTTACATAATTGATTAAATTAAACGGTCTGATTTCTAAAGCTCTAACACGCCCGTTATATTAAAACAACAATTTAATTTTCCGTCAAAACAGTACATCAACATCATCCCTTTAGCACAACCCTTCAGCGGATCCTCTGAAACCTTTAATGAACTCCAACACGACGTATCGTTGAAACGAATCATACCGAAGCACTTTGATCAGAAGGCTGCCGCTCAACCCTCTCCGCCGCCCCGGGATCATATTTTAACGCTCCCAGGACGTATTAATCCTTGTTAAGTCCGATAAATTATTCAGTTTACTAAAGCGCCAGGTTGAGCAACACGTCTTCAGGGAATACAAGGACTGACTGACTCAACAACTTCTTAGCCCTTTTGTTCTTAATACCACTTCATTTTGCTCGACTTTGTGATGCTCTGATTTGCATCTCGCAAATATAATTTGAGAAACATGAAATATTACTTCGGTAAGGAAGTCGGATCCGAGTCGGTTAATGCGAAAGTTTTGTGTTGATCGGTTGAGAGTTCTCTTTAGAAGCAGGCGACGTTTCTGTTCGCTCCGTAATAACTTGTTCGTACTGAGATGCTCTCCAGGTAGTTTAATTATGAGGTGCGAGAAGATACATGACTAGTGTTAATCGATTTGTTCAGTTTTTTTTATTACAACATTTAGGCCGACTCAAACCATTAATTGAAGTTCGCATTATAATATTGTCAACCGAATGATACTTCGCACACGCCAGACGATATCACCGCGGATCCGTCACGTCCCCGTCACATGTCCGTCACGGTGTCTTGTCACGCACCATTAGCGAGACTGCGCGTCTGTGAGTGCGTCACATCGGCGGCGGCGTACTGACTCGTTAACACGGCTCGGGTGGCGGACTGGACAACTGGATAGCTACGTGTACTGTGCATAGGTGGCGATGAGCTTCAAATTCAGTACTATAGAATATTAGAGTAGAAGCAGGACACCTTGAAAATGCCAAGACTTTCTGCGATATTATTACTGCAGAAACAGATAATTATTTATCAGCTGTTCCTCTTTCTGGCTATTATTAATGATAATCTAGTAACGTAGAGTACTCTATACGTTACTACTAGTTACTATATTATCTGATAACTAAAAAAAAACCGGCCAACTGCGAGTCGAACTCGCGCACCGAGGGTTCCGTACAATTTAAAATTATTAAAAATATTTTTATTATATGATGTAACTCAAAAACGGTTTTTCCTTTATCTGTGCTATAAGACGTTGCTTCGTCCAAATTTCAAGATTCTGAGTTCACGGGAATTACCTTGTAGGTTTTGATTCCCTTGCGAGTGTCGAAAATTTGCGGAAATTTGCGGCATAAACGGCTGTATCTTTTGATTGCGTTGGCTTAGAAGTTTGATTTTTTTACAGCTCCAAGGGTCAGTAGACCTGACTATTTGATATAAATTCCAGCTTGATACGTCCACGCGTTCCTGAGAAAAAGGGTCTTAACAGACAGACGGACGGATGGACTTACAGCAAAGTGATCCTTTAATATATCAATATGTAATTAATCATTGTTTACCTGGTGCCAGTATTAGCCAATTGATTAGTAATATCAAATTGACAAAAATTAACCCTAGTTCAACTGTTATATTATTATATGGGGATAGCTTAAATGTAAGAAAAAAGGACATAATTGAATGTGTCCATTTGATGTTGCATCTTAATGAGACTAATAATTGTAAATTTATTTTTTGTGCCTTGCCTTATTCCCATTATATAACTGATGAGCAAAATAAGCATATTTATAATTTAAATATGTTCATTTATAATAGGACTTGTCGTCACAGTGATGCTATTTTATATTTTGATTGTAATCAATTCATTACTGATTACAAACTGACAAATAATACTATGTATTTGCCACCTAGTTGTAGGAGACAAATTGCTAATCTTTTAGCATACAATATACACAGTGACACTGGTACTTGTAGTGTACCATCGATTACTGTTAGTACTGATACTAATACTACTTTTGATACGCCTTGTAGTTTAAACTATTAGGTGCGACAACGGGTCAGCCACATATGTTGAATGTTGTACATCAAAATATGCAGGGTCTGTCCGGCAAAGAGCTAGAATTAAGTTTATTTATGGAGAACTATGATGTTCAGGTGTTATGTTTGACTGAACACTGGTTGAAGGAACATGAAGTAGTGTTTATAAATGATGAAAACTTTACCGTACAGAGTGCATTTGTGAGAAAAAGTGCTATTCGCGGTGGCTCTTTAGTTCTTGTTTCAAACAAGTTGAAATGTAAACAACGTTTAGATTTAGTTAATCTTTCAATCGAGCGCACTATAGAGTTGTCTTGTGTTGAACTTGAGCGATATGTTATAATTTGCGTTTATCGACCCCCCTCTGGGGATTTTATTAGTTTCGAATCGGTAATGGAAGATACTCTCAATAGGTTAAAATCAAATAACAAAAGTATTATTTTATGTGGAGATTTCAATATTAATATTTTAGATGTTACTCCATTAAGTATTAGACTTCTCAATCTTTTGAGGTCTTATAATTTAATTAACTTGTTTTTTGAACCTACTAGGATCACAGCTTCTACGTCAACTTGTCTTGATAATATATTTAGTGATTGTGATGCCAAAAATAAATTAGTGTTAACTGACTTAACGTCCGACCACTGTGGTTTATTAGCTAGCTTCCCCATGCCATTACATAAAAAGCCACATAAACTTGAATGCAGGCCTTATACAGCTAGTCGTTGCAAAATGTTTAAAAATAATATAGCTCATAGAATTACACCATCGATAGTAGAATACGAGAATCCTAATGAAATTCATGGTGCCCTTTTTGATGTTGTGCAAAAAGAATACCAATCCACTTTCAAGACCAAAACTATTAACATTAATGGATCCTCTGTTGGCTTTAACCAATGGGCTACTCCCGGTATTTATAAAAGTAGAGCGAGACTATACGAGTTATATGGTTTGAAAAAATACAGGTTTGATACTCCCTTCCTAGAGTATGTCAAAACTTACTCAAAATTATTCAAAAAGATTAGTGCTTTTGCTAAATCAAAATTTTTAGGCGATACAATAAAAAATTCTACTAATAAAGTAAAAACCACTCGGAAAATTATTAATAATGAAACGGGAAAATCGGTTAAACAAGAAAAACTACTTGAGATTATGGTCGACAACAAATTAGTTAACAAAGCAGCTGACGTAGCTGAGGCATTTAATGAGTTTTTTGCCAACATACCGATAACTACGACTCGCTCCTTAAATTCGTCCTCGTCTAAAGCTGAAAACCTTTTGCACAGTAGTGTACCTAAATGTAGTCCTTTATTTAGTTTCGAACATGTAACCCCGCGTGATGTAGTTAATGTTTTTAATACACTTAAGTCTAAAAACACCGGTGATTATTGGGGCATCTCCACTAAACTTATAAGTAATATAATAGACATCGTAGCCCCCTATCTAGCTGTTACTTTTAATAAATGTGTTGATTTAGGAACTTTTCCTGACCTCATGAAGAGTAGTAAAGTCATACCATTATTTAAATCAGGTAATAAGAATGACGTTGGCAATTTCAGGCCTATTTCTATCTTACCTGCATTTAGCAAAATATTTGAAAAGTTAATACTCAAGCAGCTGCTAAGACATTTTAATTTAAATAGCCTCCTCCATAATGAGCAATATGGCTTTACAAAAGGTCGTTCAACTACAGATGCGGGTGTTGCTCTGTTGAGACACATATTTGACGCATGGGAGAAATCACAGAATGCTATTGGAGTTTTCTGTGATCTCTCCAAAGCCTTTGATTGCGTGCACCATGACACGCTTTTGCGTAAATTACGTCATTACGGTGTCCAAAACGAAGCTCTCAACGTAACTATTTCGTATTTACATAATAGGGTCCAATGTGTAGATGTTAATGGTGTGAAGTCATCCGGGCTACCAGTTCAGTTAGGTGTTCCGCAAGGCTCAATACTGGGTCCATTCTTGTTCTTAGTGTACATTAATGATTTACCATTCCATTTGACGGGCATCTGTGATGTTGTACTGTTTGCAGATGATACCTCTCTTATTTTTAAAGTAGACAGGAATAGACAAGATTTTGACAACGTAAACAGTGCACTCTCAATAGTTACAGATTGGTTTATGTCAAATAACTTAGTTCTCAATGCCAAGAAAACCAAATGTGTAAAGTTCGCCTTACCGAATGTTAGAAACCTAGGACCCAACATCGTCTTAGATAAAGAGGTGCTTGAAACTGTAGGCTCGGCAATTTTTCTAGGTCTAACAGTAGATGCCAAACTTCAGTGGGGACCTCATATATCAAGTCTAGCAGGAAGGCTCAGTTCGGCTGCCTACGCCGTCAGGAAAGTAAGACAATACACTGACGTTGATACAGCTCGTTTAGTCTATTTTAGTTATTTTCACAGCGTTATGTCCTACGGTATTCTGCTGTGGGGCAAAGCCGCTGATATACAAAATATATTTGTCCTTCAAAAGCGAGCTGTTCGAGCAATTTACCAGCTAGGTGCCAGAGTTTCTCTAAGAGATTTCTTTAAAGATATTGGTATTCTCACGGTTGCATCACAATTCATCCTTGCCAACATTTTATATATTAGGCAAAATTTACACTTGTACACTAAAAATAGTGATATTCACAGTGTTAACACTAGAAATAAGGACAAACTACGTGCCCCCTTTCACCGGCTTCATAAGGTTCATAACTCATTTGTTGGGCTTGGTATAACCTTTTATAACAAGATACCCTCTTCTTTTCTAGACTTGCCTTTTAATGCGTTTAAAGCTCAACTAAAATCCAACCTTTGTTCAAAGGCATACTATTCCATCAACGACTACTTAGACGATAAGAATAGTTGGTCACCCTAGTTTAACGCAAGACAATGTTTATGTTCCTTCTCCAGAATTAGCTTACTGCCAGGTCTTAGAACCCAGCAATGCATAAATGTGTAAGCTGTCACGCCCTTTATGCCTGGAGGCTTTTATTTGGGTAGTAAGTTTTTTTTTTATTTACTTTTTAATTAATTATTTTTTAGCTTGAGTACGTATAGTTTTTATTATATTTGTTGGTATATTGGCGTGGCTAGCTGACATATTATGGCAAATAATTTAATTTTATGTTCTGTTTTGTAATGTTAATTACCGAACATCTAGGTAACCTAGTATTGTATCCAATCACGTATTTTCTTTTTAATTGAACAGACAGCTGTGCTGCTGGGGAGTTTGTTGCGCCACTTCTTCTTCCCAGCGATAGCACTAGGAAGTGGTGAAGGGCGGGCGTTTTTGGGGGACTGTCTTTTGTAATTTTGACGTTCAAAAAGTGCTGATTCTCAGCCTAATTTGAATAAATGACTTTTGATTTTGATTTTTGATTTTTTAAGGGTTCCGTTTTTTCCTTTCGAGGTACGGAACCCCAAAAAACACACTGAATGAGAAGACAGAAAAGATAAAGTACCAATTATATATGACTGATATGGATACGTTTTCCAACACCTAAAAATATGTTTGTGCACTCATAACTGACCACTAACCCACTTCCCGCTTCCACACACAAGGTCTAAATGGTAGCAAGTTTAAAACTTATACAGAAACTAGATGATCAGTAATAAAGCTAATGGGTAGCTCGCCTTGTTTAGTAACGCAATTAGCTCGTTGGACTGGCAATGGCTGCGCGTGGCGGCGGCGCATGAGCGGCGCAGGCGGCGCGCTGCAGTGATGAATATCTTAGCATATTGTGCGCTAATGCTGTTATGGAATTATGGTGGAGTTGCTGCGAGCATCTTGCATTGAAACGCTGTTCTATTATCTTGCAGTTTCTTGTTATGTTGGGGCGGGGTAAGGGGGTAACATTAGGCCATCCGCTGATGCTGGGACACCCAGGCGTGTGGTTAAAGTGCGTTATACAGCAGAAGATAAAAAAAAAGAAAATATAAAGGTGAAGGTGAAGAAAAAAATATGCTGAGACAAAGACAAAAGCATATAAAGCGACAAAAATGACCTTACCTTTAGAATCAGCAATACATAGACAAGTTGAAATAAAATTATAACTTATGAAGGGAGTAAAACCGCATTTGTAAAATCTTGTTATAAAACATAAGTTTCCATAGACATAATAAACAGGAAATCAAGTCCAGCGCAACATCTGCAACTCTCACAATCACCACTTGTTTATAAATCCTCCGAGAAGCGGAATGTTTTGTACTCGCTTTTCCACTCACCGAAGAAAACTAATTAACAAAACTTCATTACGGCGAGTTTATTTAGCCGAGCTCAGTGTCTTCACAAACAAAGGTCCAGCCAGCGGACCTGGGGACCCTCGCACTCCAACGATACGTTAGTCCGCGGTTAACTCAACAATCGAAATATTGACATTTAATAAGGGATCAGTATGCATTTATATAATTTTGCGTCTCATTGTCTGTTATTGAAGCCGGAACGAAGCCAATTCTTTAATTTTAGACATTACTACACACGTGTGTTCTCGTGTGCTTCTCTATGCTTCCTCACTAATCTTGTTTCATGAATTAAGTCAGTTTGACATTGCCATTCAAATCCCATAATATCTACCCCTTGCTAGGTATAAGCCGCCTTTTGTTTATTCCATCTGCTTCTGTATATTCCATTCAGCTCCCGCCCACTTGCCTGACGTCGTCAGTTGAACAACGAGCCGTTTATACACTCCGCACTGAATCCCGTATATCTCCCGTGCAAAACACTAAATACCTCTTAAACTAACCCATTATAAATTCAATTACGGGCTCAAGACGTAGACAATTTGCAGAGCGGGTGTGTGGGTGTGCCAGGGGGTGAAGACGAAGATGGTGGCAGGAGAGAGGGGTGTAACTAAACATATTGCGGGCCACTCGGGGTCTAAGTCAGGGTAATCCGACCCGCTGCTGCTCCTTTATTGTAAGGATATAACTAAGCTACTGATACTGCGAACTTCCCAAGTGTTCAAGACATATGCTACAACAATATTAGTTTGCGAAACGGTTCATGGTCGAGGAACGTCAACTTACTGGCGATATTTTCAGCAATTAAGTGACTAAAGGGAAAATTGAAATAGAAAAAGGGAAATTGGTGTGTCATATTTAAACAATGACTCCCATGCGCATGAATGAAGTGGAGGTTCCAGAGTGAATCACATTGACTTACAAACATTGAGTTTCTCGGAAATACATATAGTATACAAATTCATGAATCAATGAATGGGTCTTCTTTTCTCTCGGCAAGCCTCTATATAGAAACACTAATAACGTTGTAATGATTTCGAGAAAATGTTGCTACTTTTTTAATGTCCTTTTATGGTCTAAAAAGTAGCAAAATTTTCTCGTGAACATTTCATGCGTTGACCTTACCTATCGTACTTAGGTGAAGTCTGTGTGTCTCCTACATTGTCCAAGTCCACAGTCGCCGCGTCGCCGTCGACCGTCACTAAGATTTCGGCGGTGCCTTTGTGCGGTCCTGATAAAGGCGCGGGCCGTCGGTGTCACTCGTATTATTACGGTGTGAACGCCATTGTGACACGTTCCCGCCGCACTGTTTACTAAACTGCGAGGTTCACTGGACCAACAGTTTATAAATAAATCCTTCAGACTCTACGTGCTGTTGTACGATCGATAACTGAAAGTGCTCTAAAGGTTTGTTATATTCATGTACTGGCATATTATGCTTTGGCATTAAACATTGATGAGAGTTAACATTCCACAGTTTAGAATTCTATGGAAAATTGACTTGATACAAACTGTTTGTCGAGGCAAAAACATTGCTCGATCATCTAACACAGCCCAACAGCGTAATTTGATTAAGAATATTCAATATTCAAAGCAATCACCGTGCACTGCTCTGTAGTATCATATCAAAGTACCGTATTGTTTAATCAGTACCTATATAACGACAGTGGACGTCACGCTCGTGTTGTGACGGCGCGGATTACCGCCTCGCTGTTAATGCCGCCAGTGGCTTACCGCACGAGCCTTCACTGAACGTTGTACTGCTTGACTGCAAAGCCTGGTCTGCACACGGAGCAATTGCGTGGAATGAACATGCGATGGATATATGTGTTGTGAGGACATAAATTGTACGGAGGTGTTAAATGTTCGAGTTGTTTGCACAACATGCTCATCAACTAGCGCTTGAAGCAATACAAAAGCATACATTCGTCAGTAATTTTTATATGCCTCACCAGATACAAAATAATATATAATTATGAGCTCTAGTATTTGTGTAAAGACGTACATTTTTAATGTTCGCCATTCGCAATCACAAAAGAAATTGCCAGACAATTTAACCATATGCAAAAATGCTTTTTTTATTTCATAGTTATCTGGGACGATCTCAAAATGTTACTGTTTGTTTGATGTGCGCTTCGTATGCGGTGTGAGTTCAACCTTAAGATGAGCTGCTGTCTTAGCACCTACATAGGTATTATTAATATTTGTTAGCGCCTCAATGACAGTCCTGACGTCACGCCGTGTGACGCTAAGACGGGATTACCCGGCTAATACGCGCATTGACCGACCGCACACTCCTCGCATTGTGCGGGAACTAACTATTGTGTATTGTTTGTTAGCGAGCAACTTGGACGTGCGGCGGCGACCGAGCCGGTGGCAGTTAGTACCTACGTGTGGAGATATACCTACGTCATAGACATAGAAGGAAGGAAAACTTTAGCTAGAGCAGTTATAGGTTCTCAATACTACGTTACAAATTGATGTATACGCCACTAATTCGCGATGAAAGGCCCTGATGACCTTTAATACACGTTATATAAACCTACTTCAGGCATCAATATCTCACAAAGTAAGATCCTTGTAAAAAACAAAATGTCAACGTAACTTACAATTATGAACTAGTCTTTGAAACGAAGGATCTTATTACGAATGGCAATCCCATGTCTGTGGCTTAGCAGTGTGCTTGTAAATAGTTCTTCAACTAAAACCTTCGCGAGTCGTAACAAGCCGCATGCACACGTGCTTAGCGAACACAATGACGTCAGTGGCATTTGTAGCGCGCGGATTACCCGGCTAATCCAGCGCAACGCACCGCGGCCGTACTGTGCTGCACTGCTGCCTGACCGCGCGACGCACCTCGCTGCTAAAGGTCAATCGGATACAGGCTATACCGGCAGGTACAGAAGACTCGTTCTGTACTATCCACGGTCGTTACAAAACGCTTGATAGAAGTCGTATGTTGGACAGATGTGTCCTGAGGGGTAATTCTGGTAAATTTAAGAACGTTCACAGTCTGATCTGTCTCAATCTGTCAAAAATACGTCAAATTTCCCTACATTTTGACAAGTTTTTGACATTTGTTTGTCGCCAAGATGAGACTGCGACTAGATTTTGATCGTTTTAAATTACGAGATTTGGCCTGCTGGTCTTCTTCGTCTTCGTGTCGATGGTACGACAGTGTATTAAACTGTTGGCCCAGAGCTTCGTCACTACCACGGCGACCAATGACCGTTAACCGACGACCTACTGACATATCCTGGTGAACGCTGGCAACCATTCGATATTTTTTTTGTGTCCGTCTATGTATTATTAGAAATTGCTGTCTTACTATCTAACTGATTATTTTACGTGATATGTCGCTTTTATAGAGAGGTGCAAGTGTGTGACAATTTCGAAATAATACACTACGACTAATTTTTAAACAAATACAAATTGCACTTGTTTGTAAAATACTCTAGTATTACTTTAAAATTGTCGCATTTAACCAACACACTGCTTTTGTATTTCTCCTGGGTATTCTGCACATCGCTGCATCATGCCTCAACTGCACCATTCTCCCGCACTCGTTGTGTCGTACTGCTACAATTTCGTTGCGCCTCATTGTACTGAATGTGAACTTAAATGTGTTCCACTGTATGTTTGTCGTGTGGTGTGCCTGTGGCTACTGTGTGCCGTGTGCTGTGGGCGGGGATTATTGTAACACGAGGAGTTTAAATACACGTCTCCGGCTTTATGTTCGTGAGATTTTATCGATACAGCTTTGGAAACATTACGGGTGTAATCATTTTTGGCCAGGTAACCGAAAAAAGATTACGAATAAAAAAATGGTGCCTTTCACCTCTGTAAGCAGAAAATAATAATAAAGACGATGAAATTAATTGTTACATTCTTACGTTGCGTAAATGTTGACAATTCAAATTTGTTTCACAAATTATTTTGTAAAATACTAATTCGTTGTCACTTTGAGCCGTAATGAGACGAAGACGTGATGCCATCCAAAATAACGAGACAGATGAAGGCGACGCTTTACATAAAGGTATTGTTAGGTGAGGTTGTCAATTAGGCGTGGGCCTAGGCCATTGTTCCAGTAGCTGACGAGCGCCCACGCGCTGACCACTCGCCAAGTATGCGACCCTGGTACCCACGGACGATCGTTGAGAGAACAATACCATAAATCATAAATTGTAAATAACAAGACAGCTCACTAATTTGCCATAAGATTCAAATGAATAAAGTGTCTTGTAATTAAATCTGATTATATGTATTTGACGCCCACCGCAAAATTAATCGGTTGTTAATTTATTTCATGCTAATTAATCTTGGTGTTCGTTTGTTTCAGGTATGTGTCCTCAGACCTAAGATCATCGAGCAAATAATTGGAGGTTGTTACGAAAATTGCTGTAGGTACATGAAATTGTAAGTAGGCTTATTATTATAGTAACCAATAACTTATACCTAAATTACTCAGGTCATCTAAAGCCAACAAACAACCACAAGTGAGCTTAAAGTTTTATATTGCTATGAATAAATACAGTATTCCCTATTTTTTAATTCAATTAAATATAGTAAATAGATGGGTATTGGATGATGATGGAAACTGGATTATTGTATTCAAACACTGCTTCATTTACACTTGCAAATACTGTATTCAATATTCATTCAAAAAATTAACTGAGCGATTGCCAAAACAAATTAGCCACGGACAGTAGCCAAACACAACAGCGCTATAAGGTTAGTGCAATTCAGATTCGCACACTGCAGCCGCGCGTAAGTAGATCAGTTCAGTGCTGCGGAGTGCGGACACAATACTATAGACAGCTTTATTCTCACTCACCCATGCGTCGCTTTACTCACTTACCTACCACTCGACTTTCATAGCTCGAGTTTTACACAGAATATCCTAAACTGAACTGAGTTACGACGCAATTACCCAGTTAAACCATTAATCCGCCTGTGATGTCGGTAGTCTGTGGTTCAATCGAGCTCGTTGATGTGTTTCTCTGGAATGTGGAATCGTAATAGGATGATGCGAAATCCGAGACAGTGTACGTCTTAAGTCTTCTTATATACCTTTACTGGATATCATATAAATGTACGAGGTGGGTACTACGTTTTCGATTTAGATTTTATCAAATTAATTAGAATGGTAGTTTTAATATCGTAATAGTGAAAGTCAGGATTTTTTGGGGAAAGCACCTTCAGGTTTTCTTTAAAAACGCCCGACAGGATTATACTGTTCTGTAGTGTGTTTCTGTGTTTCTTACTCATAAAATACGACCGCGGCGCTAACCTTAATGTTAAATGTCCTTTTCGGAGCACTCAAGAATATTACTGAGACAAATTTTCATATTGTTTTAACTTTCCAAGATGTTTTTAGGGTTCCGTAGTCAACTAATTCAAATTCAAAAATTCAAAATTCATTTATTTTGTAACTAGGAACCCTTATAGTTTCGCCATGTCCGTCTGTCTGTCTGTCTGTCCGCGGCTTAGCTCAAAAACTATGGGTACTAGAAAGTTGTAATTTGGCATGAGTATACACGTTAATGACGCCAAAAAAGTGTTAAAATAAAATTTTGAAAAAAACAATTATTTAGGGTACCTCCCCTACATGTAAAGTGAGGATGATAATTTTTTTTTTCGTCCTTCCCATAGTGTGGGATATCGTTGGATAGGTCTTTCAAAACTATTAGGACCGTTTCTTGAATAAGTAAACCGTTCGTGACTTATCAAGCTTTAAAGTAAGTACCAATTTTCGTTAGAGTCAAGTGTCCCCCGCTCTACCAACTAAACGGTTGTAGTTAGAAATTCAAATGTCACGGCAGTAGTACCTATATATATATATATATATATATATTATTTTATTCACAAAACTGATGTACAATCACAAATGCATTGAAACCTTTACGACACAATAGTTCTGATTGACATCTACTAGATGTGAATCTAGCATGCATAATTTAAGTAAAACATAGTATTTGAAAACAAAACTTACAAAATGTGAACTTTTCCATAGATAATGAAAAAGTTTTGGGAAAGAACAACTATAGAAAAAATTAAAAATATTAAAATTAAAATTATACAATTAAGACTCTAAGTTTAGTCCTGACTGAGGCTACAGAACCAGCAAAGACCACGAATTCCAACCCCGTAACCCCCCCCGGTCGTAATGATTCCTAAAACTTAAGCTGTTGTCTACTAAAACACCAAGGTCCCTTATAGTATCAACTTCTTGGAGCGGGCTGTTATTAATTGAGTAATAATATTGACCTGTTTTCCTTTTTCTGCTAAACTTAATGAAGTAACATTTGTTTTGATTTAATGTCATTTTATTTTGTATGCACCAATTGTGTACGTTATTTAAGTCTAACTGAAGCTGAATAATATCGGATTCAGTGTATATCTTAATATATATAAATCTCGTGTCACAATGTTTGTCCTCAATGGACTCCTAAACCACTTAACCGATTATAATAAAATTCGCACAACATGTGCAGTTTGATCCAACTTGAAAGATAGGATAGCTTACATCTCAATTTATGATCGCAATATTATTTAATTTGCAATTTTGCAATTTGCAATTTGCAAAATTTTGCAATTTCATTTTCCCATATAAACTGTTCTACCTACTAGGAGTAGTGTAGGAGTAGGGTAGGGGGGGTAGCACACCACGCAAACAAAGTAGCGCCGAGCAGCTATAGAAATAATTTATATGGCAAAACAACGTTTGCCGGGTCAGCTAGTAGTTCTATATATTTTTAAATCATCAGCAAAAAGTTTATATTCCGAATTAATTTTGCAGCCCAAATCATTTATAAAAACTAAGAAAAATAGAGGCCCCAAGTGTGTCCTTTTGTGACGAGTGAGTAGTGTAGCTCTGTGTCCTGTATTTCAATTCAAAACACCGGCTATGACAAGTCTTATCCAAATCTCAAAAAAAAAAAAAATTAAAACTTTCTGTGCAAAATAAAATTGTCGGACCAGGTGAGGATTTGTTTATGAAGTCAAATTAGGTAGGTAGTCATGTTTGGCTTTTAGTTAGAGCATGGTACGAAACTTTCAGTCAGCGAATACGACCCGCACTTGGCTGTTACAAAAACTACGGAACCCTACACTGCGCGTGGCCCGACACGCACTTGACCGGTTTTTATTCGTGCAAATGTTTGGGAGACAAACCTAGCGCGTCGCATCTTCAGCGAACATCGCACTTCAGACTATCTCGAGTGGATGATACTAAGGCACCTCGATCAATGACTACTACATACCGTAGTGTAGCCCTAGTTGGCCAATACATGTAGCGTACGCCTTTATTTGCCTACAACCGAAATCTCTAATTTAAATAAAAGTCAGTTACGTCAGAAAGACTAATACGAAGATTAATTTGACTGAAACATTTTGTAAGAATGATATTTACGCACCGTTTTTTATCTAAAAACATCTGAATGACAGTTACTGTTTTCTTAAAAAAAAAACTATGAGCCGTACCATAATGTATCGTATCGTACTCAATAAGGATAAGAATAACACGATATCAGGTGATCATCTTCCCACGCGACTCCGCGAAGTGGGTTACTGAACTAACATGCCTCTGTTGCCATGGCAACCGGAGCTAAGCGTATTAATATCGAAACTGAGAGGAATTGGCATCTTCCTTTTGGGTGATATTGTTCTTTTTACATCAGAGGGGTCTGTTCTCGTAATTTTAAGAACGTTCAGTTACAGTCTGATCTGTCTCAATCTGTCAAAAATATCTCTAATTTCCTTACATTTTTGACAAGTTTGTTATTGGTTGTCGCTGAGATTAGTTTGCGACTACATTTTGAACGTTTTTAATTACGGGAATATTGGCCTTTAGATGTAACCAAATATACACAAATATACACCTGTTCACGAAACGTTAGTGTAGGTAGCAATGTCATTTTCATTACTATTAATAGGATTAGCATTCATCATGAATACTAAGTGGTTATTATAACAACGGTTCACAAAGTGCTTTGTTATTAATATTGTTTATATAATTTGAATTGACTATTAATGTTCTTATTAACCAGCAAGATGTTTTTTTTTTTAGAAATAATAAACCATCAGCGATACATTTATCAAATTGATTTATGGCAAAGTGTCGAGGAGGCAACTTATAATGAGGGCTTGCTGACAGACGAACATTGCAGTCGCATACAATACGTTTGTATACTTATATATGTATGTACCTACATAAAGGAGGAACGAATTATTGTGATTTTCAAACAAAATTATTATATAGCTGAACACATACTATTTCAAATAACATTGATTTGCGATCGTCGAACATCCATTCGAGATAAATCCGACAGATTCACATAAAACACGCACAACTTCGCAACTCCAATGTACCAGCAATTACCATTCAGCGGAGGAGCGCAACTTTGTGAGGGAACGTATCTACGTCTAACGACTGCCTTATCTCAACTAGAAGCGACTTCATTACTCAATACTAAAGCTTCCCCGCTAAACCTCTCTTTTATTATATCACAATTAACTCCATCTCTGTTGCACCCACTAGTCTGCGGGTCTGTCGTCTCGTTCTGACGTTCATCAGTGATGAATGGGCATCAGTGTATGTTATTATTGACCGTGTTTCTGTCCTCATCTTAATCGTCGCAGCTTTTGTCTGTTTCTCCATTTCTGTCGCGTTTGTGTCTCGTGCCTGCTGCTGCTGCTACTTATCGCTGTAATATAATACTGCTTTGTTACAACGTAATGTTATTACGATTGATGATACGTTTGTCCATTACTTTGTTTGTTCAGAATACTTACATCTTGAGAACAAGGGGTTATTGTGCTCCTTATGTTATTTATTTCTCCATCTTTCTTATTATCTCTGTTAAATATTATGTTTTAGTATACCTACATTAGATGTGAACGTTTCTCAACTTCTTAAGTAATAATGTTGTGTTCCAAATCCTTCAGTTTCAGCTTACGTGTTTGGCTAAGTTTTACCTTTTCCTGGCTTTGGCCTACCAAAGTCGTGAGTAGAACTTATATATCTGAGTAATCTCACCGCGATGCTGTAAATTGGTCCTTCCAGACGAGACCAGTTTATTTCTATACTTATGAATTATGATACCTACCTGACTTTTACCACATTTTATTTTCGTTTTGCCTCCTCATCTGTGCCGATATGATAGGTCGATTAATAAATAATGTTGCGTGGGACTAATTTCTTCGTCAATTACAACTTTGATGCTTCTGCGGGTGGTAATTTCTCGACCACCATTGAAAATCGCAATAAGTTACGATATCAGCGTTCTACTGCAATTATTTCAACGATACCTGTATTGGCTTTAAAATAAGCTGAGTAAGTACTGACCGAAGTGTATTAACTTGTTAAAGAAGCTATTAATGCAAGCTGACAAGGCGATAAGCTGATGCCATGACATGACATACAATAAGAGCCCACGGACATGGTCGACTTCCCGACGTAGTTCTGCTAATGGCTTCGCCAGAAACTTGACAGTTATGTTTCTGCCCATTATTAATACTGTCTTCCGAAAATCGTCGGTATATGGACGCCCTAAGACGAGACGATGTTAACCGCCGCCCGTTTAGCCGATGTCGTTCAGTATTAATTTTTCATTGAATGAGAGTTGTAATACCACTGGTTGGAAGCTGTTATTACTACAAGCAACAGTGTACAATTATACAGTAGGATCATAATTTTGTTGTGCTACATATTTATGTATTCTTAAATTGCATTGGCGAGGCTGCTAGATGTAAGTTTATACACGTGGTTACAATAACCAGTCTTAGTAATGGCTATACTGACACCAGCTGCAGACTTAAAGTTTATGAAGATGTAATGACTATCTTATTATTAATTGACTTAAGCGGATTGCCAATATTAATACTTAGCTAAACCGCTAATCTTAGTATGATCGATTAAATAAATTCAATATAGGTATGTTACCAAGTACCTAACCTATGATATGAATGTATCTTGCCTTCAACAATGATAGTTGTGTTGGGAATAATAAATAAATAAATCGTTGTAATAAATAAATAAATTACAAAGAAGACAAGCTCGTACTAACTATGGTAAAAAAACCATATTGTAAGAAGGAGCACAGCTGTATAATGACCTACCAAATGACGTAAAAGATTGTAACAATATTAACTCATTCAAAATGAAACTAAAAAATCATATTATTCATAAAATGTAGTCATACGCATACCTATCAATTAATGTTAACAACTTCTTACCTACCTAATATTTATTTGTATAACTTCACCAACACGCACCTGAGGCAAAATGTATTTCATTTAGATTTAAACAATTACTTTGTATCTCATTGTAAATGAACCTATATAGTGTTCTTATGAGAATAAATTCTTTAAACCTAAACCTAAATAAATAAATTTAAAACCAGCACAGTTTTAGTCGTTCAAACTCAAGATGCTCTGAGGAGCTAAACTCATAGACTATCTATCGAACTGCTATTTCCTAAGCTGTGTCGGACGACCGAGGGGCAGGCACTGTATTAATTGTCCGTATCTATCTGTTGGTCGTAATGACATCGTCGTTATGAAGACATTCCTGCTGTGAAACGCCCCCGACAACCACAGACGACAGGCTATGGATCCGAGTCTCGAGCTCCAGCGGAATTTAAAAACCCTTTTCCCAAAACATCAACATCCAACATCTTTTTATTGATGATCAGTTCGGGATCCCAAGAGCACATTGATGATCAGTTCGGGATCCCAAGAGCACATTGATGATCAGTTCGGGATCCCAAGAGCACATTGATGATCAGTTCGGGATCCCAAGAGCACATTGATGATCAGTTCGGGATCCCAAGAGCACATTGATGATCAGTTCGGGATCCCAAGAGCACATTGATGATCAGTTCGGGATCCCAAGAGCACATTGATGATCAGTTCGGGATCCCAAGAGCACATTGATGATCAGTTCGGGATCCCAAGAGCACATTGATGATCAGTTCGGGATCCCAAGAGCACATTGATGATCAGTTCGGGATCCCAAGAGCACATTGATGATCAGTTCGGGATCCCAAGAGCACATTGATGATCAGTTCGGGATCCCAAGAGCACATTGATGATCAGTTCGGGATCCCAAGAGCACATTGATGATCAGTTCGGGATCCCAAGAGCACATTGATGATCAGTTCGGGATCCCAAGAGCACATTGATGATCAGTTCGGGATCCCAAGAGCACATTGATGATCAGTTCGGGATCCCAAGAGCACATTGATGATCAGTTCGGGATCCCAAGAGCACATTGATGATCAGTTCGGGATCCCAAGAGCACATTGATGATCAGTTCGGGATCCCAAGAGCACATTGATGATCAGTTCGGGATCCCAAGAGCACATTGATGATCAGTTCGGGATCCCAAGAGCACATTGATGATCAGTTCGGGATCCCAAGAGCACATTGATGATCAGTTCGGGATCCCAAGAGCACATTGATGATCAGTTCGGGATCCCAAGAGCACATTGATGATCAGTTCGGGATCCCAAGAGCACATTGCATATCTTGTGTTATCATTTATCATCGAAACTTCACTGTTTCATTATTGACTCCTGGTTTTATTCTCATTTCCAACTTATAAAAGTAAATAATTTCCTAAACAAAAGTTAAGTTGTAAGTTTAGATAAATTATTTACTTAATATGTACCGTTTAATAGTTAGGGGTGTAATTAAAATTGCAATGGCCGCTGATGAAATCAAATTAATTAAATCGTTAATTAAATACAGCCGTTAAAAGCAATTTGATTAATATTAAACCATTTTAACTCAAATAATTAAAGTGACTGTTGAAATTATTCACATTTAAATTGAATCACTATTACCTACGCTATGTTAAACGACTGGACTGCTAACTTTAATTACATTATTTTCACATTTCACTTTCGAATTGAATCATGGTAAATAACAGTGAGTTGACTATATCTGTACACCTACACAGTTGGAAGCAGTTAATGGATCCGTAGGTAATATTCTTTTTGTTACATTAGTCTTGGTTTACATCATTCAAAATATAAATCTAAATCACTTGCGGCCTGACCGCTCTTCGCTCATCGCTTGCACAGCGTCCATTTCTTTCATCGGCTCGTAAGCGATTAATATTGTATGAATTAACTAATCTAGTAGGTACTGGGACCTGGTAGAGAACACGGCAAAATGGCCGCCGTATGGAAATACAAGAGAAAACGTTGATTGCGACAAGACGATCCGCTTTATTATGAAGACGTATATCACAGCCGTCGACAGGCGGCTTAATGTTAGCTGTGTCATTCCGACATTTTTATTTGCATTTAATGGGATTTTTGTGTAATGAAATTAATGCTGTCGAAAATCGATGGAAAAATTAGAAGTATCTGATTCTCGAGGAATGTTGAACACTTTTTTTTTTTAATAATTTTGTCGTACTTTAGGACCAATCCGGGGTTAAGAAAACTAACTTATCTGTAATCTGCTTACTCAAAAAGTTATAAAATCTTTTCTTTTTTTCTTCCTGCCATGTGAAAACTGAAAATCAATCATTCCCATGTATGTATGTTAGATCAAGTTAACACGCGTGTCACGACCAGCACAACTCCTCTAGTGACGCGAAAGAATGTGTTACGTGGTAATTGATCCTACACCTTCACCCCGCATCCCGCTACCAAGCAACGGTTATTATCCGACATTATAAGCATAATGACGTTTACACAACATGACATTGTTACGCAAAATGTCTTAGGGTTCCTGCAGACAAGCAGTTCAAACAACTTTTCAATAAACAACTTTATTTACATTAGAAAGGCATTTTCTGCTTCAGACACGTAGAAAAACTTCCGGCAAAATTCTCCGCACTATGCAGCCGCATATATCAGTGTATATCTGATCTAGAGCTAGACACATATCGATGTAGCTCATAAGACTTGAGTGGGAGCTGAAAAAAGGCGCTTACCATCATCAGCCTATAATGTCCCTACTGCAGGGGCACAGAGGACTCCTCTCTTCGAGAGGGTGTGGGCTGTAATCTACCACACGGGCCCAGTGCGGTGCTGGTGTTGGTAGTTGTCAAATGTCTGAAATTTTGGTTCTAGGACATGCCGGTATCCTCATGATATTTCCATCACCGAAAAGGGCGTTAATTCCACTGTATTTATATTCACATACACTTTATACGCGTAGCTTTTGCGTCTGCAAATGCAGTCGCCGCGTTTTTCTCCATTGAATCAGCACTGTAAACAGAATGTAATGATAATCCTCGGGCTGTACATCACGTGTAATGCGATCTCTGCCGGACCCTCCCTGTTGAAACAACGCCAGTAAATCATCCACGAGCACACAGGGCTGCGCCACCCTGAGATATAGCACAAGTAATCTGTAAATTCATGTAATAAACGCTTACTCTTCTTTAACATCTTGTTGAAATTCTTGTAAATGTGTATTCATGATATTTAAGTAAATGCACAAATTATTCCGGATCAGAATTTTACAAACCCACCAAAATTAAATTCAGAATAAAATTGTGATTTAAACTGAAACTGAATCGTCCGTTAACACATGCCTGTGGGACGTTTGTTAATGCAGTTTCAAGTAATATGGTACTCTATCAAGCTTTATAAGTTCATTACACGTTTATATACACAAAAAGAAATAATTATTTATTACATTATTATCCAGGAACATAAATTTGTCTAAGCTGTGCTCAATACGTCTGTGATATTGGCAACAGCCGGAAGACATAATTACTAAGTTGTCTAAGCGGCTGTCGCGGTCCGCAAGACTCCGCAGTGCTCCGCGCAGGCGACCCTTTGCCCGAAGCTAATATGTAGGGGACGGATACACACTGATGCATTTCAGTAATTTAAATTTGTTTTCCGTGCGATTTCGCTTTTCACGGTAGATTACAGTTACGGAATGAATACACTCATCGAATCTCTTTAAGTAAGCGCAATATTTGCTTGTGCTTGCTTGTTTGTGATTTGTGTATTAGTTAGCTACACAAAGACTCAAAACTAACGCTTCCTTTTTTTCTTAGAGTTTGGAATAGAATAAAGTCACTCTTTTACAAGGAAACTTGTGCACATAAATATGCTTGCAGTTTAATCATAACTTGAGCCCCCTGAACCACCATTTCCCTCATATTATGATATTCAGTGGCGGCCCTACCAGGCGCGCAGTTCAATTGAGATGTCAGGCTGTGGCGGACCTCCGCGAGCCGCTGATTACACGCGTCGCGAATAGCATGCGCCTCTGCACCGGTACTGGTGCCCTGGTACATCGCGCGGAGGAGGTATCGATTACAGGGCGAGGCAGATGGGCTGATAGGTCACTAACGGTCCGCATGTAGGAAAGATCGTGAAGTTAATTAAACTTTGAGAAAGAGTATAGCGAAACAATTACTTGAAAATCTTGAGATGCAACAGTACCTCCAACGATAAATAAATTAACGTTTTGTTGGGCCATGTAAAGAAAATGAAAGTTTTATTTCTGAAATGTTACTCTAATAGCTTGAATTATAAACTTGTAGCGGTATCTACAACGCCAAATGCGGGCAACGCGTCATACTGACGTCACGCAAATCCTGCACCTCCCTTTTCGATGGAGGATGAGTGAACTTTACACCCTGTTCCTCATACCTCTATACTTACCTCTGTAAACTCTACAGGAAGTTTAGAAATATAACAGCTAAGTAGGTACAGATTTTCAACTGAAAAAGATACCCCAGTGTATTTTTTTTACTTTCACACGCTCTCGATGAATGGCATGTCAATAGGGTTTGCAGCGTCTACATATCTGGCTAACAGTGCAAGTTAGCGTCACAACTCTGCACAATATATGAAGTCCGCACGTCGTTCGTACATCCGCGTGCATCCAATAAATTGCGCTCGATCGGTAATAATTTAATAACACGGGCCTTTCTCCCGCGGCCGCACGGCGAACCTCCGCGCATCGCGACCCGCATGTCGCGGGTAGGGTTGCGCAAACACATTCAATACTTTTACACAACTTATAGACCAGGGTAGAAGCCTTTAAAAATAATAAAAAGTGAAAAAAAATAATAGTAGGATAAAACCCATTAGAAAAGGAGGGGAATATTATAAAAATGAAAGGAAAAATAATTTACGGGCGATCTGAGGTCGGGAAGGGGATGGGGTGAGTTTTTAAGGGTAAAAAACGGTTTTTCTCGATTTCCGGCAAAACTAAAAGTCCTATCGAAAAAAGTCAAATGCTAAAGTTGTAGGTAATAAAAAGATCTAAAACTTTTGTATTTACACTTTTTTCACATAACCTCAAAATTTATGTGAAAAATTCAAAAAACCAAGTTTTTGGTTTTTTATTTTTATCTTTTACAAAAATTATTTTTTTTTAACGAAATTTGGTGAAAACTTACCTTTTTATGTCTCAAATACGCTGTAATTTATTTGATTAAAAATATTTATTATTTCACCTTATTTTGAATTAATATCGAAAAAGCACCCTAATTTTCAATCGAAAATTCACCCGTCAAAATATCAGCTTTTTTCAAAAAGTTGGTATGTTTTCTGTTCGTTGAAATCTCTACTTTCCGATGGTGAAAAAAAATATATATGTTACTATAGTAAATCTTCTCAGAAAATGCAAAAAATCGAAAAAAACTCGAATTCGATAACTGATAATCTGAAAAGACAAAATCGAATTATTAATGCCTTCACTATTTTATCGTGAGTATACTGAGTATATTTTTTATATATTTATACATTTATTATAGATTTTTAATATATTTTTTATACATTTTGACATTTATTTCTTTAATATTGTTTTTTCATGGGGGTATACTCACGATAAAATAGTGAAGGCATTAATAATTCGATTTTGTCTTTTCAGATTATCAGTTATCGAATTCGAGTTTTTTTCGATTTTTTGCATTTTCTGAGAAGATTTACTATAGTAACATAATATATATTTTTTTTCACCATCGGAAAGTAGAGATTTCAACGAACAGAAAACATACCAACTTTTTGAAAAAAGCTGATATTTTGACGGGTGAATTTTCGATTGAAAATTAGGGTGCTTTTTCGATATTAATTCAAAATAAGGTGAAATAATAAATATTTTTAATCAAATAAATTACAGCGTATTTGAGACATAAAAAGGTAAGTTTTCACCAAATTTCGTTAAAAAACAATAATTTTTGTAAAAGATAAAAATAAAAAACCAAAAACTTGGTTTTTTGAATTTTTCACATAAATTTTGAGGTTATGTGAAAAAAGTGTAAATTCAAAAGTTTTAGATCTTTTTATTACCTACAACTTTAGCATTTGACTTTTTTCGATAGGACTTTTAGTTTTGCCGGAAATCGAGAAAAACCGTTTTTTACCCTTAAAAACTCACCCCATCCCCTTCCCGACCTCAGATCGCCCGTAAATTATTTTTCCTTTCATTTTTATAATATTCCCCTCCTTTTCTAATGGGTTTCATCCTACTATTATTTTTTTTAGTTTTAAAAATTATCGACCCTGGTCTATTATTGGAAATCCTATACTTAAAGTAAATGAAGCGTTCGTCGTCAAACATTGGACTCGTGTTTGTTTGATAGTCGATGTGGTTCATCTTAGCACTGAATCTATCGAAAAACAGTTCTCTTCACTACATTCAAGTTAACAAAAAAGGTGTAACAATCAAAATGTATTTATTGTTTTCTGCTCAACTAGCGACACAATTAAACACATTACTTTATGTTTCTCTCCCAGAGCTGATACAAAGCTATGAAAGCTATTGTGAAGCTACACATAAATAACGTGTCCGAACGAGTTGATTATTTAATAAATAAATACAGTTAACGGAGTTGGGATTAAACGAAATTGTGCATAATTTACACTTCAAATGTTGGAGCTGTATCTTATTCACGTCTGCATCGAGCGCGACTAATCGCTAACAAACCGCGTGTTGCACAACCACGCCGGCCAATAAATCAACATTCAGTTGGCGATACATAATTGAACAATTACTACTAAATGCTTTTAAGTTAGGAATAACTTTATATCACGAGGCTGCAGGTGCATACATTGTTATTTGTACTACGTTCGTAATTACAGTGATAAGCACGCCACCCAAGCAGATCTTGGAGCACATAGAACGAGTACTGAAAACAGGGTTAATAATGTTTTGGTGGAGACTATAGAAGTATATTATTTTGTTGACATCCGGATAACATAATAAGGTAAGGTGATGATAAGGCAGTTTTGTAGTGTTTGATGTATTTTTTATGTTATGTATTTTGTGGTGTACAATAAAGTATATATAAATAAACAACATTCCTTGCAATATAAATACATTATTTTAGAGATTAATATTACAGATATAATCAGCTTTTGGGAGACAATTTTATGATGTTGTTATTACATGATTATGCATTCGCCTAAGAAAATGAGCCGACATCCCCTCAGCCAATCAATGAATGTGATCCTAATCCAAATACAGGCACCACTTCTTAAGTCATCGTTTTCAGACCTTCTTCTATACATACGACCATATGTAGGTAGTACGTATAGGCTGTAGAGGTGGTGTGTGCACAGACGGTCGGAACAAACAATCGCTGCGAAGTGGCGGCGAGTTTGTTTAGCTCAAACTTTGTTACATTATGTATTATGTACACCCGTAATTGAATTGTCTGACAAATATTTGAGTCTATACACATATACATCTCTATATGAAATGTAAACGAAGCGATGTAAATGAAGAAACACAACTTGAGTTAGAAATATTTGTAAAACAAAGTTTTCTTTCATTCGTGATTGAAATAAAAGTTAATGTGGTTTAATTCATTATAAACTAGCAGCTTGAGAACAAACTTTGTGAAGTTTGTAAGAAGTAAACCACAGCTATTGTTGCTCGTTTCAGCGTCTTGTTATATAACTTACGTGTTGTTCATGTTTTACATTGTTCTAGCCACTATGCGACTTCTTAATTAGTTAAGTAAACAATTTAATATTTTCCGCGTAAAATTGGACACTTTCAACGAAGTAACGACAGTATTAACTATGACAACATTACACAAGCTTGTATACCTAATTCTATTATTAAAATTGCTATGTAGGAAGATGCTCTACCCAGCTCCTCCGTCTTCATCATCTATGAAGGAAGATGCTCTACCCAGCTCCTCCGTCTTCATCATCAAACTTCTTCAGGGAGCTTCCTTAGGCGGTTACAATGAATTATCCTTTCGTAGGTTTCCGATTTATCATCTTTACATATTTCGGCGTTTCGACGCAATATGTTTACCAAAAGCGTTTGAGCACGTGAATACTAAGCAAGCTTTCAGTGATATTAAATCCCCTATATTTAAGGCCTATCCCAACACGTTGAATTACTTGCTAAGAACCGCCCCGCTCGTCCGCGGCAGGGGTGCGTGTTTCCAGCGTGTGCCCAGCGTGTTTGCTCGTCGGGCGGTAACCCGATCAACGCAACGCAAACGCTATTAGCGTGATGGAGTTGACCGCGCGCCCCTCGCCTTTGGTCTGGCCGTCCTTCGTCACAACGAGGTGATTTTATTAAATTTTAAGTGTCACTGTGTCGCTTCAATTTTATACAAAAACGGATAAAAAAATATCTGTAATATATAATTTTAAAAAATCCTTGTGAAAATTATATGTGGTACTATGTGTGGACTAAAACTGCAGCACCATTGTTAGAAATAGCCATCCAAAATGAACTACATAGTCAGGAAGGACCTCAGACGACTCTGGCCCTTCGTCCCGCCTCCCGCGGCACCGAGCTCTCGGCGTTATCCTGTTATTATACAAAACGCACCTCACATGCTGACACGCCTCCCGGCCGTCGATAATAACTCACCGGGAGTGTTGCACTACTGCCACCATTACAGCTCGCGTGGCTAACTGGCGCGCACGACGCACGACGCACGTCTTAGTTATTACGTTACATTACCACTTACACTACGCTGTCAGGATAGTTACTTTTTACATGCGTTGTGATTCAAAGGCTGCTTAATTGCTGCATTTCATTGACTATTAATATTACCTATTACGTACTATAACTTTGAAACTGAATAATACGTATACTGGAAGCCAACCCCAACATAGTTGGGAAAAGGCTACGCTGCTAATGACCTAGGTACACTGCATCAATAGCTAACAATACAATTTTAAAAGGGAGGTCTGTGGCCAGACGTAATTTAGAAAAGGCTAACAGAATCACTCTTATTCTAGAACAAATGCGCGTCAGTGTTATAGCGATAGGCAGCCACAACCAAAAACGTAGAACTTATTACACACCTGTAGGCCAATTCTCGTAATTTAAAACGTTCAAGATCTAGTCACACTCTCATCTCGGCGACAAACAAATGTCAAAAACTTGTCAAAATGTAAGGATATTAGAGGTATTTTTTACAGATTGAGACTGTTAACAGACTGTGAACGATCTTAAAATTACGAGAATTGCCCCTCTGACCTTCGGTAACTTATGTGTCTATTAATAAAGTTCTGGTCACGATCTAAGGACTAAAATTAAGCCACAGTCATGCAAATAACGTCGAACTAAACCACCGGTCACGCTTGTCCGTGTAATCCTCTAGTATGCAACCCGGAACAGAGATCTAAGATCAATAATCAGCACGTAATGGCGGTCATCAGCAGCCATATCTTAACTCGACGCAATTAAAACAGTATCTAAGTGTGCCGCTGTAGGGCAGCGGTCCGGTTGCACGCGTTTTTTGTAGATAAGGCTCGAGTAGTAATTAGGCGGAGCGATATTTCACGCCTAACACCTGATACGGCCGAGTTATGCGACCGCTGTCGCTTCTGGCGGCGTGGCGCAAGATACAAGCTTAGCGTTTCACGTTTATTTTATATACTTAGCATTACTTACTTCAAAGGACCGAAACAAATATTATCACCACCACTACCACCACACACATCACCACCACCACATTATGGCCACCTACTAAAAAAACAACACTTCAACTTGAACGTAATGACACGACAGGAATGTATGTGCTCACTATAAAAGGGCTTTATGTAAATTATGTTCTTACCTCGTTCAATATCAAGTCCGAAAAAGGATTTGTAGCATTAGCACCTGCCTTGACACGTTCACTTTTTTCAAATGTAAGGCTGATATCAAACGTTTAACTCGAATTAATATTCTGTTTTGTTTCATTCCACGTTCACATGCCATGTGCACACCAACAAAATGACAGGAATAAACGTTCATGTGATAATTTCATTTCATTTCTCGATCATTCGATCGGTACCGAAGGTAGAATTCCAACATCGTTGGATCGGTTTACGGTTGACTAATGAATTAATTTAACACTTTTGGTTTGTGTTCAGACGTTTCACTTCGAGTTACAGATACCGAATCATAGAAAAATAAATAACTAAAAGTGAAGCGTTCGATACCTGCTCGAGTGCTCCACCGGCACCGCTGACCACTCGCAGTACCGCCGCGCGCCACGGCCGTCCGTTTAGCTGTGATCGCGCTGCAGTTGATCTGTGGCCAGCAATAGCAATTGATTCATCTCCCCAACGCACCACCGCCACCGCCACAGAATAGATAACTGTCGAAGCCCGGCCCCTACACAACGAGCGAGAACAGGTGCATGCGCACATTCCAGCGATATCAAACCTTGTCAAACAGTCAAACGAATGCCAGTCGCGACTGGTATTCGTCTGGACGTAGACGCGTGTCTAGGTTGTGTGTGAGCTTTCACTCGTTGTATGAAGCTGACCTTCTGTATCTATTTCGTGGCACCGCGCTGCATGCGCTACGAACCACCATATATTGTATTAAATGAAGCACTACTAACTCGGATGTACGGATTATCTCACTGTACTGTATTAACTTGAATTAATGCTAATGTGTTAATAAGTTGTAAAATTGTGCCCATTAGGTTCATTATGTTGTCCTAAATTACTACAGAAAGCTTAATGATATTTAGGTTGGGTTTAAGCCAATTAGCATCAATATACATAACTATAATATGGAAGCAGACGCTTGAGTAACAGGAAGGTACCTATTTTATGCACTAGTACATAGAACATTTGAAACGCTCCTCATATTCCTGCAGAGAAGTTGGGTACCTGTTCTACATACGAAACGGCCAACTTACGACCTATATTACTCACTACTCTAAACTTCAGTACCGCTGTACTTCTAATACTCCATAATATTTGCCAAATATAGGTAACTACATCCTATCGCTAACTTTCTTTATGCGTAAAATGTATTTTCTTTTTTTTTCTTTTCACCATAAAGCAATAATGGAAAAATCGTTTTGGCTCGCGTCGTCAAAGAGACGTCGCCGTCGTTCCGCGAATGAGATGTTTTATATCCCGGGATTGTACGAACTGCTGATTCAGTACTATTCAGTGGAGACTCATATTCATACAGGAGGCGGTTTTATGCTCGACTGAACGGACGGCGAAGTATTTGTCTAACTGATGTGCTTATGAAGAGCGCTCGCGTCACATCTCGTATGTCACGTCTGCATCCTTCGATGTCAGCGAGATACGGCTTGTGATGCACCGAGTGTAAAGAGAGAGAAAAGTGTGTAGGTAAGTCTTGTGTACCGACGCAAAGAACGCATGTTTTAACTACAATAGTGAAAGCACAATCTTTTTACGTACCTACATCATAGAATACTTTCTGATCAGCGTTGGAGTAACAACTCATTTCAATTTGCCTCAACAAAATGAAGACTGAAACGTTCCGCTCCAAGCCTCTTACACTCACTCCACGAGGGACGTTGTTCTATACTAACACGGCATTCTGTAACAACCTGCTATTTAATTGTATAAAGCGATATAATAAGACATTCTGGGACTAATTTATTTTATAATAAGGAGAACATTCTAGTTCGTACATTTTCGGATAAGGTAGTATCAAAATTAATTAGGCAGACATTTTGATAAAGAGATTGTACGTGTACAGGCGGAACGGGTACCTTCGAACTATAATAGGCACGCAAGCTATTACTACATAGTTGCTACGTAACGTAAGGCTGGCGCTAGCTAGGCAGTACTGTTTATTTCTAATTGAACTTTAGATAAAACGATCACATTTATCTAATCTAGTTCAGTCGAAATGGTTAAAAGCAATTTGCGAGCCGTTTATGGAGCTAAGTGTTGCTAAATAGAACATTTGTTAGAACATTTGTTAGTGGCGGCGGGAACATAACTTTATTGCCGACGCACTGATACCTGCGCAGGAATTTGAGAACATGATACATAGCCGTGTCCCCTCTAAACGACGATGGTATGATTCCTTTCAAACGATATTAGTTCAAAGTCTCAAACACAACAATGGCGTGCCCTACCTGTTAAACCGTCACATCCACACTTCCCCTCGTAAAATAAAAGCAGTACACACAATTACGTAGTCTCGCTAATTGTAACATAATCGTGCATTCCCTTCCGGTGTGTCGCCGGCGTCCGGTCGGGGTCCGCCCGCCGATGTCCGAATGAATATAATGTTTACGAGCGTCCGAGCGGTGGACGGGGCCGCGTAAAACTTTATTGACATTAAATCTTGATTCGGAGTGACATGGCGGCTGCCGAGCCCCGGGCAGCGGACCACGCATGCCGCAACATATTTGCATGCGACCATGTCACTGTGTACAAATAGTTTTTGTTTCGAGAATGGCTTCCGGAAAACAGATTAAAAATGGCTCCAAATTGGTTGATTTAACGATGGCTGCAGCATAATTCCAGTCCATCATAATTACGAGTGGTAGTATCCCAATTCAACGTGTTTGTGTTATCCTGAGTGATGTACGAGCGCGTGTTTTGGACGGTTACTTTACAATCACGGGGTCATTTCCAGCCCAGGAAATAGGAGAAATAATAAAATTCAAACATTCTGAAATAATATCTAAGTGAAATGGCACACCAGTAAGAAATTAATCGTAGTACCTACTTACAAGATGAAGATTAATTAAGTATCCATGCAGATTACATGGATACTTAATTAATCTGTAAATCAAACCGAGATAAAAAATCCGGTCTTATTACACACGTCGGTTAAACTCGTTACCGATTGAAAAAGAACAGTAACAGTACCTACGGATATAATTTATCGGATAGTAAGTGAACACCCGGCCGCAGTCTGCTCGTTCAAATAAAATCTATTCGCTCGCGGTTACATCGGCCGCGCGGAAGTGTGTATCGCCGACTCCTTTTATTAAATTCTTCAGGATTTTTAATTTATTAGAAGGAAGGCTGAGGGGTGAATTATCATATCTGTTAGGTTATTTACGACGACGTGGTGGTCATTGGATTCCGGGTCACGTACCGATTAATAGAGCTCCGCAGTCCTGGGCCCCCGCGGCCGTCTGCGAGCCAGGAGCCGGCGCGCCAGACCCGGAGCGTGCCGCTGCGGATCCCACCAAATTAATCGACGCACTTTAGAGCTATTTAACATTATAATTGGGCTTGTCACAACGGTTTACTTGGACGGCATTAAACTCATTCCGAAGGCTTTGCAGTAAAGCGTCCATTTGTAATAGTAATTACGGCCATTTGAAACAACTTATTTAGCACTCATACCTAGTAACTGGTTTGCTTTGAATACATTAGTAAAATATACTATCAATCGTGACGCTTACTCCAGTCGAGTTAGTTAATCTAGAATTATTGTTTTCTATTTTAACAAACTGACTGCGAACGAGGTCGGCGTTATGTATGCCGTGTATGCGTCCTGTTCAGAGACATTTAATTTTAAGCCTCTTTGAAAGAAACTATAATCTCTATCAGCAAATCTTTTTACATTACGTGACAGAAATGTGTTTTTAAAGTTCATCCGCGCGGATAAGAGATTAAACGAGCAGCGCGCATGAATAGCGCAATGATCAGATAGTCGGCACCGTGGGGGCACCGCAGCGTCGCCGCGCCGGGCCGCGCCGCGCCGGGCCGCGTCGGATTAGCTATGTTCACACGTAGACCGAGAGTACTTGTAACTTTGCGTGAGGTTGACGTGTGTTGAGATTAACGAAGGTGTACGTTGCTAGGTGTGCGGTACACACAGCTGTGTGATGGACATGGCAAGTTATGTGTGCGGTACACACAGCTGTGTGATGGACATGGCAAGTTATGTGTGCGGTACATTCAGCTGTGTGATGGACATGGCAAGTTATGTGTGCGGTACACACAGCTGTGTGATGGACATGGCAAGTTATGTGTGCGGTACACACAGCTGTGTGATGGACATGGCAAGTTATGCTGATTTCTACCCATGGGCAGACTTCTTGACGCAGAATGGTAACGTCTTGTTAAAAATAATATAAACAGTAGAACTTTTCCTATAATGGACCTTGTAAACTACCACGTGAATTGAAATTAATAATACAATGTAACTCCGCCTTAAATTTTATTATTTCCATTTTTTCGTTTCCTAACTCAGTATTCCTCTTCAGCTGCTTAGTTCTCACCGAAAAATTAAATTGTCTACATAAACAAATTATCGCCCCAAACTAATGGTATTAGCTGTTGGTATTGGATGGGAATAGATAATTTGTTCATACATTCGGCGTACCGTCATATTCTGTTTCTTTTCAAGGCAAGTAGGAAAAGAAAATCCTCTATTTCGTTCTCTGTTTTAGTTTCTATTGTTATATTCTTATTTTGTATAATGTAACTACAAAGATCTTGTTTGACAAAAAGCAAAAAGTTCTATACCCCAACCCTAACATGTTATTTTCCGTTTTTCCACCTTCCCTAAAAACAGACAACCTTTTTGTGGCAACCAACCCACGTGCCAACACACACCCAGTGTCCGTCGCCCACGCAGACACGTTGTAACGTTAAACTTGATCGACGTTGATAACCCGTGATTGATTTGATTGATTGGAGATAACGCCGGCTAATTTATTGTTTCCTTTGCTGCAGCGTTTATGATCGTGTCGCAAGTTTTGCTACATTGTTGAAGTATTCATTATTGTGAGAACAATGAGTAGTTGTTTATCTTAATCGTCGTTTGAGGCTGAAACTGATAAAAGTCAGTCCGATTTGTGAACGATGCACTCGGAACACATTTTCTTATCCATTCTTTTTCCACCAGTGAATCCGAAAAAAGCAAAACGGACAACTTTTCCCATATACATGTCAAAAATGTCGGAATATCCGCGGATCAAAAGTTTATGATCAGGGATCCAGAACAACAGGAAACGCATCGCGAGCGACTGAGAGCGACGCGATGAAATATAGCCTCGCTGTAATATATGCGCGCGATAAAAATATCAGCAGTCCACCGCACGCGTTGACAAATCGCGAGCCGATAACTTTTACTACTTTCCCTGCTATCCTGGTCAATGTAAAGATGAAGAAGAATAAGGACCAGTCCTTGTCACACATAATAAAAGAAAGAAACTAAACTCGGAAAACATTTGAACTATGTCAACTGCATCTTCATGTTTGCCTGGGTACACAGGGCACAGTTAATTAGAAGTATACTACGTGAGCACAAGTGTTATTCGCACATCCATTTGTCGAAATGGATGTGCGAATAACACTTGTGCGACAAAACTGTACTGCGACTCACCATAGTTCGAATGCACGCTTGTACGACAAGCAATAATATTAAGTCTTCGACGTCAGAGGCACCCCGAGGTTCGGTTTGGTTAGGTTCCTTTAAACCCTGCAGACAAAAATAGGGACCCGTCGACTAAGTCTTGCCAGCCAGCCAGCCAGTGCAGCCAGTTCTAAAAACTTTCAGTGTCGCCCTCGTAATAATGACAGTTACCGATGTATGCGCGATGTAAACTAATTAACTGTGCCCTGTGTACATTAGATGCAGCAGAATATTCGGTTTTTCACCAGGCGGTCGTGTCGATACATTTAGGTAGTTCCATGTTGTTCTAGCTAGATAGGTGAAAAAAAAAGCAACCACCCTGCTGGTTCTGTACGATTTGTAGCAACACATTAGTTCCTTTGTCTCCTTGATTTCTGGTTATCCTTTGGCAAATGTAGTGGTCCTTCTATCCTGTCTTTCATGGTGTCAACCAACAATATATTATAATTCGGCTTCGGTGGGCTGCGCCGATAAATCCCGGCGGCGCGTCGCCTGCACCTCATCCATTCATTCGTTCATTCCGTTAGCTGCGTACTGCGCGCCGTCGCAGCCACCTCGTTCATTCATTCATAACCGGTCACTGCGTCACTGCGACATCATTTTTGAGTTATAGCCTCGATTCTGTCGCAGTTTAACATGCTTCATTGCTATAATATTCATATTAGTTCGTAGTTTAGTAACGGATCTTTGTTTAAGGCATCGGCTGGTCGATGGTCAAAGAAAATCGTCTTAAATGTTTAGAAAGAAGACTGTTTGTAACAGGTTTATTTCTAACCATACCGGTTGCTCATTTGTAGCCTGAGCAAATAGAGGTGAGCGATGGCAAATGGCAACTACATCCATATCACCGTTTCAAATTAAATACAAACTAAAGCCCAGCGGGTAGTTCACGTGAACGCACACAATTAGCGGCGAGCATATAAACTGAGCTAATCTCGCGGCTGCAATCAAAATAATTCCCTCAGCTTGTCCTCTCCATATCTCAAATGTCAATTAAAGCAAATTACAAGATTCTGTTGACATTTGCAGTCAATAAACGTAGCTCAACAACAACCCTGTATTCACAACTCAAGTGACACAACTCTAACGGAACTAAGTACTTACGGCTCATTTCAATGTACCTAATTTGCCAAATGTTAACGAATCAGTATTGCGGTATAACTTTATATCATTGAATTGGTACTGACTATATGTACACGTATGCATTAATATTAAATACAAGAGGAATCGGTAAAAACTATCTAATCAAGAACAAAGCACAAAATTAAAAAAAATGCAGAAGTTTCACTATGCAAGGCTCGTTAATTAAGACATCGTATAGATGAGCTAGGCTTCAAGACGGGCTGTAAGCCTCGTCTGATTAGTGTCATGTAGACAAGATCCAAGATTATTTAGATTCTTACTGTAACAACAGCTCTAGTCGGTCTATTCTATAATCATTCCGCGGCGGAACTTCGTGAAGTGAGCTGTCATTATACCTGACGCTAGGATTGACACTATTGACAGCTCAATTCAAGCTCACTTGACCTAAGTTTTCACGGTGAGATTTTCGCAGAAAAAACCGGCTGATACCCATGTGAGTTCGGCCGGCGTCGGGTGCGCTGCTACTGCTCATAAGTCGTACATGTGACGAGTGACGCGGCGCTCCAATACCGATGGTAATCCACACTCACTACGTGCACCCACTGACAGCAATGCGGAGGATTTTGTAAATACAAGGAATATGTGCATACGTATTGCTCATTTACGAGACCTCACGTATCAGAGGAATGCATTTTTTGTTATTTAGTCGTGTTTGTGTATTCTATATTATTTTCTTACAAGAAGATTCCCTCTTAACATGTCCGTCTTTAAAATAATATATTTTAACATATATCACATCACCAACAACTACATATCTACATAACTTATTTAAAAACCTGAAGTTACAATTAGAAGGAAAACAACAATGGAAACCACAGGTTGAACATTAAAAAAAGTTCTATAACATGATTAAATATTAAATCGTAGAGTCAAATAGCTAGCTCCCCTTTTCTTCGACTGCGACAATATTCACCCTGCCCTCCAGTTTACGACGATTGGGAATTTACAACGTGTACGGGATATTAAGCAGCTGATACATTCCACATAAATTTCTTTTTGCCCTCAGATCACAGTGCAGGCAATCATTTCAATACTATGAATATTTTATACGTGGAGAGCACAAGAATTTCTTGTTTTGTTGAAAATACCATTGGTTTCGCAAAGCTTAAGAACAATTTGTGAATAAAGCGGAAGTTGCGACGCGATATAACATCTATGAATAGTGTTCAGCTTTATCAACACAAATTAAATGTGAGGACAGCAGAGATAAACATCAGATAACCCAAGATTCCTCTCAATTAAACCGCACATATTTACTGGAAAGCAGAGCTGAGCAGAGCTGAGCAGAGCTGAGCAGCTGAGAAGCAATTCATAAACACAGAGATTTATCAGCACGAATGCACATAACTTCATATTTACTAAATAACCGAATACGGCCGTAAGTTAGCGCCCCGCGGTATCTTATCCGCGCGCAGCGGACGCAGCGCCGCCGCCGCTGCGCTGTACCGAATACATTTAACACAACCCTCTAATAACGATCCAATTGCTACGTGCGTTTTATCTTAATTGCTTTTTACGACCTCCCTCTGTCCTAGTATATAGATAACTGCAGATATTTGCATCCGAACAACAGATAAACGTATAAATTGTGTTCCGATGGCAGACCCGTGCACGGCGCTACATGTCAGACGTTTTATTTCGACTGTGGCATATATCGGAGGTTTCACGTGCGTGTTGTGAATCTCGTCGAGTGGGGCCGATCACGTGCGAATGTGACGCGTCATCCGATTTGAATTGTTTCGCGCGATGTCGCACGGCCCGCTGCGGCGCGGTGCGGTGCGGTGCGGTGCGGTGTGGAAGGGCGCACACACTCCACCGGAGATTTTTACCAACCGTCTTCCTTCCGTGACACTTTTATTTATGTTGAAGTTGTTGAAGATCGAATGGGGACTTCACTTCAAACGTGTTCCCAAATCAATATTCTTAGGAGGGCTTATGTTTACCGCTTTGAATTGAACCAGATAGCTCTTGAATGTATGTAGTTTGATATTGAAAAAGATATTCGATACAAATCCTACTAATATTATAAACGTGAAAGTTTGTATGGATGTATGGATGTTTGTTACTCTTTCACGCAAAAACTACTGAACGGATTTGGATGAAATTTGGCACACAGATGGTTTATAACCAGGATTAACATATAGGATACTTTTTATCCCGATATTCCCACGGGATCGAAACTTATGCGGGTGAAACCGCGGGGCGCAGCTAGTATCTTTATAATTCTATAGGCTACAGTAATCTGGTTATTATTCAATTATAATTTCGTATTAAGCACTAGTTAATCATAAATGGATCACCGCTCGTCTAGTCTAAACCGATTACCTACAGCTCGTTATCAATGATCGATGAATTTAATTATTTCAGGATAATCTTTTAATAAAGTTGCAATAATTAGTTTTCTATTAAACCAGGCGAAACCTAACGGGTTGAAAGCGATTCCGATCATATAACATGAAAGTTTTACGACGTCATAGCATGATCTTATTGATAAATACCTAAGACGGTCAATCAGGCAACTACTTGTTAACAAGCTCGAGAGGAAACTTTTTGCTTGATCGACGTTTAATGAGGTTTCTGATATGACACCACTGTGTATAAGTAAGTGATGGCTTGGCATGGCAGAGAATGGCGAATTATTTAGTGTGCTTAATAATTTTATAATTAAATCCGCGCCTCCGACATCGTCACCTCACAATAGGACGAGACGGCAGTCGGGCGCAAGTTGTGAACTCAAGCGAGTTCAATGTTTTTAGAAAACAATATTCATAGCTTTGACTACAAACAGAGTTAGTATTTGGTCTTGTAATTATGTTGGGTTTAGAGCAATAACAAAATGAAATCTAACTTAGGATAGTTTTTTATATTGCAAATCGTTAAAACTGATCATTAAAAAGTCCAATCGATTCACTCTTATCTCAATTTAATGAATAAACCTTTCATTACTTTTGCTTGTCAACTAGCTACTAGACACTGAGTCACAATGAAAATTAGGGTGACAATTCAATTTGACTTCAACACATTTCACCCGCTTCAGACATTCACATGGGCCTGAGATTCTCGCGTCATAATCGAGTGGAAACCACGTCTTTTGTCCGTCGCTGCTTATTATCAAGTGGCGCTTTTCACAGCAATTAAGTGCAGGTCTCTGACGCGCGGACGAAGGAGGGGGTGAGGCATTAACCAAGGAGACAGGCGCAGTAGGCTCATAACACACGCTGAGACACTTACACACAAGATTGCCCAAGAACTAATTACTTGGACAATCTTGAGCGCAGAATTGTCCGACACAATATATACCGATATTAAAACAGTAGACGTATTATGTCGCTATCTTGCCCATTATTTAAAGTGAGAGGTACACAATTCGCAACAGCCCCGCAGTACTGCAATTATTGCAGTTGCACGTATTTCAGCGATATATTGATATCATTCACATTCACACACTGTCTACGTGAGTGTGAGACCGCGCTGTATCGCAAGGTTGTCCTTCTGCTCATACTTATCTGCTTCGTGTATAATACAGAGACATTATGTTGTCATAATTATACAATATTTGGTACGACGCGACTAATTGAGTTTGTTATTCATTGAATAAGCGTGCTTTGAAGAAAATGTAATTTTGTTGCGAGATTATTTAAAAGTAGACACATTCGCGTTATTAACTGAACATGAAATTACGTAAAAGTGCTACACAGCTCTCTTTGTTGAACAAAGAAACAGTTTTAACAACACTACGAATCGTCTCTTTAGGAAAGTATGATAAAAGCTTACATCGCTCACGGGTTACTTACATCGTTCACCGGTTACTTTCATCGCTCACGGGTTACTTACGTCGCTCACGGGTTACTTACATCGCTCACGGGTTACTTACATCGGTCACGGGTTACTTACATCGGTCACGGGTTACTTACATCGCTCACGGGTTACTTACATCGCTCACGGGTTACTTACATCGCTCACGGGTTACTTACATCGGTCACGGGTTACTTACATCGGTCACGGGTTACTTACATCGCTCGCGGGTTACTTACATCGCTTACGGGTTACTTACATCGCTCACGGGTTACTTACATCGCTCACGGGTTACTTATATCGCTCACGGGTTATTTACATCGGTCACGGGTTACTTACATCGGTCACAGGTTACTTACATCGGCCACGGGTTACTTACATCGCTCACGGGTTACTTACATCGCTCTCGGGTTACTTACATCGGTCACGGGTTACTTACATCGCTCACGGGTTACTTACATCACTCACGGGTTACTTACATCGGTCACGGGTTACTTACATCGGTCACAGGTTACTTACATCGGCCACGGGTTACTTACATCGGTCACGGGTTACTTACATCGCTCACGGGTTACTTACATCGGTCACGGGTTACTTACATCGCTCACGGGTTACTTACATCGCTCACGGGTTACTTACATCGGTCACGGGTTACTTACATCGGTCACAGGTTACTTACATCGGCCACGGGTTACTTACATCGGTCACGGGTTACTTACATCACTCACGGGTTACTTACATCGCTCACGGGTTACTTACATCGGTCACGGGTTACTTACATCGCTCACGGGTTACTTATATCGGTCACGGGTTACTTACATCGCTCACAGGTTACTTACATCTGCCACGGGTTACTTACATCGCTCACGGGTTACTTACATCGGTCACGGGTTACTTACATCGGTCACGGGTTACTTCGATATAAAAACTTTGGAAATAATAACTGTAGATTAATTAAGCTTTGCCTGATTTAAGAATATTTGACAGGCCGAGCAGTAACGCTTTGTATAATGAATACTGGTTAAAGGGAAGTAAACAGTTACCCGAGTGCAAGAGATTGTAGACAACTTTGTCGTTACTAATTATTCCAGTTTGGGTACCTATCTCTCCTGAAAATAATAACATAAGTATCATTTTTCATTTGCCAAAGAAAACTTCGTGTGGATGAATTACTAACAGAATCCTGAAATACAATTGGCTCAGTGCCTTGAAGGCACTTAAATATTGTTTTTACCTACCTACATTAAAAGCTAAACAAAATGATGAGTACTTCTGAGAAGTAAATACTAAATATTAATTAGATGTGAGTCTTAGAGCACCAGTTGGTACAATCAGCTGTTTCTATATCAAATAACGCTAATACTTATTGTGTATTATTTTCGACTCCCCTCGTAATTAACGTTATTATTTTCTTAAATAACAAGCTCGCCTGTTACTAACACACACTTTGAAATGAAACGAAACGCAAAATTAAATGGATACCTATTATTATTTTCAATTAAATTGCGGCCTGTACTAAGTTTATTTTTAAGTTAGTTAACCATAACCAGAAATGGATGACAGAAATTATGTAATTATAATAAATGTCTACCATGTAGTTAAAGAAGGCACGGAAGGGTATTACTAGTAGTGACAAAGGGCGGTGATACAGACGACTAACTAACAGCTATAAATAACAGTCATCTCGGCTTATTTGGGAAGCGGGCAGAGCCGCGTGAAATTAGCTAGCGAGCGCCCGGACCGGAACCGGAACCTGCGACTGTCATTTGTTACTAATTGTTCGACACAACTACAAATTGAACACATGCTCGCCTACATAACATCATATAAACTGCTGCTGCTAAGCATGCAATACTCTAAGTCCAAACTATTAAAATTAAAGATTACGAGAACATTTTCCGTCATCATCACGTTACCAAATGACTGGCGCTTGTAAAGCTGAGCTGCCTAAATACCAAGCTGTCCAGTTAAGAACATATAAGATAATGAATATTTAAGAGAATATATGTGTGTCTCCACCTTATCTTCCCATAATCTCGCGATAGCCGCTCCCAGGCTCACCATAATATTATGAATTTTCATGATATTTTCCATTTATAATTATAAATTCTAACAAGTCAATGTGATTATAATAACAATGGGCATTTCCCTCGCAGCCGTCACTTTGTAACTTCATCTACATTAGCTTATAATTTATGCTTTATTTATGCTTTTTGCGGCTTCATATTGATAAATATTCAAATGGCGCGAAGTGAAAAGTTTCTGAGAAGAAGTCCAAGTTTCGGTAAGTGCTTCCTATTCCCTATTTTGTTTCGTTTACGCACAGTTACAGTTTATTTTAATAATACCTACGTGACCCCTGACTCATTTACATTGAGATAATAACATATTTTGAACGATTCAGTCACTGTGAATGGGTATCAACGAAATGTAAAAAACAGGAGAAGTGGCAAGGAGGCGTATCTGTGTGGTCGCGGTGTGATCAACGCGAACATACTCAATACCTACTCATACTCAATATATTTATTGCTTCCACATGTGAACGTGTGGTAGATTTTACAGAATATGATCATTGTGGACCCTGTCGGACACAGCAAAAGTAAAAGTAGGAGAGAGGAAGTGGGCTTTTATTTGACTACTTTGTTGTTATATAATAGATATTGTAATAAAAAATAATGTTATAAAAAACATGTAAGTAATTTAAAATTTGTCATACACTAGGTAAATGCCCGTCTTCGCGAATTAGTGCGCTTTCGACCGTGATCGTGATAAAACCGAAGTACAAATAAAAACTTCGTATCTCATGGAATCACTTACCATATTATGTAAGTACAAGTATTTTACTGTATTTGTCTTTAAAATCATGAAAAACGACAAATCGTAAAATATTTCTTGCTGTACTATTTTCGCAGTAAATACATTGCTGCTTAACCACTGCCTAAATATGTCACTAAGTGACTAGACAAGCAATGTAAAAATCACAAAACGATACTTTATTTATGCGGTGCATCGCATGGTACGGCCGCTGCTGGTTGCGGCCAGCTAGTGATGTGGCTGTGCAGATCCACTAACGTAGGCTATCGACAACAATGTCCTGTCCCACGAATATATAGTTAATTTTACAATTTGTCAACCGTTTTAATCCAGTTGGAAGACCTACAAAGAAGACGGTTAAATCCGGTTGGAAGACCCTTGAGAAGATGTAATATATTGTTAAATTTTTTTGCTATTTTTTATTGATTTATAATATAATATTTTCTGGACATAGCGTTTTTTATTTATTTTATTTTCAGAACCCCAATTTTTTGTAGTACAATAATAAATGGGAGATTCGATAACTTTCCGATTTAGTCAATCACTAGCGTAGGTATATGTAAAATAAATGGCTTTTGCACAGCACAACGATAGCGACAGATGTTTTTGTGTGAGTAAGTTGTACGGCGCATGGAAAAGCATGCTGTGTTTGATGAGTTAAGGTTTATAATTGATTGTGTAGTACGTTCTGATTTATGAACAGCAAGTGTGCGCGTGGCTTTGTATCTATTGCTTTTACTGAACTACATGTTTAGTAGTGGCGCGGTGGTGGGATCGAGGTAACGACATTGTGTTCTAATACATTTTCAACAACCGGGGCACATCTCCTTCTTTCCTATATTTCACGTCACACGTTCGGAGTATGGCCTGCTAAGCACGAGTGTGCAGCTAGCACTAGAACAGTGGAAGCATCCTCACGATTATCTCCGTAAAATTAAACTGATCGTTTTAGTCGTCTAATCGTGGATGCAAATGAATAAGTAAGTAAATACCTACTACTCCATAACATTGAACTGACGAGTCTTCTGACAGAGATCGGGTCAGCCATTTATTATACTTAACTGACTTTTATTAATTGTATCTGTTCCACTTTCACTAAAAGTTGATAAACATAAAACGTAGTAAAATGTTACCATAATAAAATTATAAATGTCTGTTTAGCAAAGTTCGTCCGGTTCTGGTTATGGAAAATTAAACGGAGGAATAAGTACTTAATTAATTTATATCTGTTTAATACAGCCATTTGCACTTATTGAAAAGGTCGACGATAAACCCAAAGATATAAATCGAAACTTCAAATCTCGAATTAAATAAACGTTCATTACCGATGAGGACACTAATGATAGTACTAATTATAAGATTACTACGACTTGATAAACAAACGCATCTCATTACGTGTACAGTCAGGGGTCATTAATTCATTATCAGCTGAAGGACTGTATTGCTGTGAACACGCGGTAAAGGCCGTACCACAGATTACTAAATAGTTATGGCCGATTGGCCGTACCTACGCCTGTGTGTATAAGTGATATGCAACACAGAACGCACACCTCAGAATTCGCAACACGTGACCTTGGTTGGTTCATACCATTGCTAAAATTCAAATCGTAATATCAAGTACCGATAGCTAATAGTCTTACGTGTTGGATCATTGAACGTATAAGTCTGGGTTCCAATCTCGAGATGTGACTTTTATTTTACTTTTCCAACAATAATCTTTATCGGTTTTTTTTATTTTATTAATCGATAGATTAATAAACGAGAATAATACATTAATAATATTTTTATTATTATATTGTTATTGTAAAAGGGGTTAAAAAAAATGTTATATAAGTGATTTCAAATTGTTTGTTCTTTATAATTTTATAAACGAGAAATAAAAATAAACTTCAAGCTATAACAGATTATTTTCTCATAAAGAACTATTTATTGAAGTAAAGCAGGTACTCTAACAAACTACAACTAGCAAATCTACCCACGTAAATAAAAAAAAGTGCGGACTCCTTGTCACAATACAGTTAAATTACTCAGTAGTACTTTTACTGCCAGTTCGTTCGTTTTAACTTTAGTTGATCTATCTCAAACGTCAAAGTTAACAAATCGTATTTATTAGGACTTATTGCGGTTATAGCTTAAGTATTCATTTTCATTATGAAAAGAAGATTGAAGCTAACCCTCAAAATAATCCTTATTATGGATATGACACAATGTTATTTTAATTAAATTACTAAAATCCATTTGTAATTTATAACTCAATACTTTGTATAACCCCCATTATTATCAATGCTATCAAGTTAACGCTGGCACATGAACCCAACAATATTGAAACACACATATATCCGTTCCTCCTAAATGTTCCCATATTTCCAATTTAACAAGGCTCAAGAAAATAGGTGGCTCGTTCAGATGCCAATGTATACGCTTTTACAATAAAGTTCCAAGTCCCGTTCAAGATCTAAGCCTTAATAAATTCAAATCATTCATTAAACGTAAGTTGTGCCAGAAAGCCTTTTATACCGTTAAGGATTATATCGAGGACAAAAAGGCTTGGGATTAAGGTGCTTCCAATTTTTACATAGTTAATGTTTTTATTTTTATTTTTTTTCTGTTTTTTTTTATTATATACACTTTGACATTAATGAATTTTATATATACTATGACATTTGCTTACTTTATAAAGTATTCTATTATTTTAATTATTGTGAATGTGAAGACTATGTGGGTCATTTTATTTATATTATTTTTAATTTTTCTCTCTGTTGTTAGTTTTTGTCATGGTCTGGCAGTTTGAGTAATTAATGTACCTACGCCTACCCAAATGTCCTTTCTTAGGTATTGTTCGTCGAATCGTCGAGCTCCTTAAGTTTTGAGTTGAGCTGCACGATTTCTGACAAATTGCGTGCACTGGCTGGACAGGTCCTCTCAATCTGTGTGGTTCTTTCCTCAAAAAACCATCTCAGACATCGATCTACATGGTCTTCATATGATCTGACCAAGATTATGTCTGGACTTTAAAAGAGACTGTGACCTCTGAGTTTTTTTCGGCCTTTCTTCTCAGACTAGTCAGATAGGAAACGCCGAACTCATCTAGTTTTAAAATATGATTGACGTGTAAAAGTGTTTGTACAAACCTACTTACAAAAATAAAATCATTTATCATTTATCATTTCCATGCAATACAACTTCAACTGCTCATCAGATCTCTCATTCCGTGCTTCCCATCGCTGTATCGCAAAATGTAAACGTTCTTGTTTATGTTTTTCAATCAAATATGGGGAACGGTTTGCACGGCGAACGGTTCGTAAAGATGTGTCGAATAATTCGGCAAAATATCTCGTTGGTATTAAACCACTTGTTTCATATTCACTGACTAGCCCCCACCTTCCACTTCGCTTTCGACTGGCAAGGCTTTTGCTGATATCTTTTGACCCTCCGACTCACAGTAGGTATTTCTCTAAAACAAAAAAAGAGTACTGTTAGGCTACTAGCAAAATACGAATATTACCAATTTGAAACCAAATTATTTAGAAAATAGAAATGTTACATATTATATCTATTATTATTATACTTAATGTTACATTTTATATTCATCATTCATTTTCTTTTCTTCTATTTAGGCTTTATGATAAATATAAAACGTTTAAAAAAATAACTAAAAGGATCAGCAGTTATACTTTAATTAGAAAAAAAAATCGATAAAATAATTAAACTCCTTTCAGTCCGGTTTCATTAAATTTCTGTGATATATGTAATTAAAGTCCAATTTTACGCAGCGCGATAATATCTGCTTTCATCTCAATACTTAAATTTCCTTGCATTTCAAAATGAACTACAACACCGCTAATAGATTAAACACACGTCACTAATCTACAATAACAAGTATAACAACCAACCAACAACAAATAACGTTCTATTTAGTCGCGGTGAATGATTCGTAAGTTTACTGCATCCGTTTACCTTATAATTTGTTTATTTAGATTTCTGTGGGTATAATCATAAAATTTCACGAATAAGTGAACAAGACGAACTTATCAAGAAACTAGTCAATAGCGTGATTATTCAAAGTAATTGCAAACGAATGTGAGAGTGTGTGTATAGAGTGTGTGAATAGAGTGCGTTTGTGCGTTTGTGCGTTTGTGCACTATAGATTATAGAAATTACTCATTAGAAGAAGGTCGTATGTTAAACAAAAGTGTCATTATACACTCGAGAGCAATGAATCCGGGTCACTTGAAGAATCCTAAAAATCTCGGAAACTAAAAATGCTAGGTTAATGCAATAAATTGTATTTAATAGACAATGTAATACTCCTTAAATGAAGTTATTAAAACTTCTTAGTTATTGTAAAGTTATATCATAAAAAAATCAAATTTGAAAAAGGGCCACTTTCGAAGATGGAACTACGAAATTACAGCATTTGGTTTTGCTTTTGTTTGTAATCTGTCATTTATGTGGGTACATAAACCATGTTGATAGTGCTCTATATTCATTATTCAAGCTGAAATTATGTCGCTTACGCCTGAAGAATGCACCAGAATACTTACAATGCTGGAAACCGGCCGGAGTCAGCGCGATACAGCAGGACTGTCGGTGTGTCGCTGTCAACAGTACAAACAGTTCTCCGACGTTACGAAGAAACTGGTTCTAACCTACGCAGACCAGGAACGGGCAGAACCAGGTGTACCACAGCACGAGAAGACCGATACTTGGTGAACACCATGCTTCGAAATCGCTTTCTCACAGGAACTGAACTCACAAATCAGTTTCGACGCCTCGGAGGAAGTAACCCAAGTGCATGGACAGTAAGACGTCGGCTTGCTGAATCTAACTTAAAACCCCTTAGACCTGCAAACGGCCCTAAACTGGAGCGTGGGCATCGTATTTCAAGACTAAGATATGCCCAGAGCCACGTAAATTGGAGTATTGAAGATTGGTCAAAAGTTATGTTCTCCGACGAATCAAAATTTATGCTCTACAAGCACGATGGAAGACACAGAGTGTATCGAAGACCAGGGGAAAGATTCAAGCAAGCATGCATCGAAGAAAAAGTAGCCTACGGTGGTGGGTCTGTACTTGTGTGGGCCGGAATTTCTTCTGTAAGTCGCACAGAGCTGGTGATCATAGAAAACGGCTCTTTAACTAGCGTAAGATATGTGGAAGAAATCCTCAATGATCACGTTGGTCCATTTATGGTCAATTTAGGTGAGGATGCTATATTTATGCATGACAATGCCCGACCTCATACAGGTAGGATTGTGAATACAATCAAGAGATGAACATTACTCGTATGGAGTGGCCAGCGCGCAGCCCGGATATCAACCCGATCGAGCATGCTTGGGACGAGCTAGGCAGATGCGTAAAACAACGAAACCCTCCCCCAATCACGCTTCGTGAGCTCAAAATTGCTCTCACAGAGGAATGGGAGAATATTCCCCAAAATCGTATAAGGAACTTGGTGTACAGCATGCCAAACCGCGTAAACGCAGTAATGGAAGCACGAGGAGGCAATACGAAGTATTAAAATTCAAGAAAATCGTAATAAAGTTCAAAAATTTCATGTTTCCTATTTTTGTTTTAAGGAGAGATCAGCAGTTTTTTTCTTTATGTAATTTTGTGTTAATAAAATGTATGGTGACTCATATTTTTTTTACTTTCATTTAAGGAGTATTACATTGTCTATTAAATACAATTTATTGCATTAACCTATCATTTTTAGTTTCCGAGATTTTTAACATTCTTTAAGTGACCCGGATTCATTGCTCTCGAGTGTATTTAATAATAATAATAATAATATCCCTGGACATTTCACACAGCACCATTTGTCCCAAGCTAAGCAACCTAATGCTTGTGATATGGTAACAAGATGGCTGATAAACTACTTATATACAATTTTTTTTTTTGTAAATACATACATATTATAGATAGAAAAACACCCAGACTCGGAACAAATACATGTAGGTCATACAAATATTTGTTCCATGCGGGAATCGAACCCGCGACACGCAGCGCAGCAGTCAATCGCTTAACCACTGCGCCAACCGTGCACTCATTTGTTCGTGACAATGCCACTCGACTTCTAACCCTTACTGTACAATGATACATCTTGCTGAGTTATTTAATGTGGGGCATGTAGGACGAACGTAGATGTGAGATGTGGTTGTATTAGAACTTAATGTCTCATTTTCTGATAGAAGTAGAAAGAAAACAAATAAATGTAAAATAATGACCTTCCTCAACAAGAATTAACAGCGAGGTGCAGTCCCGCGGGGCGCAGTATAAATTTATATTATTTTCCCACATTATCGAGTCGGGCAGACAGCGTGGATCAAGTCGGCTCCACTTTATAGCACCCCCGCCCCGCGCGGCCCGCGCATCCCTGCCCCATCGCAGAATATATTTCAGCGCACATTAAACTTTATGACGTCAACTTTTCAGCTACCGACAATAAAATCATTTGCGTTATTTATGCACGCCACATAAAGGCAGATACTCTGCTACAGACGCCACGGTACACATCGCCAGCATGTTTTCATACTGATGGAAATATGGACTGTTGTTGTCCGTACACAATTATTTATTTATTTGGCTCCCGGTGCGCGCCGATGCGTCAAAGCTGGGACATATTTTTGTGAAGTTTTAACGTGTTGTGTAATTTATACGAGTGATCAGTCACGGCACGGCAGCTGGCCGGATGTGCCGCAGTGCTGGACCGGTGCCGGACCGGTGCCGGGCCTGTGCCGGACCGGTGCCGGCCGCCGTGCTCATAGTGTTTAACATAATGAAACTTACTCTGCGTACATTTCCATTGCAAAGTATCAGTTCTATTAAAGGTACATTCCGCCTGTAAGCGCTCGTTCCATACATTTTTAATATCGTGAACGGAATATGACCTCTCTACGTTTAATTGCTCCTATATAGGAGCTCCGTACATTAAGAAGCGCTGTCTGCTATTACCGCCGTATTTCGAAAACGAGCTCTAGTTCTTAGTAATTAGAGTAGAAAGATGGCTTCCGTTGCAGGAAGGATGCACATTTTAATCTAGACTTTGTGGTACTTTTTGCCCGGCGCAATTAGGAGCCCGCGACAAAGCACCCAAAGAGATTTCAAAGGATTAAATGTTTCCATTACATGGACTTTTGTCGAAACAGAAATAATATCTTTAGGGAAGGAACTCGGAGGCTCGGAAGGTACATTTTAGAGGAAAAAATAATTAGTAAGTACTTAGGTAGGTTGTAGACGTAATAAATAACTACCATGCGACTGTTTGTACCCAAGTTAATAAAAGCGGCTTTTGTTAAGTGTTCCCCGACTACCTGGAGGCCTAAATAAACTAATTGCGAATGTTCAAACTTCAATGGCAAATAATAAAAATAACTCTATTTTTCTTAGTCAATGAAAAAGGAGTAGTACTCGAGTGAACCATTCATTACGTACTTTTTAAAGTTAAGAATTATAGTAATCACTACGCAACCTTGCATCAAAAAACATAGCTATACCACGGTAATATTATCTATACAGTATTGTAACTCGGCCGCATCTTGGAAATAAATGCCTACAGCCGCGCGGTACGTAAACATGCGATAGGGCTACCCGCCTCCAGCATTTGAATTAAATTCGCCTACTTTGTGTTTCTATTTAGTTTTGTGATTGTAAACATACTTTTTTTATATAAACAAATAAAATACTTTGTGATTTGAATAGGAAGTTTCAATAAAAAAAATGCGTGTCGTTTTTTGATTGAAAAACCCATTTTTATGTTTGAATATTTAATAACAACCGATTTGTTATAAAATATAAATATTTACAAATATCTTATAAATGACAATGCCCAGCAATTTACAGAAAATGTAAATTAATGAAAATAATTGTAATGAATAGAGAACCTTTTCATAATAAATTGTTTTTCCTTATAAGTTGCGGATTAAAAATCAGTACCTAATAAAAGGAATTCAATCCTTGAAATTCCTTTTTGCCATTTTCTGTTTTCAGGCTACCATCTGCGTTACGTATTACGCATGATACACAACAAATACAAAGTTTGAAATACCTGTAAATACCTGTAAAACAAAAACTCATATTACGTACATAAATGATACAGTAGTAGTAGTTGACAGTTAGGGGCGGTTTATTTGACTAGACTGACGTGTTGTTATTTTAGTAAACTGTACATTGTGTTATAATTATATAAATATCATAAATGATTATTTAATTATTATAATAATCTTGATAATGCGTAACGTATATGTTGTTGAAATCACTTAAGATTATTATTCGCATAATAATCTTAAGTTATGAAAATCAAATATTTTGTATTAAAATCGTAGTTTTGCATAAATGGATTTTTAACGAAACGTTATTGACGCGCGTATGTCAAACTCAAAATTTCAATGTCATTCATTCGCTCTCTGTGTTCCTGGTGTTCCTGTTCTATACCCTCAGGCCTCACTGTTTAACTGTGCTTTTTATTGTTTCTCCCTACCAACGACTTTTGCTTTTGCCTATAAGCGCACTGCTGTTCATGCAAGCTGTTTATCTGAAATATATGTACATACATATATTTAAGTTGTAGCTTCCACCTGAAGCTGTAGTCTGTAATTCAAGTGATTACCTCAAACTAACATTACACAATATTGTTATTTCTTCATAATAGTAGCATAGAACAACACATACAACAACACTATTATGAAAAGCAATACGGAAAACTACCAAGCCTTTAATTAATCAAATCCATTGTTTTGCATTTATATAATATTTTTCTTTGCAGTTGACATCAAGTGATGCTTATGTTTTCCATTTATGTTGGATGCGTGCCACTTGCCAGGTAGCACATAGTGTTATTAGAGGACAACCGGACACAAATGAACAGGCTGAAATAGAGCCTCAACCAGTTAGCCTTTAAATAATCAAAGCCATTGTTATGCATTTAAATAATTTTTCTTTGCAGTTGACATCAATTGATGCTTATGTTTGCCATTTATGTTGGATGCGTGCCACTTGCCAGATAAAACATAGTGTTATTAGAGGACAACCGGACACAGATGAACAGGCTGAAATAGAGCCTCAACCAGTTGGACCAGAACAATTGCTGGTACCTCAGCAAGCAATACCAGTGCCTCCACCACCACCTCTAGATCAACAGGTTTCAATAGCATCAACTGATGGAATAATTCTAGTCATACTTTGTTATTAGGATAGGGACTGACCCTAAATAAGTACTTTCTGTAAACGCAGAATGCCCTCGGTAAGGATAGTACTATAATAAAAACACATCAATAATTTATTTTAACAATAAACTGTACCTAACCTATAATAATCAATGTCTTTATTGTTTTTAGATTTAAACAGAAACCGCAAGTTCTACAGGCATTAGGACAAATGTTTAGTTATAAATAATATAAAAGCAATAAGATGCTGCATATTGCATGGTTGTAAATTAATTTTATTGAGTGGGGCAAAGTTCTATAGAGTTTCTGGCATTGTCCTTTGCGACCGAAAAATATTTGCGCCTCGACTGAGACGTACGAAATGCTTTATTATTAAATTTTAAAGTATAAAAAATCCGCATTCTAATATAAAGCTTAATATAGTGAAACAATCGCGCGGTTATTGTTAAAAAAAACAACACACTGTCCGTTCGTCACTGCGGCACAGTTATAATAATAATGTACTCTGTGGGCACAGTCGCGACTGCCTGCATGTCGAGCGCATACCGAGATCGAGGCGCGTAGTTATAGCGCGCGCTTCGTCCGTTTGTATGAAGTTGGAATACCGTATAGATAATATTACCGTGACTATACTTTTTAACTACGAAAACACAAAGAGGTCGTGAGAAAGTGAAACATAAGATTTTAGTGGCTCCCCGTAGTCTCGTAGGCCGCTGCTACGACGCCTACGCCGTAGACACCGCGCGTAGGCAACGGACCAATCCATTGCCTGCAATATTACGATGTCATTGGTGTTTGCGGAATGGAAAACGTCATCTATTCCTATCCTCCTGATAATGCTTTAGTTCGACAACTATAAGTACTCCCTCCTGCGAAGGCGTACAATCACAGTCATACTCAAACCTACATTAAAATGTACGAAAAAAAAAAATTAATTCTTGTAACAAAGTAAAAATGCCATTTAGATATTTTCATAAGGTGCTAAGAACGGTAGATTTAAAATTACATTATTACGTGTGGTAAATTAACTTTATAATGACATTCGTTGCACCTAAGTGGTTCCTACGACGTGTCAATCTCGAACAATGCTGCATCATCAAGTAGTCGAGCAGTGTGAGGTGTAAGCAGACAGCGGCGTGTAATGAGCGGGTGGCTGCACTTGTTGCCGCCCACCACGCCGCCACACCGTCAGTGTGCCATTAACAGGTGCACACACCTCGCCACACTCGAACACTTGTCCTAGTTCACACTATGAATTCATTTAAATGATACTCGTTTTCAATAATCCTATATCATCACCTATACCTAGTCACCTTCTTTGAAGAGGCTCACCTAAATTGATAATGGTTGATTGGATTGGTCGTTGGTATCGTATCTGTGATTAAGAGGAAACGTGGTCGGTACGGTTTATAATGTAAGTATACATAAAACAAAACATATCGACATGGTAGTGGTAGATATACGTACATTGTATCGTAAAAAATATTTAAACTGGTATCATTAATCAGGGACAAAACAGGAATACGTTAGTATAGAAGAAGGAACGCCTACGACCACGTGTCCGCGTTTCCTTTTAAGTATATAATTTACTAAGTGTACGAGCAAACCCGTACAATAGCATATGTATCAATTTTGTGCTGACACCGACGCGCAGCGAATGAATAAAATATACAATTCTAGGTCAACGATCAGTAGTCGCATATCACCGTTTGGGCTAACCACAAAAGACTCATTCGCCGCGAGTCGATCAGTTATCAGTTTTGGGTGTTATTTCAATACACAAATTCAATCATTCTATCAGTCTATCATTTAAATGTACCTTACCCGTACATTTTTGGTCCTTCGAGCCGGATCACGTGTGTTCATTACAGTGTAGCAATCAAGTACTGTAAAGCTTTCACTAGTGACATCAAGTGAACTATCAGTGAACTATCAGTGAAGGTGTTTGTACTGCCAGCAATAGTGCAGTACACACAGCAGCAGCAGCAACAATCAGCAGGGATCAACAGGGATCGCCTTTGGTGAGCAACAAAGCTCCCGCTTGGACAATCAAGTAAGATCGTTCCATTTACCTACTATCATTTCAACAACATGTCGTCTTTGGAAGACGTACTCGCCCAACAACAGCAACTACTCAATCAGATAGAGCAAAATTATTCAAACTTCAAAAAAGATGGCTCTGATCGCAAAACCTCGGACTATATACGCCGACGGTTAGAAAATTTGGATGCATGCTGGCAAGAGTTTGAATCAAATCATATAAGACTGTCTAGCATCGAATATGCCAGATCGCATACTTATTTTACTTCGAATCAATTTGACACTGTGAAGGAGAGATATGAGAAAATCAGAGCGGTTATTCAGAATTATCAGCCAACAGAGGAAAGACCATCAACACCGCTTCTAAAGCCTGCTACTCCTCTAGCTACCTCAAGCACCGTACAACAACTTTCAGGACAATCTTTAAAGAGTCAGGGATCAAACAGCAAGACGGATGAGATGATGAGGAAACAGATAAGCAACTTCAAGGCCTTCGAACATACTGTTTCAAACATCAACATGGATGCGGTAGCGGAGAAATGGGAATTCGATCATCTGTTAAGTACGGTAAGGTCTCGCTGGGCTAAAATTGACGCTCAACATTGGGAATTAGACAGTGAGCTGGGAGACCGGAATCAAGAGTATCATCATATGTACCTCAAATACGAAAGCACATACAACGATGCTATCAAAACAATCAATAAGAAGATGTCGTCCGTTTCACATAGAGAGCATACTACGCCGAAAATAGAAATACCTACATTCAGCGGAAGCTACCATCAGTGGACATCCTTTAAGGATCTCTTCACAGAAGCAGTTCATAGCAACCCGTCATTATCTGGAGCTCAGAAGATGCAGTTTCTTAAGTCGAAAGTGAAAGGTGAAGCAGAGCGTCTCATACAGCATCTCCCGATCAGCTCGGACAACTATATCATTAGTTGGGACATCTTGACCCATCGTTATGACAACAAGAGGATGATATTTACCTCACAAATTAACATTCTATTAAATATACCAAATGTACAACAAGCATCAATTAATCATATCAAACGAATCCATGACACTGCACTTGAAACGATGAACGCCATCAAAACCCTCGGCGTAAATGTGACTTCGTGGGACCCGTTGATCGTGCACATCCTGTGTCAGAAATTGGATTCGGACACATTCAGTGAATACAACGCAGCAATCAAACAACCTCGAGAATTACTCGAGTTAAATGAATTTCTAGCCTTTCTAGAGGGTAAGTTCACGAGCATGGAAGCAAGCAGAAGAAAACAGGAGATCAATAACCAAAAATCCTTTTCTTCAAACAGCAATAAATCATCAGAATCAAGAAATTATCATACAAAGCAATCATATTCAAGTAACAAGGCTATTTCGCAATCACCAAGTTACAGGAAATTGCAAAACAATCGGCCAAACTGTCCAGTCTGCAATGACGCACATGCTATATTTTTTTGCAAACAATTTGCTGACTTTTCCCCGATGAAGAAAAAACAATGTGTTACTAACTTAAATTATTGCCAAAACTGCTTATATGACCATAAAGGCAAAGAATGCTTATCAAAGAAGCGTTGCGTCGAATGCAACGAATTTCACAACACATTACTTCATGAATCGTATTCTAAGGAATTGTCAACACAAGGAAGTAACTCGATACCTTCTACATCAAAAAACAACATCCGTTCTAATCAAGAACGTGCAAATCAAGGCAACACGCACGTGACACAACAAAATATGATGCAAGAAACTTTGCTTTCAACCGCACTGCTAAATGTTCAGAAAGCAGACGGGACCTACCTGGTCCTGCGAGCCCTTATTGATCAGGGCTCACAAATGTCTCTTATCACAGAGAACGCCGCTCAGCAATTAGGATTGCAGCGATCCAGGTGCGACGGAATAATCACAGGCATAGGACAAAGGGAAAACAGTTGCAAAGGAATGCTGAACCTGAACTGTATGCCAAGCTCAAGAATCAAACTCTATCAATTTAATATCGATGTTTACATTATGAACAACTTAACAAAATATTTACCATCATACTCATTCCCTAAAATAGCATGCCCATTTCTGGATAAGCTAGAATTAGCAGATCCTGAGTACAACATCAGCCGACCCATTGACATACTGTTGGGTGCGGACGTATACTCCAATATTCTTTTAGCGGGCATGTGTAGATTAAGCGAATCACTTCCACTTGTTCAAGAGACTCGTCTGGGTTGGATACTGTGTGGAAATATGAAAACTAAATTAATGTGCAACGTGGTACAATTCGACTTAGACAGATTTCAGCAATTTTGGGAGATGGAAGATATTACAGAAGAAAAATCTTTATCAGCAGAAGATCAAGAGTGCATTCAATATTATGAAGCAACCACAACTCGTTTGGATGACGGAAAATACGAAGTGAGACTTCCACTCGTACCACAATTTGAAGAGAAATTGGGGCAGTCCAAAAACAAGGCTGTGGCTCAATTCATTCATTTAGAAAAGAAATTACATAAAAACAACAGTTTGTTCAACGCATATAAATCATTCATTACCGAATACAAAACCTTAGGTCACATGAAACCTTCACCTTGTAATCAGACACTGGAATGTTTCCTACCGCATCATTGCGTATTGCGCGAAGATAGTGCAACGACTGCATTACGAGTTGTTTACAATGCTTCGGCAAAAACATCAACAAATCAAAGTTTAAATGACCTAATGTACACGGGGCCCAATTTACAGCAAGACCTTCAGTCTCTTATCATTAAATGGAGACAATATCAGTACGCATTCACGGCTGATATAGAGAAAATGTTTAGGCAGATTTGGGTACACCCAGAAGATCAACCTTTACAAAAAATTGTGTGGAGAGATAACCCGTCTCAAACAATACAAGAATATCAATTAACAACCGTAACATACGGCACAAAAGCAGCTCCATTTCTTGCAATGATGACATTGAGACAGTTGGCCGCTGATGAACGAGATAAATTCCCGGAAGCTGCTAAGGTCGTCGAAGAATCATTCTATATGGATGATCTAGTACATGGAGCCCGCTCCCTATCATCAGCACGACAGTTGCAGCAAGATTTGATGAATCTACTGCAATTAGGGGGCTTCAACTTGAGAAAGTGGATGTCAAACGACAGTCGTCTGCTGCAAATAGAAGATCAAGACTATTATAAACAAGAAAGCAAGAATTTTAGTCAAGCAGGATTAACTAAAACATTAGGACTCCGCTGGAACCCTACACATGATAACTTCACATTTGTATCAAAAATTGAACCATCAAGCACCATTATCACTAAAAGAATCATACTATCAGACATGGCTAAAATATTCGACCCATTAGGATGGATCGTGCCCGTAACAACAAAATTGAAGATTTTATTTCAAGAAACATGGTTATCTAATCTTCAATGGGATGAACACGTACCAGATAAAATCAGCAAGGAATGGATCAAAATCAAGGAAGAATTAGAAAGTATCAATCAATTTAAAATACCAAGATGGTACGGTACGGAATCAGCAAGCTGTGTAGAGTTACACGGCTTTTGTGACGCATCAACAAAAGCTTATGCTTGCGTCATTTACTGCAGAGTTGTGAATAGCAATAAATCAGCCATATTAGTAGCCGCTAAATCAAAGTTGGTTCCTACGAAAAAACAAATATCACTACCTCGATTAGAATTGTGTGGAGCACTGTTGCTGGCCAAGCTCATGACCAAAGTCAAGCAAAGTCTAGCAGGTCATGATTTACATATATTTGGTTGGAGCGACTCGACTGCAGTATTGGGATGGCTTCAAGGAAACCCGAGTCGATGGAAAACGTTCGTAGCAAATAGAACAACACAAATAACTGATATCATTCAACCACAATCTTGGCGATATGTGAAATCAAGTGAAAATCCCGCTGACTCTGGTAGCAGAGGACTCAGAGTGACTCAATTAATTGATTATCGTTTGTGGTGGCAAGGACCGACATGGTTACAATCCTTTGAAGCAACAAAAGAAAATCAAGCAATCTATACAACAAACGAGGAAATGAAGAAGCAACAAGACGTTCATGTTGCGACAAAGAATGAATCAAGCATCATTACAGACCTGTTAAGCAAGTATCAATCAATTAGAAAAATCGCACGTATTCTAGCATTAGTGATGAAGATTACGACTTACAAAAGAAAAGCTAAAAAGCCTTATTTATCATTATCAGAAATCAGTAAAGCAAGGCAAAAAATAATCAAGCATATACAGCAAAATGAATTCGTGAAAGAAATAAAAGATTTAAAGCAAGAAGGCAAGTTAAATACAAAAAGCAAACTATCAAAATTAAACCCTTACCTAGATGAAAATGATATCTTAAGAGTTGGAGGGAGACTAAAAAAGGCACATATTAGCCATGACATGCAGCACCCTATTATTCTGCCGCACAGTGGACGCCTGACAGAATTAATAATAGCGGACGCACATCAAACCATGTTACATGCCGGAGCCCGGCTGACACTGGGTTTTATCAGACAAAAATATTGGATTCTAGGAGGGAATGTCGCTACGAAGAGGCAGCTTCGTCGTTGCGTAATATGTAAAAAGCAAAATCCAGACAGCCAACAGCAAATCATGGGGCACCTGCCGGAGGCCAGAAGTAATCCGTCACGTCCGTTTACGCACACAGGCGTAGATTTTACTGGTCACATCTACGTCAAAGCAAGCAAAGGACGAGGCATTAAGAGCACAAAAGGATATGTAGCTGTCTTTGTGTGCATGGTCACAAAGGCAGTACACTTAGAACTAGTTGGTGATCTAAGCACAACGTCATTCATAGCAGCATTAAGAAGAATGGCAGCTCGCAGAGGGACGCCTAGCCACATCTATAGCGATAATGGTCGCAACTTTGTCGGTGCTAACAAGGTACTACAACAGGAATATCAAGCACTTATGAATATCATGCAAGATAAAGATTTAAAAGCAGAAGTATTACATATGGAAATCGAGTGGAGTTTTAATGCGCCCTCATGGCCATCCGCGGGAGGCTTATGGGAGGCGGCAGTTAGAAGCTTCAAACATCATTTCAAGAGGGTTATTGGTGACCAGATTCTTACATTCGAGGAACTATATACGGTGCTTACACAGATTGAGGCCTGTCTCAATACGAGACCATTATGTGCTATAACAGAAGATCCAGACGATGTGGATTTTTTAACGCCTGCTCACTTCCTAACAGGTGGATCAAAGGTTACCGTACACGAGACTGAAACGGATTTAAGAACCCGTTGGCAGTTGACACAAAAAATTGTACAAGATCTCTGGAAAAGATGGAAGAATGAGTATCTAGTACAAATTACAGAAAGAAGTAAGTGGAGACAAGCAAAAGGGAACCTCAATGTAAATGATATTGTCATGATTCATGATGATAATCTCCCACCGGGGAAATGGCTGATGGGCAGAGTCATTGAGCTTCACCCCGGTTCCGATGGTCATGTTCGCGTGGTTACAGTAAAAACCAAAAACGGAACACTGAAACGTCCTATCACAAAATTATCAAAACTTCCAGTTAACAATGAATCCTCGCAAATCAAGCAAGCAAAAACGAGGGATTCTGGAGAGTCCAATACAGATAAGCAGTCTAAAACAGGGAAGGTAGGCACTCGTTACAATATAGCGTCGGTGTTTACAGCAATCATGCTATTTTTCAGCATCTTAACAACTTCCCAATGTGCACTTAACGTCACACAATTTAGAAGTAATCAGCATATTTACTTCGATAAACTATCAAACATGCAGATCATAAGGGACAACTGGAAATTAATCATATACTACGATTTAGACCCTTATTGGGAAGGAATTACCGCACTTAACAAAAGTATCATATCGCTAGAACAAACATGCAGCCCAATTAAAGCACATTATATATACGCATATTGCGCATATTGTGACATAATATTATTGCAATTACGTCACGGGTACAACGAACTGGATTACAATAATCATTTGTTACTCAGTCAGCATTTTGCAAGGCCAGCGAACAGGTGGCGACGAGGTGTCATCGACGGTGTCGGTTACATAGCAAACGGGCTGTTCGGAGTATTGGACGCTCGATTCGCGGAACAATACGAGAAAGATATCACTCTACTGCGCAATAATCAAAAGCATATTGTCTCATTTTGGCAAAATCAAACTTCGGTCATAGAAGCAGAATTCAGTCTCTTAAAGAGGACGGAGGCTACAATGCACAAACAACATAAAATGATTCATCAACAGTTTTCAAACATTGAAAATACATTAGAAGTATTAAAGGCTGAAACTCAAAATCTTTCGAGAGCAAGTGAAGTTTCTATGGGAGCTATAGTCACAAGCAATCTACTACACGACTTGAAAGAGTTACAAAACGCTTTAGTAGATACAATTACAGACATCTATCATGGACGATTTAATCCACATTTAATAACCGCCGAACAATTACGGGATCAGCTGAGCACTATAGCAAGTCATTTATCTACTGACGTCACATTACCTGTAGAAAATATTCATACGGATCTTGCACAACTTTTCAAACTTCTACGAGTCAAAGCAAGAATGCTTAAGAATTACTCAATATTTGAAGTACAAATACCTTTGATAAGCAGGGACACCTATGAAATATTCAAGCTTATACCAATCCCTGCGAAGAAAAACAACAACACAATGTTATCAATTAAATCAGTGTCAGATTTCATAGCTGTAAATCTGAAAAAGGATGCCTACATCATCTTGACAGAACATATCATCGATTCCTGCCTAGTGACAAACGTACACTTGTGCAACATTCATTCTCCTATTTACAAACTGAGCAGAGACAAAGACTTCTGCCTATCAAAGGCATCAGCATGTGAAGTCGACGTCGATCCCTGTCAAAACCTTTGGATAGAAAGCTACTCTATCAATAATTATATTTATTTTTGCTGCGGTCAATGTAACCTACGAACAGTATGTGGAGATCAAGTTACCGCGCATCACCTGACTCACTCCGGACTTATAACTATAGGTTACGGCTGCATAATCAAATCAGATAATTTTGAAGTAATTGCTCATCAACAAAGAACGAGCGATGTTAGTATCAGCGCCAACCTATACTCACCAGTCATTGCATCCATAAATCACGTAATAAACGTGTCTATTCCTCAAGATGTCTTGAATGACTCCAGCATAGAGAGCGATCAAGAGTTTAAAGCAATTGAGGACAAAATCAAGATCATGAAAGAAAACGGATTGTTAATTGAGAGTCTGTCAACCCATGACATTCATCATTACACCGCGATCTATTGTATGGTCGCCGTGGTAGCAGCAGGTCTCGGAGTGTTCGCGTGGAGGCGCGCGCGCGCGCGCTGCGCCCCCGCGCTGTCGCCGGCGGCGGCGACGCCCGCAGCAGGCGGCGCGCCCGGCAGCGGCGCGTGCCCAGCCACGCAACGTGCGTGTGTTGGGGATAGTGTAGTGTATCAGTGTGACAGTGAAAGGGCGAAGGTGACAACAAGTGCGCGAGTGTTAGATAAAGCCACCTCCCCTATGTTAGGTTCTTATACAAGCATATCTAATTTGTGAACAGTGTGTTAACGATAGAGACACTAAGAAATTAGATTAACATCAAATCATATATTACGAGTATAATTATTTGTTTCTCATTTCATCAGATGTATTTTTATATCTTCCCTCGGGGAGCATGTACGAGCAAACCCGTACAATAGCATATGTATCAATTTTGTGCTGACACCGACGCGCAGCGAATGAATAAAATATACAATTCTAGGTCAACGATCAGTAGTCGCATATCACCGTTTGGGCTAACCACAAAAGACTCATTCGCCGCGAGTCGATCAGTTATCAGTTTTGGGTGTTATTTCAATACACAAATTCAATCATTCTATCAGTCTATCATTTAAATGTACCTTACCCGTACACTAAGCGTTGTGTCCCTTAAGCCATGTATGACCACCAAACCTTCTAATAAGGATCAAGCGACACTTTATACCGTGTAATAAATATTAAATGTCTGTTTCAGGTACGTCCACAAAATATTTAGACGCATTTGTCTAAATTACACTCCGTAAGTAATACCACTTTTTATTTCCTTAATCCTATTTAAGAACGCACACAAGGCGCTAAGGCGAGGGCCGAGAGCCGACGGCCGAGGGGACGCAAGACAAACGATATGTCCTCACAGATACGACTGGACTATTATGGGTGTCCCTACCTGCACCTACATATTCAGACACCAAAACTGCCGCGAAACAATTTCAAGGAATTAAGCTCTATTTTGGACAAATCTCAGAATCGGTAAAATCGCCAAAGACGTGAAACCCAATTCAATAAAAATACAATCCACCTTTTGGTAAATATTTTCTACAAGATTGCTAACAGTAGCATGTTGTGTACACGAGAGTGTGTGGTGTCCACATCATCATCGTCGCGGCAGGTCGCTCAGCCCGGTGAGCCGCGCGGTCGCGCGATTTGTGATCGTTGCCGCGTCTGTTTGCACAGGTCGAGCGTACTATTGACACGCCTTGATTAATAACAAATATCACCGTATTTTTACCCTCCGCCACCGTATTGATCCCTTGACGGGAAAGGGAGGAAATCAGATGTGAGAAGTTGCAATTTCATTTAGCGAAGAAATCCACTCGATCGTGTAGCGGGCGTCGAATGGCGGCAATTTATTTACTTTTTTAATAAAATGGCACATACGGCACGTGGCGCGGCGCGGTGCAGTCGTCAACGAGAGTCATCTATCACGTCGCGCCGCGGCCGCCCGCACACCATCGTTACGTACGTAATCGCACACCATCTCAACACCGCCGGATACGCGTTAACGTTTGATTAGATTACATTACCCATGAATTTATTGATGTATTAAAAAAATCAAAATAACTTTAATAGCTACATTAACACTGTCACCTAATCATGTAGGTACGCTTAAAGTTAACTCCTAGTAGGAACCCAAAATTATTTTGCACACAAAATAAATACTTGACAAATTCTGCTGAACAAATTGTCGAGTCAACAACATCGAAAGCTGACTCTCCATTGTGTGGCCGGTCGTATTTCTTACTTTGTAACTGTCACGTCACACACGCGGACACACAGATAATCAAGGTAACCGCGTTCAGTAACACGAGCCATCAATAAGCGGCATCGCGCCCTCCAACCCCGTGGCTCGCGTCACCCCCTGCCTCGCCTTCAGTCCGTCGGGACAAGGGTGTGTACTGATTTGTAATTTGGTACGCGCGGCGCGTCGTCGGGGATGCGCGTTATTCGCCGGGTCATTCGACAAGCTTGCACAGAAGGTGCACTCAGTTTCAACTCCTGTCGTCGTTAATAAAGCTCACTATAATTTACAAACTATGTAGTTGGTTCGCATGATATCGCTGCTATCAATTACCAGCCTGAAGGCATTTTTCGAGCTCGAAAGTTGGACTATTGTTCTACCATTTATCAGTCAGCGAAGCGTCGTTGGTCGCTAATTATAATAGCACAGAATGCATCGTTTGTGTAAGTTTAATGTTCTGGAAGACATAACTGTGCAATGTCTGCCAAACAACGTAAAAATCGCAAAAACCGGATTCCGAACTCGTAACAGTAACAGTAATCGTTTGATTAGTTTTACTCAGTTCGCTCAGCTCCAGGGTGAGCCTACTGTATTTTGTTATCCTGTGTGAGCACACTCGAGGCAGGGATCATCGCGCGTTAACTTTTTCTGCCCACCCTTAGGAACAAAGACAATCGTCTCTATCGCTACAGCCGGGGCTCGGGGCCCAGAGCCAGGGGCCCGGGGTACAGTAGTCCTCCAGGACGTGATCAAATTTATTACTGCCCGTTTATCTCGCTAGTTTAATTTTTTGCCGCACAATAGTAATTTATATTCGCAAAACTTCGAGAGAGATGTTCCCGCGCTCCGGGCCGCTCCTATTTTTTGTCTATTTTAAATTTTCAGCGCCGCAGTGCTCTACATTGCTCTGTTTTTAAGGAAATCGTATGAAAGTAAAGCTTTCACATTAATCTTGAGGAAGCCCCCATCAATATGCAGTTGTGTACACTGTACATGGAAATCGGTATTCAGTTCACTGCACTGTAACAACTTCGGAAAAAGTTATTAAAAACATTTTGAAATCTGTGGCGATAAAATTCACCCTTTCTCGGAACTTTCAATTCTAATGAACATTAGACATTACTTTACGTACCTAGGTTAGCACCTACGCGTTTTTACTGCGCGACTACAGTTGGTTACGAAGTATTTGATAAACATGTTTGTTCGAAATTTATTGATCACGTTCTTTGCACTGCACTGGTCCATCTGGGGGCACGGGAGTACCCCCGCCAAGACGAGCCAAGCGAAGCGCAAGGGCACTACCTACGTTCGTTACTACAAGAACCATTGTATTAACAGTATGAGAGTTTTTCACCTTACGCTCATGTGAATGTAGCGAAATGGCCAAGCCATATATTTTGACTAAGGTGTAGAGTTTGCGAAATTAGGCCTTGTAGAGTTAGGGCGTGTAGAGTTAGAAGCTTGGCTCTACATGAGATCTGATTACTTTTTGACAGTGCGAGCTACATGGTCACGTCTTGGCAACATTTAACATGAAATGTTTTTGTGGGATTGTATTGAGAGGAAACCTTTTGAAGTTCAAAGCCGCCTTCAACTTTGTACTGCAGTGGTTTCTTATTGTCAACGAATACCTATTCATACTTTGTGGGTCGAATCCGTTCCCGAACGTAAACACAGAGGTATACCTACTGCTCTACATTGCCGGAGCTGTATTTTGTAATAAATAGGGAACAGCTTCTTTCCACAATCCGGCATTAAAAATGATGTCCGTTTGTGGAAAGAAGCTCCTTACAAAATGAGATGAACTTACAATTAGAAACCCTAACAGAAAAACCAAAATCAAACTTTGCCGAAACGGGATATCGAATCTAGGACCTCAATATCGTTGTAGCGTCGACGTGTCGCCGCAAGTAACGATGGAGCTAAGAACCAAGGTTGTTGAATAATAAATGCTTCTAATAAGATTCCAGGTACACCTAAGCGGAAACATGGTAATATTAATAAGCCCACTAATAACTCCCTTATTCATTTTAACGTAATTACCGCACAATCTTCAGGGAAATCAGCCGCATGGAGTTATAACTCCACCGGCAGGATTATACAAATGATATTATAATAATTACAGCTCAAAAATATTTTTACACATGGAAACAAACACTAACGTTTATCCAAATAAAATAATTATTTGTAATACTAAATACCTACCCCGCATTTAGTATTAGGTACAAATAATTATTTTATTTTATTTATTAAAAATATAATTGTTAAGCATTCAGTGTCTGTAGACCCCGCATAAGACGGCTTCAACCCATATAATTATTCACGTAGCAAAAGTAATTAATGAAAAATATTATTTAGTAAGCGAAGACTGAAATATTGACGTTTCAAAATAGCCTAGAGAAACTTCTAAGAAATCTGGCGTAAACTGTACGCGAACGTTTTGATAAATGAATGTAGGACATTACTCGTGGGTCTATTTCACTGAGCCGCTAGTGTATTCACAAGCGTAACGAGAATTAATTCTGTCAATTAGCGACAAGAGCCGGTGTGTCTGGCGGCCGTGCGCGCGTCTGGCAGGCACGCTACACACCATGCGACCTTCTCACACTCATATTAGGATCAGATTCATTGATATTTCCTACCTTTACCTTGATGTATTTCTGTTCACTTTTGAATCTACGATCACCAAACTAGTTTTAAAGGTGTTATGTACAGATATTCAGTAGATGACATGTTAGTTCTTCTAATTCGGAAACCTATGTGTAGCTGTGTGTGTGTATTTTTATGGTGGCTACATAATAAGGAATATTCTACCTATCTATTCATGTGGTTTGCAACATTATGGGAATTCAGTTTCAATAACTCATTTTCTACCACAGCTAAATAACCGCGACCAATGTAGGTGTATGGTCTGTTCCAAAAATATCTGATTAAATTACTGTAAACAAAGCCTGTTCAGGTTAAATTCATTCGCAATTACTTACTAACTTCGTTTCAACTTTATATCTCTCCACTTTTTCCAACAATTATTGACTGAATAATATAATTAATTGTAATTAATAATAACCGACAAAAATTGAGGTAATAAAATGAACCTAAATTTTAATTAGAAAAATATATTTAGGTGATTTAAATTAGAATTTCGGTATTCATGCTCGTATAATCAAATCATAGCACTCAATTTGTACGTGGCACTACAAATTGTCATCGAGATAAGTAAACGTTTTCTAATCCAAGATTATAGCACGGTAATATTATCTATTACCGTGATTATAGATAGTGTCGGAACGGTAGACGCCCTAGCTAATGTTATCAGAATACACGTACGAGTAAGAACAAGTAATTCACAGCTTAACACCTAGTTAAGTTACGTAGTTAGCACTTGGAACTTGGTACTTTCCTAGTATAGCCAGACTTGCCTGTACCTTACCTAGTGGCGGAGGCGCCGAGCGCGGGCGACACAACAATGTTATCTGTACCTAGCTACTAACTGGGTTTCCGGCAGCGCCCAGCGGTGAGAAGCAATGAGCAGCAATGAGCAGCGAGGAAATAGAAGAGGAAGCAGAAGAAAATGTTTTGATAATGCACTCAATTGATTAAATTCCATATATTATGATGTCAAAAATGCATATGTACGAGTGTTTTTTACGATTTTAAGAAGAAAAAAAAACAATATATATCCCTAATTATACAGTTCGAGGTGGTAACCGAATCTGTTTCATTTAGTACAAATAATGTACCATTGACGCTGCAGCAGGTCCTCCTAGGGGCAATTCTCGTAATTTTAAAAACGTTCACAGTCAGAGGGGCAATTTTCGTAATTTTAAGAACTTTCACAGTCTGATCTCAGTCTCAATCTGTCAAAAATACCTCTAATTTCCCTGCATTAAATAAAATTCAAAGTCCTGACTGACTGACTGACTGACTGAGACATCAACGCAGCCTAAACCGCTGGTCCTAGAGACATGAAGTTTGGAGGGTGTATTCTTCGTGAAGAGTAGGTATCCACTAAGAAGGGGTTTTTCGAAATTCCACCCCTAAGAGGGTGAAGTGGGGGGATTTTGTTTGTATGAAAAATCTTATTCCTTGAGTTAATAAACTTGAAACTTGGCACGAATACTTATCTAAGTAAATTATGAAGTTGGGCATTTTTTGTTTTTATAAACTACCCCCTAAAAGGGGATTGGGGGGTTTCAAAGTTTGTATGGAAGAATTTTAGCGCGCGGTCCGATTTAATCGAAACTCAGTATTTATACCTAAAATTGAAAGGAAAGAATAATGTGTATCAGGGTTTTTCGAAAATCTTCCCCTGACGGCCTGAAATGGGGTAGTCAATTTTACAGGGGAGGATTTTACAGCGTGGCTTGATTAACTCGAAAATTGGTATTAATAATCTTTGAGTCAAGTTATGAACACATCCCAAATGATTTTTCAAAATTCCACCCCTGTGGGGTGAAAAGCGGTGATACAGTTTATATGAATTTTATTGATTTAGTTAATAAACTTGAAACTTGGCAACAATACTTGCCTAAGTAAGTAATAAAGTTTATCATTATAAGTTTTTCAAACTACCCCTTATAGGGGTGTTGAAGTTTGTGTGGAAGAAATAGAATGCTCGCGCGCGGTCCGATTAACTCGAAACTCAATATTGATACTTTCGACAGAAAATAATTACTAATAAGTATGTAAAGTTGTCGAAAATTGACCCCTGACGGGGCAAAAAGGGGTAATTCGGTTTTTAGGGGAGGATTTGAACTTGAAACTGTATGTTACATTTTCACGCTTAAACCACTGAACTTCTGATTTGGCAAAGAGATAGATGGCATCCTGGGGAAGCACATAATTTTTATCCTGGTAGCACGTTCCCGTGGGATAACTTCCGACATCCACGCGGGCGAAGCCGCGGGCAGAAGCTAGTTATTTATAATACGCTTATTTTTTAAGACAAATCTTCTATTTTTTTCAGGTGGATTTAGGTGCCTAGACGTCAATTTCTAACACTAACGCTACTCTTGCTGGATATTGTTGCAAGTTGCATAATGGGCAGACGTTGGTACTGATGGCTGCTATGTGTGCACATTTAATGTTGAGCGTGCGGTTTTTAAGTATGTTTATCTTGGACACGGTATCAAAGATGAGAGTACTATCTAGTTCTAAGTCGTCTGACGTCGAAATTGGTATGCTTATAGTAATAAAAATGCTTTGTTACATAATGTGATTTTTTAATTTAAAAAATCACATTATATATTAATAACAAAGCATTTTTGATGACGATGATTAAAAAAATTGATTTCTTGAAATCAAGAATAATCATTTGACAAAGATAAAATCTAATTTGACAGGACTAAACTAATATTTATCTTCTGTCCTTTTTTTAATGAAACAGAAAGAAAAAGATGCACTGAAAGACAATGACCTAAAGTCGTACCAAAAAGTCTCATACATCAACATCAAAATATTATAGTAATTATTTTCATATTTTTTTAGGACATTATGCGTCGGGGATTTGATTTTTGAACAGGGAATTTAATTTAAAGTAATAAAGTGTTGATATAGTTTTATTCCCTTTACATGACGTTCCGTTTCAAACGATATGATTAGTATAACCTTGAATTTTGAAAGTGTCATGATCACGTCTTTCAAGAAACATGTAAAAAATTATACTTAGCCGATTCTACATTAATTAAAAATAACTAGAATAAAACAGAATAGAATTTTTATTTAAACGATTAAGTATCATTTTTTTAAAGCAATAATGGCCGTTCGTGTAGGTATGGCATGTCAAACAAAATAAAGAACCTAGTTTTTAGGTTAGTTATTTTTTTGAAAATCTCCGATACCTAGGTTTTTTTTTCATAAATAACTTTTTTATGAGTTAATTTGATAAGTGTAGTCTATAAAAAACTAAAGTTTGACTTTGATGCAGCATGGTACGGGATTCCATACATCCATGAGCATTGTCCTTTAGTTTAGTTTGTGAACAAGGAAATCGGCGCCAATGTCAATATAATGTATGTGTAATATCTGCCTAAAATATTGTAAAGATGATCACTAATTAAAAGTAAGAAAGTCCAGCGTAACGAGTATTATCGTGTGCAAAACATCGCAAAACTACAGGCTTAGTGATCAAGTAATTCGATTATTTTACTTTTGTGATATTTATAACACTAAAATGTTTTTTTTTTCTCTTCGTCACATACCTAATTCTCTGTTCTTATTTTCTTTAAGAACTTGAAGAACACTTTCAACCGTTATTTCGTGACTTTTTGCCACTTAATTTAAGATTCTGCTAATTGATAAAACGGCTCAGAAAATTATGTCATCCTTAGGACGTTGTACCGAATGATATCATTGTACGGTTACTTTTGCAATCCTTTGCTAGCAGTAGGTAGGTACCTACTTTAGCTTTATGAAGGTCTGCCCGGGAAGCCATGTTGACCGTAAACTCCCGTTAGTTGATAAGTTTAATTAACACACTCTTGCTTATTAGAGCGGTGTGCCTAATAAGCTGCCAGGAGTTTATCCTGTGCTCAATCGTAAAATATTCGCGGGCGTGGTCTGTGCAAACACCGCGCCATAGGTATAGAGAGCACGTTATTGGAACAACCAGAAGGTGGACAGTTATAGAGAAGATGCATACAAACACAGAACATGGACGAAGTAAAAGCAGTGCAAGCTGCAGTGAGACTGTTTGGTTTCACCGATACTTACGTGTTAGTGTGTGTGTGCGTGGTTACCAGTGATCCTTCTGTCCGTTTTTTGTGTGTGTATTGGTGCAGGTGTGCGCGATGTAATTGGCTGTAGGTCGCGTTAATGAAGGCGGCTGACACAAGATAACCTCTGCGACTGCACGCACCTTGGCCGCTAGCTTAAATTCACCACGCAGCATACCTTACAACAGCTTCGTATTTTCAGCCGCGAGAGATAAAGGTTCGCCTGAATTACAGTGTTCTCAGCATCCACGGTATCGTGTTTCGGATTGAATAACCAATGTCGCGGGAAATAATACACTACCGTACACTTTTAGTTATAGTTGTAGTTGGGCTTCTAAAAGGCGACTGAGGAAAGTTAAGTGCGGCTGTGTTTAAAAAATGACTGGACTGCTGTTAATCAAAACTATTGTTCTGACTTCATGTAATCGCAAGTCGTAACGTTGTATATTTCTGTAAATAACTTAGAACATACAGACATTGTGAAGATCACAAGTTGTAAGTTCAAATGTGGGACAAAGATATAATGAGCAAGATTCAAAGACTCGGGCTATACTATATGTGGATGACGTCCACAGCTCTGGCGTAAATAGAGCAAACTATTTCTCGAGTTGGTTACGTGAAGTCTTGCCTATTGCAAATGAATTACTTCTTCGTTGGGTTGAAATGAATTATTATGTAGATTATAATCCATAAGTAGCCCTTTTCTTTTTACGTCACGCTTTTTCACCGATTTGCATGACTACTGACACGATATATAAAGGGTCCAGCTAGTGTCACAATATTATGTTTACTCCTTTATAATGTGTTGTAAACCAGCTTTCAAACAGTACGGACACGGTATCTAACTCACAGTACATGTCACGTTTGCAGATATTTCAATTACCTCTAGTCGTAACACGCGCGCGTAATGAATCCTCACGACGCGGTACACTGCCGGAAAGCTGCAGGCCGCCGCGATTTATGACCCACTGAACAAGCAATGAACTATGATCTGCGGCACAGTGCTTCAGCTCACCTTAAAATTCCATTATATTGACACAATGATGTAGGTAGGCAGTGGTGTGTAGACGAGTAACAGCCTATTGCCATTAGCAGCAGGCCACATGTGCAGCCACATATGCAGCCACACATGCAGCCACTGGACTGCTGCCGAAGGAAAAACCCATGTTCTTCAAACTCAAAACGTTAATTTAAATTAAACCATTTACAGGCACTTTTGAATTGTCAAGCGAGTGTCGGCCAGTCAGAAAGATGAAGCTGCGCATTCCATAGCGTAGTTGGTGGCTAGGTTCCTATGGAAAAGAACTGGCAAGAAACTCCACTCAACTCAACTTCAACACGACTTCCTCGATTTAGGTATCGAACCTTGGTGCTTGCTCAGCTAAGTCTACCTCACAGCCGCTAGATCAACAAGGTAGTAACTTAATTAACACAATTATCTCATCGTACAGAATAGAAAGGACGTAATGACGTGACGCGGGTGTATCCTGTTTATCGGCTCATCTGCCGGTCAGGAATACCGGTGACGAGACGGTAATTAATGGACTGCGGGCTATTAGCACAAACAGGAATACAATATTAATATAATTCACAGTTCATAAAAATGTTGACCTGTGAGTGTGCCCTGTGCTTGTCATGCGCCTTGCCGCTGCATCGGATTCTGCTTCGCATTCCGTCAGTCGAGTTATTGGAATGTGTCGGGAACCTAGTTTCCACTTAACTGCGGATCTGGCTCATTAAATAATCTGATAAATTGCTGTTTATAGATTTGTCAGTAGGTATTGTTTAACTAACTTATAGAGCTATGAGGAACAGGGTGTAAAGTTCACTCATACTCTATAGAAAAGGGAGGATCCTCCGGCCAGACGGGTGTTGTGTCTGGCGGGCAAAAGCCCAACGATTGATCTTGGGAAATTGTATCTATAATGCTAATTGCGCGGTAAACGCTGCTTGCGAGATGCAGGATTTCCGTAACGTCAGTATGACGCGTTGTTCGCATGTGGCGTTGTAGATGCCGCTACATCACTCCTCTCCGGAGACCGGAGGTCGATAGTGGGCTGAGTCTTGTATGTTGCGATGCTTCCCAGGCCAGCTGAGGTTCCGGTGAGTCGGAACCAGTTGCCGAATAGTTCACGGTGAGTCGTCTGTCTGCGGAGTGGTCCCCAGTGAGTCGGGGTGGCGCTGCGTTATACTCCGGTGCGTTGGATGTCGTACAGCGCCGGGTTGAAGCTGTCTGCTGCGTCGACCAGGAGAGGAAGCTCTTCTTGTTGACTGGCCGAAAGTGCAGTGTGCTGTATTGAGGTTGCTGATGAGGCTTAGGGTGATGACCAGGTATGCGCGGACACTGCGCAGTGTCCCGTCGGGAAACCTGTTAAAGCCGGGGCTGCTGGCTGGCTGGGTGACTTGCTGCTAAAGCTTGCGGGAGGGATGATGATGACGTCACGGTGAAGTATTTGCATAAAGGCCACCAGTATAGAGGTTTGAGGAACCCGGTGTAAAGTCCACTCATCCTCTATAGAAAAGGGAGGATCCTCCGACCAGACGGGTGTAGTGGGGGTGTGGCGAAACTGCCGAACGACTGATGACGGGAAGTTTGTATGTGTGCTAATTGCGCGGTAAACTTTGCTTGCGAGATGCAGGATTTGCGTGACGTCAGTATGACGCGTTGTTCGCATGTGGCGTTATAGATATCATCGTCACATCGCTCCCCTCCGGAGACTGGAGGTCGATATCATAGTGGGCTGAGTCTTGTATCTTTCGATGCCTGCTAGGCCAGCTGAGGTTCCAGTGAGTCGAAACCGGTTGCCGCATAGTTCACGGTGAGCCGGAACTGTCTGCGGAGATGCCCCAGTGAGTCGGGGTGGGGGTGACTTAGGTATAATTTCACTGATCAATCTTTGTATCTTGCTGGGCTTGATACAAAATATTCTTAAAAAAAAACCAACAACGTAATTTACCTTTCCCCTTTGAGACGATGGTGTGTAGGGTGTCATAATATGTCGCGGCGGGGGATTTTAATATTTAGCGCGCGACTATGATTTACGACGCGATTACACGCGTGACGCGTCACTGTACGTCACGGCGTGACGTGACTGCGATGACGTGTTAAGGTAGAGAGTAGCTTGCCATAAATCAAATCTTCGTGTTATTTCATCTCCTATACCAACTGTCCTACTGCTTGGCATGATTTTTCTCAGTATTTTTTCATACTACGCTCTCCTTTGTCAGTGCTATATCAGGTAGCCATAGCACTTCGTCAAGCATTCACAAATCATCGCGTCAGTCGGCGCGTTATAAGAAAGTGTTACGGTTTCGGTTGCGGTGAATTTCAATTAGCAAATACACGTCTGTGTTTCTCTTTGTAAAGTTAATGATTACTTACTGAACAATGTTCTTGCTTCTGCTTTAATTAATATTAACTCTCTAACGTAATTCCAGTGCTAACTTGCATGATAATAAGTCACAAAGTTAGCCGCTAGATGGCGGTAAGTGAATGCTATCGTTTCGCCTCGCGCGGCGCGGCGCGGCGGCGTTAGAACCGCCGGCAACTTACCAAGTTCATACTTAATCTTAATCCCGGATAACTTCGCCTTAAACCGACCTATTATAATTCGGCTGGAGTCAAGCTGCGGCGACCACGCCACGTAACGGGCAGAAGGACCGGCGATAAGAAACTAGCACATAATATAATAATAATGTTAGGTATCTATTTCTATTTTTTACCGACTTCAAAAAAAAGAGAAGGTTCTCAATTCGTCTGTAATTTTTTTTCAAACACCAACCATAATAATTAAACCATAAAACTTTTATGGTTTCACCATTAACAAGCTGGAATATATTTTTAGGGAATATCATTTAATCTGTATTCCGTAAAACATTGTGAGTGTTTGTTTGTTTGTATGCACGTAATACACGTTTGAGATGGAATTTCTGTTTTTTTTTTCTAGTGGGTGGTGCGCTCGGCGCTCCTGCCCTAATTCATATTTGATTACGTATTACATGTGTCAGCCTCACTTACTGATTATATGCTATTAGTACACAGTGTTTCTGCTCTTATTACTTCATTCTATTATAATCTGTGAACCGCTTCCCACATCAAACTGTTTCTGGGAATAATGTAATGACGGCCCATCATCATTACGTGTCACGCCGCTTGCCTCGCGGCGCTTGCCTCGCGGCGCGGCGCGAACACAAGCTTACCAAAATTAAATAATTATTATGTTATGTACTACGCTACGAGTGCCTATTATTATACCCGGCTGACATACCTTTTCCATAGTTCTCGTTTTGCCTAGGAAATTGTGTTCGTGAATGCCGGGGATTTCACAATACGATTTCTCTCGTTAGCCCTGCCCCTTAGCCGCCCTTTCTAAATGAACGTAAAGTAACTCCAACACGAGTACTTCACACAGCTGTAAATACATATCGTGAGGCCGTAAACAATGCTAACTAGACGACAAAACAAGCTGATTAGCAACCGACCGCAGTCGACCGCCACCGACCGCAGCCGACCGCCCCCTAAACCCGCCGGGCCGCACCGATGATATCCGTCTAATGAATTCAGTGCGCCGCGTCAACCATACTCGCGCTATTTCAATTACTGCACCCACTACACAGGTACGCCTACGCTCCCGGCGACGATCCCGCGTGCTCTCCACGTACGTAGCCGCCCGTAAACGGTAATTGGAGATAGCTACGTGCACGCGCCCAGTAATGGATACTAAACATGTATTGTACTGAGTTGTGGGACGAGCCGAAGATAGCGGCACGGCTAGGTGTCTGCATTCTTAATTAGGCAATTCTAGGATCATAGGTAGCGGCCTGTGACCTGACAGACGGGGTGGGAGGAGGATGTCCATATTATCTGCGACAGGAATAATAGCCGAGTGCCAATAATTGGTGCAATTGACATTCTCAAGCACCGCGCGGTGCGAGGGCGGCATCCCTAATGCGCGCACGTCCGCGCGACTCGGTCATCATAACGCTAAATTCGCAAGTCGACGAACTTTTTATTAGAAAACAATGCGAGCTCAACCTTATTGTGTCAGAGTTCATTTCCATAACGGAAAGGTCTTTTTAATTCAGATTGAAAAATATACTGAAGCATAAAATAAGATGGGCAGATTAAGGGCGGTATTATGGCTCGCCCGGCCGACGGTGACGCCGCTCATGGCGCCGTGGCTCGCTTGGAGATGAATAGTTATAAACAAGAGCAAGTATTACGCGGAGAGGATTACGTCGCGTCGTACGACTGACGTTATTAAGCAGTACGGCTCACCGCGTGGATTACAGCGGCGGTCGCACCCGCCGTACCCGCGCGTCATCACGCCACGCCGCGCCGCGTCTGTAGGGTTGCCATCCATCAAGATTTCGCCTCACATGTCAGACTTTCATTGTTGGCGCGGGGCTAACTATGATTGATTTCAGGTCTTTTAACACTCCGGGTATTCAAAAACGTATTCCAATTCACTTTTCGTTATCATTTTCCTACTACGTTAAATACTCCCATAGAAAATCTTTACTACCCTAAACGCTTTACGGTGTTAAGCAGCTTCTTAGATGCCAAGTAGTTTATACTTTAGATGGCTGACTATTGGAAGTTATGCCTCCGCCACGGCTATAAAACAAAACATGTCCACTTAGTGCGTTAAGATAATGAGCTTTGTAAGTTTCTGGAACTTACGATTACTGTTACAAATTTAATTCCCTATATTAGGTACATACATTAAAGATAAACTTTATGTACGTTCCATGTGGGTGTCTATGGAGTTAATGGACAGGTACTTAAACGTTAGTATTAATAAACTTTCCGCGTTTATAATCGAGTTGTTCCTATTACAACTACCTGCTCCATGTCTTAATTGAATAAATAAGTGTCAAATACTTTCCATTTTGTTACAGAATAAGCTATTAATAGCGAAATGACGAGGTAAATAAATTGTTGTAAGTTATGTATTTCTAACGCAATAATATAAGCCAAACTGTTTTTATTTTTGATACTTTCAAAAGTAATAAACACTCGTGTGACGCGTCCCGTGACGTCAGTAGACACGTGATGCGATTGTCTGGAGTGACTCGGAGTCGCGACGGCCACGTTAACACAGTTATCGCGCGCCCGTGTGACAACGCTCTAACAACTCCGTGCAGAAGGACAACGCGCGATATTACACACTTATACTGCGCGACACTAGCCTACGTACTAAATACTCAATCATAGATTATCGATAACTTACATGAAATACAGACTGACCTGGATAATGTTTCAGTAGCTGAATCTGCAACCTGTATGATTGAGGACTGCAATGTTATTGCTGATTTACACAGGAATGCTCTCTCACTTCTCTGTCAAAATATACGTAGCATAATTAGGAACTTCGATGGCTTGACGATGCTTTTGGAAAGAAGTAATACATCCTGGGATTTTATAGTTCTTACGGAATGCTGGCTTTATAACTCTCCTCCCTACCTTCAATCCATGACTATACCTGCGTCACTACCAATCAACATAGTTCGCAGAATGAGGGTGTGGTGGTTCTTTTCCGTTCCCACCTTCAGCTTTCTGTATCGGAACCCCTGGTCCAGGATGCGAACTGTTTGTTGTTAATACTCAACAACGATACCGCCTTGATTGCAGTCTATCGTCCGCCTGCTGTTCGGTATGTCTCCGCGTTCGTAGACTCCTTGGATGAAGTACTAAAATCTGTATCTTCCTACAAACACATAATCATAACCGGTGACATAAACATTAACATCTCCGACACCAGTCTTGACTCACGTGCAACTGAGTATCTGACTATGCTTGCCTATCACGGTATGCTGCCGGCACATACTCTTCCTATGCGACAAAGTAACACCTGTCTCGACCACTTAATTTTAAAAACGAGAAGAGCTGCTTTTTGTTTTATCGCCAATACTTCGACGGCACTTTGACGGCACGGTTGGCGCAGTGGTTAAGCGATTGACTGCTGCGCTGCGTGTCGCGGGTTCGATTCCCGCACGGAACAAATATTTATATGACCTACATGTATTTGTTCCGAGTCTGGGTGTTTTTCTATCTATAATATGTATGTATTTACAAAAAAAAAAATGTATATAAGTAGTTTATCAGCCATCTTGTTACCATAACACAAGCATTAGGTTGCTTAGCTTGGGACAAATGGTGCTGTGTGAAATGTCCAGGGATATATTATTATATTACTTCGGTCACTGATCATGACACCGTTTTATTATTTATGGAGAACAATAACCCTTTCAATATTTCACTGAAAAAAGCTAGACAGACCCGAGTTTTGATTTTGACAAAATTGAATTGGACCTACTTAAGACCGATTTTAGCCCCGTGTATAACACCCCAGATGTTAATGAAGAAACTGACTTCTTTATCAACACCCTTAACCATATCATAGTTCAAAACTCTATTTTGAAGGTTGTGCCAAACTGTAAAAGACTGAGGAAGCCCTGGAGGACTCCAGGGCTCCTAAGATGCCTACGAAATCGAGACAATATATTATGCATATCAAAATAAAAAAAAAGTGTGTGTGTGTCAGCTACGACGCACGATTGGAGTTTACTCCTTACGAACGATAATTATGATATACAGTATGTAACAAAAACCCTGTTGTTCCAAGTAGGGACGTTTTCAGAATCGATATCCGATGGTAATTACGTAAGTCAATTAAAAAAATATTGAAGAAAAAAAAATCAAAATAAATATTTTATAATAAATATTTGAAAAGTAACACTGATTGCTCACCCCTGCAAAGAGAAATAGGTAGCAACCGGTCGCTTTGTCGCCGCCCGCCGCGCCGCACACTACCATACTACACTAAGGTCATGAACTCGTCACGTGTCGTTCACATCACTCAGCTGTTTGACTGATAGATAACACTTTGGGAACGTTAGTTTGAATTTTTCAAAAAGTTGGCTTATCAAGTTTGACGATTGATAATTACAATAAACACATAACCAGGCCTCCGGCACTCCATGTACTTGCACGTTATAATTACCTACCGCCCGGCCGAGCGGTCCGGGCCGTTTGCGGCCCAAATTCAGTGCTGTGGGATCGCCCCAAAGAGTATAATAATAATACGGGAATCGCGCCGTGTGAAGCAATCACAACTGTACGTTTGAGTATTTAGGCACATTTTAGCATGCAGCGGTTGCTGATGAGACGGAGTAGGCTATTATATAAAGTAGGTAATTTTCTACTAAGTGAAGTATTTGTTACGTACTAACTATTTAGTCATTTGTGACATAACTAACACTTTAAAATTTATTTATTTACCCACAGAGCACGTACTTCCGTAGGGTCTTTTTCAAACATCACGAGGATTTCTTCCTCAATGTCATGGTCTCGAGTCCTCGGTTATCCTTCGTCAATACGATGTTGGTCTCGACCGTGCACAGACCCAATGTTGAACGTCCGTATGTGGAGACGTTGGGAAGCCATCGTCGACGCAAAGTTATGTTCCTTGGAGTTGCGAAACGTTCTTGGTACACTACAATTATTCCTCATTTGAATAAGACATTTTGGAAAAAACGCACACACAGAATTCACTCACAAAATCACAATAATTTGGTTCTTTTTCTAATGCTGTCAACGTACGATACATCCGTCCGGAAGTAAGTTGCGCGGGCGACTGAGGGACAGTGAGGGGGACAATCGGCTAGTGGCGGTCATACAAAGGGAGTTTGTGCGTGCCGCCTGCTTTGTGTTTTGGCGCCAACGTGTCTAGCTATCGCGAATCAAAGGGGCCGCCGCCGGCGGCGGCAATCTTTATCGACCGTAGGCTAGATCCATTAGTACTTGTAAGTTCAGATGTTAAAAACATTTTGTAACAATGTATCGAATTTAAAAACTATCTGATTATGGACAATGTTCGGCCACCATTGGTTTTTTTTTAATTATAACTTCAATAATGGTAAGCCTATAGGTATATATATACGCTCCTACAAGGAACAACAGGGTTTTTGTTACATACTGTATATCGAATAGAAAAAAAGGGTAAATGAACGCATCTGCTAAAATGATAAGAGAAACAAACATATATCTGTAATTATTCGGATTATTTATATTACTTCAATAAAGCGTATTACATAAAGTATGTTACAAAATAATATAAATAATAATAATAATAATAATTGTGTTCAATTTATACAAACTATGCGCTCTTTTAAAATAAATTATGCGCTCAGCCAAAATATTTTTTTTGTACATAAATCTTAGACGTACATAAAAAATATTAGTACCTGTAGTAAGCTTATCTAATACTTCAACCTAGTTGTAAAAATCGTGGCAGTGGAATCAAACACTGTACTAAAATAAGGTTTCAAGTTATAAAAAAAGTATATTACTGGCATTTATTTTCAAAAAAGGTTTTATTTTGATAAAAAGTAAACAAAGAGGAGACCCCGAGAATGAGATACGCTGTGTAATGTATTCCATCTCATTCTTTTACACGTTCAATCCTACAGATATATATGTTTGACTCTTTCTACGTAACGCCTGAACTTTTCGTGTTACACTTGATTTTACTCCTCATAAAATTTCCGTACCGGGCCTTATAACTCAAATCGTTTCTTAAGGAGTAAACTCCAAAAATCCCGAAAATAAAATACTTCAAACAACTTTTAAAAGATAGAGGAATTTTGCTCTAAGATACTAAAAACTACTAAAACTATTTATGATAAAGCCCTTTTAACTAACGCACAAAATAATAATAAAAAACTCTGGGATGCTATAAAAACTATCACATAAACATCAAAAATTAAAACACAAATGCCAACGCTCTTCTGTCATCCTCCGACCCAGAGCGCTCTATAAATGAAGTGAACTCGTACTTTGCTAACGTTGAACGTACACTAGCTGAAAACGTACCATAAATATGGCTCCACATACTTTCCTCCAAAAACTCCACAATGTCATAACAGTTTTGTTATGCTGGGAACAGACGAATCCGAATTAGACGTTTTGATTGGGAAACTGAGAAGCGATTGTGCGGTGGGTTCTGATGGTTTAACGGGCAGTTTCTTAAGAACTTTAGAAATCATCTCACCTCCCATCTGACTCATATATGTAATTTAGCTTTTACCTCCGGCATCTTTCCAACTGCGCTTAAGCTGGCAGTAGTGCATCCTGTGCATAAGGGCGGGGACAGCGATCGATCAAATAACTACAGACCCATATCAATTTTGCCTACACTTTCAAAATTAGTTGAGACGCTCATGAATAACAGATTGGTTAAGTATCTAGAGCAAAATCATCTTCTTTCTTCATCTCAATATGGTTTCCGTTCCGGCATTTCTACAAATAATGCTGTGCTAGACCAACCATAACATCTTCTCCAACCTGGATAAAAAGCAGAAGGTAATTGGTATTTTCTTGGATCTTGCGATAGCCTTCGATACGATATCTGTCCCCAATCTTATTGCTAAACTTGAATGGATGGGTATCAGAGGCATTCAACTTGCTCTCTTCGAGAGTTACCTCACGGGTAGGCGACAATGCGTCAGGATCGGTGATTGGACAAGCGACGAGCTCCCCATATCACACGGGGTCCCCCAGGGCAGTATTATCGGTCCAACCCTTTTTCTTTATTTATATAAATAAGCTCTGCCGCTTAACACTTCCCAATGCATCCATCTTCACATATGCCGATGATACTGCCCTACTATTCCATGGAGATTCTTGGGAGCTGGTATTCCAGGATGCACAATCCAGACTCAACCTTGTTACCAACTGGTTGGCTCAAAATTTGCTTACTTTAAATGTAGACAAAACGAATTACTTAACCTTTTCATTTTCTGCCGCTGGGAAATCTCCTTCCTCTCCTTATTCTTTGATTGCCCACTCCTGTATTTCACCTAACCTCACAGCTTGTAATTGCCCCTGCCCTTCTCGCATCAATTGTGTCAAATATCTTGTAATAGCAATGCATGGCGTAGACCTTCTGTGTCCATTGCCCTATGTACACGATGCGGTGAGGTGCGGTGCGATACGGCACGGCGTGAAAATTGCGTTAGCGTCCGTCTCGCACCTGCCTACGTGCTGGTGCGGGTGACATTTAACCTGCCACATATGGGATGTCAATACGAGTACAAAACAATTAATACAGAATTGACTTACTACTTATTGACTGAAATCAGATTTGACTAATCACGATCATATTTTATATAAACGCGTTAAAAATTATATACATATATACGCGTTGAAAATTATTACTTAGTGACACATTAGATCTGACTACGTACTGTTTACCTGGTAGACTGAATAATTCACTGAAAGTTTACGACGTTGATATACGAAACAGAACATTGCCATGTCCACCCCCGCGCCACGCGTCACTCGCGCAGCTGGCGTGAATCAGTCTGCTGTAACCTGTAATTACACTAAAGACTAACCTGCGACTACATTTATTTTCCCGACAACTTGCCTGTCTCACCGGGACGTGTGCTCGTACCGACATACTCACAGGATAAAAATGTTTAACAATCTAGTTAGTATTTCCGTGTACATTAGTGAAGTAGGTATTGTAGGTGCATTTATATTTCAATATAAGTTTTAATTTTCTTTGCTGTTATTACTTGCAAGTGTCCTAAATGTACTCAACGTACCTACTCATAACTTTAAGCTGAACAGACTTCATACTTGTGTTTTCAATACTCAATACTTTATTGCATTCCATAATGTGTACATATGATAGTTGGTATGTCAAAACATCGAATCAATTATGGACCCTGTCGGGCACAGTAAAGTTAGTTTTTAATAGGAGAGAGGATGAAGGCGCTTTTTGATAAGAAAAAAAAAAGTTAAAATAGTATCATTTTTGCTTTTATGGTGTTTATATTGTATAAGTACTTATTTATTTGGTTTTAAGTTACATTTATAAATGTTTATACATATTCTATATTGCACGATTTATATTATTTTTTATTTTTCATTATTATTGTAGACTATTAATTATAATAAAACTAAATATTTACAATTTGACTCTTGTATTATGTTATTATTATTAATTGTGTACTGTTTAGCACATTCGTTTTCTTGTCTTCATAAATGCTTCTGAATATTCACTGCTGGACAGTCCAGGGTAATAAAATGGTATTATTATCTTAGACGCTATGTTATGCGCGCGCATGTGCTGAAGACATGGCCTGCGAATACGGTCATATGCCACCTAAGACTACTTATACTAGCGATCTCTCGCGTCCGGCCCTGGTCCGGCCCTGGTCCGGCCTGGTACGGAGCGAGAGTGCATGGGAGGCCGTCACCTCCTTCTGCGAAGCAGTAATGCTCGCGCGGAGTGCGTGAGGGAGAGGCAATCACTGCGCCTTCACGCCCCTAGTCGCCACAGGAGACGCCCTGGACGGGAGTCAACAGCCGACTCCCGGCCACCGTAGGCGCGGGCTTGCGGGCGGCGAGCAATGGGCAGCTCGCCGCCCGATAAGGACCAGGCCCGGGTCGACGGCGCGTTGTGTTCCACGCGCGCCTCAAAGAGATGTCAGCACGAACTGTCGGGGTCCTCTAGGGCCGATGCCTGTCAGGACCGCGGGTTGTTCGAAAAAGATACCGTGGCCCCTGGCACCACAGGCAACTGAAGGAACACGGGTGGGTTTTAGTCAGTAAAAGTCTGACACGCCCTTCCGCTCAGCCCAGAGCGGGAGAGGTCATTTGATGATTTCCCATCCAAAAAAAAAAAACTACTTCTACTTTGGAGTACGAAGAAATTGACAAAATATGCAGGAATACATAGAATGTAGGTAGTCAGCTACATTAGCAAATGCTTCTTAATAACACTTTAGCTGATTAAAGAGTTATATTCTACGTAGATCGTGATCGTCCTACTTTAAAGTAAGTCGAAACATTGCAGACAGATTGTCAACCTCATGCTAACTGCAGTGATTGACTGCTACATACTTAGTTATGCTGTTATGTTTGCTGAAATAACAACAGCAAATCAAATCACTTGATAAATTTATTGGCCTTTTAGATACCGGTGAAAAAGGCTTTCGTCCGACAGCTAACCAGATGTTCACTCTTTGAGCACTCCAATCTTTCTTTCATCTGTAATATACTCTAAATTATTAATAGCCAGTACCGCCTTCCGCGTAGCACTATTATTATAACAAGCAGTCATCTAGTTAGTCTCAGTCACGACCCCTCGTTACAGTACCTCATCGCGGTCACAGCATCACTCACTACACACATTACACATGGAACTTTAGCGACACGCGCCCAGCGCGGTGCTATTGATTTTAATTATCATTAGCGAGCGATAAATTATAGCTACGTGACGCCGCATGCGCTAGCCAACGAGCCTTGCACCGCTCGTGAAATAAAATGTTATACAGGATTATATTATATTATACTATTACAAAGGTTTACATTTATAATTAACAAGACTAACGGCTGACTCAACTTGGAGGTACTTTGTAATTTTAAATAATTTTCTATTACAGAATCTGCAAAGAGCAGTTGTAAAGGGAAGCAAGACATACAATCGCCTTTCGCCAACGTACCGGAAAATGAGAAACGTCACGCCAGAAGAAAAACTTAAATAAAAACCTATGACCTAGAACTAACTGCGAGGTCGACTATATGAAGGGGGAGGGGGGTTGTAGACATGATACTATATCGCTTTTTACACGTTTTATCTAAGTAACACATGTATTTGTATGTCTTTATAAGCAAGGTACCGTATCGTATGCCTCACCTAACCACTATAATTTATTTTCCTTTTATAAAGCATCAACAAATTACTATTTCACGAACTTGAATAATAAATAGTAGTTCGTCACCGCTGTATACATAAAGCGCAATTATACTTACACGTGGTTTATACAAGTTGTACTTATACATTATAAATACTAGCTTTTGGCCCATTCTTATTATTTTAAAACTCACTTTGATTCGTACAGATTTCATGCTCATAAAACGCTTTCCTATTACATAACTCAGAGACTAGATCTCTGGCATTTTTTAAATGTCTTATTGGTATGAGTAGCAATTTCGTAGCTTCGTAGCACGTTGACCTAATCGCCTGCGTATATTCTCAAAATCTCACCTTAAAAAAGCTAAGTTAACCGTAATTCAACCAAGTTTTCACGGTGAGATTTTTACGGAAATATATCAGCTAGTCATGAGTCTGATAAAATCGCTACTTGAATAAACACGGCAAACCTTACTCTGACTATGACAGGTGGTTTTGTCAAATCACTCGAACAAACCGCTAGATGTCCTAGCTGATCGATGATAAAGTAAAGTCCTCGTAGACACTCCATTGAGTTCCACAGACATGTGAGTTTTGTCACCCGTGCTAGTGCATTGTGCGGTGCTATTCACTGTCTCGTGCACTCGTACCGCGTATGAAAGAGACAGCACTTAATTAGCCGATGAATGGAGCACTAGTGTAGTGTCAGTGACGTCATGTTTCCTAGCTAGAAGAGCGACGTCGGCTTTGGGCTCACCGCACAGTGTAGCTACAGAAGGTTCACAAGACATGCTTTTCCTGCTACAATGTGATGTCCGACTATTCAGATAATGTAAGCAGTAGTCCTACTAGTTATTTCGCTTGTGTGTATCGTTTGACATCGGTACTCAAGACGTGCCCACGCTTGCACCTGCCCATATTGACAACTATCTGACCTCATCTTTGTTCCTTCACAAATAAAAGGTAAATACACTCAAAAAGTACATTACTTATATTCTTGTTTATTCCTACTTTTGTGCAAATAACTTCTTCCAATGCAAGTCAGATTCCAGCCTGCCTGCATTCAGATTCTATTCTGTTTATGTAAGTAATAAATATTATCTGTATCTCCAAATTGATATGCATGAAATTGAGTTATGATTCGTATCAAGTGTGTTCCTCGCGGCGACAGACACAAATTCATTGAATTATTTATTGAGTCGACACGTCGCATGTTAATAATTTATGTGATATTTATATCTAGTTCTGTGGGACTGGGGACAAGAGTATATTAATGAAAAACCCTTCTGTTTGTTTGGATATTATGATTTCATAATGCTAAAACTGTGTTCCTGAAAGTTTGATGATTCAGATGTAATATTTCATTAGGTTTTCAATGTTTGAAGACACAGACGCATAAACAGTGGCGCGTGTGACAAACGCATTACACATTCCCCTCGCTCCGTCGCGTCGCCGGCAGTCGGCAGTCGGCACTTCTAGTCGGTTGAAATACGTTTCGGAAATCACTGAAATACTAGTAGCGTGTTTGTTTAAAATTCAACGATGAGACGTGGGGCACAATCCTGAAGGAACGTTTATTTTTATGGGGGTCACTCGAGTAGATAACTCGTCTTCATTCGGGGCTTCGCAGTCGAGTCACGCGCCTCCCCCCCTGCTCCCCCCCCCCCTCCTCTCAGGGGGTCGCGAGCACACCGCCGGACACTTTAAATATTTGAGCCATGCATTTGTATAGCTGTCATTGAGAGTGAGTAATGGACATTATCATTCCAGCGACGCAAACATAACTAGCAACATGTTACTAAAGTTACTTTCGATCGTGTTGCGAAACCTTTCATTTATATTACAATCGTTTCGTTTTCTCAGTACGTGTACACCGTGCCGCAGCTCGTGCTCAGTGTTAAATGTTATAAGGCGTGGGCATGCGTGGGCGGTTACCGATTGTGACCGCATCTCGTGCGGATAGCGCTTTATCTTCAATGCTATAATGAATGAAAACCATATCTGAGATATACGGCTCCAATTTATTGTTTACATTTAGTTTATATAAAGCTTATTTGTTACTGAGATATTCATTGAACTTTCACATATTCCTATGGGCTTCAGTGGGCAGAGGTTCGGGCAACATGTTACGTGACTGTTGGTATAACGCAACATGGACGAACATTTTCGAGGTAGCAGCGAATGCATTGGTGTTGCTTGATGCTCTCTGACCCATTCATATGTGAGTGACTAGTGAGCTCAGTATTGCAACAACTTAGTGTCGATGGTAAACATCTAGCCAACTTGCAAGTTAACAAATAACTGCGTAGTATCTACTATCTAGGTGTTCCATCACACGGTTATCTTAATGAACTACAAATTAAACCTCGTCGTGAAGTAAGTTACAAGTGTCACCGTTAATGTTATAAAATTGCCCGCTGCAACGATTTGCATGTAAATGGGGAGAAACGTTTACATGTCTCTTGCATTGCAGACTGACGGCTCACTCCCTAGTGGGCAGTTCTACAGTTAACTCCGAACAGCGAAGACAAAACATGCATAGAGAGTTGTGAAACAAGGTAACTACTGTCACTTATACTAAAATTTATAAAATATTTTTCTATTAATCAAATGATTTGAACAGCTCGACAATTTGTTTCACTTACTTATAATATTGTTCTGCGCGAGTGACAGAACCTTAACGAAACAACCACACCGTGACGGCACGTGTCCATATTCATACCAATCTTTCATGCATGTTTTTCTAACTTATAGCGAAACTAAATAAAAAAAGGTAAATTCAATTGTGTCTCAAACATAGTAGTGTACAGTCACAGCGTGTGCTCTGTCGGCCGTTGGGATATCTGCAACGGGGCTAAGGTCGGACGCATAAGATTGCGTTGTCATCGCGCGGCGAGGCTAGAATGACTGCACTGCCAACACATAGGAACGCTTACCATATGGGCCGATTAGTTTTCAAAACTAGTCGTTTATTGGAACAACATTCATCTAATCTATACAGCAGGCATGTCTTGACCTGCAACTCCCACTATTCATAGCAATTAAAGTCAACTAAACGCATAAAGCATCACTCGATTGAAACAAAACTCGGAGAATGTTTCCTACTTTTCTCAATAATACGTTCGCTTCGGCTACTTTCAAAGTACCTCATTCATTGTTCTCAAGAGTACAAATCAAAGCACGTATTTAGAAGGCATTCTTATTTATTTATATATTGTTTCCTCGTATAAATGTAGAAGGAATAAAAGCAGCAGTGAACAGCGATTACACTGTTGCTGATTTCCAAATTCATGAGGCGAGCGCCGCGCGGAAATGTGCAATCGACGATATTGCACGCCGCGCTTCCGATACCGCCCCGTTACTGCGCGCGGCTTTACATAACTAACTGTACACTCAATGTATATTAAAAAGCTGTATCTTCTCTATTTATAAGCTTTTAAACTGGTACATACTGCTGAGCTTCTTGCTATTTTAGTTCGATCTTTAAATAAGTTTGTTGTTTGTTCTTGTTGGTATTCAAAAACCTCTGTACCTACCTATTCGTTTGCTAGTAGGTATAAGACATCGGACAGTAGCATTTCCATAGAAATCGTTTCATTTGTTCGTGACATACGAGTAGGTACTCGTACACGACGCAGTAAGTGGTGTACATAAATACGCACACTTTACTGTTCAAATAATATCGTGCCTCCTGATAGCTGCCCTGTTCACGCTGGGCGCAGAAGGTAATAAAAATAGAGTTAGCTATGTTTTTATCGTTAAACTTTTTGTTTGTCGATGGTATCGTGATCGTCTCATCCTTATTCAGAACGTAAGTATTTTCGTAACAAATAATTTTGGTCGACAATCTCGACAAGAAGACTAATGGATCGCATTCACAGCGATTATATATCACCGCATTCCGCTAACGAATTCATCGCTCACAAACGACTTTTACTTATTTTACATTTCCATGTTTTATTTTGATCACTTGCTATGCTACCACGCAGTGTGCGCAGGCGCACTGAGCGCTGACACACGCCGCGTATCGCGACCGCGCGCTGTGCGCCGAGCTCATGCACTACATTAGGGAGGCTTACTGAGTATTTGGTGAGGATCACATTAATCGCGTTAATTCAAAGAACACATCAGCGATGCATGCATGACGTCAGTCGGGTTGGACACACACCTCGGTGACGAACTTTCTCTTTACGACTTCATATAATATTAAGGTAGTCGCGGCACGAGATGAATGATCGCTACAGGTTTGCGCGGCAATAACTTATACCGATAAATTGTACAAGTCTAAAGAGGACTAATCGAGTGTAGATTTCTTGTTGGATTAAACCAGCCGGCTCGGTCGCGTCGCGCCGGTCGCGCCGCCCGGTCGCTGGTCGCGAGGACGCGGGCGTGCGCACGCTGGCGGAGCCCCGTCACTTGTTAAGCTGTAACGTTATTATTACTAATTCCGTGAAGCGTGGCTATTCTGTCCACTGTCGACTGCTCGGTGATGCTCGTTTTTATTTGCGAGTGCAGACATAAAGCAGAGATCACTTTGGTCTTATTAGCGAGTATAAAATAAATCAGCATCGGAGCGGTTGTAAAGTCGCGAGTTACGCTCCGCAGCCGACACGACGACACAAAACAAAGTCGAGTGTCGCGCCGCGCTCTGCGCTCGCTACCGAGCATTGTTATTAGATTCGTCACTTTGTATAATTACATTCGAAGGCGAATAATATTTTTTGTCAAAATCAGCAGTCCAAGTTTTGGTGAGAAGCTTATTGCAAGAGTAGCACATTTTGTGAACATCAGAATGACTGGCCAAAATGACAGATCAGCTTTAATATCTATTACCTATTTGCTACCTTTGTTTAAATAATTGGTACCTAATTAATAACTGAGAAAATTAATTTGAAAATTGGGCAGTCATTCTGATGTCAGGATTTAGTGCCCACATTTAGAATCTCCACATAAGGGCTCCAAAATTTCAATTCGCCTTTACAAACATTTTGTACCTATTTGATACCTAAACATATGTATTTTCTAGTTTTTTAAGGCAAGGAATAAATATTTGCTTATAGATTGACTGGCCCAAATTACCTAGCATGTGCACATCAGTCATTTTGGCCAGTCATTCTGATGTTCACCACATTTTAATGAATAAAGAACGATGCCAAAGTAGTTGGGAATCTTGTAACATCAGAACTATCGAATCTTCAGACTTGGGTAATCATGTACTTACAGGCCGTGGTCTTTTTTTTAAACGTTGCCCTACACTAGGAATTACTCCTGTATCGTGGGTGCGTTTACAAACATTTAAACTCACATTCACAAACAGCCAGACCCGGAACAACTACTTGTAGGTCATTATAGCCGGAACAACTAGAATAAATTCATTTTTTTTGTGAATTTTGACGCTCAAATAGTGCCTTTTTAAATAAATTATTTGATTTTGAATTTGAAAATATAATATATATACCTATAAGAATTTACTTAGATAAATGCTTAAAATTAAGGCAATAAAAGGGAAAAACGCTGAATAGACAGCGTTTATTCGGAATGGAATTCGTCGGAATTAGCCCATGCACCATACACGAGGTGACACTGTAGTGAAGTGAGTAATAGTGCAAAGTAATAAATGCAGAGTTTAAAAACAGTGATAATAGTGTCGTAAGTGTTTCCTTCCTGCAGTCGCGGGGCCGACTGAGCTGGCTCGGCGCCAGGCGCCCGCGCACCAGGCCTCAATGTCACACTGCTCTCTGTAGCTACCAGGGCTTTAAACACAGGTATTTTTGGGAACCGATAACTATTGGTATTTCTAATCAGTATTGGTACTGTACCGGTACCAAACAAGTATCTCCCTAAGTTAGAGTGAGAAAACAGATATGATAGTTAATAGGCATTAGAAAAATTACTTCAAAGGTGGTCGACCGCTCGAGGTTCCTCTTAAAAATATAAGATTTGTGGTACGCGCCGGGTACCTGAATTAGGTGGAATACCAGTACCGGTACATGTCTGGAATCGGTACCCAGGTACCAAAACGGCAGGAACCGTTAAGTAGGTACGGCTTCCAAGCCCCGGTAAGTACATAACGCAGGTATGTAGGTACACTACACTATAAGTAGTTACTATACAGAGAAAATCTAGTAATGCTTAATGCTAGTAATCCTTGCTAGGTACTTAAACAAGAGGATGATTCTGGTAGAGAAAACAAAAAAGTCAAAAACTGCACGCGGTTTGGCATACCATTATCACCTTTTGCAGTTCAGAAACAAAGGTCAAAGTAACGTGACACTGACGAGCCGTTGCGGAATCGCGCACCTACGTTTCTGAACTGAGCTGAACTATCTAAATATAAAATTTAGATTTCAGAATATATTTAGACTGATCATTAAAGAAAACAAAATGAATCATATTTTTTTGTTAATAATCTGCTTACATTTTATTTAGGGCTGATTTTTCCGACGCCAGATTATTTTATCGGAGGAATAATTTTGTATTTTTGACAGTTCTTACATACAAAAACTGTCGGACGTAAATGTTATTCCACGAATAAAAATTATCTGTCGATTGAAAAATCAGCTATTAATATACGAGTAGTAGCTACTTTGTCTTAATGATTAAAATTATATAGTTTAAAAAATTGTATCGTGTTACTAATATCGGAGGAGGAGGACCAAAAGTTTTATAAATCCCGCGCCCGCTGCCTGGCTGAGTGACAGACACTCGTATGTGCGACACTTGGACGCGTGCTGCGTCGATATGCAAATAGTACCGAAACTTGAGTACTAATATTAGTTGCAAAGTGTCGGCTGTGCAGCGTGATCCAAGCCGGCTCACTGTCGATGCCGGTCCGGCGCCGGCTGGGAGTTGCGACCAGACGCAGTGCGACACCGCAATGCGTGGCTGGACCGGTCGCATGGTCGCATCATCCAACGACCATTTTACACGTCAATCTGACGTTATCTAAGTAAATTTGGGTTCCATTTTTTTATCGTTGGTACCTACATAAAACGCATAATTATAAATTCCTAGAATTATATGTATACACACACTTTTAAATCTGTTGGCCGAAGTTATGGTATCTTCATGCCAAGTTAATCTATCTCTCTCGGGTTCAGTAGGCTACCATAGTGCACTGTCATTAGAATATATAATTTTGTAGAACTCCCCGGAAGTCTTGTTAAGGGTTGACTTGTTTAAAACTAAGTGGACTTCTAAAATTAATCCTTCATGAGCGCTACGCCGGCCGCCGCCGCCGCCGCGCCTATCCGGTCGCGGTCGCCGGCCCGGGACAATAAGAGACGGTAATTAATAGTGTTGTACTCAAATGCGGTCCGCTGCCATCCAACTAACTCCAACTTGCCTCCACGCACTCATTTGTAAAGTCTTTCGTAAAGGGATGAAAATATGTGTATTATCATCGCCTCAATTATTTTTTTAAACTCACGGAAATTAAAAATGGAGACGTGTTGCCGTGCTTAGGAAAGCGATCACCAAATGATGACAAACGAAAAATTATTCGAAGATACTTCTCGGAAGGAAATACCAGAGGGGTGAGGGATGCCGCGTGACAGCGTAAGCGTAAATTAGTGAAGCGGCAAATTGTCCATTTAGATTGTATGAAAAGCTGTGGATTCGGCTGGTTTTTACGTAATGGCCGAAGACTCGCGGCGCGCACACTTTTATATTCCGCCGCACGCCCCTTGCGCTCCTCGCAGGCGAGCAGCGTGGATGCGACATCTTCGGAATAGGTGCATTTGGGGAGCGGTTAAGACAATCATATTGTATCTTTTCCAAGCCTATAGTGAGTATCATAATAGTTACCTGCTACACCGACTCCTCACTTCTGCTTCCATTGCCTACCCAGTCGGATGAAGAATTTCTAGTTTAAATCCGCAGTAATTCCCGTCTGCTCGGCAAAGACCGCCGTCAAGATAGTAAACTCTGCATTTAAATCGAATCATTGCACCCCATGCTCCCGCGCCCCTCCTTTATGCCTCGGTATAAAGGAAGTCTCTGCAATCTACATTCATTTTGTTTGGAAACAACAGACGCCGTCCGCACCGATCCGCATACCGATCCGGTCCGATCCGGCGCGACTCGCTGATACAAGCGACGATTGATATAAATTAATGTATTCTGACCCAAATTATCGGTGTTCATTCTATTTCCCGTTTAAATTTCTCGCCGCGTACAGAACAGTACAATTTGAAATTTTTGGGACTCATCAAAACGTCCCTTGTTATTGTATCATTTACATTTCGCCGGCTAACTCCGCGAATTTACGAAACAAGTCATGTTTCAACAATGTAGCGCAAAGCCTCACGTTTTCACGACGTAAGCTGTCGTTAGCTGTCCGCCGCCGAGCGCGCCATTTTTTCAGCTGAGCGTAGTCTGAGCGCCGCCGTCCGGCGGGATGCGGAGCGATGCGGTGCGGTGCGGGAGCCCTCCTAACATTTGCATACATTTACATTATAATCCTTGTTGTTTGGCGGTACTCGCGCAGCATTTGACTGGAATATTATTTAGATTACACGAGGGAGGCGGTGCATTAGGACGCCGCGGGTCAAATAGTTTTATTGACTTTGAGAGTGGAGCTCGTTCATTTGTTTATGATTAATGTACTCCGCGGGTTGTTCTCGCAGTTCGCTAAGTTAGTGCTTAGCGGAGGTGAATTAACGAATGATTAACGAGCCGCTCACTATTTATAACAGTCGTAGTCGGTGCGACGCTGTTTGTGAACAAATAAATACTCGTTAAATCATTTCCATCAAAGACCGTTCTCGAATGGAAATGTAATTAAATCTGTACAGCACGAGTACAATGTAAATGGTTGTTTACGAATGTTAATTTAGCGAGCACAAATGGTTGTGATTCAAATAAATGATCCTGTAATAAATGTATTGAACGCGGCGCAGACTGTGACGCTCTAGCACATCATATAAGTCTGTATTATAAAACTGTTGTGCTGTGGAAGTATTCATTTAACACGTTATTAACACAATTAAAAGCAAAACTCATGTAAATGAGAATTACTATGTATAATTATATAAGCTACTTAAAACCATACACACATAACAATTAAAACCACCTAATTGTTGCTAACGGACCTTGATTACTATTAAAGACACGATTTTACGAATAATAGAACTACCTTCTAAATTAATTATCAACTATTCTTAAGAAGCTGTAATAAACACAGACTCTAAACTGAAATAGGTAGCAATTTCATAAAAAAGCGATTTCATTATATGTAGCTATAGGGACGTCCTCATCAACAAGTTGTGTTTAAATAAGAGCTAAACATTCTGGTCCGGTAGCGCGCCGCACGTCCGGTCGCTCAGCCGGACGTCCGGCGCCGGAGCTCGGACACGCGCCGTCCGTTCCACTCGGACTGAACAATGTCACCGTGAATAGGCGATACTCTGTACCTACTATGGAAATATAATTCTCTTCCGTTTACTTATTTTAAGGAGCACACAATATCACAACATAATATCACGCCTGCATTCCCCGAAGGGTTAGGCAGAGAGGTACCTATAATACACCCTCATATATTACCGGTTATAAACGAATACCAATACTTAAATTACTACTAACTTAATACTCTATAACAGAAAAAAAAGTTATAGATTCTGTATGACAAAATAACCACAGTCTATAATCAACCAAAACCTGGTAAATAAATATATAAATTTCTCATCAACTCCACCATGCTTTAAGACTGTGATAAAAAAAATCAGCTCCGGTAAGTGGATCAAATTTAACTAGCAAGATTTGATTACAGACAAACATCGGGACAGGTAAATAAAAGCTTGTAAAAGACATTTATACTATAGGTACTAGCTTCAGCCCGCGGCTTCGCCCGCGTGGATGTCGGAAGTTATCCCACGGGAACGTGCTACCAGAATAAAAAGTATGTGCTTCCCCAGGATGCCATCTATCTCTTTGCCAAATCAGAAGTTCAGTGGTTTAGGCGTGAAAATGTAACATACAGTTTCAAGTTCAAATCGATTCCTCCCGTAAAAACCGAACTACCCCTTTTTGCCCCGTGAGGGGTCAATTTTCGACAACTTTACATACTTATCATTAATTATTTTCTGTCGAAAGTATCAATACTGAGTTTCGAGTTAATCGGACCACGCATTCAATTTCTTCCACACAAACTTCAACACCCCTATATCCCCCTTTGAGGGGTAGTTTGAAAAACTTATAATGATAAACTTTATTACTTACTTAGGCAAGCATTGTTGCCAAGTTTCAAGTTTATTAACTAAATTTATAAGATTTTTCATATAAACTGTATCCCCGATTTTCACCCCCACAGGAGTGGAATTTTAAAAAATTCATAAAAATACATAACTTGACTCAAAGATTATTTATACCCATTTTCGAGTTAATCAAGCCACGCATTATGATCCCCTTCTGTAAAATTAACTACCTCTTTTCACCATGTTAGGGGTAGATTTTCGAAAAACCCTCATACGTGTTATTATATATTTTTAGTCTTAGGTATAAACACTGAGTTTCGAGCTAATCGGACCGCGCGTTCTAATTCTTCCACACAAACTTTAACACCCCTATATCCCCTTTGAACCCCTCAAAGGGGATATAGGGGTGTTAAAGTTTGTCATTATTAGTTTTGAAAAACGAATAATGATAAACTTTATTGCTTACTTAGGCGAGTATTTATTCCAATTTTCAAGATTATTAACCTAACGAATAAGATTTTTCATATAAACTGTAACCCCGCTTTTCACCCTCACAGGGGTGGAATTTTGAAAACTCATTTGGGATGTGTTCATAACTTGACTCAAAGATTATTTATACCAATTTTCGAGTTAATCAAGCCACGCTGTAAAATCCTCCCCTGTAAAATTGACTACCCCTTTTCAGGCCGTCAGGGGTAGATTTTCGAAAAACCCTGATACACATTATTCTTTCCTTTCAATTTTAGCTATCTGAGTTTCGATTAAATTGGACCGCGCGCTAAAATTCTTCCATAGAAACTTTGAAACCTCAATCCCCTTTTAGAGTGTAGTTTATAAAAACAAAAAATACCCAACTTCATAATTTACTTAGATAAGTATTCGTGCCAAGTTTCAAGTTTATTAACTCAAGGAATAAGATTTTTCATACAAACAAAATCCCCCCATTTCACCCTCTTAGGGGTGGAATTTCGAAAATCCCTTTCTTCGTGGATACCTACTCTTCACGAAGAATACACCCTCCAAATTTCATGTCTCTAGGACCAGCTGCTGAGGCTGTGCGTTGATGTCTCAGTCAGTCAGTCAGGACTTTGAATTTTATATATTATATAGATTTGGCTTTGTCTTTCCAACAGACCAATCAAATCAAATCAAAATATTTTATTTCACATAAACCCACATGGGCACTTATGAAACGTCAGAAGCTAGGTGCAAGGTTCCAATTGGTCGTTTCCTATGTCTACAAGGTACAAGTCTACAAGGCCTACAAAATCCTCACATTTACAAAATATAGAAGAATCCATCAAAAGGACAGATAAAGATATAAAAACCTATTAAAGCCAAGTGACATGAGTGCCATTACAACCACTAATTAGTAAGTTGAAACTAGAATTGTCTGTATGTAATGTCAAATAATTTAAGATTATGTCGAAGAAGTATGTAAAAAATAAATAAACATCGTAATTTGAGAGCAGTTAATAGACATTTACGTTGTCATGACGTTTATGAGGTAGCAGAGAAGCCACATGTGCAGAAGAAATCATTGCCAAACTACCTTGTCTTCAAAGTAGTCTTTGATCTTATAATATGTTTTTTTGATAAGGACACGTTTGATGAGGGTTTTGTACTTTGCATCGCTAAGTTCTGTAACCGGCATTGGCAACTTGTTATAAAAGCGGATGCTGTTTATAAGAAATGACTTGCTAGTTTTAGTTAATCTAAATTTAGGTACCACAATTTCATTTTTACTGCGTGTATTTATATTATGGAAATCGCTTCTTGTTTTGAAAAGTCCTAAGTTTTTGCGAACATACAAAATACTTTCTAAAATGTAAAGAGATGGCAGAGTCTGTTAGTATATCAATTTCTTTGAATTTGTTGCTAAGATACTCGCGAGGACCGATTTTATAGATTGCGCGGATTGCCCTCTTTTGTAAAATGAAAATGAATCTACGTCAGCTGCCGGTCCCCACAGCAGAACACTTACCTAGCTGTGGCTATATCTGTCAACTGCCTTATTTTTCTTACTGCATGTGCAGCTAAGCGCTTCTCGTCATCTTTTCTGATGCGCACAGCAAAGGAGTGGAATTGTCTGCCTGCGTCTGCATTCCCGAGTTCATACAACCCTAATCTCTTCAGGGCGAGAGTGAATAGGCTTCTTCTGGGCAAGCTCGTTCCACCGTAGATCTCATCCCTGCCTCTGGGCTGGATTGAGGTCAAGATTGAGCCCATTGTCAATAAAAAAAAAAAAAAGCTGAACTTAATCTACCTAAAAGAACTCTAATGTGTGCGCCCCATTGTAATTTTGAATCTAAAGTAATTCCCAGAAATACAGTTTCCGTAATAGCATCTAGTTTCTTGTCATCAAGTTTTAAATTTAGACCCACTTGAGGTACATTTGGTACTGAGAACTTAATGCATTTAGTTTTGTTCGCCTAAGTAAAAGAGCTGCAAACCATTTCGAAAGAACAGCCAGACTATCGTTGACAGGTAAAACATCTGTATCTTTTCTATCTATTTTAAATAAGGGAAGATTTGAGAGATTTTTTATATGTTTTTGTCATACGAATTTTGAATAAATAAATAAAAAAAAAAAAAAAACCCACACTCGAAACAAATACATGTAGGTCATACAAATATTAGTTCCGTGCGGGAATCGAACCCGCGACACGCAGCGCAGCAGTCAATCGCTTAACCACTGCGCCAACCGTGCCGTCGAATGTTAAATCTCATTTGAGTTAAAATGATTTTTTCATAGATTTTGCTCAATGCTGGTAGCACAGAGATTTAGGTCTATAATTGGAGGATCCAACTTACTATCCGATTTGAAAATTGGTACTACTTTACTATGTTTCATTAAGTCAGGAAACGTACAGCTGTCTAAACATTGATTAAATGTGCCTGTTAGGGCAGGGGCAATTGTGTCAATGATATCTCCAAGAACCTTAACAGAAGTCCCCCATAAGTCTTCAGTGTTTTTTATGTTAAGAATTTCACATGCTTTTTTAATTATGGCAATGGAAATGGGCTTGAATTCAAAACTTGAAACATCCTTAAAAAAGTTTTCTTAAGAAGGGATTCAGATAATATAGATGATGAGGAGAGAGATTTCGTAACCTCTATTGGGAAATTGGTAAAGAAATTTTCGAGTGTCAACATCAGAATGCTTTATTTGTAAACATAGGTCAAATTACAATAGCGTGCGAGATGTTACAGATAGGTAGATCCTCTATGTTTTGCCCAGAGGTGTACAAATATATTCAGCAACAACAACTCAGCAACTTGTAACTTATCTGAAATGGTTTCATTAACAATTGCCAAACATTCGATCTGATAATTCTTACCTTCGAGAGAGCAGTAGTGGCCCAGTGATAACGGAAGCGACTTACGAGTTGTAGTCGTAGGCTCAAACCCAGTCAGACACTTTACTTTATGTAAATTATTCATGTCACCACTGCTCGCAAAACCGTGTAGGAAAACATCTTGGAGAACCGGCATATCCTAGAACCAAAAATTCGAAGATATGTGACATTTACCAACCCGCACTGGGCCCGCGTGGTGGCTTACGGCCAAATCCCTCTCACTGAGAAGATGCCTGTGTCCCAGCAGTGGGAAATTATAAGCTTATTTTTTTTATTAGATAATTCTTACCTATCGCTTTATGATTAATATTCAAATGATGTCGTATAGTAGTCGCACACACAGCGCGCCGCCTGCGGTATGTCGCGAGCTGTGTGATGCGCGCACCCACGAGCTCATGCATAGTAGATACCGGTATCAGGAGCATGACGATTACAAACCATAGACACATGCAGTAGATGTAATACAAACAACGATACACTTGCTACGGCGTAGGCAGACTGCGGCATGCGCAGATTATACTTACATAACCGATTAAATCTTCAAGAATTGGCCGTAATCAACTGTTGAGACCACTGCTGGACACTTTCTGTTATAAAGAGCTAGCTGATGTTCGACGACTCGACTTTGTTCGCATAAAATCTTTCTTTCCGCAAAAAGACGAATTATTTGCACAAATTTTGTGTTTGCAGTGAGCGGAACTTCTGTCATTATTCTGTACCAATAATGTAAGGTGAATAGGTGATGCATTGCGATGAGGTGCGGGTGTGGGGGCGTGGTGTGACGTGTTTAATCCATCAGCTGAGGGCGCCGCTGTCACGAGCGGAGCCACACTGTGGTGTGACGTCAGCGTTACTAGCTCCCGACCACGAACGCTAAGTAGTCCGTGACAGCGGACCACAGGATGTAGGCCGATACGTGCTGATCATCGGTAAGGGAATGATTAATGTAGATATTCGTCCCAACTTTGTGAAAAAAATATGTGAAGTATGATCAGATGTATGACCGCAAACGAAGCAAAAGGAGCATGAAAGGATCGTAGCAGATGACTACGTAGTCGGTGGTAGGTAAACAGCTACATAGTAGGATCAATGACAGTATTTCTATGTGCTGAAAAGTTACAAACAAAAATAAAAACGTCTAATGACTTAATACATTTTTATTTTTGGTGTATATCATCATCACATTAGACAAAAACTACAGTGAGAATGTGCTAGTAAAAAGCGGCGATATTTCTTTGTCGCAACGCTACAAAACAATACGATAGACATTTGCTACGAAGCAGTGCTACGCGCTACGAAAAGTTAGCTTACACACATAGACGCAACATTTATTTTCTTATGCATTAATTCTCTAACAGAGCTTACGTACGTCAAATAGGAATAGTTTAATTAATTAGTTGAAAATAGACACGCTACGGTAACAATGTAACATGCATTACACTACAAGTGTACAACACAAGCAGTAAGCAGAGAGTTACTACGGCGTAGCGCAGTTACCGTAAATAGTGGCACGGCGACTGACACTGAATCAAAATGATGCGATGACAATAGACGTATATTTATAGAAAACTAGCCGTGTGCCCGGTGGGATTTCCCATCGACATCATGTCGAACTTCTACACCAACTTTCATCCCCTATTTCACCCCATTAGGGAATTCATTTGCAAAAAATCCTTTCTTAGTGTTCAACTTCGTTACTAGAGGAGCTCCTGTGCAATATTTCGTGATTATAGACCCAGCTGTTTAAGATGTACGTTATCTGTCAGTGAATCAATTTAAGATTTCTATTATGTACATAGAAGATAAAAATTATTTACTCAGGTTTATGAAGAACTGCTAGTGAAAACGTTTGTAGTAAGAGCTTGAAAACATTTGTAGTTGACATGTCTGTGTAGTTCTTTGTCAGATTAATGCCTATTTACACCAACATTCCGTAAATCCTGACCTTACTGGCACCACCTACTTACCTGGGGATATTTATATTCTGCATACGGTTTGGAAGTACCTTTATTGAACTGCTGTTTATGGATAGTCATAATATATCTCAGTTGGAATATTAGATAAGATCCTCGTAAAAAAATGGATGATTGACAAATAGTTGTCATATCTAGGACCTGTGAATATGGTATGCTGTACGATATACACTCGAGAGCAATGAATCCGGGTCACTTGAAGAATCCTAAAAATCTCGGAAACTAAAAATGCTAGGTTAATGCAATAAATTGTATTTAATAGACAATGTAATACTCCTTAAATGAAGTTATTAAAACTTCTTAGTTATTGTAAAGTTATATCATAAAAAAATCAAATTTGTAAAAGGGCTACTTTCGAAGATGGAACTACGAAATTACAGCATTTGGTTTTGCTTTTGTTTGTAATCTGTCATTTATGTGGGTACATAAACCATGTTGATAGTGCTCTATATTCATTATTCAAGCTGAAATTATGTCGCTTACGCCTGAAGAATGCACCAGAATACTTACAATGCTGGAAACCGGCCGGAGTCAGCGCGATACAGCCAGGACTGTCGGTGTGTCGCTGTCAACAGTACAAAGAGTTCTCCGACGTTACGAAGAAACTGGTTCTAACCTACGCAGACCAGGAACGGGCAGAACCAGGTGTACCACAGCACGAGAAGACCCATACTTGGTGAACACCATGCTTCGAAATCGCTTTCTCACAGGAACTGAACTCACAAATCAGTTTCGACGCCTCGGAGGAAGTAACCCAAGTGCATGGACAGTAAGACGTCGGCTTGCTGAATCTAACTTAAAACCCCTTAGACCTGCAAACGGCCCTAAACTGGAGCGTGGGCATCGTATTTCAAGACTAAGATATGCCCAGAGCCACGTAAATTGGAGTATTGAAGATTGGTCAAAAGTTATGTTCTCCGACGAATCAAAATTTATGCTCTACAAGCACGATGGAAGACACAGAGTGTATCGAAGACCAGGGGAAAGATTCAAGCAAGCATGCATCGAAGAAAAAGTAGCCTACGGTGGTGGGTCTGTACTTGTGTGGGCCGGAATTTCTTCTGAAAGTCGCACAGAGCTAGTGATCATAGAAAACGGCTCTTTAACTAGCGTAAGATATGTGGAAGAAATCCTCAATGATCACGTTGGTCCATTTATGGTCAATTTAGGTGAGGATGCTATATTTATGCATGACAATGCCCGACCTCATACAGGTAGGATTGTGAATGACTACCTTCAAGAGATGAACATTACTCGTATGGAGTGGCCAGCGCGCAGCCCGGATATCAACCCGATCGAGCATGCTTGGGACGAGCTAGGCAGATGCGTAAAACAACGAAACCCTCCCCCAATCACGCTTCGTGAGCTCAAAATTGCTCTCACAGAGGAATGGGAGAATATTCCCCAAAATCGTATAAGGAACTTGGTGTACAGCATGCCAAACCGCGTAAACGCAGTAATGGAAGCACGAGGAGGATACGAAGTATTAAAATTCAAGAAAATCGTAATAAAGTTAAAAAATTCATGTTTCCTATTTTTGTTTTAAGGAGAGATCAGCAGTTTTTTTCTTTATGTAATTTTGTGTTAATAAAATGTATGGTGACTCATATTTTTTTTACTTTCATTTAAGGAGTATTACATTGTCTATTAAATACAATTTATTGCATTAACCTATCATTTTTAGTTTCCGAGATTTTTAACATTCTTTAAGTGACCCGGATTCATTGCTCTCGAGTGTAGTGGCGGCTGCAATCAGTTAGTCTCGCTGGGACCTGTCTCCCCGCTGCCCCCGGCGTGCAGCGTGTAGACTGTAGATGTGTCACGCGGAGGGATTAGTGCGGCGCGGACGGACGCTCCATTTGACACCATTACGAGCGGCGCACGGGCACGTGCCGCACCGCACCGCAACCACTCCGCACCCGGATCGACAGCGCAACGCTAGCAAATAACTCGATATTTCTATGGTGTCTTATGTCTTTCTTAAAACTCCTGCCCCACTATTCCATACCACTGGATCTCCTGAACACCAAAGTCGTAGCGACCACCTGAGAAGTGCCAAGATAATGAAGCTCGACATGTCCTGCTGAGCTAACGTGACTGTCGTAGAAGCCGAAACTAAATTAATAAGAAAGGACAGTGGTGAACTGTTGGGCAGTAGCAACCCCACGGATCCTATCTCTCGGGAGAAGTCTAGTTCCTCATCTCTGACTTGCCTTTATTGGCCGGCTGGAGTAAACACTGACGAGGCATGGAGCTCCCACCTCCTCATCGTCTTTACTAGACCGGCCAGTGCAAACGTACTCGGAGGAAAGAACTATTCTAGAAAGATGCTGGTAGGGATCTAGGGACTAATCCGCTTTTCACGGATTGTCCTGATAGCCGTGGAATACCTCTCCACACATCAAACACCTTAGTACATCTTGCCCTACTTCTACTACTGTCGCTACTTCACTATGTGCTAGCGACAGTTTCCGGAGGCCGATTATTGAGTGTGCCCCTTATTTTATTCGTGTATATTATATAATTTTTTTTTTAATTTATTGCAGATAATAAAAATCCATAATATTACATAAAAAACAATATAAAAACATAAAGAATGAATAAATTTAAAAAATACAATAATTTAAAAATATTATAAAAATTAATCGTGAATGTCAAAACATGTATAAAGGAATAATTAAGTCAAATAATAATAACAATAATCAAATATAATTTAAACTGTCAAATAATACTAATAATCAAAATATAATTTAAACAGAAATAAATAGATAGTCAAAACACATAAAATATTATAGTACCTATTATAAAGTATGAGGGGCCGCTAGCGTGCAGCCGCATCCACCTCATCAACATTGGTGAGTCCCACCTCTGGGACAATGCGCTAAGAATACCATTCGGGCTGCCACGCACACGCCTTAACAGCGAGGCGCCTTTTTCTAATTATAGCGAAAAAATCATCAGTCTGCGCCTCAGCAAACATAGCGGAAGCACTACAAAAGCGTGGCAGCCCCAACAATATCCTAAACGCATTGTTATACGCACACGCAGAGCACTGTACCCCCGCAATGTAAAATTAGTCCATAGGCTGCACGTGTAGATATAAAATTGGTCATATAATATACATGAATTTATATGGTATTTCATAGTTCAAGGTAACCAATCCATTATGGCCACCAAAACCAGACCAATATGCTTCGTTTCCATGTCCATAGTCCTTCACCAACTGGGGGTTGTCCGTGGGTGTACTTGCATAGTGCATACAGGGATAATCGTAGATTGGTGTCTCATTCCATTAAATTTGTTTATCGGGCCTCTGCGAGTTGGCTTCGGCCCTTGATATATTAAGAGTTTTTATTAAGCTATTGCATAGCTTCTATCGCGGGCCTTGAGCGTGGGGACCGAATCCAGAAATTCCGTAACGAAAAAAACCTAACACCCAAAAAGAAAGACGGTCCAAAAACAAATGACGGTTAATAATTATAATTGCATAAGTTGATAAAAAATGCTATGCAATAGCTTTACCGCGGCAGTCTCCGAGTGCCACACGTCTTTTTTTTTTTCATATATTGTATTCCAAAGAGTTGCATGGGCACATTCTAATTTTGAGTTATTGTGACCTCTCTGGACAAAGTGCACCTTCTGTGCGCAAGTGACCAGATGTAAGGGAGCGGGACGCGGGGCGCGGGGTGGGGGTCCATGTCGCGGCTCGCCTGACCTTGCCCCACTACACTTCGCTCCGCTTATGAAATGAAAAACAATGAATATGCATTGGCATATTCATTGTTTTTCATTTCATACTTCAGTTAATTTGCCGTTACAGGCTATTATTTAATTATTAGGGCTGATATTTCACAAAGATTGATTTAATGTAAGTACATTTTTCTTTCCTTTTGTCGAAACGGTTGTGTTTAACACAAAGGTGAAACTTTCCACAACACACACACCTTTGTTTTTCCACTTGCCAGGGACGGCAATGCAGTGACGATCAATTTTAATTTTTTTTCTATCTTTGCCGTATCGGTGCCGTGGCCGGGCCGGCCGGCCTGTGAAAAAACACCCATTGAGTCCGACACTCACTAGGCATTGCTGGGTCAATATCGCATTCCTTATTACTCGCAGACGGTATGTCGCGACGAAAGCATAGATCAAAAACATACACGAGTTCTTAGTAAGTCACTCACCGTAGTCGTATGATAGGCATAGCACACCGTGTCGCAAGTACGTGCGGTATGCAAGGCGCGCCGGGCACGCGTCATCGGATCGCGGCGGTGTACCGACACACTAACACTAACATACAGTACAATACGATGCTAGTTAATTATACCTACTGATATCTACTACATACTACTTTGGTACAGTACTTAGTCATTGGTTGCATTCCATTGTGTTAGATATAGTAAACGTCCTTCGTTTACTCCTCCCTCCCTCCAATCACTCGTCCCTCCAATCAACAGATTACTAACCAATGAACCAACCAACTAATAAGGTTGGTGTCTTACAATGAGTTACGTATCTCTGCCTCTTCTGAGACGTGCGCCAGTTCCGGTACTGTTGCAGACGCAACTCGGCAGCTGATTGATATAACAGTTTAACAAACGGTGATGAACCTACGTCATACAGAAGAAGTCCAGCGTCGTTAAGATTCAGCGCCATCAGTCCGGTGGGACACGGAGCGCTTTGATGAATAGTCGATCAGTGTGACACATTCGGGCCGAGCTCCGGACGCCCGGACACTACGCTTGTCCGGCACCTACTGATGATGAATCGATGCCGGACGGCCTCGGGGAGTAAAACGAACCGTTACGGTATGAGGGATTAACTGGTATCGAAGCGGCGCGTGTTTCGCCCACACAGTGGACACTTGGACACCGACTCAAAATAAAACGTGCGCGGCTTACGATGTGAGAGTGATGACCTGCAGTTCGAGTGTAATGGGTTTGATGATTGACAGATAGTAATTTTCCAATGTATGTAAGGAAGTTTGTAAGAGCTGCACTGAGGAGGCACTGCATTGTAGATATTTGCGATTACCTCCATAGACGTTATTAATTAATGTAATTTATTTAATGGTTACTTTGACATTGGAATTGTATCTAAAGATATGCTTATTGAATTGTAATTATACCTAATTTTTAATGAATAATAATGAAATGTAATATTGATGAATATAATCACGGTTTATGCACCAACTCTTCCTACCAATTTGTACGCCACGATATGCGGCAGAACATGTTACAACTTTTCTGTATCCCACTATTATCCTGCATGCGCACCATGTACGTGGTACCATGTACACCATGTTTAAACAAATAAAATTTACTTACTTATTAAAGAAGTAAGTTTGAAGGGACTGTTTACCAGTACTTATTTTATTTATTACTGCTTTATACGTACTGCAGCATTGGCAAATGCTACATTATAATAATTTTATCACGAACGACCTTCTTTTATAACAAATCCAACCTTATTTTTAATCTGAAGGTTTTTTTTCTTATTATTTATTGGTTTTGAAAAAATAAAAAGTGTCATGTTTTTTTCTCTTGCCGATGTTTTTCATTTGGAAGTTATTTTTGGACACAGGACGGAAGTTCATTATAATTTTCCGCTTTGACCATATAATTTGCCACGATATTATCAATATAACGGTTTGAACGACCGAGTAGTAGTAAATAAATAAAGTAGTAGAGTAGTAAATAAACGTATCACGTACGGCATTAAAAGCTGGTCTCGAGGCGAGTCAATTTCTTCATTCAGATTTGATTTGTCCGAAGACTAGGCGGATCTAGAATTCGCCCCCACCGCTAGCCTGGGACCAGATGACAGCAAGCTTCCTGTTGGGATTCGATTATTACATTTTTTTTAGTATTACAAAATTAAACGTGTACAAGTGAATTTATTTTTATTATTTCGCTACAGTACGTACACACCACCATGATGCTGTATGTAGACAGCATCACGATTCTGGTATTGATATATGTAACTGTAAACTACGTTATTGGCTAGTAAATCGGTATTGTACCCAATAGGTTACAAACTGATCGAGTTCACTCTACAAAGTCGTGTATAGTGTCTCGGTCTCTGTCTGTGGAGATGTTAATTTAGTAATCGCTGGCGAAGCACAACAGGTTAACAAGAAACAGCGATGATTAATAGCAGAGCGCAGCGGTTGCCAGCGGAGCTGCCGACTGCAGGACTACAGCCGTAGTTAGTTCATACGAATCCGATCGTGTTCGTGCTTAGTCGCAGCGATACGTCGCAGCTGTTCCAATAACCAGTACCTACAAGTAACAATTATGTGTATTGAAACGTTTGAATACAACATCTATTTGTATAACGTGTTGATTGAGTAAAGAAAATAATCGGTGAGCCCTCTCCTGGAATAAAAATAAACCATTTTGCTCCGCAATCATTAAAGACTTCGACACACTTCGACAGTCGTATCCTTCCAGGTAATCAGTACGCCCGCCAGAGTGTGTGTAATACGACTTCCTGTCTGTAAATGATTTATGAACCTAGAGATTCCTGAATGGATATGCAATAGTTCTTAGAATGCATTTATTTGTGCAATATCGGCGGTGGTTCTCAGACAAGCCGTTCATTGTTTAGTCTAGACTTAGATTGTAGCATTTTTTTTTTTTTTTTTGTCGCTGAGAAATGCTTTATGCATGCCCGCCTCACGAGGGACGAGACGGGGTATGTGGGACTCCCTGTCGGAATGACAGTATACCCACTAAAACTCAGCGGTGTTCCCTCATTCGCCGTGATGGGAGGGCCACGGGAATAGGCATAGCCTTTACCTCCATAGCCCTCCCGGCGCATGCCCGCCTAGATGGTATGGCGGGCCCCGCATGCCCCCCGCATAGGGGGGCTACGAGAATGGCCGGGAGCACCTAGCCATTCCCGTCCAACACTGGTGGAGGCCTGTGCAATGCAGGCAACGGTGCCCCCGCACCCGTTGCCTGCTGGCCCCCACGCCCGCCTGAACGGCGGGCCCCGCATGCCCCCCAGGATGGGGGGCTACGGCCGCAGAGGATAGGGAGAGCGGCAACGACACACCGACACTCCTCTTCCCCTGCGGCCCCACCGCGTCCGCCATCGAACGGTGGCGGCCCCGTCAAGGCCGCGGAAGGTAGGGAGAGCGGCAACGTAACACCGACACTCCTCTCCCGCCGCGGCCTCTAATCCTCAGCCGCAATGTCTCCCACACGGGGGACATCGCGGCCCGCCTCAGGTAGGCTGCGATGTCGCCCAAGCGGCACCGCAACCTACCCGCCGGCCGCTACGTCGTCGGCTTTTACGCACAGCCTAGACGAGCGGCCGCTCCTCGGGTTCCTCTTAGCTTCACCGTGGCCCAATCCACCACGGCTACTGAGCCCCCCCGCCTCGACAATGCGGGAACCCACCGGGGGGGGGGACTTAGATTGTAGCCTGACTTGTTTACATAACACGCCGCGCGGAACGCAAGCCACAGCTAGCTGCAGTACACTCACCACCGACTGTTTACATAACTCGCCGCGCGGAACGCGCAAGCCACAGCTAGCTGCAGTACACTCACCAACGACTGTTTACATAACTCGCCACGCGGAACGCAAGCCACAGCTAGCTGCAGTACACTCACCACCGACTGTTTACATAACTCGCCGCGCGGGACGCAAGCCACAGCTAGCTGCAGTACACTCACCACCGACTGTTTACATAACTCGCCGCGCGGAACGCAAGCCACAGCTAGCTGCAGTACACTCACCACCGACTGTTTACATAACTCGCCGCGCGGAACGCAAGCCACAGCTACCTGCAGTACACTCACCACCGACTGTTTACATAACTCGCCGCGCGGAACGCAAGCCACAACTACCTGCAGTATACTCACCACCGACTGTTTACATAACTCGCCGCGCGGAACGCAAGCCACAGCTAGCTGCAGTACACTCACCACCGACTGTTTACATAACTCGCCGCGCGGAACGCAAGCCACAGCTAGCTGCAGTACACTCACCACCGACTGTTTACATAACTCGCCGCGCGGAACGCAAGCCACAGCTAGCTGCAGTACACTCACCACCGACTGTTTACATAACTCGCCGCGCGGAACGCAAGCCACAGCTAGCTGCAGTACACTCACCACCGACTAATGTTTTACCGATAATGTTTTTGCAGAACCAACTAGAGTAACTCCAACTTCTGCTACTTGCATCGATAATGTCTTTTGCGATTGTGATTATTTAGATAAAGCCATCGTAAACTATCTGCCGTCTGATCATAGTGGTCAAACGGTAACTTTTAAGTTTAAAACACCTTTGCAAAAAGTGCAAATACAATATAGGCCAATAACAACTAGTAAACTAAATAGATTCAATTGTATCCTAAATAATAAGTTAAATGATCTGGGATATAATGTGAATGATGCAAATAAATTGTACGAGGATTTCTTTTCAGTTGTGCACACTCAATTCAATAAAACTTTTGAAAAGAAAACTAAAAATATTTGCCCTAATTTTATATTTAGTGACTGGGCAACTAGAGGTATTAGGATAAGTAGGGAAAGACTGTTCGAGCTGTATGGCCTTAAGCCTTACATCAATACAGAAACTTTCAACAAGTATGTTGCTACCTAATCCAAATTTTTTAGAAATACCTGCAAGATAGCCAAAGCCCTGTACATTAGCAACAAAATCAAATCAGCAGAAAACAAAATAAAAACAGTTTGGAAAATTATAAATAATGAAACTAGTAGGAATAAAAAACGAAACACTGATTACACATTGGAGTCTTCACGTGGTGACATATGCTCTAATTTAGAAGTAGCTCAAGAATTTGTACATTTCTTTACTAATATACCATTGAAAACGACGGAAGCCTTAAATTCCTCACCGGACGTATCAGTTGATTTACTAAGAGCGAACGTTCCAGGTTGCCCGGTTGAATTTCAATTTAAACATATAAACCCTATGGTAGTTATAAAAGCTTTTCGACAAATAAAAATCAAATCGTCCGAAGATCTATGGGGAATGTCTATCAAAGTTTGTACATCCATAATCGAGACTATATCACCATACTTAGCTTTAGTGTTTAATTTGTGTGTGGATCAAGGAGTCTTCCCAGATTTAATGAAACACAGTAAGGTTATTCCACTTTTTAAATCTGGGGACAGCAAAGACACCAATAATTATGGACCAGTGTCCGTGTTACCGGTATTCAGCAAAGTATTCGAAAAGGTAATGCTCAATCAAATGCTTAATCATTTTAACAGCAACAAAATCTTACACGATCAACAATATGGCTTCACTAAGGGACGTTGTACGACTGACGCCGGTGTCACTTTATTGAAACACATATTTGCAGCGTGGGAGGAAGCCCAAGATGCCATAGGAATCTTTTGTGACCTCTCCAAGGCATTTGACTGCGTTAATCACGAAACCTTACTCTTGAAACTCGAGCATTACGGACTAGGTAAACTTGCGCTCAGTTTAGTAAACTCTTATTTACATGATAGAAAACAAAAAGTTCAAGTAAATGGTGTCAATTCACTTGGTTTACAAGTAAAAATGGGTGTTCCACAAGGCTCGATATTAGGTCCTTTTCTCTTTTTAGTATATATAAATGACCTACCCCATTTATTAAAAAACCAACCTCAAATGGTGTTATTTGCTGACGATACTTCCTTAATTTTTAAGATAAATAGACGTGCATCAAATCTTGACGACGTAAATAACGCACTACTGCAAGTGCAAAATTGGTTCACTGCTAATAATTTAGTATTAAATGGGAAAAAAAACTAAATGCATAAGATTTGCTTTACCGAATGTTAAAAGTAGTGATTGTGACATAGTATTGAATAAGGAGAAACTAGAATTCGTCGATAAAACTGTTTTCCTGGGGATAACGCTCGACTCAAGGCTGCAATGGGGTCCTCATATAACATCTCTTGCAGGACGGCTAAGTTCAGCAGCATATGCTGTAAGAACAATCCGTCAATTTACTAATGTAGATACCGCGAGGCTAGTCTATTTCAGTTACTTTCATAGTATCATGTCTTACGGTATTTTATTATGGGGACGGGCTGCAGATATCGAGTCTTTTTTTATTCTGCAGAAAAGAGCCATCAGAGCAATATATGGCCTCCGCTGGCGCGATTCTCTATGGGACCTGTTTTAAGATATTAATATCATGACGGTACCTTGTCAATATATCTATGAAAACATCATGTACCAGCCATCTTGTTACCATAACACAAGCATTAGGTTGCTTAGCTTGGGACAAATGGTGCTGTGTGAAATGTCCAGGGATATTATTATTATTATGTACGTAAGGAAAAATTTAACTCTTTTCAGTAAAAGAGGTGACAGACACACATATAGAACTAAAAATAGGGACCAATTAGTTCAACCAGGTTACAGACTGGCTAAAGTTGACTGTTCCTTCATGGGGTACTGTTTAAAATGTTACAATAAAATACCTCCCCACATACTCCAACTCAATGAAACGAAATTCAAATCTTACATAAAACGCACACTATGTAGCCAAGCATATTATAAGTTGGGGGATTACATCGCTGACAAAAATGCTTGGTTAAACGCTGGTCCTGCTCCACAGGACGCATAAATAAATTGATTAGCATTTGGAAATACCTCACACACGCCTAACCTACCTACATACTGTTGGAGCTGATGAAGATTTTAAAATACTATTTTTGCATTATATAAATTCAATCTCCTAGTATTGTATAATTGCATAGCACATAAATGTGAGTAATACTATGTACATACTATAAAGCTACCATTTACTGGGTACGTCTTTCATTGACTTGAATGTGGCTTGGCGGCTGAGAGTATGTCATGCTCACTCTAATGTCTCGCTGATGGTGGCGCGTGTGTTGGATCATTTAGCTCCCTTCAAAATGGTTGAGCTGAATGGTGATAATCTATGCGTCATGTTCGTGAACGGGCGCCGTCAGTAGGGACTGGTCAACTCTTTGCTGCCATGGCTTATTTTTTATTTAATTTTATATTTGAATTGTTTTTTTTTATCAGTTCATTACGGACGCTTTTAATGTTCTGCATCGTTCTCACATGCATAATTTCTAACATGAATGATGTAACCAATACTTTGTAACCATATTATTCTGATTTAAAAGAGTGTCCATGGAGTTTCTTGCCCGTTCTTCTCCATAGGTACCTACGCTTTGGAATGGGCAACTAGCTTCATTTTTCTGACTGACCGACCCCTTGACAATTCAAAAGTACCTGTGATTGGTTTAATTGAAATAAATACTTTGAGTTTGAGTTTGAGTTTGACTGTTTACATAACTCGCCGCGCGGAACGCAAGCCACAGCTACCTGCAGTACACTCACCACCGACTGTTTACATAACTCGCCGCGCGGAACGCAAGCCACAGCTAGCTGCAGTACACTCACAACCGACTGTTTACATAACTCGCCGGGCGGAACGCAAGCCACAGCTAGCTGCAGTACACTCACCACCGACTGTTTACATAACTCGCCGCGCGGAACGCAAGCCACAGCTAGCTGCAGTACACTCACCACCGACTGTTTACATAACTCGCCGCGCGGAACGCAAGCCACAGCTAGCTGCAGTACACTCACTACCGACTGTTTACATGACTCACCGCGCAGAACGCAAGCCACAGCTAGCTGCAGTACACTCACCACCGACTGTTTACATAACTCGCCGCGCGGAACGCAAGCCACAGCTAGCTGCAGTACACTCACCACCGACTGTTTACATAACTCGCCGCGCGGAACGCAAGCCACAGCTACCTGCAGTACACTCACAACCGACTGTTTACATAACTCGCCGCGCGGAACGCAAGCCACAGCTAGCTGCAGTACACTCACCACCGACTGTTTACATAACTCGCCGCGCGGAACGTAAGCCACAGCTACCTGCAGTACACTCACCACCGACTGTTTACATAACTCGCCGCGCGGATCGCAAGCCACAGCTACCTGCAGTACACTCACCACCGACTGTTTACACGCACGAATTGCTTTCCATTTTCATTACTCTACTGACTACTATACTAACTCACAATGTTTCCTTTCTTGACATATTAATTTCCGTTTCCTCGCTGTCATGAACATCATAAGGTTTGGGCGCGGTGTCGGATACTCTTAAGTCTCTGAAACTGTACAGTTCACCGACATATCGGATCAGTTGGTGGTAGCGACGCGGGGAGAGAGCTTTGTGCTACCACCAACCAGTAAATGATAGCGTGTTATTATTAATGCTAGCCGCGGGATGAGTGCCGTGCTGTCCGGGACAGTTAATCAAACTCTGTGCACTGCATCAAGTAAGCGGTCCTGGTGTTATATCAAAATGATGGCCTCAGAAGGTCCACTTCTTACTACGGGGCTTGTGCACTGTGCAGTGTTATGGCAGAAAAAAAAAACCTATAGCCAGAATGCGTGACGGATAAGATCAGATGATTTACGTAAACAAGGTGACATCATTAAGTTATTTTAAAGTCATTCAATTATCAGTTTATTGTAAATGAGCTAATGTTTCAAGTCCGTTTCATTACTAACCGAAGAGTTTCTCACTACACCGCTGTTGTCATGGGGGCGCTGTTGGTAAACATATTTTGTGCATTTGTTTTGTGAAATGTCACTAGGTGAAAGGGGGCACCCCCTTTAGCTTCTTCTTAGCTTCAACACCCCTATATCCCCCTTTGAGGGGTAGTTTTGAAAAACTTATAATAATAAACTTTATTACTTAGGCGAAAGATTTTTCATATGAACTGTATCCCCGCTTTTCATCCCCACAGGGGTGGAGTTTAAAAAAATCGTTTGGGATGTATTCATGGCTTGACTCAAAGATTATTTATACTAATTTTCGAGTCAATCAAACCATGCAGTAAAATCTTCCCCTGTAAAACTGACTACCCCTTTTCAACCCATTAGAGGTAGATTTTCGAAAAACCCCGATACATGTTATTCTTTATTTTTGGTCTTAAGTATAAACACTGGATTTCGAGTAAATCAGACCGCGCATTCAAATTCTTCCACAAAAATTTCAACGCCCCTTTGACTACCCCTGTAGTTTTGAAAAACTTATAATGATAAACTTTATTGCTACCCCTTTTCAGCCCGTTAGGGGTAGATATTCAAAAAAACCCTGATACACATTATTCTTTACTTTCAATTTTAGGTATAAATACTGAGTTTCGAGTAAATCGGACCGCGCGTTAAAATTCTTCCTTAGAAACTTTGAAACCCCCCAATCTCCTTTTAGGGGGTACTTTATGAAAATAAAATATGGCCAGCTTCATAATTTACTTAGATAAGTATTCGTGCCAAGTTTCGAGTTTATTAACTCAAGGCATGAGATTTTTCATACAAACGAAATTCCCCCATTTCACCCTCTTATGGGTGGAATTTCGAAAAACCCTTTCTTAGTGGATACCTACTCTTCACTAAGAACACACCCTCCAAATTTCATGACTCTAGAACCAGCGGCTTAGGCTGTGCGTTGATGTCTCAGTCAGTCAGTCAGTCAGGACTTTGAATTTTATATAATAGAAGATAGTCTGTCAGTATTGTCACAAATGTAAATTTCACATTTTGAGTTGTTGTGGTCAAGGCCGATGGATTGGAACTGCTGCTTTAGGAATTGAAGATCTTTTAGAACGGTGTCTACGTCACCTCCTAGAGTTCCATCATCTAAATACCACACATTGAATTTTGAATTTAGTTGTTGTATTATAAATTATACTAACACGAATATGGATCACTGTGTCTGAATTAAATAAATTAAATTAAATTATGGGATGGATAGCCAAACTGAAAATGACTAGCCCGAGAGGATCACCTTGTTGGCATCCGACTGCAGATTGTAAAACGTTCTCTTTATATAATAATTTTGATGGGTGCCTGTACCACTGCCACATAAAACCATAAATTTCTGGTAACTCCTTTTTTACTTCAGCCAACAAAGTATCCCTGTTAATAGAGTTGAAGGCGTTCTTAACGTCAACCTTGAGGATGACCTCACCTTTACTGGCATTTAAAAAACTGGATAAGGCATGTACGGCAGCCTCGCAGCCCCCTTTGGAACCAAAGCCAAGCTGTAGGGGCTGGAACTTGTTGGACAGAATGTCGCCGTACAATTTACAACATATTTTGGCTGCCCTACGCCTGTAGGTACACCCAACGGCAATAGGACGAATGCTGTCGTTCCTCTTGCGCAGGACACATAAATTGGCCCCGTACAAGACATCGACGACGGCATCATTCACACCGCCGTTGAGCATAAGGTTAATTAGAGCCGCAAGCGTCTTCAAAAGCGACTCACCAGCTTCCCCGGTCAGCAGTCAGGCCGTCGAGGCCGCCGGCGGAACCACTTCGGAAGAAGCTCACGGCTGCAATCAGCTGGGGTGCAGTAACATTTAAAGGCGTTGAATCCGAGTCGAGAGGGGGGGGGGGGTCGGGAAAGCTGAGACCATCCGCAGGCGCCGGATGTTTACTCTCCATGGCAGAAAGGGCTTCTGGAGAGTAGGGCGCCACCACATCACTACTGAAAAGTAGCCTGGCCGCTCCCCTGATATTACCTTCGCTTAATTTGGATTCTACATGTGAACATAACCCTTTTCCTGAAAGGTTATTATAATAGGTAGGTAATTTTGGATCCAAAATAAGAGCCGAATTATTGCAGTTGTCTTTAATTTGGGTTGTCAATGTTTTTTTAGTTGCCAAATTTTTTTGGACATGCAAATTCCTATAGTTAAGGGAAGGTGAGCAGTTGCTCCGAGGCACTTTCTGAGTTCTCCTGGGTCGCAAGACGGAGAGATCGTGCCAAACTCAATGCAACAGACCGTCTCGCGCCCCGGGGAACTCTCTTTAATCCAGTATTAAAGAGAGTTCCCCGGGGCGCGAGTCGAGAGAGAGAGAGAGAGAGGTCGAATTTTTGAATTTTGCTCACGTTTTCCACAAAGTTTGATCTGGAGTTGTTGATGTTGGGGATGTGGGTGCGGGGCACAAAGTTACACTATGAGGTTTGTGAACCTTGCCATAGTGTATCCGTAGCCCCCGTTTGCCTTTAAAGAAGCGTGGTTGGGAGCAAAGGGGACATAGACCAAAGTAAATAATTTAATGTCTTTGGGGACATCTCACTTGGACATCGAGTGATGTGGCAGGTTGACTGGCACTATTTCCGACTATAGCGATAGCGAGCCGGCATTTAGCATAAATATAAATATACTTACCAAAAGAAAATTAACTATAAACATTAAACACAATAGGTATACACTTAAATTATTATTTACACAAAGATAAAAAAAAACGATATAAAATTGTCTATCATGTCACTTGGTGACACGAGCTTGACGGCTGCGGCGCACTGCCGCAGACAGGCGCACTGGCGCAGACAAACGCACACGCGCGGGCCTAGGGCGCCGCGGCGCCGTGCTACCAGAGCTCAGCTCTCCAAAGACGATGTTCAGATGTTGTTTATTACTTCGTTGTATTAACTTATTTATTTATTTTACTTTGATGGTCCTACTTTATCATTTGTGACTTCAAGTGACAGCTATGTGAACAGAACTCAGCAATGCATAAATATGTAAGCTGTCACGCCCTTTGTATCTGGAGGTTTTTATTTTCTTAGTAAGTTTTTATTTACATTTTAATTAAACATTTTTTAGCTTAAATAAGTACCTATAGTTTTTATTATATTTATTGGTTATTGGCGTGGCTAGCTGACATATATGGCAAATATTTTAATTTTATGATCTGTATCTTGTAATGATAATTACTTAACATACCTACTATTGTATACAATCAAGTATTTTCTAACTGAACAGACAGCTGTACTGCTGGGAAGTTTGTTGCGCCACTTCTTCTTCCCAGCGATAGCACAAGGGTGGGCGTGCCGGGGGACTGTCTTTTGTAATTTTGACGTTCGAAAAGTGCTGATTCTCAGCCTAATTTAAATAAATGACTTGATTTTGATTTAGGAAGGTATTCAAAACACAGAGGAGATGGCAGCGTTAGATCACATTTTGACCACACGCCAAAATAACACAGTACTTAACGCTATTCAAGTGAATCTTCTCCATCTCGCTCTGCGGTGTTACCGAGCGATCGGAGCTGTCGGAGCAGCTCGGCCGCTGTCTAGTGGAATATTATTTAATTGAAGCTGACGCGTGGGCGGGGCCGGACCACACTTGACGAATTAATGTAAGCCAGTAATAACACGGGGCGGCGAGTAATTTATACCGGTAATGAATTATAATACATCATACCGGCTATAAACATGACTCGCTCACGACACTCCTTCACTGTAATACATAGTTGCCTATAACATAATTTACTCGCCGGTATTCGGAGCGGTCCGTCGTGCGTAGGGCGGCCGCGTGCGTGCTGCGCCTGCACTCGTTTTGTGCTAAATGTGCAAATATTTTGCATTTCAATCTCCTATAATATTACAAGACCATAATCACTCTAAATTCAAATAGAAATAAGTAGTTGGTAGCGTTATATAACTTTCAATTTTCGGTTTCCACGACCAATTGCATTTTAATGTAAGAATTTAATTGTGTGTCGTCTTCATAGTTATAATATTAAACAGAACACGATACCCACACAGCATAGGTACATCTGCATATTGTATGTCTTTATACGATCTTAAATAATTTTCATAAATGCACTTGGAGGCTGTAAGTTTACATCACAATCTGTGGTCGCGGGCGTCGCCGCGGGGCGTGCGCTGCTCGCCGCGTGTAAACACCCAGCGTTAGTAAGTTTACTTGCATTCAAGATTGTTTTGTCTTTGGATGTCAATTACGAAGAAATAACGTTGTAATTATCGTAATAGCCGAAGTTGCGGCGCGCGGCGCGTGGGCGGCCTTATCTATTAGGAGGTGATCACACACGCGCATACAAATTGACGCATTAAAGATGTGCGCCCGCGATTATAATCTTAATAGCTTTCTCAAATGAAGCTATATTGAAAATTTATGTGAACGACGGACGATTGGATCGTACGCCTGAACCTACTACAAATATTATGATGTTTGTAGCGGAATCATAATTATTATCTTTGTAGAATTGTACAAGTACATACATTAATCATTTTCTTTATTTCTGAGGGGCAATTCTCGTAATTTCACGCAAGAACGCTCACAGTCTAATCTCAGTCTCAATCTGTCAAAAAAACCTCTAATTTCCCTATATTTTGACAAGTTTTTGACATTTGTTTGTCGCTGAGATGAGACTGCGACTAGATTTTGAACGTTTTAAATTACGAGAATTGGCCTTCTGGTTAAAGATATTTAATTCTCATAAAGAAATTTACATTTCACTTACATGAGAACTATAAACATAAAATATAAAACTAATCATTGTCCTTCGGCACTCGGACTCACAATAGATTAACCTGACGTATTTGAATACAATAATAACAACAAAAAACAAAACAAAATTAAAGTAACATTAGTATGTAAGAGTATTATAAATTATTTAGGTTCGTGGGTACTCCCAAAAGTCCAACACTGTGCCACTATGCGTAACTACCCTGCCTTGAGATAAAGAGTGCGGTCCCGCTGTCACCATGTAGATACATCACAGTAATACAACTTTTGTTTACAGCGGCTTTTTTTTTAATTTTATTTTTTCATTTGTTAAATTATTTTTAAAATTGGCTTTATGTTAAGTTGGTAGCATTAATAGTTTATGGTTAGTAAATACTGATATTTTGAAGAACATATTTTTTTAGTTTGGTTTTAAAAGTATTGATCGAAATCGCACCCTTTATCTCATCTGGTAATTTATTGTAAAGTTGCGAAAGACGTTTTTAAGAAAATTTTAAGACGTTTTCTGTAATATATTGTTAGGTACTTGATTGAGACAAGACGTATAACTCCGTCAAACAATATGATTATCTAGGAAGAAGAAGCGAAGGCACTCACACATTTGCTCAAACCGCTGCACACCACGGCGCCGTCTCATATATCGTCGACGTCGCGTGATACACACAACTGGAAAGTTTAAAATGCTTTTAGCAGATCAAATAGCAGAGTACACCGACAGAACCAATAGACTAGGTAGGTTGCTATTGGTGTGGTGGAAAACTAATTTAATTTGGAGTATAAAAGTGGATGGAGTCGGACATATCAGGCGATAGCAGTAGTGTAGGGGCGCGTGGTTTTGGTCAACTAATTGAAAAACTTTTTGTCGCGCCGCACGACGAGGGTCGCGATCGCTCGTGTGAACGCATCCTTATTGAAAGTCGTATTTAAGTCAGTTCGTTTGTTTCCTGTTGTACCTCTTGGGTATTTTCACTTTTAAGGTTTATTCAAGCTTTTTTTCATCTAATGTACAGTCACGAGCAAAAGTATGTATACGGCTTTATTCAAAAGCGATTTACTCCTTTATTTTTAATTGAAATTTTATGTTGTTACGAACAAAGCATTTTCGAACCCATAGGTTTATGTAATGTGTCGTATTTTAACGTTGCATTCGTTATTTCACGAAAAAAATTCAGTTGAAAGTTGCACAGTGTTGACATATTGGTGTTCGTGACTATACTAACATTTGATGAAATAAAAGTATTGAATAATTTAATTGAATAGAAGTAATTGAAATAACTTAGAATGTAAATCTGCGTCACACACAATGTATTCATTATAAGTAGGCATATCATAAAACGGGGGAAATAATCCTATTTTACAATATGAAAAGTTTTAAAACAAATGGTAGAAAGCTTTGCATTGGAACGTGGACGAGTCACAACCACACACACAGAAATACTTCACACATTGAATACTTTCCTAAACCAACAACCGACAACAATACGCGGTGATATGCGCGTCACAAAGCTGTGCACGCGTATCATAACACGCTGCGTATCATTGTTGTCATCATATTATTGCACGCGCATATGGATTTAATTCGCGCCGGATTTTTGGAATCGCGCCTTACTTTATTGTGAAGTGCGACGCGTCGCTTAATTGGATCGCTTGGTATCAACCGCGGCGCGACTCGGCCGGGCCGCTCGCTCGCGCAATAAAGATAACTAACTGCTCATATTCCGCACATTTTCATATTTTTCAACCCTTTGTTTTAATTGTGCGTCCATTAATACGGATCACTTGATCGATGATGTCGTGGTGTTCATAAAGTCCGCCGCTGTTGTAACTGTGTTATCGTTTGCCGAGAGGAATGGACTCTGTTGGAGCACATTCGTTTATGTTAATGTCGCACTCGTTTGTGATTGAGTTCATAGCTTGTTAGAACATGTTCTACCATTGGTCGACATGTCAATTGCTGCCATATTAATTAGTGTTGTGAAGTACTTTTTGTTTAACCCACTTCGATAATGATAATGTTGCTAGTGTCATCACAACTGTCTCATATGAAGCAAAGCTACTTACTATCTGAAGCAAAGCCACAATTTGCTAGACTGGCAGATAATAAGTACCTAAAAAAGTATTATTAGTGTATTATTTGAAAGCATCAGTTTGCATTGTTGTAAGACAAACAAACAATCCTGCTCACTCGGCGGTCGCTCCGCGGGAACGATATATTAAATTCCTCGCGGCCAGCAATTTACTCATTACTCCGCAAGGGGGCGCTCCTACAACTGCTACCACGAGTCACGGACGCGACGCACTAAGTAACACGCTGACCATTATACCTGGATAACACTACTTATGTAAGGAGCAAATTGTTTTATAAACCCGTGCGAAAATTCAAAGGATTACTTTAGGCTGGTTACTTTTTGCTCGTTATAAGACTCCATGTAAAGGACCAGGTATATACCCAATCTTGTATAAATTCTTAATCTTGGATAGATAACAAAATAAAGTTAATACAGTTTGTAAGTAAAACATTGATGCCGCTACACTATCGCTCCGCAACAAGAAGATATCTTCAGTGCCCTTGCCAATTGCATCTCGCAAGCTACGACACACCACACTAACCTCCTGCTGGCTCTAACAGTCCGCTCTACAAGTAGGTCATAGTCTGTGTTGTACGACACACCACACTAACCTCCTGCTGGCTCTAACAGCCCGCTCTACAAGTAGGTCATAGTCTGTGTTGTACGACACACCACACTAACCTCCTGCTGGCTCTAACAGCCCGCTCTACAAGTAGGTCATAGTCTGTGTTGTACGACACACCACACTAACCTCCTGCTGGCTCTAACAGCCCGCTCTACAAGTAGGTCATAGTCTGTGTTGTACGACACACCACACTAACCTCCTGCTGGCTCTAACAGCCCGCTCTACAAGTAGGTCATAGTCTGTGTTGTACGACACACCACACTAACCTCCTGCTGGCTCTAACAGCCCGCTCTACAAGTAGGTCATAGTCTGTGTTGTACGACACACCACACTAACCTCCTGCTGGCTCTAACAGTCCGCTCTACAAGTAGGTCATAGTCTGTGTTGTACGACACACCACACTAACCTCCTGCTGGCTCTAACAGCCCGCTCTACAAGTAGGTCATAGTCTGTGTTGTACGACACACCACACTAACCTCCTGCTGGCTCTAACAGCCCGCTCTACAAGTGGGTCATAGTCTGTGTTGTACGACACACCACACTAACCTCCTGCTGGCTCTAACAGCCCGCTCTACAAGTAGGTCATAGTCTGTGTTGTACGACACACCACACTAACCTCCTGCTGGCTCTAACAGTCCGCTCTACAAGTAGGTCTAGTCTGTGTTGTACGACACACCACACTAACCTCCTGCTGGCTCTAACAGCCCGCTCTACAAGTAGGTCATAGTCTGTGTTGTACGACACACCACAGTAACCTCCTGCTGGCTCTAACAGCCCGCTCTACAAGTAGGTCATAGTCTGTGTTGTACGACACACCACACTAACCTCCTGCTGGCTCTAACAGTCCGCTCTACAAGTAGGTCTAGTCTGTGTTGTACGACACACCACACTAACCTCCTGCTGGCTCTAACAGTCCGCTCTACAAGTAGGTCATAGTCTGTGTTGTACGACACACCACACTAACCTCCTGCTGGCTCTAACAGCCCGCTCTACAAGTAGGTCATAGTCTGTGTTGTACGACACACCACACTAACCTCCTGCTGGCTCTAACAGCCCGCTCTACAAGTAGGTCATAGTCTGTGTTGTACGACACACCACACTAACCTCCTGCTGGCTCTAACAGTCCGCTCTACAAGTAGGTCATAGTCTGTGTTGTACGACACACCACACTAACCTCCTGCTGGCTCTAACAGCCCGCTCTACAAGTAGGTCATAGTCTGTGTTGTACGACACACCACACTAACCTCCTGCTGGCTCTAACAGTCCGCTCTACAAGTAGGTCATAGTCTGTGTTGTACGACACACCACACTAACCTCCTGCTGGCTCTAACAGCCCGCTCTACAAGTAGGTCATAGTCTGTGTTGTACGACACACCACACTAACCTCCTGCTGGCTCTAACAGCCCGCTCTACAAGTAGGTCATAGTCTGTGTTGTACGCAAACATAGAAACAACGAGTGGTTGTAGTGACAGCTTGGTGACGTTTGTAGAGCGGCGACGGTCCTCTACTCGCGAGTGAACGGCGCGGCGCCGCCCTGCGTCTGTAGAAGGCGTGAATAACACTTACAAAATGACTATACAATGTGTTTTTTTTTTGATATCCCATAACTCTAGGTCTGTCATACCCGAAATCGCGAAACAAAAATCTGGTGTTCCCTACATTTTGACGAGTTATACGAACATAAATGTAGGGAACAGCAGATTTCTTTTCGCGCTTTCAGTTTTGGTCACATAGTAAAAGTTGTTCATAATGATGAGTACAATGACCCCCTAGAGTTATGGGAAATCAAAAAAAACACGTTGTATGGTCATTTATGTGCCCCTTAACTCCGCCTTATGGTAGGATACTAGTGTTAGGAGTACCCAGAAGACACAAAATGCCTTAACTTTTGAAGTTATAGCATTTACACAGGTACGTACTGAACGCACAGTTTAATAGAAGTAGGAGTTAATTATCCTCGCATCAGCGCGTTATCATTGGAATGCAATGTAAAAAGAGTGCGTCCCCTAATTGTCCATAGTCTGACATGGACAGAGCGATAATATTATTTTCTTCGCAGTCAGTCTGTCGTCTGCGTAGCCTCCAAGTGCGCGCAATTTGTGGCTGCACGCGGTTATTAGTGAGCATGTAGTCGTGATGGCGCAGTAATGGCGGTGCGTGTCGGCATCCTTGCGGCGGCGGCGGGCATGCTACCTGCACTCGAATGCAAAGGCAATCGTATACATCATTCACACAAAAAGTTGTCAATCTACTGATTGACAACTTTTTTGACATACTACTGTATGTACATAGGACATTTTAGGTCACTTTCGTTACGTCTGTTGGTGAATAAAATACCCTAGTTCAAAATGATCACTTCCTGGTCCTTGTATCCCTTACGTCCGTCTACCGCGTGGCCACAACTGATCACTTCAAATCAAATCAAATCATCTTTATTGTGGACTATAGGTATACATCATAAATACAGGTCTGAAATAATTAAAATAAGTTCAGCTTCCTGGTCCTTGTATCCCTTACGTCCGTCTACCGCGGGGCCACAACTGCTCGCCTCAGTCATTAACTATCCAGCCTAGATTTGCGATGATTTGCTGTTGCGTTACAGACAGACAGACCCAGAAGGTAAACATTGCGTAACGTGCTATACATTATAATAGAGAGGATTAGGCGTACTGGGAAATAAAAGCCTAAACAGTATCTAAGTGTTCAGTGCAAGACTATTCCGTCGTCGGTCGTGGGGCCTGTACGTACTCAGGAGGGCATCATTTATGCTCCTATTTGATCACAAACAAGTTATCCGCCAAATTATTTCGGTTCGGCATATTATTTATTTTGTGAGACCCCGGCGCCGACGCGCGACGCGACGCTATGACTGACAAACAGATCACGTTACCGTGATTTACTACAAACTATGATAACTGGTGACATTTGTCAAGTGGTGACAGTCTTGGAATTTTCATTTGCTCAATAATTTAATATCACTAGTGTTCCGTTGTTTTAGTGTTTAACTTACTGGACACTTATGCCTAAACCTGTTCAGTAACTATTCATTCATTCATGTTCAGTCTGTTCTAGTTCTATTTCTAGTGTGGTAATGATAATATTGAGTAAAACTCAGATATATTATGATCCGACATCACACATGTTTATGGTATTTAAATTGTAATGTAGAGAAAAACTGATATCCGTCCGGAAGGCTCAATGATCGTATGATTAATTCTTCTGATTCTGCAGCGCCACATACGACATTTTGCTTACATTATGATACATGCATCGAGATGTGTGGCAGTGCGCACTACAATACATACATTACGCTACCTACCTATATGTACTATAATAACAATGTAACACATGCCTGCTTTACGCGCAATTTGATTGAGTTTTTATTAAATCTATGATAATCTCTCGCTTATAATATCTTTATTTACAATATGGCATAGATAACGTTGGTTGAAAGTCATCGTAAACAATCTGACGTTGTAGAAAAATTCAGGAGTTATATAGTTAAAACATTGATTTTCTAGACAACTCTAGGAATTGAAAAGCTACACAAGATCTTTGTAATTTATTGACGTCATTTATTTAGATAATACAAACCGGAAAAACGCACACATACGACATTTTAAGGGTGAATTGTAAAAGCGGCAAAAACGTAAAGTACGCAATCAGTTGTTGTCAACTTCTATCACTCCTACTCTCGCAGCCGTTCATCACGGATGCATTCAAACTCACTCGTCCTCGTACGTGGGACTACTATTTTATTTACATATAAAAACGCGTCACCAAAGCGTGGTCGCGTCGCGTCGCCGCGTCATCGTTGAGAGGCCGCAGCGCTTAAATAAGATCGCAGCTCCATTAAACTCAAATCGCGATTATTTACGGCGTCTGTCATAGTCATAGCGGGTCGCGACTCCGTCCGTCGCGATTAGTCGCCAGTCGCAGCGAGTCACTCATCGCAGTCATTATTATGTGTCGTGCCGGCTGCACGCTGCACGCTATGCATACGATATGTTCGTTTTTCATTACATCTCAAAACTGGCTCAACACAACACTTTGTAGTTGTTTTTTCAGCGACAAAAGGATTCTCGATTAAGTTATTATAAAACGTGGACACCTGTTTATAATAACTTGATGTTATTTTTATGAACATTCTGTTCAGGTGAATTTTAAAATAAACCTTTGTACTAGTAGTCAAAGGCATTCCCTGGCAAACGCCAAAGCGAAAAAAACAATCAACTCTTAAAAGAGTTAATTGTTTTTTTTTTATAATATACCAAGGTCTTTGATCACCTTGTTAAGATTATTATGAGTTATTACGTCACTAGAAAACATGTAAGTAGGTGATAAGTTAAACTTATTTAACTATGACAAAATCCAATTCATACTCATTTTATTTTTAATGAACTAGTTAGTTGTTATCAGTACCTACCAACAAGATAGTTTTTTGGTTTTCAAGTTGCTCCCCTAACTTAGTAAGGTCAGCTATTGGCATCTCTGTGCAGTGTCACCAAGGGCTCTCGCGTGCCGCAGCCACTCCGCTGCAGCGATGCCGCGCCAGCAGTGTTACAACACCACTGTGAAATATTGGAGCACTGTTTAATATCGCCGCCGGAGGATTATATTGCTCCATATCTCAGTTTTATTGCGATTTGTGCCCCTCCTGTACGTCTGCCCGCCCCTCTCACCCCTGACCCGGTCGCAGTCGATGACTTGAGCTTTTTCTACAAATATTAATTTCTCGCGCCTCACCCACATAAACATGAGGAGTAGGTAAAGGTGGCGCAGGTCGAGTCGTGACACGCGCTCACCTCGCGCGTTCCGTCGCTTGTCGCGGGCGTCCCATCGTGTGACGTGCCGCGCGTCATGCGTCATCTTCGCCGTAATATTACACACTTATCGCGCACTTTGTATAACATCCGAAATTAGATTGATCTAATTTTAATTTAATTTAAGCGGACAGTCCTCCACGGAAACGTCATTGATGACGTTTCCGTGGAGGAATGTCCGTCCGCTCTATTTCGCCTAAAATATGAGAAATTACTAAAAGATTTATTTGTTCGACTTCCATCCTTAACTTCTCGTTAACCCGTAACTCTTAAGTGAGAGGTGACAAATAGCCGCGCGTCCAATTAGCCGCCCTGTGTCACTCACATGACGTTACCGCCGCATGCCAGTCACGCTATATTTTTAATCGCTTGTAAAAACTACATAAGTTAGTGTGAAGCAAAGCACCGCCACGTGACGTGTATTAGTAGCCGAAGGTGATAACACCTAATAAAAACTAATTTATTTACATATGTACCTACCTTCACCATAAGTAATTCTTATATTTAGTTTTAAGATTACCTTGTATTTCTCATATTAAGTGAATTGTATTCTTTTTGAGAAATAAATGTCTTAAACCGTAACACCTTCGGCTACTAATACACGTCAAACTATAAAGTTTCACGACTGTCACGAGATTTAAATATCTTTTCAAAGAAGCTTGATGAAGAGCCGAGTTATTAGTTTAATACGGTTGGGATGAGAAAAATCTATGAGATGGAACGGAAATAGAATGTTCTCGTGTAAAGTGGGTTTACTTGTACGAGAGATAACTAAACTTACATCTCTTCTGATTTATAATGAAAGTAGCAGCTGATAAGTTTTTGCTTCTGCATTTACTATACAGTTACAGTAAAATATCACAGTGGATGGCCATGGCGTGCTAAGAAGCACAGAGTTAGAGAACTTGTAGCTACTTCACTGAATCTGTACCCAATGTTAAGTCTGTGCAGTACCACTTCATACTCTTTAATGTCAAGTACAGTAGGCCGCACGTCGGTGGTAACACATTGAGCTTGAGCTGATCTGGTGTAGTACGGAGCTTCAATAAAATAAGAGACCATCTTATACAGGTTTTGTAACCTCAGACGTGCGCCAACCGTACTTGAAGTTATAGGTTATGAAGTGGCACTGCACGGACCCCTTCAACTCGATTGGTTTCGACACTCGTCTGCCTAGACTCGAGACGAGGCAAGATCTTTATATCGGCCACTGAGACATCCTTTAGGAAGTCAACATTGCGAGTCTAACATCATTATAATATGTATACTATGCTCGTATTTATTACTCACCGGCTGCCTGCAACCACCACTTATTTGTGAAGTATTTAACACAAGTTATTACAGCAATATAATAGTCGTTTACATAGTAGGAAATATGGCCGCGACAGTAATACGGCTTTGTACAATCAGAGAACTGTGTGTAAACCTGTCCTAAGCCGAGTTCTTGCAGCGCGCCCAGCTAACTATTCAGTAATCTGTGGCCCAGCGGAGCAGCGGAGCAGCTGAGCCTGCTGACCTAGCCTTTGAGTACACAGAGAACAGAACACAGAAGGTTCACGACAATGCACTATGAGCAACATTTAACCTCAATCCTCAGTACAAACGCCCGATTGGAGTATTTTGTTCAACGTTTCTAGTAAGTTTATATGTAGTTATAGGAAGTGGGTCTTCTGTAGTTTTAATATTGAGTGCGTGACGCAGTGTGGAGTGCCTTTAGCGGTATTTCGCTATTTTTCGCCATACCGTGGCACCCGCGTCTGGCGCGGCGCCAGCCCGAAGATACCGCGGTCCGCGCCCGTTCATTCAAACCTTAGATTATCTTAAAATCCACTTTAATATGTTTGAACGATTTTGTTTGGTTTGCGTCCTGCATCGAGATGACATTAACTGCGCGTCGCGCGGCACTACATCTAATATTAATGATTGGTCGCGCCTCGTGATGTATGGCGTGCTCCTTGTATTAAACACTGCATCACTATAAGTCCGCGCGGAACTAGTTGGCCGCGCCTTAGGTATGTGAGCGGTGGGACGGGAGGGACAGCGGGGGTGAGGCGGCGGGTTGCAACGCACGTACGTAGTGCGCGAGGCGCCTCCGTCCCACCGCTCACATACCTAAGGCGCTGCCAACTAGTTCCGCGCGGACTATAGTTCATCCGGCCGCGAGCCCGGCCCCGCCCCTCTCTACCGCAGCGTTCAAGTTGCTTACTACACTAACAAGCTTCATTCATAGTCATTATTAATGAGATAAACATTTTAAAAAAAATTCAAACAAAAAAAGTGTTTAAAAAAGAGTTTTATATTTATAATTAAAAGCGGTCTAGTGATGCTTTACACCGCTCATAATGTTGTTAAAGGCGCGCACAAAATTAGAGAGCTACTTCATTATGTTAATTATGTACTTAATTACTTTGTAATATGATGGCCGCTATGACCTACTGACACCTACTAACATGTCAAGTACCTATAACATACAAACAATACCAGCCACTACTATATATGTTCTGTATCTACTAAATACCTGGCGTACCTGCTTTCAATGTACCTTAAATGGATTGATTATCATAATTTAATTATTACTCCACGGCAATAGGCAGACAAAATATGTTCAAGACTTCCTCATGACAAATTCAAATTCAAAATCATTTATATGCTAATATGGGTAGTTACATTATGTTGTTAAAAAAATAAAGTACAGTTCAACCATATTACGCCTGAAGGCATGCAAATTAAAAGCTTATGATATTACATTTATTATAACATTTCTTACACAATTTCACCGTGGCAAATAACAATTAAAATAATAATTAAACATATAATAATAATAAAATTGATCCAATGATAATGCCAGTAAATTATTTAGAATTATAATGTCAAGAAATGTATTGTCCATTAAAATGTCATGTCAAAAGATGATGTCATGATAAATTTTAAAATAAATGTCAAAGTAATAATAATATTAATAATTAAATTTGTGCACCAGTCAAATGTGACATTAACAATATGTCTTTACGTCCTCCATTAAATAATCCTGAATACTATAATAACATTTGCTTAGCAAGAATTTTTTTAAGTTCTTTCTAAATTCGTCGATCGATAGAGTTTCTAGTATAGATTTTGGCAAGTGATTGTATATACGCGGTGCCATACTGAAAATGCTATTGGAATACAGGGCCGTCTTGTTAGGTTTGCAAGAATATCAGTATGCCGCTTACTTCTGTACTTATCAAAACGATGATTGTTAGTTCTTGCAAAGCTAGCAATCTCAAAAATGTAGACACACGGCAATGTTAATATATTATGCTCGACAAAATATGGTCTACAGCTATCAGTTTGTTTGATACTAAATATACCCCTTATACACCGCTTTTGTGCCTTGAAAGCCATATCCTTATTTGTGGAATGTCCCCAGAATATAATGCCATACTTTATCATGGATCCCACATACCCATGGTATCCTGCAAGTACAGCAGCGGTGTTAACCGTTTTTGCCAGCATATGTAGGGCGTAGGATTGTTTATTTAATTTTTGATTCAAAGCATCATTATGTGTCTTCCAATTCAGATTATAGTCAATTGACATACCTAAGAATTTTGTTGTTGCTATCCCATTTATTTTGTTCCCTTTATAATTTATGTTAATGTCATTAAATTTGGCTTTACGATTGCGAAATATCATAATTATAGTTTTGTCAAAGTTCATTTTCAAATTATTATTAGTTAACCATTTCATAATATCACTTAGAGTATTGTTTATGTCTTGTTAATAATAACTGATATTAATATCGTATCTGTTATTACGTTAAAGCGGAATACATTTTTTGGAAATAAATGTTTGCCGTAAACAATATTGTTTCAGAAAACAAACAAACATAATCCTTATTAAAAACATCCATCATAAACAAAGATGTTAAGGAACCATCATTGATTTCTGTGAAACTGTTATAAGTCGCAGAGCTAGCAGGTTGTTGCTGACAGTGACGATGTTCATGCAACACCATCTTCATCATCATCTCAGCCGAAAGACATCTAGTCTTAGTCGTAGTTGGTCCTAGCTACGTATACATCATCGTCTACTTAGTCGTAGTTGGTCCTAGCTACGTATACATCATCGTCTACTTAGTCGTAGTTGGTCCTAGCTACGTATACATCATCGTCTACTTAGTCGTAGTTGGTCCTAGCTACGTATACATCATCGTCTACTTAGTCGTAGTTGGTCCTAGCTACGTATACATCATCGTCTACTTAGTCGTAGTTGGTCCTAGCTACGTATACATCATCGTCTACTTAGTCGTAGTTGGTCCTAGCTACGTATACATCATCGTCTACTTAGTCGTAGTTGGTCCTAGCTACGTATACATCATCGTCTACTTAGTCGTAGTTGGTCCTAGCTACGTATACATCATCGTCTACTTAGTCGTAGTTGGTCCTAGCTACGTATACATCATCGTCTACTTAGTCGTAGTTGGTCCTAACTACGTATACATCATCGTCTACTTAGTCGTAGTTGGTCCTAGCTACGTATACATCATCGTCTACTTAGTCGTAGTTGGTCCTAACTACGTATACATCATCGTCTACTTAGTCGTAGTTGGTCCTAGCTACGTATACATCATCGTCAAGTATACATAACCTTATACTACACATAACCTATATACTATACATAACCATCGTCTTCGCTTATTTGATTTGGAAGCTCTAATGAGATCTAAAAAACAAAAAACCGGCCAAGTGCGAGTCGGACTCGCACACGGAGGGTTCCGTACCATTATCTATAAAAATCACGGCTGTTGTATGGGACCCCGACGGTCCCGTTTTGTCCCTTTGGGTACGGAACCCTAAAAGATAATTGGCAAGACTAATAATACGTTGTTGTTGCATTATTATTAAAACCCAAGTAAATGTCCGCAACCAGTCACAATCGACGAACTGAACGTTTCCCACTTGCCAGAATGTTCGGTGGTTATCAAAATGTGCCGCGTGGTCGCGGCTGTGACAACCTGACAACGTGAACACGTCCCTCGCACTTAATATTCCGACTGCTTGCGATTCTCCACGCCGAGAGCGACTCGTAAATAAGGGTGTGCGCACAATAACGTGGCAAGCAATTATCTACGCCGAGCCTACGTACGGTGCGCGGTGCGGGGAAGACATTGTTTTTAACAGTTGAAGAAATGTAAATGTATGCAAATGGTTTCGGATCTGTTTATAGCGAGACAAACCGCCGCGTGACTGCTTCACTTCCGAATCGCGCGGCGAGCACTAGGGCTCCCTGCGTCACGGGAACGTAGCGCAGGAGGACGGACATATTATCAGTAATAATATAATCAGTATCAGCATCAGTAATAATATCGATGAATGCACCTACATCTAGATTATCAATATTATGTTTTATACATATTTGATTACTTTCATCTCGTAAGATTGTGGACAAGTTATACTTACCTACATTCCTCCTCATGCCGCATACTTTTTAAAAGTCGCTTATTTTATTTTTTTACCTGTTAGCGAGAAAATGATTTAATTTAGATATTAACCAAAATCCAGGCAAAAAGGGAAAGCCCTACTTAAACAGCATACAGCACATCATATTATCAGCATATCATTCAGTTCGGCGCACCACGACTGTGTCGAGACCGAGAGTGACACAACGCGCGCATTATGTGGAGTAATAACAGAATAGCGCACAGTGGCTCACGTGCCCATTGTGGCACTGCGCTAATATTATTTGTGCCCACACTGCCCACTCATTGGCTCAATACTGCCACTCACTCTATTTACTATTTATTATATATTATTGAGACAAAACAGCGTAAGACTTGAAACCCTTACCTACACAGTGTTTGCCTATAGACATAATTATGTAGTATGAAGCCGTTCCGTGCGCTGCCTGCATTATCGTTGAAAGCGATGAAGTTCAGCGGCACTCTGTTGATAAATGCCGCGACATTCAGAACCCGTTGACAAAATTGCACATAATCGCGACCGCTCACAACTCACAAGTGCGGAGTGCCCCACAGTCCACACACGACAGACAGAGGATAGAAGACCCGCTCCTAACCACATGCCATCTCGACCGCTCACAAGTGCGGAGTGCCCCACAGTCCACACACGACAGACAGAGGATAGAAGACCCGCTCCTAACCACATGCCATCTCGACCGCTCACAAGTGCCCCACAGCCCACACACGACAGACAGAGGGATACAAGACCCGCTCCTAACCACATGCCATCTCGACCGCTCACAAGTGCCCCACAGCCCACACACGACAGACAGAGGGATACAAGACCCGCTCCTAACCACATGCCATCTCGACCGCTCACAAGTGCCCCACAGCCCACACACGACAGACAGAGGGATACAAGACCCGCTCCTAACCACATGCCATCTCGACCGCTCACAAGTGCCCCACAGCCCACACACGACAGACAGAGGGATACAAGACCCGCTCCTAACCACATGCCATCTCGCATGTTACAAGCTGATACAGTGAAAAGAACAATTACCACCTAGTGATCTCTAATAGCGTTTACCTAAATGTACCCAAACATAGCGCACTTATAAGTACAATAGCAGCGTAATTGCGTAACTCAGTCACAATCATTGGTCACAAAATACCATTAATTTTGACAATTATGGACAACCATAAACATGTCCATTCTTCATTATGTTTGAAAAGTTTGTTTTCTCGACAAGGAAAACCACGCAATGAATATTATTAAAGTATTAAAATTCAATTCAATTCAATTCAATTCAATCTCTTTATTGTGGATCATAGGTAGGTACATAATACAGGTGGCAGGTACATAATAAATTGTGAACAGCTATGTCCCGCCCGTAGGGCATACAATAGTCAGTACATATTATAATCATGGAAATTAAATTTACATTTTTTTTTTTACAAATTATTAAGAATTATACAAAATAGTTAATTAATTAAGGTACATGTCAATAGGTCACTGAACGCATCGCAACTGAGTGGGATTACTCGTATATTGTAGCAGAGATTTATCTGATAAGAAGTCTTTTATAGAGTAGTAGCACTTGTGTACTAGCAGATCATGGAGAGTCTTTTTAAATTTTTCTAATTTTGCAATCATTCGGATGGGCCCCGGAATATTATTAAAAATACGAGAAGCTGTACAAAAGATGCTCTCATGCATTATATGAGTCTTGCTAGCTACTGTGCGCAATTTGTCCTTGCGTCGTTCACGGGTGTAATAACTGTACATGTCAATATTATTTTTGACAAACACTGCGACCTCAAATATATAGACACATGGCAAAGTTAAAACCTTCATCTTTGTAAAAAATGGCTTGCAGGAGTCGGTTTGGCATAATTTAAATATAGCTCTAATGCAATTAAAGGGATCGTGATTCTTACAGTGTGTAATCAACCAGCTCACTGCAGTTTATCAACCAGTTCACTGCAGTTTGTCCTTCTGACCGTTGCGGCGCGGCGCTCAGCTGAAACTAGTGATTAGTAGGCGGCAAACATGTTGAACATGCGCGAAAACCAAAAATACGGTATCATTTGAGGAGTGCATGCGGTGCAGGAGCGCGTTTCTTTCCAAGACGTTAGCACAATAATGTTGTGGTCCTTCTATCTTATCTGTGACTCCCGTAGTCACCGCTGACGACACGCTGCGGTGTGGGCGCAGGCCGGGCGCGCGAGGGTGCGGGCGAGCGGGCCGCGGGGGCGGGAGGGGATGATATTAAGATTCCGCGCCGCCTGCCACAACCCCGGAACGCAATTTTTGCGAATACTTTATGCTAATGTTTACCGATACCGTATTAAGCCCCTTTCATTATGTGCGCGCCCAGACTCCCACAGACGCGAGCGATCAATTTGAATTGAATTTTGCTCTGAAAACAATCTGTTTGGACAAATTGTGAAGTTGGCGAGGGCGAGTCGTTTGCATAAAATAATACGCGGCCGAGTGCCGCTGTGCCGCCCGATCTACCCACACACACTCCCACACTCACACTCTCCCATACGCACTCCGGAATGAACTCAAGCTCGTTGCCCCAGTAGGTACTAACAAGCGTCCGCCGACATTATCATTGTGTTGCTACGAGTACCTGTGCTCGGTTGCACCAGCCTGAGCGGCCCTGAGCGGCACGCTGAGAATGTGACGGAGGCTCGCGCTGTTACATGTCAAGTCGGCAACGACGCGGGGTGAGCATTGGTCAGTCGGTACTAAGTTTCCTTCCTATATCTATGGTACACATTGCATACCTATTATGACTAGACGCCCGGTGCAAAAGGTACGGTAACTACAAATACTTGACTTTGCCACAAATCTTAAACACCTCGATATAATCTTACATCGATATTCGAGTTCAAGATTTTTTTTTCAAAGGTACTGCAATATCTCTCTTGAACAATATCGCCACCCTGAAGATTCACACACGGTTTGCACGTAGGTACCTACACGCCATTAGAAGGCGGCGCGCGTCTCTTGCAAACTGGAATAATCACATGATGGCACTAAACGTTCTGTTTTTGCTTACAATACATTTATGGGATACTAGCTTCTGCCCGCGTCTTCGCCCGCGTGGATGTCGGAAGTTATCCCAAGGGAACGTGCTACCAGGATAAAAAGTATGTGCTTCCCCAGGATGCCATCTACCTCTTTGCCAAATCAGAAGTTCAGTGGTTTAGGCGTGAAAATGTAACATACAGTTTCAAGTTCAAATCCTCCCCTAAAAACCGAATTACCCCTTTATGCCCCGTCAGGGCAATTTTCGACAACTTTACATACTTATTATTAATTATTTACTGTCAAAAGTATCAATACTGAGTTTCGAGTTAATCGGACCGCGCATTCAAATTCTTCCACACAAACTTCAACACCCCTATATCCCCCTTTGAGGGGTAGTTTTGAAAAACTTATAATGATAAACTTTATTACTTACTTAGGCAAGTATTGTTGCCAAGTTTCAAGTTTATTAACTAAATTAATAAGATGTTTCATATAAACTGTATCCCCGCTTTTCACCCCCACAGCGGCGGAATTTAAAAAAAATCACAAAAATTCATAACTTGAGTCAAAGATTATTTATACCAATTTTATAATTAATCAAGCCACTTATCATAATCCTCCCCTGTAAAATTAACTACCCCTTTTCACCCCGTTAGGGGTAGATCTTCGAAAAACCCTCATACGTGTTATTATTTATTTTTAGTCTTAAGTACACACACAGTACACTGAGTTTCGAGTTAATCGGACCGCGCGTTCAAGTTCTTCCACACAAACTTTAACACTCCTATATCCCCTTTGAGGGTAGTTTTGAAAAACCAATAATGATAAACTTTATTGCTTACTTAGGCGAGTATTCATGCCAATTTTCAAGATTATTAACCTAACGAATAAGATTTTTCATATAAACTGTATCCCCGCTTTTCACCCCCACAGGGGTGGAATTTTGAAAAATCATTTGGAATGTGTTCATAACTTGACTCAAAAATTATTTATACCAATTTTCGAGTTAATCAAGCCACGCTGTAAAATCCTCCCCTGTAAAATTGACTAAGTACCCCTTTTCAGGCCGTCAGGTTCTTCTGTACTTATTAGTTTCTCTACGGTGAAAAATACAATCAACATAATGAAAAAACTCCGTCCAACAGATTTATGTGTCGGCACAAAGTTTCACCAGCTCAGCGTGAGCTCACGTCCGTGCTCCGCGGTCTACCTACCCACCCTACGTGTACAGCCTAGTCGAGAAGTGTGAAGTATATTGGCGAAAATATTCATGTTATCACTGCAATCACTGCCTATATCATTTTATATTGCGCAGCCAGCGTAAAACGAAAAAGATTTGTGTAAAATACAATGTCGCGTACAGGTACAGGCACCGTATCCAATATTCTTCATCGCGATAGTATGGCCTAATCCGTGATACTGGCTTACACTAAGAGTTCACTATCTCTGTTACAGTAGCTTGTAACAGAGATAGTGCTAAAACAATATTCTCACAGCGGCGCCAGACAGTGCGAGTGCTATAAAGACATTTCGCGTGGAGCGGGCCAGTTCACGGCACATTTTTTTAAATTAAGTACTCCAAAGGTGGCATGTATGGCCGCTTTCTGCGATGTTTTTATTTTCACAATACAAATTTGTGCTTTAATTCTTGTATGTAAAGTGGTTATTCACCTGCAGCGTCGACGGTGAGGGTGCGAGTTGTTAGCTCCTGCAAACAAAATGTTGGGCGCGCCTCGCTAACACACAACGCGGTTATTCGAAAAGTTCGGCGATCGCTGCACGAACAGTCTGACAGTCTAACACACTGGCAGCTCGCGGGAGGCTCGCTCGCCACTTGTACACTATCCATGTGAGTGGCGTGTTTGTGTCAGGGCGTCATTAACGAAATAATCTAAAGATAACATATTAATTTATATAATTACTGAATGTTCCGGCGAGTCTCCAGCTGCGCTACGAGATGCATGTTATTGCATCATAATGCGAGCTAGTAACTGCCGCCAGTGACGCCGGAGAGAATGCATGCATCTACAGAAACCTACTCTGACAATGTGCTATGTACAGTGTCCACCAAAAGTCCATAGGCAATCTCACAAAGCAATAGCTTGACGTTTAATTTGACTTACGTCCTTCTAGTTTCAAGATAAACACATTGTCACAAGTGATTGTAATTGTAGTTCATAATTTCAACGTTATAATATGAGTCAAGATGACCTAACGGTTAAGCGCGTGCAGATAGTTGCGTGAATCAGTGAGCCGTGTGTTCGAATCACGCAGTACTTCGACTTTTTGTAAGTTTTTACTCGATTGGAAGTAATAAGACAGAAATATAATATTCTTTATCTTGTTCGCTTTATTCACAAATTTCGTAAAGTTAGAAAGGTAGATCATAGAAAACTACATAAATAATTCAGATTTCTGTGAGGTAGACATGAGTTTTATGAATAGTTAACTTGATCGGAATAAAACGTTGTCGTTTGGTTGTCGTTGTTGGTTCGTGACGTGTGATTTAATAGATAGCGGTATTGTATTGTATGTGACGGCACGGTTGGCGCAGTGGTTAAGCGATTGACTGCTGCGCTGCGTGTCGCGGGTTCGATTCCCGCACGGAACAAATATTTGTATGACCTACATGTATTTGTTCCGAGTCTGGGTGTTTTTCTATCTATAATATGTATATTGTATGTATTTACAAAATAAAAATTGTATATAAGTAGTTTATCAGCCATCTCGTTACCATAACACAAGCATTAGGTTGCTTAGCTTGGGACAAATGGTGCTGTGTGAAATGTCCAGGGATATTATTATTATTTCCTTTATTCAAAATTACACATATAAATTATATTTTTAAATATTTGAATATAAAAATTATAAAAACATTTAAAAATATAAAAAATAGTAGCCCACCGGTATCGGGAACAGGGTCCAAGCTACCGGCGGTCAGGTCCAGAGAGAGGAACCTCCTGACAATGCGAGCCGTGTCCAGAAGTACCGCTTTCTGAATCAAGCCCTTGATCCAGCTGCCCAACGAGAGCCTCCTCAGGTGTTGGTCGAGGCTCTTGGCTATTAAGCCATTGGCTGTCACGACTATCGGCACAATGATCGCTGAGTCCACATCCCACATGTCGACAACCTCGCGAGCCAAGTCAAGATACTTGATTTGTTTATCTTTCTCGGCCTTCACGAGGTTCTCATCATGCGGGACGGTTATGTCAACAATCATTGCGCGCCGCTCTGATCGATCCACCACCACTATATCAAGCTTATTGGCAACAATAGTCCTGTCAGTGATGATGGATCGATCCCAGTACAATGTGATATTTCCATTTTCGAGAACTGGGTCGGGCACATACCTGTAGTACGGCACCTCAGATTCCACAAGGCCGTATTTCAGAGCAAGTTGCTGATGGATTATCCTGGCTACAAGGTTGTGTCTATGCAAGTACTCTCCGTTAGCTAGACGAGAACACCCGGAGATAATGTGCCTGATTGATTCTCCCGGCCGGTGGCATGCCCGACAGATGTCAACCGTACCGTCTTTCACAATAAATCTCCGGTAATTGTTCGTCATCATTACTTCGTCCATAATTGCACAGACAAAACCTTCGGTTTCTCCAAAGAGGTCACCGAAACGCAGCCAGGCTACGGACGCTAGTAGATCTACATCGGGTCCATTTAGGGCCCGGTAAAAGCGTCCGTGAAGCTCCTTACTCTGCCATACTTCCATGCGATCATTGGTGTCAAGCACTACTGGCTTGCGCCAGTTCTCTTTAGCCAAGGAAAGCGGGGTGAGGCCCTTATCCACTGCGACTACATCTCGATGCATCGGCCACGTCGGTTTCTAGGAAATATTCCCTGAGACTGCATATCTCGCGATTGTGGAGAGTCTTAGCGTTTAAAAAGCCTCGACCTCCACACTTTCGCGGGATATACAGCCTCATTACCGACGACCGTGGGTGATGCATTCGATTTGCAGTCAGCAGCGTCCGGACCCTCCTATCCAAGGCGTCTAGTTCGGTTTGAGTCCATTTGAGTATGCCGAAAGAGTACATCAAAACCGGCATGACCCAACTGTTGAAGGCACGCACCTTGTTTCCGCCTGATAGAAGACTTAAATACTTTTTTCAGGCGGCCAAAGAAGCGCTCCTTCAACGATTGCTTCATGTCAGTAACATCGATGCCTAACGCTTCCGACATACCCAAATACTTATAGGTTTCGGATGCGGAGAGGGTTCTAAGGTTTGTGGAATCCGAGAGTTGGGTTCCCACGGATTCCACAATCTCCCCTCGCTTTACATGCATGACCGCACATTTGTCCACACCAAATTCCATCCTGATGGCGCTACTGAAAGTTTCAGTTACTTTCAGTAGCTCCATCAGTTGCAAATTGTTTGGAGCAAAGAGTTTCAGGTCATCCATGTAGAGGAGGTGCGATATAACCTGACCACCTCTCCTCAGCCGATAGCCTAGACCTGAATCCTCCAGCAGTGTGCTTAGAGGATTCAAGGCTAAGCAAAACCAAAGCGGACTCAAACTATCGCCCTGAAATATGCCTCGTTCGATCCTTATCGGTTCGCTGTTCCTCTGAATATTTCGACATCCTGGATAGCGAAGGACCGTCCTCCATTGCCCCATACACGACATCAGGAAGGTACGCAGCGTTGCATCTACTTTATACAAATCCAGCACCCTCATGAGCCATGTATGTGGCACCGAGTCATAGGCCTTCTTATAATCTATCCAACATGTCGACAGATCCTTTCGGGAACGACGAACCTGTTGGCTAATGGCCATATCAATGAGGAGTAGCTCCTTAGTACCGCGGGACCCATTCTTACATCCGTTTTGAGAGGCAGACATAATGGAGTGGGTGTCTATATGTTTGTTAATTTTAGCTCTCAAAATGGATGTAAGAACTTTATAGACCGTCGGTAAACACGTGATCGGCCTATAATTTTTGGGTTCCGCGGTGCTACCTGATTTATGGAGCAGGTGGGTAATTCCTGTCGTTAGGAATTGGGGTAGCGAACCAGACTCCAAAGCAGTCTGGAACTGAGATGCCAAGCGAGCGTGCGACCTTGAAAACCATTTAATCCAAAAGTTGTGCAGCCCGTCCGGCCCTGGAGACTTCCAGTTAGGTAGCGGACGGACTGCACGAGCTACATCTTCGGGGCAGATGGTAATAGCCTCCATTTCTGGTATTGGATCACAGGCTCGCTCGACTTCCCGAGCCCAATCACCTTCGGTGTGACTGACAGGCGCCGACCAGATACTACGCCAAAAGGAACACATAGCATCATCATCCGGCAGGCACGTGTCAGCCACACCTTGGTCTGGTCGCTCCCAACCCCTATAAACCCACCTTTCATCGCTCTGGAAGGTGCGATTCTGAGTGTATCGCTCTACTCGCCGCTTATACCGACGAATACGGTTCGCCCATGCATACACTTTCTGCTTCAGGAAGTCGATGCGCTCTGTGACACAAGACAGGTATAGTCTTGAGGACTGGTATCAGTATTATTATTATTATTATTATGTATTGATGCTCAAAATGCAGGCAAATATTAATATTGAGGCGAGGGGGACTATTATTGTGCTGAATAAAAGTGGTCATAATAGAACAAAAATATCTAATGAAACCGGGCTGAATGTGACTACCTATTATATTTATGAATTGTAACTTAAACTTTTATTTGTAATTTTACCCTCTTTGCCCTCCACGCTGAACCGAACCGAACCGAAATATGTGGTCATATTGTAGGGTCCATGCGCAGACGTCTGCATGACTGTATTGAAAAGAATGGGGGTTATAGGTACAAAATATTTATACCTATTTAGATGTTTTGGTTTTAATAATTAGACGGTCTAACTAAATATTTAGTAATACCTATTGATATATCCGTAATTATTTAATTATCTTAAGTTGAGGTTTAGTTTCAATCTTCTTTTCGTCAAGAAAATTAACACTTAGGCCTCTGCCTCGAATCTTGCGGGCAGCGGGGCGGCGGTGGCGGCGCGGGAGCGGCAGTATCTAATGCATAAAATCAAATGGACCGGCTCTCGAAAACAGCAGCGCGGTAGCGGCGCGGGGGCGGGCAACGAGCGGTGCACTCCAGTCAAGCGGTGACAACCGGCGCGTCTGCATTGCAGTCTTTTTCCCACATAATCGAGCGTTAGGAATAAATTTGAATCAAAAAGATGTTGTCGCCGTTTTTCAGACATTTCGTCCCGCTCCCGCGCCGCCGGGAAATAAATAAAACGAATAAACATCTTCCAACACCGAAAAGATTTAAATTAAATACACCATACACTGTACGAATATTATATTCGCGAATTGCGCGGCCATAACCGCTGCCCGTTTTCCGTTATGAGTTCCCAAACTCTCATAGCCAACGAAGTATTGGCATTCATCAAACATGCCATCGACTACATGGACGAGATCAGCCTCTTGCAGATCTGCAAGTCATCGTACAAAGAGGGAGAGATTAGCAGTGCCAAGTTGCTGCTGTTCACAACGCTCGGCAAAGTCAGCCAGATGCCGTCTCATCGAAGGGACGGTACAGAGAAGAGTCTCCAGGTCATCATAACGCTGATGAAGGAGACCGACCCGGATGACGTGCCTGAATTCGTGGCGTATGATCTGTACAAGCTGCCTCCCGTCACTTTCGACCACGTAGACGTCACCAGGCTGCTGAAGGATATTATATTTCTGAAGCAAAGCCAGGTCGAGATGCAGTATAAGCTGGAGGTGTCCAACAATACCATCAGTGATCTACGGGCAGAAGTAGTGCTCTTGCGCAACGCAATTTCTGCAAGTAGGTCACCTACCGACGCTGACGCCGCAAATGTGAACACGCGTCGCGGGGCACAAAACGCCTCCATCTGCAGTTTCCGAGTCGGTGGGCTCGAATGCGTCACCAACTGCCGAGAATGCATGCGTTGTAACGCGTCCCGTGGCCGTCCCTGCCTTGACACAGGTGGAGACAACGACGTGTGTAGGTTCGTCGACCCCCAAACGAGATTACGCAGCAATAGTAGCCGCTAACAAGCCTGCTGAGTCACTAAAATTGCATGTAAAACTAGCGGGAAAACTAAAAGGGGGTAAACGGAGCCGGTCGAAACCCAACAAGGTTTTGAAAAGGCAGGGTCCAGAGAAAGACACGTGCGACAAGGATGGTTTCATCAAGGTGGAGAAGAAGAAGAAGCCTGCTTGTCAGAACCAGTGCGGCATCGCGCTGGCAGGACCCAACATGCTGCTGCGACCAGCAATCCCGACGACGCAGCTGTACGTGTCCAGACTGCACCACTCCATGAAGGTTGAGGAGATCGTGGAGTACATGCGTGTGAAGACCAACTGAACTTTAAGGGTCGAGAAGTTGGAGTCGCGTCACAACATGAACTTCAAGTCGTTCGTGGTGCGTGTTCCGACACATCATCTCGAGAAGTTCCTCAAGGAAGAGTTCTGGCCGAAGGGTGTGGTGTACCGCTGGTTTCGTGGCCGGCTACATGACACCAGTCAGCGAAACACGACGCAGACACTTCGCGTGCGTTAATTAGTTTTTAGTGTGATTATAATGTTGTATTTATTTATAGTATGTATTTTTAAGTAGGTTTTTGCCTCCGCAAAATTACCAGTATTAGCTTACCCGGCGTTCCTGTCCTCTGCCCACAGCACAGAAAAGTTGACCGGGAAAATCTTAGCCCCCTGCCTGGTTGACTCTGAAGTGCCTTGCTTGACCGACGCGGTGAACGCCTGGAAAGCGGCTTGCCCGGATACAGATCAGCCCGTAAACCCAATTTCCCAGAGACAGTGGGATGAGCCGCTCTGCAGGTTGATACGGAATAATCTTATCAATACGTCTACCAATACTGTTGAACGTGGCCCGCCTGCTGGCTGTGGATGAGTGGGAGTCGGGGCTCTGGCTTCAAACACACCCGTCACCCAACATAAGCACTATCCTGGATGACACCACCTTCCGGCTCGCTACTTGTCTGCGTTTTGGCACTCCTTGGAGGGCTCCGCATCGCTGTCAGTGCGGTGAAGCTGTCGATTGCCTCGGACACGATGGCCTATCCTGCAGTAGGAGCCCAGGTCGAATAGCACGGTACGTCAGCATTAATGGCATCATCCGTCGTGCTCTTGTCACCTGCTGTTTTAGAACCCAACGGCCTGGCACGCGACGATGGGAAGAGACCAGACGGAATGACCATAATACCCTGGAAGTTAGGCAGACCTTTGGTGTGGGATGCAACATATTGTGTCGACACCCTTGCGCCATCCCATATTCCTAGCACGGTGGGCTGTGCTGGAGCGGCTGCTGCTGGTGCAGAAAACCTCAAACGGCGAAAATATTCCAACCTGATTGGGAGTTATATGTTCGAGCCGTTTGGGGTTAAAACACTAGGGCCATGGGGTCCAAGTGCCCATTTGGTTTTTCGAGATATCGCCAAGCGGTTAGTCGACTCTTCTCATGACCAGAGGGCTGGCCTGTTTCTTGGCCAAAGAATTAGTATCGCCATACAACGTGGCAATGCTGCCAGCCTTTTAGGCACTGTACTTATTTTTTCAAATGTACATAACATTATTTTAACGTTAGCTTATATTATGTAAATATAAATGGGGTTAAATATAATGACCACCATAAGATGCTTTGATACCCTTAGTTCTTGCACTTCATTTCAATTGTATTCGAACACCAAATGTAGTAAATGATCACGAAAGCGAGCAAATTAATGCGCTATTTCTGCCTAAATAACCCACTATGAATGCCATAAAATGTAGGTTTATTACCAAATATTGTATTATGATGCCATATTAAGTTATGTCTCCGGCTTGCTACAAAATAGATAGACGAGGTTAATTTAAAAAAAATGGTTTGGTTAGGTTATAACTGTGACCTCCTACGCCCGAACCGAGCGAGCGAAGCGAGCGGTGCCGCGGTAGCGGCCGGCGAGTGCCAGAAACGACTAAATTGTATAGAAAAAAAATATGGAAAAAAGGAGATTACTTTTTGCCAGGCTGTCGAGAACGAACATGATTTATTTGGAGTAATTTTGCTTAACTATGATACCGAGATGTTAAAACTTTGGTTATAAGTTTAGATTAAAATGCGGGTTTAATTTTGGTGACCATTTACTATTTTTGTCTGTTAAATGTTACTATATCTGGTGGTAAGTTAAACCTAAGCCATAATAAAAATTTGAAGTTTTTTAAGTTTTATTAATATTGTATTGGATGTGTTTTATATGGGCCTTGATGCCTGAATTAAATGGTTTAATACCACGTCTGGATCTGCTAAACACCGACCTTACATAGGTTCGTCGTCACACTTTAGTTCCAGAATTCGACGTTGAATGTCATAGCAACTAAATTCAGCTTCTATAAATGATAAATGATTTTATTTTGTAAGTAGGGTTGTATAAACACAAGCCCCCCCGACCCACTTTTACACGTCAATCATATTTTAAAACTATATGAGGTATTACACATCAGAGATATGCGTTTTTTATAAGTGTCTGAGCGACCTCACGCTCACACTATTACTATAGTTATTGTATGTTGCTATTACGCATTCCTTATCTTGAAATGCGGTTAATCTTTTAATTAAATAAATACAGCCCTTTAAAAATATGATAATTGGGGCCCAACCACCCCAACCAAATACAATAAGCATTTTAATTACGATCTAAAAGTGGGAGAGTCGAAGTAATGTCAATTTAATAAGTGTATGGGCGCAAATTGACTCGTTAAAACATGCATAGTATAAAAGGTGTCCAATATCTGTATAACAAGAATAAAACTTGCTCCTGGAAGTTTGTGTGGCGAGACACTCAACGACAAGCCGAAACGAGGGTTTTACGGCCCGCGCCCCCTCTGCCTCGCAGCTACTAGGAAACCATAAGTCGTGCGGCGACAGATATAGAACTAACGTTAACACCTTATTGAAACTGAATGCCTCGAGTTTATGCGCTCCCAGTAGTCGCCACCACATAGTGACACACGCAGATTTACGACAGTAAAAATCATCTTCATTTGATAATGTTATAAATTATTATGTAATATATTGTTCCGTTGTCTTAAATGTGCGTGTTGAGGAGAATTCTAATTTATGTCGAGAAGACACACATTCTACAATAGAGTAATGCAACCCACAGTTAATCCTGGCACTGTAGTCGTATGACTTTACGTATGTATACCATTTATCAAAAATATACGTAAGCTTACATGTAAAGTTCCTGACAACTAAAAACCGGCCAAGTGCGAGTCGGACTCGCGCACTGAGAGTTCCGTACAATTACAATTTATGACGTATTAATAAAAAACTACCTACTAGATCTCGTTCAAACCAATTTTCGGTGGAAGTTTACATGGTAATGTACATCATATATATTTTTTTTGTTTTATCATTTCCTTATTTTAGAAGCTACATGGGGGGGGGGGGGACACATTTTACCACTTTGGAAGTGTCTCTTGCGCAAACTATTCAGTTTAGAAAAAAATTATATTAGAAACCTCAATATCATTTTTGAAGACCTATCCACAGATGGACACGTATGGGTTTGAAGAAAAAAAAAATTTTTGAGTGTCAGTTCTAAGTATGGGGGAACCCCCAATTGTTTTTTTTCTATTTTTGTGTGAAAATCTTAATGCGGTTCACAAGTACATCTGCGTTGCGGTTCAAGTTGCATCAGTACAGTTCTTATAGTTTCGGAAAAAAGTGGCTGTGACATACGGACGGACAGACAGACAGACATGTCGAATCCATAAGGGTTCCGTTTTAGCCATTTGGCTACGGAAGCCTAAAAACCAACGCCTCTATTTGAAATATAAATAATGGTCACGTTACATCGGAATATCCCGCAAACATCCACAGCACTTGCGCGCGCGGACATTTTGCGGACATTGTGCAACTTTCTACAATGGACGTCAATATCCATAAGGGATAGCGTGCCGACGGCGCGGGACCGGCTCGCTCCATATACATTCACTTCACAACTGAATGTGAATATTTTCAATGCCTCACGTCTACAGTGGAAAACACTTCTTATAATTATTTTGGTTTCCTAATGCCGCCTCCTGGATGTGTGTATATGATAATAAAAGTGGGTTTACCTGTCAAAAGACACTTTGTTTAGAGTGTACTTCAGCAATCGTCGTGAAACTAAATAAAATAAATAAATTGTTCTGAAAAGTGTGATGAGAATACAAGTATTTGTTTCATAATTTTCTTCACGTCGAGGTTCATTTGTTCAAACTGAATTCCACAAAAATGAAAATTATGTTCATTTTGAAAAAAACTTAAACCATATTTAAAGGCAAATATAAAAAATCTTCATCTGTTGAAATAGTATAATTCAAAATAGGTCCCAAGAAAATATAACCAGAACTTCAAAAAACTGTAATATTCTTTTACTTTATACTGCCTGCCCGCACAGTTCTACATGCTGAATGCAAGTAAACACTACCCTCAAATTTCCTCCCCACGATTTCCTTCTCAATTGAGTTCGATAGAGGGTAATATCCTTATCTGAGCGCTTTTAGACGCTTCCTAAGTACACGTCTTCACTTGTTGCTACTCGCACTATACTAATACTGCTTTCAATATTCGGCGTTCTGATTCTTGCTCGCCTAACATCGACATCACCATACTCAGTTCGCTCGTGGCCATTCATTTTCTTGTAGTCAGACTACAAACATTAGTTGTAGGCATCTCAGCGACAACCAATGTCAAATACGCGAATTACCTTCTGGTTCTCAAAGGTTAAATACAATGTTGCAATAAACACGTGTGTGCCGTTCGAAGTTACAAGATCTGGTGAGCGCCCTCTGCGGGAACAGTGACGCGAACTGTCAGTGAATCTGCGAAATGAAGTGCGACGCCGGTAGCACCCGCAGATGCAAATATATGCAGACGCCGCGCAAACACGGCGTCGAGACGACGCGATAAACTCGCGAATACCACCCTTATTGGTAGGTGTCGTAAGGTCGCAGGGAGCCGCGTCTGCTGTTGACAGGTGGATTGGATTCCCGCGAGCATTGTGCGGTGGCTCAGCAAAATATCGCAAGCGTGTAGCCTTGTGAGTTGTGTACGGCTGCGGACGCGGGCTCTTGAAAGGTACCTATTCAGAAAATCCAGTTTCATGGCAAATAAGACGTCGATCAAATATAAAATATCGTCGGTTCAGTGTAGCGCCTGAGCCGGGCGGAGCGCAAGCTAACAATAATGTACGACGAGTATTTGTAATGATGACAGGTTTCTCTGAACCTCTCGTTATTGCTGCGGTTACAAGGACAAGACAAGAGTTTACAAAAGTTTGATGTTACATTTAAAATCTCTGGTATTGCCTTATCATTACCGAAAGTCTTTAATTTGTAAGCGAGCAGGTAAATGAGTTTTCCTCTTACATAAGTTTGTTCGTTGATCTGCAGTTGTCGGTCATCGAGGTCCACTTCGTCGCCGAAGTTAAATTTTTCCCTCGTGATCGTAAAGAATATAATTGGTCAAACTATTGTAAAAAAATGGCTTATCACCAAGTATTAGATCTAAGAATGGTCGCGCATGTATGTGCCGGTGGCGGCGCGCGGCGTGCCGGACGCGAGTTAGTGATCACGTTAACACAAATTAGTCTTTTAATTTGTCTACCGCGTTAACTGGTTAGCTCACTTGTTGGGCAAGTATGATACAAGTATAATGCAGTTCAATTACCACGTTACGTTAACTAGCGATTCAGAATATCTGTAGATCATGTAGATAATCGGTAAGACCGCGTCCTAATTAAAAGTGCACGTCGCGGGAGTACGCGATCGTCGCGATCTTTTATATGAATATGAGATAATAATAATAATAAAGAAATTTATTGACACAAAAAAAAACAGTTGTTACATACTTTGAAGCCCTGACTCCTGAGCTAGGTAGCAACCTGTGTTACAGGAGCCAGTGTCTTCGCCCATTTGTGGTACAATTAATATCAATGTGCAATAAAACAATATAAAAAAATAAGAAAAAGAAAAACATAATAAGGGAACGAAATGATGCACACATACTCTTAGGTATACAAAATCTTTGTGTGTGTATGTGTGTGTGGGGGGGTGTGTTTGTGATGAAGATGGTCGGGCGATCAATCAAGTCACGTATGTACAACATAATTCATACAAACGATCGCGTCAATCGCGTACTCGTGCGACTATTGCTTTTGATTAGGACGCGGGATTACATACAGAAAGGAACAATAATAAAGTAAACGTTCATCCCGCGAGTCAAACGTTCATCACGCAGTGCACCGGCTCAGTGTGCGCACCACGCATGTGTGTACCGCGCATGTGTTTACCGCGCGGACAAACACAAGGCAACAGATTAGCATCATGCAATATGACCTGTGACTTTTTGTGTTTGTTTTGTTATCAGCGTTAATTATAATTAAAATGTATTTACATCAACTTGAACTTTATATATCAATGCAAATAACGACCATGAAAACGGGTTTCGGGAATCTGTTTTCAGGGTTGTTATTTGCATTAATATATAAAGTTCAAGTTGATGTAAATACATTTTAATTATACTTAACGCTGATAACAAAACAAACCCTTAACCATTAGGGCAACCTGTATAGATACGTTTGAGGTGGTATAAATACATAATTACAATTCTAATTAGACATTAACAGCTCGAAAGAGACATCCCTGTTATAATTAGTGCAGCTAAAATGGCTAATAGGTAAAGTTTCACTTGACTTGAACTAGCTCACTCACGTGAACACCGGGGTCAACTGGATCGAGTACGGAAGTTCGTTTTCATAACAACCTTTGAACTGGCTCTTCCTTTGTTATAATCCGTTTTTGTGACCGCGACCTTCCAACAGTTCCAATCAGGGCGAGAGCGCTCTGTAGTGCGACCGTGTCGGATGAGGCATTGTGTTGTGGTGGGCAATGTAGGCATGACCTAAGTGAAGTTGTCAGTTGCGGCGCGTCACGAGAATGCCGTGACGACGCTGGCGGCGTCTGGCCGCACTGGCTTAGTAGTAGAGTATTCACCTTTGTGATATTATTTCGGGAAATCATCTATCTAAGTGTCAAGTATCATCCTAATTCACGCAGCAGTTTATACGTAATTGAGTAACAAACTAACAAACTTAATTGATTTTATTTTATTATGGTTTTCTTATTATTGGATTGATTTATTTGAAATTCGTTGAGACTCGAAATAACGTGCATAACCTTCACGCACATAGACCTGCAAAGCTTGTCAAAATAATTATGAAAGCCTCTAGTTTACATGACTGTATGTAAACAAAATGCGCACGTCATCGTCACGTGTTGGAAGGAAGCTTGCTATCACACTAGACGAATTATTAACATCAGGCAACCGTTATTCTAAAATAAACGCGATTAATATAAACCTGAAAACTCTAAATAGAATAACCACAGTCTAAAATTATTAAGTAACTCGCGTTGTCCCGGAATGGGATCACCCTAGGCCTGCAGGGAGCGCGCACATGTTATCAGCCGCGCTAATGAGACGCCTCGTATTCAACCCGCGACTCTGCGCACACGCGCCCTGTAAGCCCACTGCCTACATCTGCGACCTCCTCACGAACAGCCGCCACAAGAAGGGTTCTTCACAACCTCAAACTAACTTACACTAGCTCTTACTTTAGTTAGAAAAAAAGCCGCATCGGATCTGCTATTTTGCTACAGCTACGCCGTAGTGACTTTGAACGCCGTAGCAAGTAGTTTTTCTGTAGCATTTCCTTGTATGTAACAGCCGCGACGTTTAGTCTGGAGTGACCGCGGCGTGTTTATCCTCCGCTAACCTCCGCCGTTGACCTCCGAACAACAGACGTATTTCTCTGTATTTATAATTTGAAATTGTATGGATTGATTGTATCTGAAATAAATTGATTCAGGGTGCTACGTAGTACGTGCTACGCCGTATGTTCAGTGCTACGCCACACGCTACGGTGCTACGTGACCTCTACGAGTGTGGGCTCGATTTGTTTAATGAATTATACTTTATTATGATGATGAGTACAATTTTGAAGAGTAGCGTCATGTATGTTAATGTGTTAAGTATTCAGCTCAAAAAGCCTATCCCCTAGGTTTAAAGAAAAAGAAAGAAAGAAAATACATAAAAAGCGAAAAAAAAAGCGGGGTGGGGTGCAAAAGCGTAGCAATTTTGAATTGGTCACCCGAATTCGTTTTTAGTAATAATAATAAATGTTTACAGCCAATGGCTTAGTAGCCAAGAGCCTCAACCAACACCTGAGGAGGCTCTCGTTGGGCAGCTGGATCAAGGGCTTGATTCAGAAAGCGGTACTTCTGGACACGGCTCGCATTGTCAGGAGGTTCCTCTCTCTGGAGCCCTGACCACCGGTAGCTTGGACCCTGTTCCCGATACCGGTGGGCTACAATTTTTTATATTTTTAAATGTTTTTATACTTTTTATATTCTAATATTTAAAAATATAATTTATATGGTGTATATTAAAATAAATGTTTATTTTATCTACACAAATTACATTCTAATACTAGTCATATCAGAGGGGCAATTCTCGTAATTTTAAGAACGTTCACAGCCTGACCTCAGACTCACACTCAATCTGTCAAAACAATCTCTAATTTCCCTACATTTTGACATTTGTTTGTCGCTGAGATGTGACTGCGACTAGATTGTGAACGTTTTAAATTACGAGAATTAGCCTTCAGATATTTGGACAAAATAATGTAAATACATGCTTTATGTTTAACAGACGAGAACTTCATTCAGATTATTGTTAGTGATTTTTCTAAGTTTTCTTTCGTTGTACGCACGAACCAAAGAACTTTAGTAATGATAAAGCGTTTGGCCCAAAGGTCGAAAAAGTTATGAATGTCGCAATTCGGTAATAGCGTCACCACGGGAGCTGCCGGAATGAGAGCGAAACTTTGAGTTGTTGATGAATGGAGTGCAAAGTGGGGACGTACTGCTGCAGGGGGGGGGGGGTGAGTGACACTAGGTGACGCTTCAGGGACAGTGTGACCTTGTTAGTTTTACTAAATGACCGCAATGAGGCGCCGAGCTAATGCATGCAACAATGGCCTGTACAAAGTTATTAGTGACACGCATCTTGCTCGAGAATATGAAATACGTAGTAACAATCTTGTGTTGAGTGTCACTGAGAAGTTCAAAACTAAGGATTAGGCTCAGATAAGTATTGGGAGGCAGTCACCTCCTTCTGCGAAGCAGTCATGCTAGCGAAGGAGGTGGCTGAGAGGCTTAGGGAAAGAACCTCACGCCTCAGCCGCCGCGGGAGACGCTCCGGGCGTCGGGAGCCGCGTGACGACTCCCGGCCACCGTAGGCGCGGGCCTGCGGGCGGTGAGTAATGGGAAGCTCACTGTCCGATCAGGACCAGGCCCGTGCCGGACGGCGCGTTGTGTTCCACGCGCGCCTCAAAGAGAAAATGTCAGCAGAGGACGGGGCCCCATAGGGCCGAAGCCTGCCGGGGTGGCGGGATTTTCCGAAAGGTTAACCGCTGCCCTGGAACAGAAAGGGCTAAGGAGGGAACACGGATGGGTTTTAGTCAGTAAAAGTCTGACACTCCCTTCCGCTCCACCCAGAGCGGGAGGGGTCATTTGATGATTTCCCATCCAAAAAAAAAAAAAAAAAAGGCTCAGATAAGCACGTTAATCTACTCTGTTTTACATAGTATCAATTGTTTCACGCCTCTAATATAAAACATTCTCAAAATCCTAGCTATTTCGGGACTCAATGTTATAAAATTTTGTGGTGGTGGAAAAACTGTGATCAAATGCAACTCTAGTATATAGTTACTAGCTTCTGCCCGCGGCTTTGCCCGCGTGGATGTCGGAAATTATCCCACGGGAACGTGCTACCAGGATAAAAAGTATGTCCTTCCCCAGGATGCCATCTTCTCTTTGCCAAATCAGAAGTTCAGTGATTTAGGTGTGAAAATGTAACATACAGTTTCATGTTCAAATCCTCCCCTTAAAAATTGAATTACCCTTTTTTGCCCCGTCAGGGGTCTATTTTCGACAACTTTACATACTTATTATTCTTTATTTTTGGTCTTAAGTGTAAACACTGAGTTTCGAGTTAATCGGACCGTGCGCGTGCATTCAAATTCTTCCACACAAACTTCATCACCCCTATATCCCCCTTAGAGGGGTAGTTTTGAAAAACTTATAATGATAAACTTTATTTCTTACTTAGGCGAGTATTCTTGAAAAGTTTCAAGATTATTAACTTAATGAAGAAGATTTTTCATAAAAACTGTATCCCCGCTTTTCAACCCCACAGGGGTGGAATTTAAAAAATCGTTTGGGATGTATTCATAACTTGACTCAAAGATTATTTACACTTATTTTCCAGTTAATCATGCCATGCAGTAAAATCCTCCCCTGTAAAAAAAGGTTTTGTATTTTTAAAGTTTTGATTTTTTATGTATTGTTTAAAGTGCTTTGTATTTTTTTTTTAATTTAGATTTTTATGTATTAGGCGTAAGTTGATTTTTCATTTTATTTGGTGTGTATTTGCTAACCACTATTGCATTGGGGTCGTCCTGTAAAGATAGTGTGTAAGTTTTAATCCTACTAATATTATAAATGCGAAAGTTTGTATGGATGTATGGATGTTTGTTACTCTTTCACGCAAAAACTACTGAACGGATTTGGATGAAATTTGGCACACAGGTAGTTTATAACCAGGAATAACACATAGGATACTTTTTATCCCGAAATTCCCACGGGATCGAATCTTACGCGGGTGAAACCGCGGGGCGCAGCTAGTAAATAATAAAATTGACTATCCCTTTTGAGCCCGTCAGGGGTAATTTTCGAAAAACCCTGATACACATTATTCTTTACTTTCGATCCTAGGTATAAATAATGAGTTTCAAGTTAATCGGACCGCGAGCTAAAATTCTTCCATACAAACTTTGAAACCCCCAATCCCCTTTTATGGGGTACTTTATAAAAACAAAAAATGGCCAACTTCATAATTTACTTAGATAAGTATTGGTGCCAAGTTTCAAGTTTATTTTCTTATTGGATGCCTACTCTTCACGAAGAACACACCATCCAAGTTTCATGTCTCTAGGACCAGCGGTTTAGGCCGTGTGTTGATGTATCAGTCAGTCAGTCAGGACTTTGAATTTTATATATATAGATAGATATGACAGCGATAGCTCCCTGACTATTTCATCAGCTCGTCGAGTATTTGCTAGCTCGTGGAGTCAGTGAATGTGTTCATCACGCCGCTATCGCCCGGCGCGTCTGTCGCGGCTTTATGTCTCGCCAGCACGCACGTCGCACGCTGCTCCATCTGATAACGTTCCTCTGAGTTGTGACAACCACACTGTCATTATTTCGCCAAACGCTCTGTTTACTACACTTGAAGTTTTAAGTTAGTATAAGTAAGTAAAAAGAACCAAATCTGTAAAATAAACAATGAAATACTTGATGTCCAGTCTTCATGTTGAAGATCCTGCGAGAAACCTCTTCTTTGTTCTCATTTCCTCTAAATATCGATACCAGAAGTACCAATCAATGTGTCTAGCGCAAAGTTTCTTACAATTTCCTCTTCTTTCATGCTATAAACGAAAGATTTAGGAATACCCAGCGGTTTAAAATATAGCATGTCCCTTACATTAAAAAAATATGTTTAGTTGTGCCTTACGTTACTAATAATTTACATGTAAACCGTCAAGCATAGTGTAAGCAGCAAGAGCAATAGAAAATTATACGTACTTCTATTGTAAAGGACTTTTACAGTGTTGTAATTCGATGTAACCATAGATTATCTACTAAAATTATGGTATTTTAACACCATGGAAATAGGTTCTTTGCATGATTAATGTTAGTTTCAGCTTAGCTATCACAGATTTAAATGAAATTTAGGGATACAAAAATAAAACGATTTATTGTTAATTTTTTTTTATTTCCAACTTTTATGTCTGCGTAATTATTATAAATTCAACACACTAATCAGTCTATAAAACTTTTTGTTAAGTTAAAATAAATTAATGTTCTAAAAGTCACAGTATTCTACTTACCAGACATACACACCTAGTTATCAATGTAAAAATAATTATGTATAATAGACTCCATTATCTCTTTTAATTAACAGTTTTTTATAATTACGTCTAATTAGCTTTATCTATATATATACTCGTAAAATTCAAAGTCCTGACTGACTGACTGAGACATCAACGCACAGCCTAAACCGCTGGTCCTAGAGACATGAAATTTGGAGGGTGTATTCTTCGTGAAGAGTAGGTATCCACTAAGAAGGGGTTTTTCGAAATTCCACCCTAAGAGGGTGAAATGGGGGGATTTTGTTTGTATGAAAAATCTTATTCCTTGAGTTAATAAACTTGAAACTTGGCACGAATACTTATCTAAGTAAATTATGAAGTCGGGCATTTTTTGTTTTTATAAACTACCCCTTAATGATAATAATAATAATAATATTTTATTGAAACAAAAATATACTACAACTTTTGTGTACATTAATACTGCGTTAGTTTAGTAACTGTGTCGCAGTTATTAGCGCCCACTCCCGGAGCGAAAGACCACTGGTTTCCAATAGCAACAAAGGTTATACTTATAGGTAGAAACTAAAAGGGGATTGGGGGGTTTCAAAGTTTGTATGGAAGAATTTTAGCGCGCGGTCCGATTTAATCGAAACTCAATATTTATACCTAAAATTGAAAGGAAAGAATAATGTGTATCAGGGTTTTTCGAAAATCTACCCCTGACGGCCTGAAAAGGGGTAGTGAATTGTACAGGATTTTACAGCGTGGCTTGATTAACTCGAAAATTGATATAAATAATCTGTGAGTCAAGTTATGAACACATCCCAAATGATTTTTCATTCTACCCCTGTGGGGGTGAAAAGCGGGGAATAAAGTAAAAGATAAAGTAAAGACATGAAAAATCTTATTCGTTAGGTTAATAATCTTGAAAATTTGCATGAATAGAATAGTCCGATTAACTCGAAACTCAGTATTGATACTTTTGACAGAAAATAATTAATAATAAGTATGTAAAGTTGTCGAAAATTGGGGTCCGTGGCTTAGGCTCCCAGTGGTCGAGGCACCAATTCGTCCTCGTCTAAAGCAGAAAACCTTTTGCATAGTAGTGTACCTAAATGTAGTCCTTTATTTAGTTTCGAATATGTAGCCCCGCGTGATGTAGTTAATGTTTTTAATACACTTAAGTCTAAAAACACCGGTGATTATTGGGGCATCTCCATTAAACTTTTAAGTAATATAATAGACATCGTAGCCCTCTATCTAGCTGTTACTTTCAATAAATGTGTTGATTTAGGAACTTTTTCTGACCTTATGAAGAGTAGTAAAGTCATACCATTATTTAAATCAGGTAATAGGAATGACGTTGGCAATTTCAGGCCCATTTCTATCTTACCTGCATTTAGCAAAATATTTGAAAAGTTAATACTCAAGCAGTTGCTTAGACATTTTAATTTAAATAGCCTCCTCCATAATGAGCAATATGGCTTTACGAAAGGTCGTTCAACTACAGATGCGGGTGTTGCTCTGCTGAGACACATATTTGACGCATGGGAGAAATCACAAAATGCTATTGGAGTTTTCTGTGATCTCTCCAAAGCCTTTGATTGCGTGCACCATGACACACTTTTGCGTAAGTTACGTCATTACGGTGTCCAAAACGAAGCTCTCAACGTAATCATTTCTTATTTACATAATAGGGTCCAATGTGTAGATGGTAATGGTGTGAAATCTTCCGGGCTACCAGTTCAGTTAGGTGTTCCGCAAGGCTCAATACTGGGTCCTTTCTTGTTCTTAGTATATATCAATGATTTACCATTCCATTTGAAGGGCATCTGTGACGTGGTACTGTTGGCAGATGATACCTCTCTTATTTTTAAAGTAGACAGGAATAGACAAGATTTTGACGACGTAACCAGTGCACTCTCAATAGTTACAGATTGGTTTACGTCAAATAACCTAGTTCTCAATGCCAAGAAAACGAAATGTGTAAAGTTCGCCTTACCGAATGTTAGAAATCTAGGACCCAACATCGTCTTAGATAAAGAGGTGCTTGAAACTGTAGGCTCGGCAATTTTTCTAGGACTAACAGTAGATGCCAAACTTCAGTGGGGACCTCATATATCAAGTCTAGCAGGAAGGCTCAGTTCGGCTGCCTACGCCGTCAGGAAAGTAAGACAATACACTGACGTTGATACAGCTCGTTTAGTCTATTTTAGTTACTTTCACAGCGTTATGTCCTACGGTATTCTGCTGTGGGGCAAAGCCGCTGATATACAAAATATATTTGTCCTTCAAAAACGAGCTGTTCGAGCAATTTACCAGCTAGGTGCCAGAGTTTCTCTAAGAGATTTTTTTAAAGATATTGGTATTCTCACGGTTGCATCACAATTCATCTTTGCCAACATCTTATATATTAGGCAAAATTTACACTTGTACACTAAAAACAGTGATATTCACAGTGTTAACACAAGAAATAAGGACAAACTACGTGCCCCTTTTCACCGGCTGCATAAGTTTCATAACTCATTTGTTGGGCTTGGTATAACCTTTTATAACAAGATACCCTCTTCTTTTCTAGACTTGCCTTTTAATGCTTTTAAAGCTCAAGTAAAATCCAACCTTTGTTCAAAGGCATACTATTCCATCAACGACTACTTACACGATAAGAATAGTTGATCGCCCTAATTTAACGCAAGACAATGTTCATGTTCTTTCTCCAGAATTAGCTTACTGACATGTTATTGTTAAGTACTAACTTCCTTGTTTATTTAAGCAAGCAAGCAAGCAAGCATTAGGTTGCTTAGCTTGGGACAAATGGTGCTGTGTGAAATGTCCAGGGATTTATTTATTTTATTTATTTATTTAAGTTACTTCGATGGTCGTTTATTATTTTGTGACTTCAAGTGACAGCTATGTGAACAGAACACAGTAATGCATAAATATGTAAGCTGTCACGCCCTTTATGCCTGGAGGCTTTTATTTGGGTAGTAAGATTTTTTTTTTTTTATTTACATTTTAATTAATTATTTTTTAGCTTGAGTACGCATAGTTTTTATTATATTTGTTGGTATATTGGCGTGGCTAGCTGGCATATGGCAAATAATTTAATTTTATGTTCTAGTTTTGTAAGTTAAGTTGGTAAGTAAGTTATATTGATTACCGAACATAGGTACCTAGTATTGTATACAATAAAGTATTTTTTTTAATTGAACAGACAGCTGTGCTGCTGGGGAGTTTGTTGCGCCACTTCTTCTTCCCAGCGATAGCACTAGGAAGTGGTGAAGGGCGGGCGTTTTTGGGGGACTGTCTTTTGTAATTTTGACGTTCAAAAAGTGCTGACTCTCAGCCTAATTTGAATAAATGACTTTTGATTTTGATTTTGTGGCCGACGCCCCCGATTCGATTAATTCAATATCTTTTTTTTGTGCTTTTTCACTTTGTACAGGACCCCTGACGGGGCAAAAAGGGGTAATTTGCTTTTTTAGGGAGGATTTGTACTTGAAACTGTATGTAACATTTTCACGCCTAAACCACTGAACTTCTGATTTGGCAAAGAGGTAGATGGCATCCTGGGGAAGCACATACTTTTTATACTGGTAGCACGTGCCCGTGGGATAATTTCCGACATCCACGCGGGCTAAGCCGCGGGCAGAAGCTAGTAATTACATATAATCACTAAATGAATTAAAAAAAAGTTTTCTCAGACTTAATCAACATTCTTATTTATTAAGTAATTTAATGAATGTACTGGAAACGAAAGACAGATGAAAAAATTTGAATTGTCTGAAAGATGAATGAATATAAAATAATATAAATGATATGAATATTAATATAAGAAATATATATTATTACAAGAATAAATAATTAGCAATGGGCAGACAGATTATGATGATAACTATTAGTAAATTAAACTATTTTAATGGTGAAATTGAAATGGTTGGAATAACTTTTTCTGTTTGGTATTTTATCTAGTTATCATCATCAGCTGTCATCACATCTTCATCGTCGTCGGTTTCATTGAGGGTATCTTTAACTGGCGATTTATTCGGAAGGTTCAAATATTCACCATGAAATCTTTTTGGTATTATACCGGTGTCGCATAATTTTTTAAGGTCATTGTTTTTTAGAATGGAAATTGGGAGCCTCTCTTTATAAAGAGATGGCAAATTGTCTGTGTTCTTTTGACTTATGTCATGACTAGTACTTTCAGCTGCAGATTCATTTTTGTTGTGTATATTTTTTGTAATTTTACCTTTAGCAGCACTTCTTTTCCCAATAAATGTAAGAGAATAATTCTTAAAAAAACTCTAATCATTAAATAAAGTAAGGGACATGTTATTTAAATCGACTGATTTGAGGTTTAAGGTAAGGGTGTAAATTATTTAACAGTATGACTTACTTTATTTTTCAGAGAAAAAAAAATGTAAACGTCTGTTACATCATTTTTATAAATCGTTATAAATCGTTCTACGCAGTCCAAAAATTTTTACTGTAAGGGATTTTTTTTTACGATAGAATTTTTTCAATAATACCAATCGATAGAGCAGAAAATTCTGAATCCATAGTATATAACTCATTTTCGCCAAAATATCCCTTATGTTAATTGATACTTCTGTTTTCGATATATTTAATTTGAACCATACAACGAAAACTCTATCATTTCATTCAAGCCGTCTGTTCCACGCGAACCATTACATTCGTTTAGAACAACAGAAAAAACTCCATGAATATAGATAGGCGTGCTTATTTCTTAATTTAGTAACGTTTCAGAGTCAACTATAATAACACGACGCCTTTTGTTTTGTGAGGTAACATTTACATTGATGGCTCACAATATAAATATGTAAATGCTGTGTAAACAGCCACGTCGTCGGCCAGCCAGCCGCCCGCGCCCGCGCGCTTTTGAGTCCGTCGCAGTCGAACTGAGTCCATTTGATACCGATTACCAGTATCGGAAGGAAGATGCTTTCGTTCGCAGATCGCGCGGTCATGCGGTCACGATAGTATCCGTGTCCGAGACCCATTGTGTACCCTGGCGTAGGCAATACTATTAAACAAAGAGGTCCGTGAAACAAAATTTTATTCTTACATAAATTCAATTAGAAGCCTCTCTCCATTGGCCTCCAGAAACACCCCCATGTATCTTCAGCTATTATTTATAGGTTAGGAGCTGAACGGTTTTTATACGTTTTGGGAAATTTTCACTTGACTTTAGACTTTTTTAATGAGTGCTCCGGGAAACCCTTGGAAAGAGGTTTTTGAAATTTTTCTTTAGACATCGTTTTATGGGCCACGCTGCATACTTAGAGAACGAGCAATGTTACTATTCAATTTACGTAGATTTTTTTTTCTATTCATATGACACTGTTTATTAATGAATATGTATGTTTGTTGCAGGTATACCTGTTCATAGCGACTCCGGTACAACTAAGGTACTCGGTAAGAAACCTCTTCATTGAGACACCACATGACAGATGTGTACTTCTAAGAAACTGGACGAACTCTACTTTATAGAAATACCCAAGTCATTAATGCATAGTTTAGCTATAATAATGCTCTATTCTTTATTCTCTAGGGAAGGAGTATCAAATCTGTATTTTAATGTTTTATAAATACCTGGAGTAGCTTATTGATAGCAGCCAACGGAGGTGCCATTAATGCCAATGGTTTTAGTCTTGAAAGTGTATTGGTATTCTTTTTGCACAACATCAAAAATGGCTCCTTAGATTTTATAAGGGTTCTCGTGTTGTACTTTAGATGATATAAATCTGTGAGCCATATTATTTTTATACTTGTTGCAATGCCTAGCCGTATAAGGCCTGCATTCTATTTTATGCGGTTTTTTATGTCAAAATCCAAAATCATAAAAAGCCGCAGTAAGTCAATAACCCATAGTGGTAGACGTTAAGTTTATTTTTGCCATCAGAGACACTAACAGTACATTTCGATACGTGTGACTCCACACCAGTCACACGCATAGTAGGTACACTATCTTATAGCTCGTATGACCTAAACCCCCACTTAAGTCACGCTTTTCTGCGTAAAAATGGACTCCTTAAAGACAGAAAAGAGTCACTTAAGAGGGTTTAGGTCATAAAAATATATTATCAAGACAAGTCGACGAAGATGAAGTGATGATAGTAGCATTAAAAAAACAAGTCAATTAAAATACCTAAACAGATTGAGAATGAGAAGTAACATCTAAAATATGATTGTTCTTTCGTCTAGTACTATAATGAATGGGGTGCTGCCAGCAGGTTGTCATTGTGTATATGACTATATCCCGCAGCGGCACTACGACATCTGCCACCAAGTCAACGTCTCCGGGCGCGCGCGCTTACCTTACCCACAATCATACGCCACATAATATTGCGAAAGAGATTCACTGACTGTGAAGCAGTTTTGATGGGGTCGAACGATACAACATCCTGACAAGTGGCGCAACTTCGTCGACTAAGACCGGGGGTACATAGAATCAATTTATTACAAACATCCGGTCCCACAGATTGACGACACGTTCCTGCTTGCCGGCTGATACTGCTGCACTTCTACTCGTGCATAGCCATCACTGTAGCCAAGTAGTTAATCCTACGTCATACAAGTTCGCATTTCTACATGCACGGTAACCGCGCTGGTAGTCAGCGAGACCCGCGACACGCTAAATGTGTAACTGTTACATTTGCAATATAACAACTAAGTGTATAAGCCAGCCCGACGCGGCTCTACTCAACAACTACTCGTACATTGTAATGAACGTCTACTTTCACTATCACTTACGGCGGACGCTGAGGACGATTTGATTTATTAAATCCTTGCATGTGTTAGATTTAGGAGTATATATGTAGGAGTATATGTACCTAAATAACAAGCTTTGAATGTCAGAATGGTTACTAACTGTCTATGGATTTCTGATGAATATGGTTTACAAGGAAAAGGGTTTTATGAATTAAAGCACAGAAAGACAAGGATAAACATTTATTGAATTTTTAGGCTTGTCAATAATTAAGCAGAGAAACTAGTCGTCCGTTCGTAAAACTAGGTCATCATGGAGAAGAAGGACAAGAAACTCCATGGAAACAGTATTGAAATATTCTATCAACATATTATCGAAATCTTTAATCACAATTAATTCTATCTTTTGTACAACGGTCCAAGAGGACTCAACATAATAGCAACATAATAACAATAGCTAGGAATATTGACCATAATAACATGATTTATACAATAACATAGTAAACAATAATTAAGGTATAATATCAAATTACTTAATTTACTCAATATTCATAGATACTATTTGTTTATTATCTTCACACAATATTTTAAGGAAAGCACAACATAATTTTACCATATTTATCCATCTAAATCATATTAATAATAGTATACCAACGATAAAATAAGGAACAGGAAAAGTACTTAACTGGTAGTCCGCTCGGTTCCACAACTCGACTCAGAATGCCCCCACAAGGCGTTGGGCTCTCGCTTTTATAGGCAGTCGCAAACAACTGACGTCATCGAACCATCAGTTCAGAGAATACGTATACAAAATTGAGCAATTAAACTACTCTTTGCTTAATGAAAGCGATATAAATGTATTGAATAAACTGTAATTGTAAAATAAATAGTGTAAAAGTGGTTTTAACAATGATTTTATGATTTGAATTACAACCGAATCAACTTTCGGAATCAAGGTTATCTTAATTTCACTTAAATAATTAAAAATATAATGCTAAAAATTATAAAAATATTAGTAGATATAACACATGCGATGTCGGCTGCGGGCCGCGGGTTTATTTAGTACGGAAGGCTTTTCCGTAGATTATACTAATAGGAAATATAATGTTTACTTATACAACACGCAAAGTTGGAAGTGGTCAACAACTTGATGTTATAGTTTGGTGCGACGCTCATTCGTCCAACACTCGCCGGCCTCGTAGCTGGTGTGGAGATGTCGTATTAGGTCGCGTCGGCCCGATGCTACTTCGCGTCATTACTTCAGCGATTGTAATTGTAATTCAATTTAACACAAGCATTAGGTTGCTTAGCTTGGGACAAATGGTGCTGTGTGAAATGTCCAGGGATATTATTATTATTATTAATTTAATTCATTTATTGCGTCAAATATGGTAGGTACATGAAGTTCTTATATAAAATATTTAGTAACACACATTTGGCCAATATAATTATAGCATGCAATAGTACAGGTTTTTACAGTTAATATTAAGTAACTACATTTTGTCAATTTATGTTTAAATTAGATACCTATACCATTGTTCTGGAAGAGCGGAGCCTTCTAACACAGGCATTATCTGCCTAAAAGGAGGCTTCGAACACAACTTTGTTACTATTTGCTGATTTGTGACAATAAATATTTTTTTATTTTATTTATGTCAACTTAACAGTTAAATAATGTCTGTGCTTCAAAGTATAAAATTTACAGGGACACTTTTGAAAGAACTCATCTATCGAATAAAAACACTCTCGTAACAACCACGTCCGCAACGCAACACAAAACTTATTGAAGGGTAGTTGAGTGATTGACCTAGGCAAAGCATTGTAAATTAGGGGAGCCATATAAACGCAGCTCCGCCTAAAAAGTTCTAGCTTTGGAACGGGCATTTCATAATCTAAATGTGTAGGTTTCCTTTTATTTGTGTTATCTTTCCGTTCAAACAGTTCAAGATTGAACCTCACAAACCTGGCAACTTCGTAAATATAAATGCATGGGACCGTCAGCAGATTGTACGACTTGAATATAGGCTAGCATGAATCAGACCACTGCATTTTGAATATTGCACGAATACACTTTTTTGGGCGATGAAGATCTTCGTTATTTCGGAAGAGTTTCCCCACACAACTATACCGTATCGTATTACTTAGCAGACGTATGCGTGATACACCATTATGGCGGTGCGCAAAGATGTAATCATTTTAATTCTTTTCAAAGCAAATACGAATTGATTGTTTTTTTTTTTAATTATTTCATTGTGATTCTTCCAAGTAAAATGCTCATCAAGTGTTACACCAAGGAACTTTGCATTACGTACCTGTTCTATATTATTATTGTTAAATGCAACATTAAGGCGTACAGGTTTACTTTTAAATGTTTTACAATGAAGCAGATTAGTTTTGGAAATATTTATTTTTAATTTATTAATATCTAACCATTGCATAATGTCATTTAATGTTTGCTTAATTTCAATGTCAATGATTTGTAAATTTTTACATTTAATAATAATTGTGGTGTCATTGGCGAACAATACACACTGATGTTTTATTGACTGAGGCAAATCATTTATGTAAAGAAACCCAACACCAAGCAAACCCGCCGCCGCGCCGCCGCCGCTGCCGTTTTTAGCTTTAGCATTGCTGGAATAACATATTTTTTTAATGTATTTTAAGTGTTGTCCCTAATTTCGGGACAGATAATAATAATAATAATATCCCTGGACATTTCACACAGCACCATTTGTCCCAAGCTAAGCAACCTAATGCTTGTGTTATGGTAACAAGATGGCTGATAAACTACTTATATACATTTTTTTTTTTTTTTGTAAATACATACATATTATAGATAGAAAAACACCCAGACTCGGAACAAATACATGTAGGTCATACAAATATTTGTTCCGTGCAGGAATCGAACCCGCTACACGCAGCGCAGCAGTCAATCGCTTAACCACTGCGCCAACCGTGCCGTCAAAACAGAACAGATGTCCCGGAAAAAATTTAGTCCTAAGGAAGTCTCCGTTTCTTGTCTCTGTTCTTCAAAGTTTAGGCAAATAGGCACTACCTATTCCTATCACTGGTTATTATTTATTTCCACTGTCCAACATATCGCACACAAGTGTCGAGCGGGACTCGCAGGGTGTATCGACGAGTACTTGTGTGGCTTGTGTTGCCCTTTGGCGGTGCTTCGAACAAATTGAAGTCGTTCCACTTCCACTCGTCCAATCAAATTGATTTCGACATTTTCCGTATCGCCAATAATTATTATTGATCGACTTAAATTAAAATTCCACAAACGTTCCACTGAACAGAAATAAACCTAATTACCGAATGCCGTTGTGCTGCAAATTAAATTCGAAAAACATTTTTGTCTTAAAATCCGATACTTGGAGCGAAACGCAAAGTTATTTTTAATTTGAAACACTTGGCTCCGGGCTTGCGTTCATTCGGTGGGACGTTATTACAATGAAGGTCATCGTTAAGTTATTACAATGAAGGTAATCGTTAAGTTATTACCGGCCGCGGTTGGTTCACTGTGGTCGCGTAAGTTTCCGACGGCGCCGCGTCACGGCGTCTCGTGACGGTTGGGGGTGCATGGCTGCTCTCTTCCATTATTCATTTCATTTCAACAATCGATCTTTGGCACTTGCATTTCTTTTTGTTTAAAACAAAATTCCTACTGTAATTTGTAATGTTGACCAGTGCGTGTATTGTTGTCGTGGCCTACGGTGTGCTCCCTGTACTGGTTGTGCCCACTTACCTGCTGGTGACTCGGAGCAGCGCCGTCCTGCCGCGCATCAGATCAGACCTGATAGCGAGCCGGGTAGTCCAAAGTACCATCACAATCCTAACAATATCGTATTAGTCGGGAGTTTGGGATATTAATTAATCTATCTACGAGTATATCTATAATAATAATTTATTTATTTATTATAAAGAGGTCAAATTTGTTTATTTGTAAATTTGTATGTGGGAGGTAATCTCTGGAACTACCGGTCGGATTTTGCATTTGATAGCCCAATTATTGAGGAGGGATATAGGCCATAGGCAATATCTATATGATAACATTACGCTGAGACCCTTAGGAATCGAGCAAAAAGAAAATAGTCTGAAAGAACACTAAACGAAATCGAAGTGATAGCGAGACAGGTAATGAGATCGATGGGGTGGGGCGGGGGAACAAGAACATTCACACGGAAGAAGCCGCGCGCAGAAGCTAGGTAATCATAAAATAATGTAGTAATGGAGCCTGTCTGAAGTTTGGGAAGGAAAGTTGACTCATTGATCACTTTTTGTGTGGCCTCCGCCTAGCCAAGAACCAAGCGAACCCACCTGGCTGACAAAACTAAATAATATTTTTTTAATATATTAATTAATCAATAATGATATCTTATTATTTATTCATTTATTTAAACTTTTCGCACAAAAAACAAAGGCGGACTTAATGCCTTAGGCATTCTCTATCAGTCAACCAAGGGTGGTGAAGAGATTAGATGGCAGGTGCTTTGGTTGAGAGGGACAGTGATTAAAAAAAAAACTCTTTAAACTAGGTACACCAATCCATAAATAGGTTATATACACATACATACTATAACTATAATATATATATATGTATATACTATATTATAAGTATATACTTATAATACATATATATATACAAAATGAAGGGAGAGAGGTGTTGAGATGATTCTACGCAATTTTTTTGAAAATTTGTTATTATAACAACTCTGCAATTTCCGCTTAAATGCATACCTACTGGTGGCCGTGATATCAAGAGGAAGCGCATTCCAAAGAAGAATGGACTGCATATGAAAAGAAGAATGAACAAAGTCAGACGTATGAGAAGGACAGAGTAAGAGAAGATTCTTAGAAGAACGCAGGTTCTTAGCGTGTGAAGAACATAGATATTTGAAGTGAGATACGAGATAAGAAGGATGAGTGGGAGAGTTGAGAAGGGAGAAAAGTGTGGTCAAAGCGCGCAAGCTCCTTCTTTGGCGAATGGACATCCATGTGAGCTCAGACACGTGGTCATATTTCCTGAGGTTGAATATGTACCGGATACCATTGTTGAGTAATCAGCAGTCAGCAGCATTATGACCGACATTTTATGCAACACCTGTCCCGAATTAGCATTACAAATTAATTAATTGAAATGATATTTGAAGTATTGAAGCGCTCACGTTTGCAATGTTTGAATAATTTAGAAATTAATTAAGTCCGGGGTAAAAACAAAGAAAGAAAAAATTTTTTTACACTTAGTAATACTCGTATTATGCGTAAAAAAGCGATTTTCACAATTTATAGAATTAAATATGTCGAAGTATAAGATCTCTTTACTTTACCTAGATGCCTGGGCTCAGTCCGCGCAGCAGTTACATCGTGACAGCTATGTCAACTATGCTGTGGACAAAACGGGCATGCGCTGTTGGAGTTGTCGCCGACGGACGGACCCTATTTAAAATAATGAAATCATGCAAGGTTTATAGACAATGAAAAACCAAAGAAAGTACTGCCGTGTTAACACAATCACAATCAATTTAGTTAGACACAAGAATAAACATTACGTTGGAAATTACTCATTGTAACGGAATATTTAACTAATAATACCACCTATAACCTAACCTAACCGGATGGAGCTGAATATCGATATTTTACATCGAGACACGGCCTTTCTGACCTACACAACCCAGTATCTGGGTAACACGATACCCATTGACAAGACTGGTTGGCAGGCTTTCGGACGTTTAATAGGTTCCCCGAACGATTCTCCAAGATCTAAGAATGACAGCCGAGAACTACTGCTTAACGTGCTTTCCGGGACACGAAGAGGTTTAGGTATGTCATGAATGGTCATCCACGGACAGACCTCGGCAAGCGTTGCTTAACCTTGAAGATCAACCAGTGCTGCAGTTATTTTTAATAATAATAATAATAATAATAGTAACTTGACTGCGTACCGTGGACGGATGCTCTCTCTGTTTCAGGTGCTTGAGCCAGCTGTCAACGTGTCGGCGCAACGACTGTCGGATCAGGTGCGGGTCATCCAGCGTAACCATATGCTGGATGACGTTGTACTTGATCGACTTCGCCTCGAATCACGGAATAGCCACGTTACACCTGCTTCGTCACTGGTCGCGGTGCAACTGCAAAATTTACCCAGTTTTTCATCGCGACCCAACCGCGTTGATGAAGAGGATGATGATGAGGCTATATCCGTGAGTTCCCAGTGCAATGTAAGATTGAGGAGCGCTTTGGAGGATGCTTTCCGTGAGTACCGATCTATTCCGCCTGAACTCAGACCACGTTTACCTCGTTTGCCCATGCATAAGAAAAACAAGGCGCTGGTGTGTGCTCTAGACTCGCAGCTGTCGAATTGTTTTAACGACAGCAAAGACCTGAACGATACCCATTCAATCTTGTACTGTGCCGCTGTTGCGGCATGTCGTGTGGCTCATGTCAAATTCCCAACCAGTGACAGAGCCACACGACCAAAACCAGCTGTACCAGCTTGGCAGTGCAGGATTGAACGTCGTATCGGGGAGGCTAGAGCACTCATCGGCAAGCTAATCTGCTTCAGAGAGGGCAATACTCGCCCCAGAGTGATGCGCTTTGTGAGGCGGGCGTTCTCGGGGACTGATATTAATTCTCGAGATTATTTGTCCCGCGTCACAGAGCGTATCGACTTCCTGAAGCAGAAGATCTGTGCATGGGCAAACCGTATTCGTCGGTACAGGCGGAGAGTGGAGCGGTACACTCAGAATCGCACATTCCAGAGCGATGAAAGGTGGGTTTACAGGGATTGGGAGCGACCGGATCAAGATGTGACTGACACACACCTACCAGATGATGACGCCATGTGTTCTTTCTGGCGAAACATCTGGTCGGTGCCTGTCAGTCACACTGAGGGTGATTGGACTGGGAAGATCGAGCGAGCGTGCGAACTAATACCAGAAATGGGGGCACTTATCATCAGCCCCCAAGATATTGCTCGTGCAGTTCGTCCGTTGCCTGACTGGAAATCTCCAGGGCCGGACGGACTACACAACTTTTGGATAAAGTGGTTCCAAAGGTCGCACGCCCCCTTGGCATCCCAGTTCCAGTCAGCCTTAGAGTCTGGGTCGCTGCCCCAATTCCTAACGACAGGAATAACCCACCTGCTCCATAAATCAGGTAGTACCGCGGATCCCAAAAATTATAGACCGATCACTTGTCTACCGACGGTCTATAAAGTTCTTACATCCATCTTGAGAGCTAAAATTAATAAACATATAGACACCTACTCCATCATGTCCGTCTCTCAAAATGGATGTAAGAACGGGTCCCGCGGTACTAAGGAGCTACTTCTCATTGATATGGCCATTAGCCAACAGGTTCGTCGTTCCCGAAAGGATCTGTCGACATGTTGGATAGATTATAAGAAGGCCTATGACTCGGTGCCACATACATGGCTCATGAGGGTGCTGGAGTTGTATAAAGTAGATACAACTCTGCGCACCTTCCTGATGACGTGTATGGGGCAATGGAGGACGGTCCTTCGCTATCCAGGATGTCGAAATATCCAGAGGAATAGCGAGCCGATAAGGATCGAGCGAGGCATATTCCAGGGCGACAGTTTGAGTCCGCTTTGGTTCTGCTTAGCCTTGAATCCTCTAAGCACGCTGCTGGAAGATTCAGGTCTAGGCTATCGGCTGAGGAGAGGTGGTCAGGTTATATCTCACCTCCTCTACATGGATGACCTAAAACTCTTTGCCCCCAACAATTTGCAACTGATGGAGCTACTGAAAATTACTGTAACTTTCAGTAGCGCCATCATGATGGAATTTGGTGTGGACAAATGTGCGGTCATGCATGTAAAGCGAGGGGAGATTGTGGAATCCGTGGGAACCCAACTCTCGGATTCCACAAACCTTAGAGCCCTCTCCGCAACCGAAACCTATAAGTATTTGGGTATGGCGGAAGCGTTGGGCATCAATGCTACTGACATGAAGCAATCGTTGAAGGAGCGCTTCTTTGGCCGCCTGAAAAAAGTATTTAATAGTCTGTTATCAGGCGGCAACAAGGTGCGCGCCTTCAATGGTTGGGTCATGCCGGTTTTGATGTACTCTTTCGGCATACTCAAATGGACTCAGACCGAACTCGACGCCCTGGATAGGAGGGTCCGTACGCTGCTAACTGCAATTCGAATGCATCACCCACGGTCATCGGTAATGAGGCTGTATATCCCGCGAAAGTGTGGAGGTCGAGGCTTTCTAAACGCTAAGAACCTCCACAATCGCGAGATATGCAGTCTCAGGGAATATTTCCTAGAAACCGACGTGGGGATGCATCGAGATGTAGTTGCGGTGGATAAGGGCCTCACACCGCTCTCCTTGGGTAAAGAGAACTGGCGCAAGCCAGTTGTGCTTGACACTAATGAACGCATGGAGGTATGGCAGAGTAAGGAGCTTCACGGACGCTTCTTCCGGGCCCTACATGGGCCCGATGTAGATCTACTAGCGTCCGTAGCCTGGCTGCGTTACGGTGACCTCTTTGGAGAAACCGAAGGTTTTATCTGTGCAATTATGGACGAAGTTATGATGACGAACAATTACCGGAGATTTATTGTTAAAGACGGCACGGTTGACATCTGTCGGGCATGCCACCGGCCGGGGGAATCAATCAGGCATATTATCTCCGGGTGTTCTCGTCTAGCTAACGGAGAGTACTTGCATAGACACAACCTTGTAGCTAGGATAATCCATCAGCAACTTGCTCTGAAATACAATCTTGTGGAATCGGAGGTGCCGTACTACAGGTATGTGCCCGACCCAGTTCTCGAAAATGGTAATATCACATTGTACTGGGATCGATCCATCATCACTGACAGGACTATTGTTGCCAATAAGCCTGATATAGTGGTGATGGATCGATCAGAGCGGCGCGCAATGATTGTTGACATAACTATCCCGCATGATGACAACCTCGTGAAAGCCGAGAAAGATAAACAAATCAAGTATCTTGACTTGGCTCGCGAGGTTGTCGACATGTGGGATGTGGACTCAGCGATCATTGTGCCGATAGTCGTGACAGCCAATGGCTTAATAGCCAAGAGCCTCGACCAACACCTGAGGAGGCTCTCGTTGGGCAGCTGGATCAAGGGCTTGATTCAGAAAGCGGTACTTCTGGACACGGCTCGCATCGTCAGGAGGTTCCTCTCTCTGGAGCCCTGACCACCGGTGGCTTGGACCCTGTTCCCGATACCGGTGGGCTACTATTTTTTATATTTTTAAATGTTTTTATACTTTTTATATTCTAATATTTAAAAATATAACTTATATGTGTTTAAATTCAAATAAAGGAGATAATAATAATAATATTTAATTCAGACTTCGTCCATAATTTTTTTAGTAACAATGTTCTTAACCTAGTGTTAGTAAAAATACAAATACAAATCCAAAGTAGTTAGTAACAATGTTTTAGCCTAGTGTTAGTTAATGTACAAAAAAGTGAACAAAAAAGTGATTGTGGTTAGGCTCTTGCTCTCGCGTGTAGGCCTATCCAGTGTGCCATCAGTACCGAGTCCCAGCGGCCGGCACACGCGGCCAAAATGGCGCTGGGGCTGCCGCGCACCCGCGCCATCATTGATGCACAGCGCTTACGCATGATGGCATGGAAGCCGTCCACGTGCGCCTCTGCGAACATGCCACTCGCGCTACAGTAGCGCGGCAGCCCCATCAACACCCTGAACGCGTTATTATACTGTACACGCAGGGCGTTGTACGTCCCCTGCGTGTATTTAGCCCACAAACTGCACGTGTAGAAGGTTTGACAGAAAGCCCTAAATAGTGTGACCTTCACTTGTTCAGTGCAACGAGCGAATCTGCGAGCCAACATATTGCAGCGGATACACAACGCCCTACGTTCTCTCTCCATATCCATGTTGTCTTTGAGGTCGTCGGTGACCCAGTGGCCTAGATACTTGAAATGAGTGACTCTGTTTAAAGGTGTACCATATAGTGAGACGGGTGGTACGTCAGAGAAATCTTTTTTGGGTGCTCTAAAAACCATAACCTCACTTTTCTTCACATTGTATCTGAGCCCATGGGCCTCCGCATACCTTTCACATATACGAAGCAGCTTACGCAACGCGCCGATTGAAGGACTGAGCAGCACCATGTCATCCGCGTAGCTAATATTATTAACGCAAACTCCATCTATATGACATCCGATTCCTGTGCTGCTCAGTTCTCCAATCAGGCGGTCCATATACAAATTAAAAAGTTTCGGTGAGGTCAACCCCCCCTGCCTCACCCCACACTCTAACTTGTACTCGCCCGATCTACTTTCGGCCCACCTAACAGCATTTTTCTGATTATTATACCAGTACTCAAATATCGATACAATCTCAGGGAGCAGACTAGTGTCTTGACGCATTTTTGTCCACATTTGGTCATATGAGACCATGTCAAAAGCCCGGGACAGGTCTAGGAAACACGCGTACACTGGCGTCTTACGCGCGGTGTAGTAGTGCACGGTCTGCTTGAGGCCCAGGATCGCACTTTCCGTGGATAGACCAGTCCGAAAACCGAACTGACCGTCGTGCACTTTTATAAGTTTAGTTAAATGGCCGTCAAGCAGACCGTCCATCACCTTCGCTATAACCGTAGCTAACGAGATAGGCCTATAGTTTAACCTATCCGAGACATCACCGGTCTTATTTTTTACAATAGGGACAACAACAGTAAACATGAGATCATCAGGTAGGTAGGAGTGGCTGACACACAGATTAAATAACAAAGCTAGAACCCTAGGTAAGTGTATCCCAGCATGCCGTAAGTGCTCAATGCTGAGGCTATCATGTCCTGGAGACTTTCCTCTCTTCATAGATTTTATGACCAAAGCTATATCCTTTGCAGTGAACCTCACCTTGACATCACCAGATGTAGCCCCAGCACTCGACACCGACAACAAGTCCGACTGTGCAGGCCTCAAAAACGGTTCAACCCTGAAATGCTGCTGAAACAATCTCGCGATATCATCCGGCTCGTGTACACCCTCGATGCTCACGGGCCGGCTCGGCTTCAGATTCAACTTATTCGTTGATTTCCAAAATTTTGAAAAATTGTGATTGGAATGGTGTTGTGCTATCATATCCATTTTAATCCTTTGTTGATTATTTTGACACCATTTCAATTTTACCTTAAATAATCGCCTAGACTCTGCCATTTCATTGTATAACCGTCCAGAGCTAGGTTTCCCATACAATAACCAATTTTGATAACATTGCCGCGCCTTACCGTGAGCCTCTCTTACGTGTCTGTTCCAGCCTATTATGTGTTTACCCCTACCGAAATTTGAAGCCGCACTAAATGAATATTTCGCGCCCTCAGACAGTATTTGCACTATACTTTTATACATATCATTAATTAATGATTTATGAAATGTTCAGTTACACATTTTATCGGCACAAGTAGTAAAATCGGCTGGAAAGTCAATATCCCTTAACTTCGTGTGACAAAAATTATGATATGTTTCAATTTGACAAGCCTGCCTATCTCCCCAGACCACTTTATTTTTACAAACACTATTCATTATAATTTTAGGTTTTATTAAATTCAAATTACAAGTTAACTGCAAGGGATAGTGATCAGACCAGTATGTATCGTATAATATAGTCACGTGATCGATAGTTGTGCGCGCAGCGCTCGAAACCACACAGTGATCGAGCCACCGGCGACATCCGTGTGCCTCACTAACAAAAGTGTGTGAATCGTTAGGTAACATATCAAGATCAACGCACACCCATGACTGTTCCACACAAAAGTCTAAAAGTTGATTAGCGAATAACTCACCCGGGTGCGCATTAAAATCTCCCAACACATACACAGATTCCACATCACTATTTTCAATTATAGAATTTACTTCACCTAGACACTCCGTAAACTCAATCAAGTTGTCTTTTGAGTCCGTAGGCATGTACACAGATATAATTAGCATAGAACGCTCACTTATCTCAACCTTAATAGCTGCTATGCGATCACTACTACACTGTAACACTGACACTGAGGGAAACACAGACTTCCTCCACAGGACTGCCACACCTCCATACGGTCGGCCGCGGAGCACACCGGCCGACGTGTCCACGGCAGACTTGCCAGTGAACGCGAAATAATCGCTGATGCTGCCCAGGAACGGAATATCATGCGGCAACAGCCACGTTTCCTGAAGTGCTATTATGTCAGCGGTTTCACATATTTTTCTTACACATTCCACTGATCTTACAATATTTTTACAGTTAAATGTTACTAGTTTGGCGTAATTATTCATAAGGAAGGTTGGACACATACAATTTTTTCCCCACTCTTTGTACCGTTACTTCTAATCTTGAAGTCAACAAAGCGCCGGTACGCGACGCCTTCTGGCCAGAAATCATCATTCAGAAAAGTTTCTAATTTATGCTTCGGTACTAGTACTTTATACGCGTCATACGATTTTGGTATCTTCATATGCATTTTTTCTAGAGAAACAGCAACATCAGTTTTACTCGCAATATAACTCAGAATGTCACATACGGGCACGCCCTTCGCAACATTGTATAAATAGATAGGAATACTTATGTCCGCAGCTTTAAAAGTAGCTTTTGGGCTCAAAACTGCAGTTCCCCTATTTGCAACAAAGCGGTTACGTAGACGTCTTTTCTGTACTAAGGTCCATTCCTTGTCTGCTTCGGGAATTTTCCAGTCACCACCGCGAACAACATCGGCTAAAGATTTCTTACCGTTTACGTTATTGTTTACGTTCGAAACGGCTGTGTGTCCCACCTCGCTAGTTACGACGATCGCAGCTGATTTCGCGTGAGTCACTGACTTGAGCGCGTCACCGGCCGCCGTAAGGCGACTACCGCTCTCGCTCAATAAGTTGGTCTCACCGTAAGTTTTCTGAACACCCTCACTTTTAGAAAAAGTTTGAGCGATATCCCGATAATTGGTTTCTGATCTTACTTCGTTAGACTCCCTGCATGGAGTGTCATGTTCTGCGCCTACGTATGTAAGTCCCCTAGGACCACTGCAGTAGTCATCGTGACTATCCAGTAAAAAGCCACCTCTCTTCATATTAATATTGCGGGGGGTACTTCCAAAGTTATTCACTAAAGATGCTTTTTTTAGGTTTTCTAGATCAGACTTAACAGTATCTAGGCTATCCTTAGTGACGTACTGTTCTTTGAACTGATTCATCTCTTGCTGCATACGCATCAAATCTTTTAGAATCCGCGTAACGTCGACATGATCAAAAAGTACCGGCGGGAGCCTGTGTAGATCGCGGGCCACAAAAACCGGTAAGATCTCAGGATCGGACTCCTTCAGCATGCAGATGATGTCGTCTATTTCACGGACCTTCTTTCCATCTCTCTTCCTTGTCTTCTTACGCTTCTCAGTAGGTAGGGATTCGCACAGGAGATTTTTAGCACTGTGAATGTCCTCGTCAGAAAATGCACTAACACAAATTTGACTAATGCTCTCCTCGTTCATCACATCGATTTTATTACTAACAAAGGCTAGAACCTCGTTGATAACTATATTGCAACTCGAACATTTTAACAATTTGGAGGCCATGGTTGGTCTCACGCGTCCGTGCGACAGCGCGTGCGCGTCTCGACTATACAAGCCTTGTCCTGACAATGAACTATGATTTTTGTTCTATCAAGTATTGCATACTAATATGTACACTAATGACATCAGCTACTGAGCTACTCAAAATTAGACTGGTAGGTACTCATTTTTCCCGTAATTCAAACGTTAACTGCTTTTTCTCATATAAATAATACTTAAGGCTAATAATTTTTATTCGTTGAATAAAATTGACGTCTGACAGTTTTTGTGTGGACGAAATGTCAAAAATTCAAAATTATTCCTCGGATAAAATATCTGGCGTTGGGTAAAAGCAGCCCTTAATTATTGTAAAAAACAGAGCTGCTTTTCGTGTCTGATTTTGACGCGATTTTCACCATAATTTAGAGAATTAATTGCGGAAGTTCTTTGTCATTGTGTCAATGTTTTGATTTCGACATGTCGCGCTCGTCATATCAGCAGCAGCACACGTACGAGGCGGGTCGCTAGTTTCAATTAAAAATCTATCAAATCGGACTGAGAAAACATTTTCGCTGAGAACTTGCTGACCCTATGTAGGTATAGGTAGGTACAGATCTATAAGGTCGTCGTCAGACGGCAGCACATGGCGCGCAGTGGTCGCCGGCTCAGTGCGGTGGTGCAGCTCTCTTGCATGCTGGCTGGTGAAAGCGACGGCTGGCGCGACATGGTCGCTTACTGACTGGGAGGGGGGGGGGGAGATTACAGCCACGACAGAACCTATCATAAGCTCTCCGTTTAATTATGTTTAGTAAATACGCCTCTCTCCATTGACGTGACATAATAGTGTCAGTACTGTTTAACTATTTAATATAAATGACATTGTCTTGTGAGTTTGCTACTTCCCATTTGGCTTTTAATTAAATGTATGCAGGTAGTATGCGGAGTGCATAGCTGGTGTGTGGCGAGGTTCCGGTAGCCCTGGTGCCACGAAACGTGTGAATTTTATTAAGTTCATATTTTATTTATCTCCGCCCCGGGAGGCTCTCTGGAGAAAGCTGGAAACTTGTGTTTCTTATTAAAAAGGCGAGTAGAGTGGCGTGGTCGTCCCGAAAGGGGCGGCAAGGTGCGGTGTGGCGCGGTGCGGGCGCAACGTGCGGATTAAACTTTTAATTTATCGTTAGTGCACACTGTGAATACAAACTTCGGGTATTTTTGTCGCCGCAGCGCGTCGCCGCTGTGCGCCAGCTGCCGCACAACTCTAAATACTTCGTATTTCCTGTACGAGTTGGTATTTACTAACGATAAGTTTTACTTCACCTACGGGGTCTACGACGATTTCATATGAACAAAGAGTGCAAGATATTACAGCATTCACTCGTTACTAACAAGTCTGTAATCAGCTGTTTGTAGATGTCTCCATACGTATCACCTCCACCGAGCTCCGCGCGTACTTTATCACCCCAATGGAGAAAGTACTTTCTTGGAAATAGATAACGCACACATCGTACCCACAACAAGTACCTTTGTCATCACACTGTTCAATACCCGTTGTCACATTAATGGGTGTTATTTACCTAAAATAAATAAATTTATTATTATTATTCTTTATTTCACTTAAATACTTACAAATTACATTTTTAAATATTTTTATAGCCAAAAAGATAAAAAAAAAACAATAAAAAATATAAAAAATAGTAGCCCACCGGTATCGGGAACAGGGTCCAAGCTACCGGCGTTCAGGGCTCCAGAGAGAAGAACTTCATGACAATGCGAGCCGTGTCTAGAAGTACCGCTTTCTGAATCAAGCCCTTGATCCAGCTGCCCAACGAGAGCCTCCTCAGGTGTCGATCGAGGCTCCTGGTTATTAACCCATTGGCTGTCACGACTATCGGCACAATGATTGCCGAGTCCACATTCCACATGTCGACCACCTCGCGAGCCAAGTCAAGATACTTGATTTGTTTATCTTTCTCGGCTTTCACGAGATTCTCATCATGCGGGACGGTTATGTCAACTCTCAATGCGCGCCGCTCTGATCGATGCACCACCACTATATCAGGCTTATTGGCAACAATAATTCTGTCAGTGGTGATGGATCGATCCCAGTACAATATGATATTTCCGTTTTCGAGAACCCTCCCGGTCGGTGGCATGCCCGACAGATGTCAACCGTGCCATCTTTCACAATAAATCTCCGGTAATTGCTCGTCATCATAACTTCCTCCATAATTGCACAGACAAAACCTTCGGTTTCTCCAAAGAGGTCACCGAAACGTAGCCAGGCTACGGACGCTAGTAGATCTACATCGGGTCCATGTAGGGCCCGGAAGAAGCGTCCGTGAAGCTCCTTAGTCTGCCATACTTCCATGAGGTCATAGTGTCAAGCACTACTATTTATCCGAAAAACTACGGGAACAGCTAGTGGAAACCCTGGTTCTGTCCAGGTTGAATTATGCTGATACGGTTTACGGCCCGCGCCTATTAGCTCGTACTGACCGCCTCATTCAAAGGGTACAAGCCGCTTGTGCTCGGTTTTGTTATATTCCTCGCAGAAGCCATGTAACACCTTTTCTAAACAAGCACTTTACGCTGAAGATGAAGTCCAGACGCAAGCTGCACTTGGCCTGCCTTCTGTTTGGTGTGGTTAAATATCAAAAACCGGAGTATCTTTATAACAAGCTGATTTGGGTTACGAGTAGGCGGGAATGCGGGAGAAGGCAATGCTCACAACAACTGTCCACGCAGTCTCAGGGTACGGCTGCTTTTAGAGGCAGCTTTCGTTATGCGGCTTCCAAAGTATGTAATAACTTGCCACCACCAATTAGAGTAATTAACACAATAGGCGTTTTTAAACTATGCTTACGGCAGTATCACATAGAAGCGCAAAGGAAGCTAGATATGGTCACACTAAATGTCTCAATTATATAATATGATGTATGTACCTACCCACTAGAGTATGTGTCAGTGTTTCTGTCGGTGAATGCTGCACGAAAATGTAAATAACTTGTTTTAAGGCTATACAGTCCCATTGCTGGAAATTACTCTTGCTCATGCTCACGCTCGGTTCGGTTAGCTGGCTAATATCCTCGGCTCGATGGTTGTAGTTGCGATATCCGAGGCATTGTTGCGTCCCATTCGCAGATGTGAGACCTGAATACAAGACAAACAAATAAAAATAAACCAATAAATTCAATTATTTCAACGCTGAACCACATTTGTTTGTTAACGTACCCTATGGTGACTGGCCTACTTGCACACGAGTGGGACGCACGATGTCGGGATGGCGCCATTTCACCCCTCCTTCACCAAGCGCTGGTAGTGGGTGAACCTCATCCATAAGGCTGTAGAATGGAGACGGAAATTAAAAGTAATAATAATAATAATATCCCTGGACATTTCACATAGCACCATTTGTCCCAAGCTAAGCAACCTAATGCTTGTGTTATGGTAACAAGATGGCTGATAAACTACTTATATACCATTTTTTTTTTTTTTTGTAAATACATACATATTATAGATAGAAAAACAGCCAGACTCGGAACAAATACATGTAGGTCATACAAATATTTGTTCCGTGCGGGAATCGAACCCGCGACAGGCAGCGCAGCAGTCAATCGCTTAACCACTGCGCCAACCGTGCCGTCAAAGTGGGTAGTTTTCACATTTTTTAGGGTTCCGTGGTCAACAAGGAACCCTTATAGATTCGCCATGTCCGTCTGTCTGTCTGTCTGTCCGCGGTTTAGCTCAAAAACTATTGGTACTAGAAAATTTTAATGTGGCATAAGTATACACGTTAATGACGACAAAAAGTTTTTTTGAAAAAAAAATATCATCCCCACTTTACATGTAGGGGATAGGTCTTTTAAAAATATTAGGAGTTTGGGAAGACCGTTTTTTGATTAAGTAAACCGATCGTGACTTATCAAGCTTTAAAGTACCAATTTTCGTTAGAGTCAAGTGTCCCCCCGCTCTACCAACTAAACGGTTGTAGTTAGAAATTCAAATGTCACGGCAGTAGTATCTATATATAACGAAATTTAAAGGAAAACTATCACACTTAAGTAGGCTTTACAAGTTAACGAGTAAAACTTCCTATACAAATCCTCACCTAATCCGACAATTTTGCACGGAACGATTTAATTATTTTTTTTGAGATTTGGATAAGACTTGTCATAGCCGGTGTTTTGAATTTAAATACAGGACACAGAGCTACACTACTCACTCGTCACAAAAAAAATAAAATTGAGGAATTCTATGGAGTTGTTCGAAATTTTCGAGTCAAATACAAATTGGTCGACCCAATTGTATTTGACTCGAAAATTTCGAACAACTCTTATCCAAATCTCAAAAAAAAAATTATAACTTTCCGTGCAAAATTGTCGGATCAGGTGAGGATTTGTATAGGAAGTCAAATTAGGTAGGTAGTCATGTTTGGCTTTTAGTTAGAGCATGGTACGAAACTTTCAGTCAGCGAATACGACCCACACTTGGCTGTTACAAAAACTACGGAACCCTACACTGCGCGTGGCTCGACACGCACTTGACCGGTATTTTCACATTTCACATTATACAAGAATCCATGACTTTTTTTTTTTTGCAAATATTTCTATTACCGACTAGCGCTTACCTTTCATATACGAGTATCTTTCGTATATTTGCGCATGTTTTTATTTCCATTTCCACTTTTGCCAACAATGTTTAGCTGACTTATTTATAGATGTAATATCCATCGTATTTGGTTAATCCCAATGCAAACAACAGCTAAGATAAGTTTCAAAACTGACAGAAGTTGCAAACTATCCGAAAATACTCCGTCACGTCACGCGTCACGCTCGGCTGCTTGCAGCGTTTTGCGATGACACTACAGTGCACGGATTAATAAATTGTGGCAGGCAGCGTTTAAAACAGATAAAGAAAGAAAGAAAAAGTATTTATTGCGACTCGTAAAGGATCATAAACTAAACTAAAGCAGATTTTTTGTTCTGACTCGTTTCTAGGAATCTCCTTATTTGCATGGGAAGGTCTATCATGCGGCGGTCTCACTTATTTATTTATTTATATATAATACTCACATATTCGTTACTGTTTTTATCAAACACAAATTAATATTATTAATATATTAAAGTATGCACACATGCACACGTCACGTTGCAGTATAAAACTGATTTACATCCGTCACCTCACACATTCAGGTCCAGTTGAAAACCAGCGTCAGGCACTAGTTGTCTGGCATTTTTGCTGAACTGGGCCTTTTTGGCGCAGCCGTGAGGCACACTTTCCTGCTAATTTCTTACATCGGACTTCACCCTTTTTATTTCATCTTCTTTTAATTATTCTTTTATTGTTCGTTTTATCTGATGTATGTATCTGGTATTGTTTCTTTTAGTTTGTGCCAAATAAATGTATTTTCTTTCTTTCTTTTCTTTCTTTACTGGCTTGCGCCAGTTCTATTTAGCCAAGGAGAGCGGGGTGAGGCCCTTGTCCAGCGCGACTACATCTCGATGCATCCACACGTCGGTTTCTAGGAAATATTCCCTGAGACTGCATATCTCGCGATTGTAGAGGGTCTTAGCGTTTAAAAAGCCTCGACCTACTCGAGGCTGTATATCCTGCGAAAGTGTGGAACTTTCGCGGGATATACAGCCTCATTACCGATGACCGTGGGTGATGCATTCGATTTGCAGTCAGCAGCGTACGGACCCTCCTATCCAGGGCATCTAGTTCGGTTTGAGTCCATCTGAGTATGCCGAAAGAGTACATCAATACTGGCATGACGCAACTGTTGAAGGCACGCACCTTGTTTCCGCCTGATAGAAGACCATTGTGTACTTTTTTCAGGCGGCCAAAGAAGCGCTCCTTCAGCGATTGGTTCATGTCCGTAACATTGATGCCTAACGCTTTCGACATACCCAAATACTTATAGGTTTCGGATGCGGAGAGGGCTCGAAGGTTTGTGGAATCCGAGAGTTGGGTTCCCAAGGATTAAATACCATTATACTCGTATCGCTGTCCCCGCAGAAAAAACGCGCAAGTGTAAAAAGTCAATTTTACAGGAAAAATAAAAAACTCAAATCGATCCATAACTTTATGACTACAACGAATAGAAGTTTGTTTTTTATGTCGTTTAAAAGAATTTTTTTTTTTGGATAGTCTAATTAAGTGTTAAACAGTTACCGTTATTGATAAACAAACATAAATTTACAGAAATATTTTAGTTTTTTTTATCATTAATGTTACTTTGAGTTTTTTTTTCTTGTCAACTATTGTTTTTGTTTGTTTTACAATGAAATATAACTTGAATTTTCTTTGCGTTTTTCGCCATATAGTGATACCGTTAATGGGCGATTACGCATTTATTCTGGTGCAGTCGAAAAGTTTTTGATAATGTAATAGGAGATTAAGTTTTTGTTCTGGAAAATATATTCTACTTACGAGAAGGTGTTAAAGAAAGATATAAAGAAAAAGTATATTCTACTTACGAGAAGGTGTTAAAGAAAGATATAAAGAAAAAGTATTTATTGCGACTCGTACAGGAAGATCATAAAACGTCGTGACCACTTCTTCCAAGGCGGTGTCGGTTTTCTATTTAATAAGGAACTCACTAGCAGCGTTTTAGAAATCAGTAGTGTGTCAACACGTATAGCGTACCTTGTAGTGAAACTCACCGACAGGTACTACCTGAAGATGATACAGGTACTCGTATATGCGCCTATTTCGACATGCTGTGTTCCCGTCGCAGCAAAAAAGTAAGGTGTCCAAATTGTCCTCGGTGACGAGAGTTGCCGTATCTATGCAGCCATGAAGGCTCAGATAAGAGGGCCTTAAATCTAAAAATTAGGAAGCTGACGCGACGCAACCTTTGGTGCTCCAACACGCGCGATATCAAGGTTGCGATTGAGCAGAACCGAGGGTCGAAAGTGTTCGCCCAGCAATTAGGGAGGTCCCATATGACGTAACTAAGAACTGCGGATGGCAGAATCGTGACTTCGAAATTCGAGATACTCGAAGAAGTCGAGGATTTTTACGGGCACCTAAATATATTCAACGTGGACGGTGAAACCAGCGGGACATAGTGCAGATGACCATCGAGCCGAATTAACGCGCCACTACACAGAGGACATCCCGGATATCGACCAGTGCAAGGTTAGGGCGGCCCTAGAGCATCTAAAGAACAACAAGGCGAGTACATTTCACATCTTCGATTTGCCGATGATATCGTCATAATTGCAGAGACGCTGGAACAGCTAGACCAAATGCTGCACAGCCTAAATGGAGCCTCTCAGCGGGTTGGCCTCGGCATGAATTTGGGCAAGACAAAAGTCATGTACAATTCGCACGTCTTGCCGAATTCAATCCACATCGAAGGGTCGCTTCTCGAAGTTGTGAAGGATTATATCTACATAGGGAAAATAATCCAGCTCGGTAGACACAACTTTGAGAAAGAAGCCGACAAAAGGATTCAGTTGGGTTGAGCAGCATTTGAAAAACTCCGTCAAGTCTTCTCGCCGCCTATCCCGTAGTGTTTGAGGACTAAGGTCTTCAACCAGTGCGTCCTTCCCGTCAAAACTCATAATATATGGCGCCGAAACGTGGACACTGACGGTCGGGCTGGTCCACAAGTTCAAGGTCACTCAGCGCGCTATGGAGCGAGCTATGCTCGGAGTCTCTTTGAAGGATAAAATCAGGAATTAAATTATCCGGAAAAGAACCGGAGTTACCGACATAGTTTGCAGAGTAAGCAAACTGAAGTGCTGGCGGAAGGATCTATGGCTGGTGGAGCAGACAAGTCCTCAGTGGAGACCGTGAAATTCGTATCGGGAATCATAGTGTGGGACGCCCCCCAGCTACATAGATGGACGGACGACGTAAAGAAGGTGGCTGGGACTTTATATCTATTTGTAACATCTGTCTATACCTACCTGTATTAAGCAAATAAATAATTTGATTTAATTTTTGACAGACTGGATACGGAGGCCGGAGAACTGGGTGTTGTGGTGCAGGCTGGGAGAGGCCTTTGTCCAGCAGTGGACTGCGATAGGCTGAGTTGACTGATTGATTGACGTTATATCGGTAGGAATAATACGGTCTAGAAGACGGAAACGAAATGTAAAGGATATTATCGTACTATTAAGTTCTTGAAGTTTTCTGCGATTGCACGTTGCGGAATTATAGTATTAACATCTGCACCAGAACAAACGCGCAATGGACAACGCCGTTAAAGTGAGGTCTCAGTTGCACCTGATAAGTACGCTAATATACTTTACACAATGTAAGACTATAATTATGGTACGCATATATATATTATATATTGCAGATTTTTTTTATTTTGGTTTTAAATAGATAATAAAGCAATAACTTTCGTAACTTCGTAAATACTTGATTTAAAAATCTGGGAAAAATTGATGTGATGTAGTTTGACCATTACGAATATGGATGAACAATAGCACTTACGCGTTTATTCTGCGGGGGCGGCGATTATATTATTATTATACAGAGTGGCGATTAGGTTATAACATTAAATAATACAGCGGTCATTACAAGTTGTTAAAATTCTGTTAAAATAATAAAATTTAAATTTTACTAAAAATAGAAAGAAAAAAACAAATGAAATAATTAGCGTAAAAATTGTCATGAAATAAACCATCCTTGATAATAAGTCACTAGACACGCACAAATTAAGTTTAATGGTGTTAGGTAAATACTGAAACGAAAAAAAGGTCCCACGACTCAAATGTTAATTGTTATTAATTATTTTAATTGTGTATGTTTAATATACGTTATGTAGAATTCGTGGTTTACAATTCATGTGATAACCTAATCGCCACACTGTATAAAGTACGCCTCGTTGGTGTAGTGTTCGCAAGCGCTACTATACTGAACATGATGGGTTTATATAATTAATTAATTATTATTCAGATAAAATTCAAATTAAATAAAATCAATACAACTCAAAGTAGACGGAAACAGAATAAATCAAACTAAATGAAATCAAATTACAATAAATAATCAAAAGAATGAATAATAAATAAATTAGGTACGTAACGACATACTATACAGAGCTGACCTAAATGAGACTGATTGTATACTTCACACGAAACATGTTATATACCAGTGTAATACTCTATCGCGATCCTCTATTCTTCATAATTTTCCTTATTTCGACTGCATGTTCCAACATATTGATGTTTTTTTACTACTTTTATCTAACTACATAATAAAGGATCGCATGTTTTACATTTGCTTGTCATTTTGTAAGTGGTGAAGTCGGTCATATATCCAATACTAGTAAGCACCTGACTCCTAGAACCTGCGACCTGACTCCTGAGATCCTAGATGAGAACCTGGGATCTTCCGCCGCGCTGTATAATTCACAGATAAATGTTATGAAATCCAAACCGAACGGCGTCAAGACAAAGCTCGCACTTTTTCATCTCAGAGCTAAGTACCTACCGCGACGAGGAAACAACTGAATTTCTTTGTTTTTGTCAACCTTGGCTTATATTCTGTAGTCGTTCGTTTACGGTAAGTACCGTTACAACATTGGATGACCTGATACCTCATAAATTAAAGTATCACAATTATCGGTATGCATACATTAATCCAACATGAAAACATGTTTATTTTCGTAAACGAAAACAAGGTTGACGGCCATGACACTAGACTGCGATGAGATACCGAATTTTAAGATTACCAGAATACCATATTTTAACCACATTTAACATAACTATATTAACCACATTTTCAGTCTATCCACAATGTCATCGCATTCCGGTCTCATGTTTTTCACTTTGCACGTTAATGAGTAGAATTTACCTTCTGCACGTTATGAGGATCCAATGGTAGCTACTAACTGATAACGCTATAATTGTACTACCTACTACATATCTTAAATTACAAAGAATATCTTTAGAATGTCCACTATTTTCATCTCATAGCCTCCACAAAGTTGAAGCACTGCGAGAGCGAAGAAGCTTTGACGAAGTGTGCTCCAGCTGTCTAGCATGAAGACCTTGTGGAACACGACAACACACGCGACTCTTGGCGACACCCGCGACACTCGGCGCCACTCGGCCACACCCGCGACACGCGCGACCCCGGCTCGGCAATAGCGCGCACTGAGCACTCTCCACAACACGCTCTTCATACCACGAAACCCAGCCTAATGCATTGCAAGGCTACTACATGCATTATACGATGCTAGGTAATCTATAGTTTTCGACAACTAGGAGATCAATTCGATAGTCGCTTTATAGGTGAATATTACACCTCCACCTTGTGTTTATCATTGCATATTGTCCGAAGGTGTCGGCAACTCGACACACACTCACAGACGGAGCCACCGTCTCACACCATTTCACGAAACGCTTATAAAAAGTAAAGTACCGGCTTTTATTTTTTCAGCGGGAAATTACAAACGGGATTCAAGGCTTTTATAGTTATGGTGATAGGTTTCGGTGTTAAGTAGGTAATTAGTATTTAATAGCCCTCTCATTGTCGACGATGATTATTAAAGATGGGACTTCATAAAACACGCTTTAGTCCACTTTTGTCCGCCGGCGCAGTGGCCACCACCCGTGGCCCCAGTATATATATGTATAACAACTGTCGCGGAAACTGTTTGCGACAAACAAAAGTTTTACAAACAATAATAGCACAAGTTCGGCTATTAGCATGTTTTATTCGCTACTTTAGCATTTCGTGGAGACGTCAGAGGGTTGCGAACTAGACACAAGCAGGGAGCGCGCGCACTTCAACTGCCTGTCATACGACTGAAAACAACAACATGGAGTAACTTATTTTATTTTCTATTTGGACTTTCTTATTTTATTTGTATAGAATGACTTTGGCTTAGATTTCGATAAGGGAAATGTTCCTTGTTGGTACGTAAATCTTTTTTTATTACTTCGGGTCCACAATACCTCCATAAACTTATGTAAACATAGTGTCCGAGTTCAAATAAACATGGATGATAACAATACGAATAAGATAGGAATAACATTATACACAAAATGGTAAATTCATATTTTTTATTATTTGTAGTTTTCTGGTAATTAATTATCAGTGTAACAAATAGCAACTCCACGGACACTACGGGCGCCGCCGCCGCCGACACTGTCCGATGTTGATATGATATGACATGTTGCCTCTCGGTGCCCGCACGAAAAAAAACAAGATTACTTTCTGAAGTTTGAAACGAAATGGCGCTTAAACAAGGCTAACTCAATTTGCGCACAATTCCTCTTGAGGGCTGCGAGGGCGAGGGCCATATTTTTTGCCCCTCGCTCTGGATTAACTCGATTATCAAAATTCTGAGAGGGCGGTAATGGCTCAATAATGTGCTGGTGATTTGTACCGACGCAGTCTCTGCGCCACCTCGAGCCACCTCGAGCCACCTCGAGCCACCTCGAGCCACCCGCCACCTGCCGGGCACTCGCCACCGCTAACATTACGCGGGAAATTTTATGTCCGCGGTTGTCTTATATGTATAAAGGAAAGTTGCTTGGGACTTTGGGAGTTACCGGATATTTATTATTTATATTAACATATAATAATACTATTTAATTAATTAGTTTTATTGCTCGTTACAAAACACATCGGGTGGGACTTGCACGGCTTCGCTTTGTGTCCTTTGCCGGAAAAGTTCTAGAGTGAGGAGCCAGACCAAGAGAGATACATAAACCCGTAGGGCAACATATTATGGCGAGTTGTTGGGCAGTAGCGACCTCAAGGACCCTATCTCCCGGGGGTAGTCTTGTCCTCACCTCTGGCTTGCCTTTATTGGCCGGCTTGAGAGAAGCTTTGTAAGAGCAAACGTACTCGGAGGCAGGAAATATTCCAATAAGTGCTGGTGTACGGATTGTAGTAGTTAACTCCGTACACTGATTTGTCGTGACGGTTGGTGAGTTCAATTAGTATAGAGAAACACGTTCCACTGAGATGCACTAAGTAGTTAAGTTTATTTAAGTTACGAGTAAGTTACAGTACTAGAGTGGAAGGCGATTATTTCTCTCAGTTGTTGATAGCTACCCAGTTATAAGTTCACTATACTTTTAATTCGTTAGTCATGTCATTTTATAACGCTAACTTATGACGCGCATCGATGGTCTAAAGTAGGTTACAGAGTAAGCAGAAAAATGTATGGCGATGAGACCGTACAGCTGGTGACCATCTTCCGGGCTCTGTGATTGCTCCGATAGCCGTGTTGCCCCCTTGTCGCTACGTCACTACGTGCTAACGACAGTTTCCGGGGACCAACATGGCAGGGGGTGCAAGTCACCCCCTGCCATGTTATCTGTGTATTGTGTAGTTTATATAAAATACACAGATAACATGGCAGGGGGTGACTTGCACCCCCTGCCATGTTATCTGTGTATTTTATATAAAACACTGGTCAGGCAGGGGCCATAGTAGTCCTAGATAACCAGTTTAATTTAACCACCCAAACCCATAATCCAATATATTTGTTTCCATTTGAGCCACAAAAGACAAGCGACGACGCTTAGTTTGTGGCTCACCGAACATGTCACAAATTGTACATGTATTTTTTGATGAATAAACGTTATTATTATTTATATTGTTAATTTTTTTTATATCCCGGCACTGATACGCCGGTTTTATAGCATAACACGGGCCGAAGCCAAGTGTTAACCTAAATTATAGACGATAACATAATTCTGTTGCGCGCCACAATTAATGCCTGGTACATAGTGACATTAGTTACCACCTGCGCCATCTAGTATCGAATGGCAGAACTAATTTACCACTAACGCCATCTAGTATCAAGTAGTAGAACTAATAGATCCTTCTAGAAATTTCGATACTAGAACTATCGACAGAGGTCAGTCGGGGCCGGTATGTACTAGAACATTCTAGATATTTCTACAATAGAAGGTTCTAGAACAATCTGCTGCACTATATAAAGCCGGGAATAGCCGCGATCGAGACAGTGTTCGATAAGCGATACAGGCGAATACATCGAAAGCGATCATCAAGTGCGACTTAAGTGTAATTGTGTTTTATAATTAGTGTGTTTGAGTTGTTATTAGTGTTAATTATTGGTAATTTATATCGGCAGTTTTTATTGTCACGAACCCGCAGCTCGTAACAACACTATAGTGTGATCAGGGTCGGATCCAAGATTAAAAGTTAAGAAGGGTCTCCCACATCCAGTATTGCACTATGATATTTTTGGGATCCATTAATTATTTTTCATAAAAATACAAAAAAACATGTGCTGTCGGGGCGTCTGAAACGAAGTTCCTTACGCGATACTCGCACGCACACACACTCGTAAATAATGGAAAAAGACACACACGATATACTCGTAAATGGGTTTTAAGACATTCTGTCTGCATTTAAAAATTCACACACACACACACACATACACACACATTACACATTATTATAAATACACACACACACACACACATTATTATAAACTAGCTTCTGCCCGCGGCTTCGCCCGCGTGGATGTCGGAAGTTATCCCACGGGAACGTGCTACCAGGATAAAAAGTATGTGCTTCCACAGGATGCCATCTATCTCTTTGCCAAATCAGAAGTTCAGTGGTTTAGGCGTGAAAACGTCACATACAGTTTCAAGTTCAAATCCTCCCCTAAAAACCGAATTACCCCTTTTTGCCCCGTCAGGGGTCAATTTTCGACAACTTTACATACTTATTACTTATTTTCTGTCGAAAGTATCAATACTGAGTTTCGAGTTAATCGGACCGCGCATTCAATTTCTTCCACACAAACTTCAACACCCCTATATCCCCCTTTGAGGGGTAGTTTGAAAAACTTATAATGATAAACTTTATTACTTACTTAGGCAAGTATTGTTGCCAAGTTTCAAGTTTATTAACTAAATTAACAAGATTTTTCATATAAACTGTATCCCCGCTTTTCAACCCCACGGGGTGGAATTTTGAAAAATCATTTGGGATGTGTTCATAACTTGACTCAAAGATTATTTATACCAATTTTATAATTAATCAAGCCACTTATTATAATCCTCCCCTGTAAAATTAACTACCCCTTTTCACCCCGTTAGGGGTAGATTTTCGAAATACTCTCATACGTGTTATTATTTATTTTTAGTCTTAAGTACACACACTGAGTTTCGAGTTAATCGGACCGCGCGTTCAAATTCTTCCACACAAACTTTAACACCCCTATATCCCTTTTGACGGGTAGTTTTGAAAAACTAATAATGATAAACTTTACTGCTTACTTAGGCGAGTCTTCATGCCTATTTTCAAGATTATTAACCTAACGAATAAGATTTTTCATATAAACTGTATCCCCGCTTTTCACCCCCACAGGGGTGGAATTTTGAAAAATAATTTGGGATGTGTTCATAACTTGACTCAAAGATGATTTATACCAATTTTCGAGTTAATCAAGCCAAGCTGTAAAATCCTCCCCTGTGAAATTGACTACCCCTTTTCAGGCTGTCAGGGGTAAATTTTCGAAAAACCCTGATACACATTATTCTTTTCTTTCAATTTTAGGAATAAATACTGAATTTCGATTAAATCGGACGGCGCGCTAAAATTCTTCCATACAAACTTTGAAACCCCCCAATCCCCTTTTAGGGGGTAGTTTATAAAAACAAAAAATGCCCAACTTCATAATTTTCTTAGATAAGTATTCCTGCCAAGTTTCAAGTTTATTAACTCAAGGAATAAGATTTTTCATACAAACAAAATCTCCCCATTTCACCCTCTTAGGGGTGGAATTTCGAAAAACCCTTTCTTAGTGGATACCTACTCTTCACGAAGAATACACTCTCCAAATTTCATGTCTCTAGGACCAGCGGTTTAGGCTGTGCGTTGATGTCTCAGTCAGTCAGTCAGTCAGTCAGGACTTTGAAATTTATATATATAGATTACTAGCTTTTGCCCGCGACTTCGTCCGCGTGATGCCACTTTCTTAATTTTTTTTTTCCGTAAGAACCTTCTACAAAGTATTAGAAAACTTAAAAAAAAAGGTGGATGAATTTGGTAAAGTCGTTCTCGAGTTATGACGAGACCAAGGGAAATAGGGATTCATTTTTATATATATAGAAGATTGGCGCTCTACATAAAACGCTTTTATACAGAAGCGCATACTGTGGTAGCGCTGTATTAGCTGGCTGAACACGAATGTTACTATTATCCCAGTGATTAGGTACTATAATGTCTGATATTCGAGGAATCAAAATATGCAGTATTGCAGTTTATAACTGGAGAATACTGACACAAAGGCTAAAGCAGCGGTACGGTAGGACCGTAGGGTCCGTAGGGGACAGGGTCATTATTAGTCCTAGGGCTGATTTTTCCAATAATTTTATTGGAGGAATAATTTTGAATTTTTCACAGTTCTTCCATAAAAAATCTGTCTGACGTCAATTTTATTTCACGAATAAAAATTATCCGTCGATTGAAAAATCAGCCCTTACATGCTATAAACCAATATTCTAAGAAATTGTTTTGATAAATTATGAATAAAACTATAATTTATTATTAACAGAATTTTAAACAACTCGACCATTATTCAAATTTAGGATGCCAGAAATGACGAAAATCTAAGATTTTATGCGTTTCTTGTAAAAGGACTAACTAGTTAGAGTTAATCTAAGGCATCGGTAACCTACATTATAAGTTAAAACTGGGTTTATATTCTTCCTAATTCTATTTCCACAAAGTCCGAGCATAAGAAGTAGAGCTTGATTTGATTAGTACACAAATTATAAGCAACCATACAGACATTTTAAAGTAAACCTTTGTAATTGTTTCTTTCATTTACTCATTCATGTATGTGTGTGTGAAAGCGAAGTACTCGTATGATAAAGAAGTACCTCTTTATCATACGAGTACTTCGCTTTCCTCGGTGTTTTCTTTTTACTTTATTTTCGAGATCACTTTTTTAGTTTTTCCAAATTACTCATACTTTTAATTAGCCGTCTTCAACAATGAAAAACAAACTGCATAGTAGCTATGACTCAATTAAAGTATGTTTTCATAAAATTTATAACAAAATAAAATGAATAACTAACATTTCTAATAATGAAGTTAATAATTGCTTTCAATCTTCGTTCGTCATGGGCCAAGTTAATAATTGCTTTCAATCTGCGTTCGTCATTGTGCTGGAGCCGGCGGAAGCTCGTCGTAGCACGGCGCCTAGCTGCTACGTGTGCTCACAGGTTACGAGTTACGACTAAATACTCGTAGCCACGCGAAGGTCATCGACCCGCAGAGCTACGCTCGTACTACACGCTACGCCGAAGAAATGTTACTGAAATATACAAGCAAATAAATGACTTGATTTCATTTTTTATTTCAAATTAACATAAAATAACATGACGGCCGTAACCCTCAAGGGTTAGGCAAAGGTGTAGCTATAGTGCACCCATATTTCGCAAGTTGAAAACAATCGACTAAAGAAACTCTTGCCTCGAGAAAATGTTATTTTTATAATAAAAAATGAAAAAAAAAAAAAAATACACAAAATAACATGACGGCCGTAACCCCCAAGGGTTAGGCAAAGGTGTAGCTATAGTGCACCCATATTTCGCAAGTTGAAAACAATCGACTAAAGAAACTCTTGCCTCGAGAAAATGTTATTTTTATAATAACATTTTCTCTGAAACTCTCCAACCACATAACAATATTAGTAATTAGAAGTTAGGCTACGAGTAAATATGAGTAAAGACGCAGGAACTTGATCCAAAAATATTTGTCGAGTAAGTAAACGATTGCAGTCCTTAAAAAACGATTTTTTAACCGACTACTTTAAAAAGCCATTGGTTCTCAACTCGTCTGCATATTTATTTTAAATGCATTTTCGGGCATAAGTTCTTTGTTTATAAATCGACTTTAATGATTATTTTGCGATGGGTTGAGTAAAGCTTCGAGTTGGTCCCATTTAATTTGATCGGTATTCGAACTTCATAGATACACAAGGGAACACAAATTGTCACTTCATCTATTCTATATTAATTGATTTAAATTTTAAGTAGCAAGTAGTGGTACCTAAACGAATGTGTGTGGAGGAAAAACCAAAGTAAAACTCAAAAATTAAAAACTTTTTACAAAAATGCCAGTGACTTCCAAACAACAGTACAAAGTGCATGCAGTTATTTTGTAGTGTTTTTTCTTTGTTAGGCGGTTTTTATTTTCATTCAAAAGTTTTTTTAAGTTATAATAGGATTGCGCCACTCACCACCTGCGGGCTGTTGTGAGTTCGTGACGAAAACGACGCACTTGTAATGACACAAACTGTTTACCGACGTAATTGAATGTGAAATGAATTCAATAAGACGCGGAGGGGTGCAGATCAAAGTGGCCGCGCGTCGCTCCAGCCCATCGTGAGCGTCGAGTGCGACCCCGAGATATCTAAGCCACCAGAGCCACCAGAGACTGCGAGCCACTCTTTGTGATGTTCTAATCCATACTAGTATTATAAATGCGAATTTGCCTCTGCCTGTATGTCTGTCCGTAACCTTTTTACGCTTAAACCAGTGAACCGATCACTATCGTACAGTAAGGTAGCCTGGTAGTCAGGGGATCAGGAGGGGGTCCCTGGGGGTCTGGGGGTCAGGGGATGCATAATACAGACAGATTTTATTTGAATAGACGTAGGTAGTCAGCACCGTGGGTGGCCCGCGGCCCGCGCGGCGCAGGCCTAAGTACATATTATTAGCAATAAGAATAATGTACCCAGGATTTTGTAATAATATCTTGATTTAAAAGAGTGTCCGTGGAGTTTCTTGCCCGTTCTTCTCCATAGAGATCTACGTTTTTGGAATGGGCGACTAGCTTCAACTTTCTGACTAACTGACCGACTATTTAATTTTGACAATTCAAAAGTGCCTGTAAATGGTTTAATTGAAATAAATGATTTGAGTTTGAGTTTGAGTTTATTATTCAACATTTTGTTTTCCTGTTGTGGTTCAACCAATTTAAATATAGTTTACGTATTTTTTAATTAATCGATGCAATGTATTGTTGGTTTGTTGAAAATATGGCCCGACTTACGAGTTGTAGGTCGTGAGTTCGAACCCAGGCAGGCACTTTACTTAATGTAATTTATTTCATCACCACTGCTCTCATAAACGGTGAAGGAAAACATCGTGAGGAAACCGGCATGTCTTAGGACCAAAAATTCGAAGACATAATATGTGACATCCACCAACCCGCACTGGGCCCCCCGTGGTGGATAATGGCTCACTCCTTCTCACCGAGAGGAGGAATGTGTCCCACCAGAGGGAAGGTTATAGGCTGATTATGCTATGCGTAGATAGTCAAGGTGAGTACACGTTTTCCCATGTTTTAGTTTTTTTTTTTTTTCCGAAGACCTACTTGTGTAGAAAGATTTTGTAAATGTGACGCAATACGATTAGAAAACACCCTTTTAATAAATTATTGTTATTACTGATAAATAATCTTTTAATATCCTACAACTAATTATTTAAACATGAACAGACCCCAAAGAATATTTACTTTATGAAAACAGCATGATAAGATACGAGTGACAGAGGCCGTTAGCGCCACCTATCGCTTCGGAAGTGCACTTCTCAAGCGATAGGCGGCGCTATCGGTCCTTGTAGTCGTCTATCGCTTCAGAAAAATGCACCTCCAAGACCTAGCAGGCGCCTAACCACAACGTTATTTTAAACCGACTTCTAAAAAGAATTAGGTTCTCAATTCGACTGTATTTTTTTATGTTTGTTACCTCAAAACCCCGTTATTTATAAGCCGATTTGCAATTTTTTTTTTTTTATTTGTATGGATATACTTTCAGATTGGCCATCATTTCATTTTCATTTCAAGAAATTTTCATCAAAGACGGTTCAGGAGTTTGGTTTTTAAATCAAAATTACTGGTAAAAATTACAATTTAAAAGTGAAAAATAATAACTTTTTTGCAAAAAAAAAAACCACAGACTTCCAAAAAAGACACTACAAAGTGAAAAATAACTTTAATTTCGGAAGTCGGTGGCAAACAACGAAAATGCGAACCCAACGACACCAACTTCTGAAATTAATTTTCGCTTTCTAGTGTCTTTTTTGGATTTTTTTTTGCAAAAAAGTTTTTTTTTATCAAATTGAATAATTAGTGCCTACAAGAAATTGTTGGTGCACAGTTGCACACATAAAATTAAATGCGAGTATGTCGTGGGATGTCCTCTCATGTAGAACTGTAATCGCCACGCCAAGGTCTGTTAGTAACGTCATTAGCAGTTCAGTCCCAGTGGTTGACTCGTCGCGGAGGTAATTCAGTTAGCGCCCCTCGGATACTTGATGGGCAGGCATCTGTAGGAGTCAGGAGTGTAGGGATGGGCTGCCAAAGTGATGTCAGATATTTTCGATCACAACGAAGTATCTCATTCTTCTGAATTTGACTGAGCAGATATATTTATGATGCAAGGCATGTCCGTTAACATTGCATTGGCACATATTTTTGAAGCCGATGCATCAACCTATATTTAGCCGTCGCTGGTCTCGCCAGATAGTTTCGTTGTTCCCTGTTCCGTGTATGTCACATATTTGTGCTGCCACTTGTACATGCCTTCTACAAATTATCACATAATTATATTTGCTGTCATGATTCATGGAAGAATCATGAAATCAAAATTGCTTCTCGTTTCCTCTATTGTGTCCCATTCTCTGCCAACATGTAATGTTAAGTAATGGTTTGTTTTACCATGCACCATAATCATCGACTACAAAATTATAACGTATAGTAGTAGTACGGGGTATAACCGTATAAGTCGAATAGTTACCTGTTACCAACGAGCGAACATCGGCGATTTCGGTGACCGATCTGACCGTCCTTAAAACAAGTGGTGGAGGAATGTGTTTGAATTGATACAGGCTGTTCCTAACAGTATATATTTTTGGTAATAGTTCATTTTCCTCTTTTTTTTTGTTTGTGCTACCCATGGTATTATTTTTTTCTCAATTTTGTAAGTATGTTTTTATTAAAGAAGTGTGTTTTGTTGGTTGCAGGTCCGCCTGGCCCGCCCGGCAAGCGCGGCAAGAAAGGCAAGAAGGGCGACCCCGGCGAGCCAGGGCCCCCGGTACGTACGCACGCGCATCAGGCGCGCGTTGTCTGAGCTCCTCTGACACCGCGCAGTAGCTATTCATTAGACAAAGTAATCACAAGGGGTCGCTTCTATCGGAATGTTCAGAAGCACAAATGTCAACATAGCAATATTTAGCACTTTCGAAGTCCGGTTAATGCCCCGACACCGGGCGCTAAAGTACATATTTTAATATTATTTGCATGACGGAAAGCTGGAGTACTTCTGACCTCCAGTTCCTTAATAAGTTTGGCTTCAGTTTGCTTTTATTTATTTTATTTGTTTCGTTTGCAGGGGTTAACGGGAGCTCCAGGGAAAAATGGATTCCCGGTATATATATTTTTTCATTTAATTTACCCTAAGTTTTGTTATTTTGTTTTACCTTTGTCTTATTGTAAATACTCTAAGTTATCGAAAAGTATTAACTTCTGCTCCCTTTGCACCCGACACCGGTCATGAGCGTGGCGGTCGCGATGCCGACACGCTCGAGTGGTTGTCTGCGCGTGCGTCTTGCCGTGCACTACACGCGTGTCACGTTTCAGGGTAGCAAGGGCGAGAAGGGCGAGCGAGGCTTCATGGTAAGACATCGTAGCGCGCACCTAGTGTGGTAGACGTAACCTTCGCCACCCCGCCTCGCCTTTACTAACTCACTGCCAGCCTCACGCCAGGCTCTTTACTGCACGAAGCGCACGAGGCAGTAGTGGCGTGCAGTAAAGTTCCTGATGGATGGTGTTGTCCCGTGTTCTGAAGCTAGCGCAGAGCCCTAACAGTAGTCGTAGTCAACATAGTTGAGCATCGCCTCGCGCCTGAACTCTGTTGCGTCAACTATACCTACTTAAAGTAATATTATATTGATGACGAGCTGTGCCCGACTTCGTTCGCGTGTTTGTTTGAAAACAAATTGGATTTCATTGTTTTGTTTTTTTGCGCGGTGACTTATTTCTTTTTCTAAAATATCCTATGTTACTCCTTATAACATCAGCTGCCAGCCAGTGAATCCCGTCACAATTGATCCAGCAGATAAAATTGTTTATGTTATAAACTCAAATGTATTTATTTCAATTAAACCAATTACAGGCACTTTTGAATTGTAAAGGGGTCGGTCAGTCAGAAAAATGAAGCTAGTTGCCCATTCCAAAGCGTAGTAGGTACCTATGAAGAAGAACGGGCAAGAAACTCCATGGACACTCTTTTAAATCAGAATAATATGGTTACAAAGTATTGGTTACATCATTCATGTTAGAAATGATGCATGTGAGAACGATAAAAGCGTCCCTAAAGAAAATAATAATAATAATAAAAACAAATATTAAATTAAATTAAAATAAGCCATGGCAGCAAAGAGATGACCAGTCCCTACTGACAGCGCCCCTTCACGAACATGACGCATGGTTTAGCACCATTCAGCTCAACCATTTTGAAGGGAGCTAAATGATCCAACACATGCGCCACCATCAGCGAGACATTTGAGTGAGCATGACATACTCTCAGCCGCCAGGGCACATTCAAGTCAATGAAAGACGTACCCAGTAAATGGTAGCTTTAGAGTATGTACATAGTACTCACATATGTGCTATACAATTATACAATACAAGGAGATTGAATTTATATAATGCAAAAATATTATTTTAAAATCTTCAGCAGCTCCAACAGTATATTCAAATGCTACTGTCATTAGGCTCTTGACTGTTTGACATCTTTAATGTTTGAGAGTCATAAATACTGTATGTAGTGGTCATGTACTGTATATTAGTTAATACTCTGTATGACGACGCGCGCGCGGCGAAGCATGTCGTCGCTCTACTGACGGGACGCACCCCTGGTGAATGTGCTACTAACATTGGTGTTGGCGTAGTGTCGCTGGTTGTTGGTGTTTCTTACTAGACTGGCTTATTTTCCGGCTGTGACTATTTACATGACCGATCATTTATGTATTTTGTATGAATTTAGTTAACCAAACTACTTATAGGCCGACTTTTTCGCGTGGTGACGGGAGACGTATTGCGGGAAAGATTTAAGTGAATGGAGGTCGAAACAAACAAGTTCCAATATAGGTATAGACATATTTGTGAGGTAAATCACAAAAATAAACCACTATTAATTATACCTAGAACCTACAAGGTTAAGAAAGAAGTGCTAAATAAATAAATAAATATCTATCACCTAAGGAAATCTGCAGACTCACCTTTGTCAACGCAATACCTTGTGCGGTCGGGTGCGCGTCATTTGTTTATGCCCGCCGCCCGCGCCTCATCACCCGCTAGGCCGCGCTAGGACCATGGGACTGTTTAACGAAAAAGTCGGCCTATACTTATCAATTATAAGAATACATTCCCTTTATGTGCGTAGAGACAATCTAATGCTTCATATTACTTCTGATACAATTTTTTAAAGGTAGATAACAAAACTAGAACTCGGCAGTATGGCACATCGGTTTTAGAAACACTTTAAGTTCGTAAAGCGTCCTCTCTGTCACACGCTCACACCCGCGAGACCACAGATATAGTACATGTATATCTGCGTGAGATGGTCCCTTCCTTAAGCTATGTGTCATACTACCGTATTGTACCTACATGATAATACAGCGGGTGAGAGTAATGTGCAAATGGTCATCAATTTCAGGGACCCATCGGGCTGGATGGACCTAAGGGAGACCCGGTAAGCACGGATCTGAAGTATTTTAAATCAAATCAAGTTTATTAGCCAACCATACACCCATAACATAACACTCAGTCTTAATTTAATTTATATTCAATTTTATTAACCTTATTCTGTCGTGAAACATCCTGTAATGCTTCAGTGGAATTGTTGCCAAATCAAAGACCATGACTACTCAAATCTCTACTTGACGCATATTCCGTTCGTTCTGCGACGTGTGACGGTGTAACAAGTTCGTGCGTGTGTTGCAGGGCCGGCCCGGCGACAAGGGCCACAAGGGCGAGCACGGCAGCCCCGGCTTCGACGTCTTCTCCGCCGTCAAGGTAAGCACGACAGGCGTGAGTAATCTTCTCTCGTTACAAGCCGTACTTTGGGACTCCAGAGTAGGCGTTTCAGACCAATGTGAACATTATTTGTATTTTCATATGAATTTTATATTCGTATGTAACATTTTACTTAACAAAATAAAATGAAAGTGTGGTCTGGCAACCCAACACCAAAAAACAAATGTTAAAAATTAATGGCAATTAAAGTGGCTAATAGTCCTAGATTCAAACTCTAGATCGAAATAGTTTTGATTATAGATTCTCACAATCATAATTATTCGAAGTCATAAAAACTTGTTAGGATTTTCAACTGGATCACTGACGATCACTTTGTTCACAACTGCCATGCTGCGCTAGCACTGTCTGAGTCGTTTGTGTGTATGAACAATGAGTTAAACGTTATGGTGGCATTGCAGGGCGTGAAAAGATCCGTGGACAGTTTTAAGATAAGTCCCTACACGAGCGCCGAGATCATAGCCGTCAAGGTACAGCCATTCAGCCATACAGCCGGTAGCGCGCGGCCAGTAGTTAGAGCTTGCGGCAGGCACGTGCCCAGTGCTCAGTGCCCAGTGCCCAGTGCCCAGTGCCCAGTGCCCAAGTCGCACGCGACGCTTATCTTATTGTGCTTTATACGTCGTTGTAGGTAGTCGCTGTATTATTTGCATCCGATGTTTTTTAAATTATTTTTTTATTTAAATACTGCTTATCATATGCTTGCTGTAAATGTGGGAGATTTCCTTCGTGAGAAATTGAACGTATTTATAGTGGGTACATGTTAGGTGGTACGGCGAGGTCACACGGGGTGGTTTGTGCGCCCGCGCAGACCGCTCGCGTGTGCCCGCTGACGCGCGTGTGTGCGCAGGGGCTGCAGGCCGCCGGGCACAACATCTCCGCGCACACCGTCATACAACTGAAGGTGAGTAGCACACACACACATCACCCACTCACAGAAGCTGCTCGAGTGCTGACGCCACACTTCGCGCGGATCACGAGTTCACGACCATTGACATAGAAAAGTATGGACTGGAAATACCTACAAAAAAAGGGTGCATACCTACAACTCATATTGTCTCATAAAATGGCTGCCATTGCTAGGGTTGTGTCAATCAAGGAACATAGGTGTTACTGTAACGAGTATCGATACTAAATACGAGTTTTACTAGTTATCACGTTTGGATCACGATGGATTCTGGTGCTGTGAAGTGTGAACCACAGGCCGGACCTAGCTAGGTCACTCGGACCGAATAAGACGCAGGATTATTTATGTTAACATCGCAGAATCGACGGATATCGTTTCAGCGGAGGAACTAGTTTCGAAAACTATTACGGCAAGTCGGCAACGGTACAACAAAAAGGCTTGTTATATGGAAATGAACCCAAATATCAATACTTTAGCCATAAATTCATGATCGCGTTACAATTGTATCATCGAATGTGTATTATTGTATGTATTAATGCATGAAAACCGGCTACTATCCTGTACAAAGACAATTGAGGTTGATTTTCATTCTATCTTGCACCACACTTCACAATACAACACACAGGCATGTTGAATTTCTGTTTTCCAACATTTACATGAAGTTTTAAAATAACCTTATAACCTTAAGAACCTAAATATAACCTTAAGAACTATTATGTATTACCCATATTTGCATAATAAAATTCTATTCTATTCTATTCTATTCTATTAAAAGGTAAAATCCTCGTAATTTTCTCGCAAATCTTAATAATACAAAAAACAAACAAACATTTGACAGCAAAACTACCGCGAAACTCGGCGCCTAAGATGGCTGATACGGCACTTACCTACAACTGTCACTACGTCACGACAAAATGTTGCCATAATTAGCAATAACTTAAAATATAGTTGTCTCTTTTATCAAATAAGATTATCTCACTAGAAAGAATGAGACATAACGATATTTCAAATTCTGAATCATATTTCACTCATATTTGCATTAGCAAATGTATGTATGGAATAACGCGGCGTCTCCATGTTTTTTTCCTATCTCAATGGTCACGACTCACAATACGTGCATCGCTAATTGTCACAATATAATAAACTAAGCATAACTCTCGGCAGTCCTTGAAAAGACTCGAAATAAGAGTGAAATAATTACCTACAGCCGCTCGCTAGATAAACACGCACTAGGCTTGCCCTGACTGTGTCTCTTAGGTTGTAACTGGTAGGTACTTTGCAAGTCCAGAAAATGTAATGATAGGAGAGCATTCTTTTTAAAACCCTGTGATTTTTTGTAGGTAGTATGTTCTGTACAGTAGGGGGTCATTAATCCATAATCACCTTAAGGACTGTATTGCTGTGAACGCGCGGTAACGGCCGTACCTACGTCTGTGTGCATAAGTGATGTATCAACACAGAACGCTCACCTCATAATTCGCACACTGGCTGGCGTCGAACGAGACAAAAGACATACCGTCGCTTTTGCACACAGGCTACGTAATTACTAATTACCTATGACCTTGGTTGGTTCATACCATTGCTAAATTTGAAAACGTTACATCAAGTACAGATAGCTGATAGTCTTACGTATTGGTTTATCGAACACGTAGGCCTGGGTTCCAATCTCGAGTTGGAACTTTTATTTTTCTTTTCCAACAATAATCTTTATCGGTTATTTTGTTATTCGTTTTTTATAGATTAATAAACAAGAATAATAATGAAATAATTATTTTATTTTCATTATTATATTGTTATTGTAATACGGGGTTAAAAATAAAAATGTTTTAAAAGTGATTTCAAAATGTTTATTCGTTATAATTCTATTAACTAGAAATAAATAAACTGCTAGTCAAAACAGTTTATTTTCTCATAAAGAACAATTTATTTATTGAAGTAAAGCAGTTAGGTAATCAGTGAACTACGACCCTTAGACTTAAAATATTGTATCTTAGTAATATAATAATATTGTGCTTTAACTACTAATGTGTGTGGGTACTTTAATAAATCACAACTAGCAAATCTACCCATGTAAATAAAAAAAAACAGTGAACTCCTTGTCACAATACAATAAAATTAAATTACTCAGTAGTAATTAGGTAGTAAGCTTTTTGCTTACTGCCAATGCGTTCGGTTTAACTTTAGTTGCCTATCTCAAACGTCAGTTAACAAATCGTATTTATTAGGACTTATTGCGGTTATAGCAACATAAGTATTCATTTTCATTATTATAAGAAGATTGAAACTAAACCTCAAAATAATCCTTATTAGGGTTATGACACAATATTATAATTTGTAATTTATAACCTAATACTTAGTATAACCCCCATTATTATCAATGCTATCAAGTAATCGCTGGCGCATGAATGCAACAATATTGAAACATATATCTGTTCCTCTTAAATGTTCCCATATTTCCATGCAATGCAACTTCAACTGCTCATCAGATCTCTCATTCCGTGCTTCCCATCGTTGTATCGCAAAATGTAAACGTTCTTGTTTTTGTTTTTCAATCAAATATGGGCGTTTGCATGACAAACGGTTCGTAAAGATGTCGAATAATTCGGCAAAATATATCGTTGGTATGTTTCATATTCATTGACTAGCTGGGACCTTCCACTTCGCTTTCGACTGGCAAGGCTTTTCCTGATATCTTTTGACCCTCCGAATCACAGTAGGTATTTCTCTAAAACAAAAAAGAGTACTGTTAAGCTACTAGCAAAATACGAATATTACTAATTTAAAACAAAATTATTTTATTATTTTGTCAATAGAAATATTACATATTACTTAATGTTATATTCATCATTCAATTTTTTTCTTCTATTTAGCCTTTATGATAAATATAAAACGTTTAAAAAAATAACTAAAAGGATCAGCAGTTATACTTTAATTAGAAAAAAAATGATAAAATAATTAAATCATAATACTCACACTCAGTCCGGTTTCATCAAATATCTGTGATATAATAATTATTAAGTCCACTTTTTCGCAGCGCGTTAATATATGCTTTCATCTCAATATTTAAATTTCCTTGCATTTCAAAATGAACTACAACACCGCTAATAGATTAAACACACGTCACTAATCTACAATAACCACCAACTAAAACAAATAACGTTCTATTTAGTCGCGGTGAATGAGTCGTAAGTTAACTGCATCTGTCTACCTTATAATTTATTTATTAGATTTCTGTGGGTATAATCATAAAGTGTAACGAATTATATGAACAAGGCGAACATGATACGGAAATAAATTCAATAGTGTGTTTATTCGAGTAGGTAATTTTAAAAACATTGAAAAAAATTATCACCGCGCGTGAGATTCGAACCCGCGGCTCGCTACGCATGAATAGCCTAGCGGTTATCATACGTCAGTAAGACGTATGATAACCGCTAGGCTATCATACCATTTAACCTACAATGCCACTCAACTGTTGACCGTTACTGTGTTATCATACGTCAGTAAGCTCAACAGCTCTCAGTTGATTGTAAGAAATATCCCGTGGACAGTTAGGACTTCTAAAACGAATGTATCTAGTGAAGCTTCTTTGGATACGTTCAATCCTGTCCACGTGAACGCGGTAAGTAGGGTTCCAAACTGGCGATGCATAGTCCAGTAGACTTCTCACCAGAGTATTAAAGAGCACCTTGAGGGTAGAGATCGACTGGAAATCCCGACATATTCTTTTTATAAAGCCAGACATTTTTGCAGCTTTGGCAGTGATATTATCAATGTGGCTAGCAAAAGTGAGTTTTCAGTCGAGGTGGACTCCCAAGTCACGAATCGTGTCCACTTTTTGAAGTATTACCTCATTTATTGAGTAAGACGTAGGAATAGGTTTTCGTTTTTTGGTGAATGTTATGTGGTAGCACTTTTTCACATTGAGAGATATGCGGTTTTCTAAGCACCAGTCATGAACTGCGGTTTTCTAAGCACCAGTCATGAACTGCGTCGAGGTCAGCCTGGAGCAAATGGACGTCGACGGATGAGTTTATCTCTTTATAGATTTTTAAATCACCAGCGAAAATAGAGCAATTGCTGTATTTTACTGAGAGAACTATGTCATTGACGAACATTAGAAAGAGTATTGGGCCTAGATGCGATCTTTGGGGGACTCCAGATGAAGAAAAATAAACTGGTGATTCATATCTGTTTACAACCTCTCTGTTTTCTTTCTGTGAGATATGATTTAAACCAAAGGAGTAGCTGACCAATTATGCCGAAACTTTCAAGCTTCTTTAAGAGGATTACATGGTCCACCTTGTCGAATGCACTGCTGAAATCAGTGTAAATTGAGTCGACCTGGGCGCGAGAGTCCATCAATTTACTTATTTCATTGACGTAGTGGACCAAATTAGTAGTCGTAAATTTACGAACACAGAAGCCATGTTGTTCAGGTACTAACTGAGGATGGATGTGTGATGAAAGTAAAGGACATAGCAGGGATTCGAAAAGTTTTGCGAATACTGAGAGAAGTGAAATGGGACGGTAGTTCAGGACGTCACTAGAATCACCTTTTTTGAAAATCGGTACGATGTTAGCCATTTTCCATACCGATCGGAAACTTTGATGATGCAAACGAATGGTTGAATATTATTTTAAGCGGCAATGAATGAATGACTTTTTTACAAATACTGGTGGCAAACCGTCTGGCCCTGGCCCTTTGCAGATGTTGAGTTTGTTTAGTGCTTTCCGGACGTCTCGTTCCGTAAATACTAATTTACCTAATGCATGCTGATGATACTTGGGTCCCATTTGAGCTACAACAGGTGAACCAATCGAAGGAGTAAAGTTAGAGGAGAAATGCTTAGCAAAAAGGTTGCATACTCCATCACTAGTAGATGCTGTTTCATTTCCTAGATACATTCATTCATTTCCTAAAACATTTTTTTTATTTTTAACCCCGTATTACAATAACAATATTATGACCTCTTCTCCCACTCTGGGCTGAGCGAAAGCGCGTGTCAGACTTTTACTGACTAAAACCCACCCGTGTTCCTTCAGTTGCCTGTGCCAGGGGCCACGGTATCTCTTTCGAACAACCCGCAGCCCAGGGCGGCATCGGCCCTAGCGGACCCCGTCAGTTCGTGCTGACATCTCTTTGAGGCGCGCGTGGAACACACCGCGCCGTCGACCCGGGCCCGGTCCTTACCGAGTGGTGAGCTGCCCATTGCTCGCCGTCCGCAAGCCCACGCCTACGGTGGCCGGGAGTCGGCTGTTGACTACGTTGACGTCTCCTGCGGTGGCTAGGGGCGTGAGGACGCAGAGATTGTCTCTCCCTCACGCGCTCCGCCTCCTCCTTCGCGAGCATTATTGCTTCGTAGAAGGAGGTAACGGCCTCCCATTCACTCTCGCTCCGTACCATGGCCTGGACCACGGCCGGCCGCGAGAGATTGCCGCCGCCGATCGCCGCCACGAGGACACGGCGGTGCTCCGCCCAAGCCGGGCAGACCTCCACCGTATGCTCCACCGTGTCCTCCGGGCGATCCACACAGTGGTGACCCCCTGGGGCTCCCTCCTGCTTTATCCTGAACAGGAACCTCCCGAAACAACCGTGTCCGGTGAGGACCTGCGTCAGGTGGAAGGTGAGGGTGTCGTGGCGCCTCTCTAGCCACTCCTCAAAGAGGGGACTTATCGCCGCTATTGTGGCGTGCCCAGCACTTGCGACAATCGCACTCTCCATGCCGCTATGAGATCCCACCGAAGCTCGGTCCGCTGTACCGTGATTTCTCGCGGCAGCGGAGTTACGCCCCGGCGTTTGGCCTCCTCTCGCCACTCCCATATGTGGGCGAGGACTTTGGCCTCCAGATCCCATGGCGGCAATCCGGCAAGGAGGCTCGCCGCCTCGGCGGAGACCTTGCGGTATCCTCGGATCAGCCGGACAGCCATGACCCTTTGGGACGCGTTCAACAGGTGGGCTGGTCGCCGCCTCAGGGAACGCGCCCACACCGGTGCCCTGTAAAGAGCCATGGACCGCACGACCCCCGCATAGAGCTTCCGGCAGGAGGCGTGTGGTCCCCCTAGATTGGGCAGAAGCCGCCTCAAGGCAGCCCCGGCCCGCTCCAGTCTGGGAGGCAAACGTCGGAAAGTGCTCCACGAAGTTCCACCGGCGGTCGAGGACGAGTCCCAGGTACTTCATCGTCAGCTCGACGCCGATGTGAACCCCTCCCGCCATTATCTGTGAACCCGACGGTGGCGCGTCCCGATGACCATGAAAACGCATGGCCTCAGACTTGTGCAATGCCACCTCGAGTCCCAATTGCCGGATCCTCTCGACGATTGTCGCAACCCCGCGTGTCGCTGCTTCGGCCGCCACGACCTCCCCTGCGCCAGGACCAGCGTGTCGTTAGCGTAGCAAACCACGCTGACGCCGCTAGGGAGGTCGGCGCGCAGCACCCAGTCGTACCCGATATCCCACAGATGGGGCCCCAGGACCGATCCCTGTGGGACACCGCACGACATCTCTCACCGGTTCCACTCTCCCCGGTGACCGGGGTAGATGACGGCCCTGTCCGTCAGATAGGCCTCGACAGTGCGACAGAGGTAGGTCGGCATCCGGTGATACCGGAGTGCCTCCCTGACGCAGCTCCAGGGCAGGGTATTGAAGGCATTGGCGATGTCTAGAAACACCGCCAAGACGACCCCACCCCGAGCCACAGCATCCCCGGTCGTGAGGGCTCGCACGCGCACGATGGCGTCCACCGTTGAGCGCCCCCTGCGGAAGCCAAACTGGCTTTCCGTCAAATCCGGCCCCACCCGCACCAGCTGCCCGACAAGGCGGTCTGCAATGACTCTTTCAAAGAGCTTGCCCACCTCATCGAGCAGCACGATGGGCCGGTAATGGAACCCAGACCTACGTGTTCGATATTCCAATACGTAAGACTATCAGCTATCGGTACTTGATGTAACGATTTCAATTTTGGCAATGGTATGAACCAACCAAGGTCATACGTAATTAGTAATTACGTAGCATGTGTGCAAAAGCGACGGTATGTCTTTTGTTTCGTTCGACGCCAGCTAGTGTGCGAATTATGAGGTGAGCGTTCTGTGTTGATACACACTTCTGCACACAGACGTAGGCACGGCCGTTACCGCGCGTTCAAAGCAATACAGTCCTTAAGGTGATTATGAATTAATGAACCCCTACTGCCCCCATTAAAATAATTGTCAGAAATTCGGTAGGTTTTTGCTAAAATCATCTCAGCACATCAGCTGAAGCCATTCGGTTAGTCTGAAATAAAATAAGTACTTAGATATTATCCGTATATTCAGGTTCAAAATAAAACAGTTTCTACAGAAAAGTTACATTAAAGGCCTAGATAAAGTACGCGATCACATAAGTACTATCTAAATGCTCAGGTCGTATCAAAAATTATGTTAATTTGTCTAGTGTCCCTATCTAAATAAAGCTTATCGCCTGGGAAATTTTATGTAGATAAAAATACATCCGACACTCACCTACTAAGCACCTGTCAAGAAAGTTATATAAAGGTACATACTTATACAAATATCTACATAACATACGAATGAATAAAAACTAAAAATAATGTTATTTTTATAGACCTGCCTTGCCGACTGAGTTGTGTTGTGTTATTTAAGAAAAAAATATTACTGATTTCGATATTGATGAATTCAAACATCCATTACACTGATCAATACAGTCGATAACCTTATGCCATATTATGTCACGTAAATAAATATGCGGGAGCGTCCCACCGTCTGCGTCCGCCTCCGCACCTAACTGTGGCGCACTCGAGAATGTTGATTACTGATGTAAATAGTAATACGGCTTACTTTATTATAATGTGCTATTGTGAAGTGAAGCGAGCGGTCCCCGAGACTCGAGAGCCGCAACAAGCCGCGCTGCCCGCAGCACGCAACACAACACTATGCCAATTATCCACTTTAACAACAAACTTTCAAAGTGATGCATGCTTCAAACTCACTGCATGAGCTTGCGTTTTGCGTAGAAGGTAGTAGTGAGGAACCTATACAAGGTGGCAGGGACATCGACGCTCAACCTGTTACCTTGGATTCAGTAGATACAAGTCATGATTCTGAAGCTCACTGCGTTGAAAGGACACTGGGTGAATTTTTATGGGAAGTGGTCTATGAACCAATGGCGATACGTAGATAATCTAAAATACATATATGTATATAAATCTAAATAAAATAAGGTACCTTAACTGTTATAACTGTTAAATCATCTGCCCTTGGAATTTGCACAAGGATCTAGATGAGGGCACTTACTCAAATATCACAACCATATCGCTATTGCACAATGGTAGAGATGAGGGCACTTACTCAAATTTCACAACCATATCGCTATTGCACAATGGTAGAGATGTGGGCACTTACTCAAATATCACAACCATATCGCTATTGCACAATGGTAGAGATGAGGATACTTACTCAAATATCACAACCATATCGCTATTGTACAAGGGTCGACATGAGGGTACTTACTCAAATATCACAACCATATCGCTATTGCACAGGGGTCGAGATGAGGGTACTTACTCAAATATCACAACCATATCGCTATTGGTCCATAGGCCACTTTCGCTGAGCCTCCTATTTTGTCGGTTATTGAATAGAATAGCTGTTCTGGCTAACCGACATGTCCTAGAATCAGAAATTTGAATACATATTGCGACATCTACCAGCCCACAATGGGCCCGTGTAGTGAATTATGGCCCAATCACTCTCACAGAGAGGAGGCTTATACATAAACTAGCTGTTCCGGACGTTTTGACCGCGTAGGTATCGTACTTTTCTATGAAAAAGACGAAACATTTCTACGTTAGGTAATTTCTACGTTAGTCTGGAATCATGTGCTGAATTCACGGAAACAGTTTGCGCGTCGATGCCCTGCCACCCTGTGCTTAAAACAATTATTTAATATCATAAAATTACCTTGTAAACGGTTGTTATACTTGTTATCTTCCAACTCAATGAGATAAAATTACTGTATCATTTTGTGTTAAATAACTAGCAGTAAGTACATCACTCAATAAGTGTGCTTGGATGCGTCAATTATGACAGCAAAAACTATCCTGACCTTTACTCTCTCATTGAATTGTTAATAAAAAAAACAACCGACTTCCGAAATTAAAGTTATGAAAAAAACAACCGACTTCCGAAATTAAAGTTATTTTTCACTTTGTAGTGATTTTTTGAAAGTCGGTTGTTTTTCCTTGTGTAAACAGTATTTATTTTCCACTTTTTAGTTACTTGGTATGTACATAACAGTGACAGGATGGTATAAGAACATCATCAACATACACAAGTAGGAAATATACGTATTATAGTTATATGTGATTATACCTATACTCTTATTTCAAGGTATAACTGTGTTGCACAGGGTGAACCCGGTGAACCAGGCCCCCCCGGCTCCCCGGGGCCGCAGGGCGTGGAGGGCCTCCCGGGGCACGAGGGCCGTGCGGGCGCGCCCGGTCCCTCGGGGCCGCCCGGGCCCGTGGGGCCTGTGGGCCCTCCCGGCCTCGTCGGACCACCTGGATCACTTGGCCCCGCTGGACTCAAGGTAAACATGCGACATTGCATAATTCTTATTCAAATTTCTTTTTTTTTTGTTTTTATTATTTTCTCTTTTATGTGCTTCTTCAATTCTACTGGGAGGTCGAAACAAAAGAAAGAAAACATTTGAATACATCGAAAGGTTTATACGGTTACTAGTTTTTGAATCCATGGGAAACATAAAAAATAGTATTATAAAAGTCTGAAAAAAATTAATATCATAATTATTATTTAAGGATTTCGTGGACCCACAGTCGCTTTTAATAACGCGATTAGAATAACTTTGCTGGATAGAAAAAAACTCAAAATTACCCCTTTTTGTAATGTTTAATCATCATCAACATATCTTTGGAGGCACGAGGAACAGGGTGTAAAGTTCACTCGTCCTCCATTGAAAAGGGAGGATCCTCCAACCAGACGGGTGTTGTGTCTGGCGGGCAATTGCCCAACGATTGATGTTGGGAAATTGTATCTATGCTAATTGTACGGTAAACTCTGCTTGCGAGATGCAGGATTTGCGTGACGTCAGTATGACGCGTTGTTCGCATGTGGCGTTGTAGATACCGCTACATATCTCATAGCTACAAAACAAGGTTTTTTTCTTATTTTTATATAAATGAATTGGTAATAAGATTGTTTTGCACGATTCGCTGAATTTGTATTGATAACATGATTAAAATAATTACTTAGTCAAATGCTACGGCTACAATGTCGCGATAACCCGAACTACACTTCACACGCTCTCTCTCGCACACCGCTCGACGTCTCGCTGTACAACGCTATCGCGAAAATGTAGCCGTAGCATAAAATAGTCCAAATATCCACGAAATGCGCGAGCTCGAATCACTCGCGGGCCTACCTCAGTCGCGCATCGGCGCTCTGAGACGACGGACCTAGTATATCAGTGCTTTTCGCGCAATCACGTGACTTTATTGTTGAACAACAATGGGTAAGCGAATGAAATGGAAAAAGAAATCACGAACAGCTATAAAAAAAATTGCAAAGGAAATGATCTCCAAAGAGACGTGGAAAAGTAAGTAATTGTTGAAGTTTATATCTTAAGATTTTATTTTGATTTATATAGAAGCGAAATAAATTGACAGAATGGAGTTGTCAGAATCAGCCGGTGTATTCTGTAAAAATCTCACCGTGATTTAGGTGAAATGAGTTTATACTATTGACTCACTTCACCTAAGTTTTGCACCATGACACGCTTTTGCGTAAGTTACGTCATTACGGTGTCCAAAACGAAGCTCTCAACGTAATAATTTCTTATTTACATAATTATAGGTCCAATGTGTATGTAGATGTTAATGGTGTGAAATCTACCCAGCGAGCGAGAGCTCAGTTAGGGGTTCCGCAAGGCTCAATACTGGTTCCATTCTTGTTTTTAGTATAAATATCAATGATTTACTATTCCATTTAAAGGGCATCTCTGACGTTGTACAGTTTGCAGATGATATCTCTCTTATTTTTTAAATAGACAGGAATAGACAAGATTTTGACGACGTAAACAGTACACTCTCAATATTTACAGATTGGTTTACGTCAAATAACCTAGTTCTCAATGCCAAGAAAACGAAATGTGTAAAGTTCGCCTTACCGAATGTTAGAATGTTAATTTAGGACCCAACATATTCTTAGATAAAGAGGTGCTTGAAACTGTAGGCTCGGCAATTTTTCTAGGATTAACAGTAGATACCAAACTTCAGTGGGGACCTCATATATCAAGTCTAGCAGGAAGGCTCAGATCGGCTGCCTACGCCGTCAGGAAAGTAAGACAACACACTGACGTTGATACAGCTCGTTTAGACTATTTTAGTTATTTTCAGAGCGTTATGTCCTACGGTATTCTGCTGTGGGGCAAAGCCGCTGATATACAAAATATATTTGTCCTTCAAAGACGAGCTGGTTGAGCAATTTACCAGCTAGGTGCCAGTGTTTCTCTAAGAGATTTTTTTAAATAAGAATAAGAATATTTTATTTGTAAAAGATAGGTAATTTACATACAGAGATCTTAAAAATTAGTAGTGCGCTATGCTTTGCCAATATTGGCATACAAATGATTAATATAAAGACCAGATACAAATGATTATATGATTCTGATTAAATACAAAATAATGAGTGAGTACTATTAAATTCCAATGATAAATTTATTACGATATAATATTATAAGTATTTCAGTACCTATTTGTATTAACGTATGCATGCAAATTAAATTTCATTACAGTTCATAGTCAATCATGTCAGAATTTAATGTCAATTCAATTCAAAAGATTAGTAATAATTAAATAATAAAGGTATTAAAATTAAAAAAAAAATATGTCAGCATTATAATTATGATTACAGAGATTCGTCATTAAAAAAAATCATCAATAGTATAATAACATCTTTCAAGCAGTAACCCGTTATGTGTTTTTTTAAACTTCTGTAGTGGCATACATTTTATTTCATCTGGTATTTTATTGTATACTTTTGAAGCTTTTCCTCATTAGAGAAGTTTTACATAATTCATTTACGTATTGAGCACGCATCGGTGTTTTCTTTACTGCATATAGTTTTTTAAGCAAATGTGGATTTATTTTTATAAATACTGCAGTTTCCAGGATGTATAAAGCTGGTAGGGGTAATATTTTAAAGTTTTTAAAATATGGAATGCAGCTATCTGTTGGTTTTAGACCACACATTGAACGTAAGCATCTTTTTTGCATTTTAAAAACACGTTCGCGATCTGTTGACTGCCCCCAGAAAATAACACCGTACCGCAGAACTGAGGCGACTAGTCCATGATAGGCTGTTAACAGTGTATCAGTATTTACCTTTTTTGAGAGTTGGGATAACAAATATGCTGATTTACTTAATCGTTTGCAAATTTCCTCCAAATGAGGTTTCCAAGTTATTTTATCATCTATGTATAATAAAATTATACCTAAAAATTTCGCACTACTAGCTTCCTCTATTCCAGAATCATCATAAGCTATATTAACTAGTGGGTTTTCAAGCCGATGGTGAAAGTGCATAACTTTGGTTTTATTTAAATGAATTAGAAGATTATTATCATTAAGCCAATTGATTATTTTAAATAGAGAATTATTAATGTCATTTTGATAATTGTTTGGATTATTACATTCTATAATGGCTGTGCTGTCGTCTGCAAAGAGCACCATTTTTTGCCCTGTGGATTTTGGGAGGTCATTAATATATATCAAGAACAACGGTGGGCCCAGAACGCTGCCTTGAGGTGGGCCATATTTTATGTATGTACTATGCCTGTATTCAGTATTCATTTATTCATCAATCTGTGCCACAGATTACTAAATAGCCTGTGCTTTGGCCGCTGTCCGAACTTTAATGGCGCGCTAACGTGTTCGATGTGCGGGGAGCGCGGAGGGCGCCCCGCGGATTTCCCCGCACCTCACCCCCTCAAATCGGTTTGATCGCCGAATCATAGCACCTTAAGTATCAGGTACCCAATGGAACAGCAATGAAGGCCATTCAACAAAAGGGATATTTAGTTACGAATTCTGAGAAATTTTCAAAAATATGTAAGTGTATTAAAATTGGATTTTCTCGAATTCCATGAATTTTCGCCTAGGCTTTAAGAGCTGCTTAAAATTGTTGCAAATGGGTCATACTATCATGTCCTGGAAGGAATACGTCAAATTACAATACACCCTGTATTATATATGTATATTCCATGTTTGTTTAACTTCCCGTAAATTGCTAATTTTAGTAAAAATTAAATAAATAAATAAAATATTGTGAAAACTATTACGAAACTTGCGGAACGACCACCTGCATCCCGCACACCCGCACCCCGCTGGACACTCCGCATGGTTCGTGCCAAAGTTATGTGATCTCAACAGATTTCGGAAGATGAGGCTATAAAAGAATCGTATTGGGATCGAAGCTTCATAGCACCAAACAGTATCCGTTGAGTCTTATTGTAATCGTGTTTGTAATGTTTGGTTTCAGGGCGACAAGGGTGACAAGGGCGAGCGCGGTTTCACGACGACGCTGAAGGGCGACGCGTTCCCGACCGGAATCATCGAGGGCCCGCCTGGCCCGCCCGGCCCCCCCGGTACCTGGCACAGTCCTTACGTAGCGTAGCCGCGCGCAGCGTAGACACGCATGCTCGATGTAGTAGGAGAGCGCCGGCGCAGCACGGCAGGCAGGGCTCTGTGTAACCTGCGCCGGACTGCTACTCGTAGTCCTCTAGCCAGATCATAATTTGAACTAATTTCACTGTGCAGCTAATGCGCACCAGACTAAAAGTAATAATTATTAACATCAATAACAGTTTTTTAGAGCTTTTTAAATAATTTGCGCTAGTGCCATCTCTCGACGATCATTCTGAAATGCTTGATAAAAATATTTTCATAAAAAGTACAAACAATCTGCATCTAATCGTTTCAATTGGCTTAAACGGAATAGCAAAATTGCAGCGAGTTCTGATGCCTCAAATAAGTATAAGAGCGTCGATAGATGGCACTGCGAGTAGTTACAATGCTAGATGTAGAGATACGGTTGTGGTGGTGGTGTGGTGGAGTGTGACGGTGAGTGTTGTCGAAGGCGCGGCGGGCGCGCGCGGCGAGCGCGGCGACGGCGGCGCGGCGGGCCCACCCGGCCTGCCCGGCGACAAGGGCGCGCGCGGCAAGCGCGGCAAGCGGGTAACCACCGACTGCTACACGCTGCACGAGGCTCCCTCCCTGGGGCACGCCGCACGCCCTACTGATCCGATGAAAAACAAAACTCTTAGATATAAATCCTCACAAGCTCCTGCGAGGGAGCAGCAGCCCTCGCAGTCCATTTGTTCAGTAGTCCGTGCGTTCGGCTTAGCATGCACCTCGCAGCTGACAATCGCATGTGGCACGACTCGCATGCTTCTAGTATTGAGTAACACCTGCCTTAATAAACGCGTAGATATTGTTGTTGTGGTACAAGTGATAACTAACGGCCCTAGTCGTCGCTAAGCGCCGGACGCCGGATGAGCTGTGCCAGCGCAGCAAGGCGCCACGCCGACGTCTCAAGGTAAATCGTTCAAAATTTTGTACCTTGTAGGTACTGAGTGGTAGTAGAATTGTAGAAAATTAATACAATGACCATATTTTAGACATTATTTTAACATACAATAAACATGATTTTAAATAATGATATCAAGAGCGATAGTGAGTCAAGAAATTACCTAGATTGACACACTACGTGTTACAGCTATTTCATATGCTGCCACGAATGTCAGCTGTGATTTGGTTTTTGATAGTCAATTTGTTAAGCTACTATTTCACCCAACTGTACCAGTTAAGATTTATGCATAACTAACTTTATTATTAAAAAGGTAATTTTACTTTATTTATTAGTCTTGGTTTTTGCTAATAAAGTAATTAAAAAACAAACATTAAGAAGATATCTCGAACGGCACAATTATTTAAAGAGTAGTAAAGTTGCGTGGTATTGGTGCATTAACGGTATGTGGTGTGTGCAGGTCGCAGCGGGGAGACGGGGCCGCGCGGCCCACCTGGCACCGACGGCGCGCCCGGCCTGCCCGGCGTGCAGGGCCCGCCAGGGAAGCCGGTCAGTGCCCACTTATTTTGGATTGTCCAAGTCAAATTCCAAACAGAATGTTGGACCTCTGACTTCAGGCACTGCCAACACCCTACATAGGATCTGTGCTGGGTGACACAGCCAAGACTTGGCTGCCAGTGCGGTGAAGCACTGCTTGGGGCCCCATGGCCTATCTTGCAATAAGAGCACCGGTCGGAAAACAAGATACGGCAGCGTTAAAGGCATCTTCCGTCGTGCTCTGGCTACCGCCAGGGTACCAGCTATTTTAGAAGAGAATAACTTGGGACGCGACATTGGGAAAGACCATAATGCCCTGGACGTTAGGAAGGCCTTTGGTGTGGGGTGTTGCATCCCACACCAAAGGCCTTGTGTCGACTCCCTTGCCACATCTCATCTTCCTAGCACGGCGGGAATCTTGAGACCCCTGCTACAGACGCAGAAAACCTCAAGCGGCGCAAATAATTATCACAGCCTTAATGGGAGTAAAAAATGTTCGGAACGTTTGGGGTTGAAACACTACGGTATATGGGGTCCGATTGGTCACCTTGCTTTCTGGACAACGCCTGGCCTATTTTGGCCAAAGAATGAGCATTGCCATAGAGCGTGGCAATGCTGATTTATTTAATCATGATTCATAAGATTTGTTTATTAAAATCGTTTATCAGAAGCTGATGGACGCTACTGAAGGTGCCAAGTTCGTAGGCAAATTCTGGGCTAGCTTTATACATATTATACTCGTAGCTTTATACATATTGTACTCGTAGCTTGCTATTGACACGCTAAAAGCTAAAAAGAAGAATATAAATAATGATATAAAATCTATCATAACATTGTCATGATTATTTGTTTAAAAAATGATTACTATAATAAAAAAAACCTTTTTGTATTCAACTCTGCTTGCAATACACTACCATAGTTTGGCGTTGATGTTGCAGGGCGAGATGGGCCCAAAGGGCACGAAGGGCGAGTACGGGGACATGGGCTCCCCGGGCATGCTGGGCGCACCCGGGCTGCCCGGCCCACCCGGTTACCCCGGCCTCAAGGGCGACAAGGGCGACAAGGGAGACTCGGTGAGCGACACTGTTTTGTTGCAATAACAAACAACTAGTGGGGTGAAGGGTAGTGGACTAAATAGAGCTTACGTGCTTGACTATGTAACTATGGATAACTTTCTTGTATACTGGTCACTGATGTTTTATCTCACGAAGGCAGGTTGCTGTTATTTGTTTATAAATACTAAGCATGTAGAGTTGTTGTTGTTGCACGTGCACTTTGTTTCGAACCCGCCTTCGTTTCAAAACATAACATGTCTGTGCTACGATAAGTAACGTTTCGCTGTTCATCTGTTTCCGGTGCCGCGCGCGCTTCGCGACCCTCACCAGAAGTACAGGAAGCTGAGGAGGCGGCAGGTAGCTATACTGCGTGTATTGCTTTCATTTTAGAGGGAAACCAAAAATGTAGAATATAATAATTTTCTGTGACACAGAAAATTATTATATTCAAAGTTTTTGGGTAACTACGTGACTCAGAAAATTATTATATTCAAAGATTTTGGGTAACTACGTGACTCAGAAAATTATTATATTCAAAGTTTTTGGGTAACTACGTGACTCAGAAAATTATTATATTCAAAGTTTTTGGGTAACTACGTGACTCAGAAAATTATTATATTCAAAGTTTTTGGGTAACTACGTGACTCAGAAAATTATTATATTCAAAGATTTTGGGTAACTACGTGACTAATATTTTTTTCACGTAGTTAAAATTATTGCGATTAGTTGAAATGGTTCACCTTGCCGGACTGCGGTAGTAGCCCGTATCTGTGTGTGAATTGTTAATCTTTATGCCCACTGTTGAACTTGCAGGGAGACGGCACCGGCTACGAGCTTTACGGGCATGAAGTTGTAAGTATTGCACATTCGTTACTCATCCTATCCGCAGCTGTGCGAACACCATTCATTGGAAAACATTAACCACTAACATATTTTTCTTAGTATGTATTTTAAAACAGGGATACGCCTTTATTGTATCGGACAGGGTTTGTGTTACATACTGAGTAAAATTGTGTATGTACAGATGATGGGCCCGCCAGGCGCCCCGGGCCCCGCCGGGCCGCCGGGCGTGGCGGGGCCGCCCGGCATCAAGGGCGACAAGGGCGAGCCGGGCACACGCGGGAAAGCGGTTCGTACCTCATCCTATTCACTACAAACGCAGTCTAAGGCTGCTTCTACTATAAAACTATTTCCACAGTTCAATATGTAAAAACTTAGAAGTTTATACCTACGGTTATGGATTACTTAGTTAATTTATACTTACTGACTAGCTTCTGCCCGCGGCTTCGCCCGCGTGGATGTCGGAAATTATTCCACGGGAAAGTGCTACCAGGATAAAAAGTATGTCCTTCCCCAGGATGCTATCTATCCCTTTACTAAATTATATCGAAATCCGTTCAGTGGTTTAGGTGTGAAAATGCAACTTACAGACAGAATTTATAATAATATATAGTATAGCACTCTGCCCGCGACTTCGTCCGCGTGTACTTTACTCTAAAAATATCGAAGACGTATGTTTACGATCTTTATCATTTATTTATTTAATTCGGGTTAAATTTAAAGTTTATAGTTCAAATGAATTCGATTTTTTAATTAAACCTTGTCGTCCCGTTTTACCACGACAGGCTTTGTTTTTAAAAAAGCGTTTGGTGCGTTCCCATTGTATGACTTATACCCATTTTTGAGTTAATGGAAGCAAGCAGTAAAATCCACACCTTCAACTTTATTACCCTTTTCTGCTCCGGTAAGAGACGATTTTAAAAGACCCTTAGAATATATACTTTTAATTTTTTGTTTTAAGTATTAGTACCGAGTTTCGATTTAATCCGCCCGAGGGGTTTAATTTTTTTTCTTACCTATTAACTTTTTCACCACCTAAATCCTCTGTGAGGAGTTTTTTTAAACTAAAAAGTGACCATCTGTATTAATTACTAAGGCAAATATTGCCAAGTATCAAGTTTATTAACCAAAGGAAAAAGGTTTTTCATATTATTTGTATCCCGTCTTTTCACCTCACAGGGGTAGAACTTAGAACTTAATATTAACTGTAAAAACCTGTACTATTGCATGCTATATATTGTCCAATGTGTGTTACTAAATATTTTATTTAGAAACTTCATGTGTGTTCATATTTGATGCAATAAATGAATTGAATTGAATAGAATTCAAAAAACAAATATTGGGATGTTTCCATAATTTGACTCAAAGATTATTTATACCCATTTTCGAGTTAATCAAGCCACGCATTATAATCCTCTTCTGTAAAATTAACTACCTCTTTTCACCCCGTTAGGGGTAGATTTTCGAAAACCCTCATACGTGTTAATATTTATTTTTAGTCTTAAGTACACATACTGAGTTTCGAGTTAATCGGACCGCGCGTTCAAATTCTTCCACACAAACTTTAGCACCCCTATATCCCCTTTGAGGGGTAGTTTTAAAAAACGAATAATGATAAACTTTATTGCTTACTTGGGCGAGTATTCATGCCAATTTTCAAGATTCTTAACCTAACGAATAAGATTTTTCATATAAACTTTATCCCCGCTTTTCACCCCCACAGGGGTGGAATTTTGAAAAATCATTTGGGATGTGTCCAAAACTTGACCCAAAGATGATTTATACCAAGTTTCGAGTTAATCAAGCCACGCTGTAAAATCCTCCCCCTAAAATTGACTACCCCTTTTCAGGCCGTCAGGGGTAGATGTTCGAAAACCCTGATACATATTATTCTTTCCTTTCAATTTTAGGAATTTATAAAAACAAAAAATGCTCAACTTCATAATTTACTTAGTTAAGTATTCGTGCCAAGTTTCAAGTTTATTAACTCAAGGAATAAGATTTTTCATACAGACCAAATCCCCCCATTTCACCCTCTTAGGGGTGGAATTTCGAAAAACCCATTCTTAGTGGATACCTACTCTTCACGAAGAATACACCCTTCAAATTTCATGTCTCTAAGAGCAGCGGTTTAGGCTGTGCGTTGATGTCTGAAGGAAGTGTAAGAAATGACTTTTGATTTTGATTTAGTTTTTACACTTGATACTAGATGGCGCTAGTGGTATTAATGTCACCATGTATCAGGCATTAATTGTGGCGCGCAACACTGCCCCCTCCTAAGACATGCTTGTCCCGAGCACTATCGGCTCCATAATAACGCGCCAGTCGATCCACATGGACGATCTTAGGAGTGCCTCTTGCACCTTTCTGTATCCGGTAGGTTACGTCATTGATCTTTGTCACAATCCGGTACGGTCCATCTCATCTAGCTTGAAGCTTAGGAGATTTCCCTTTGCTGCGGACTGGATTGTGCAACCACACTAGTGAACCTTCGTCGAATCCTTTATTGTTCATTTTGCGGTCATATCGGGTTTTCATCTTTTTAGACATTTGCTGGCCCGATTGTCTGACGTGCTCATAAATGTCATTCATTTTGTTGCGCGTCATTCGCATAATCGTTTATACTGCGTGGGGCATCAGGTGGTATTCCGGTGATCAGGTCTGCAGGCAGCCGTAATTCTCTTCTAAAGTTTGCGAAAGCTGGTGTCACCGATGTACTTTCGTGGACAGCGCTTCGATATGACAACAAAAACGGTTGTATGTGCTTGTCCCAATCCCGTTGCAGATTTTCCACAATTTTTGCTAGGTACCTCTCCAATGTCTGATTAAATCGTTCCACCATTCCATCCGATTGTGGGTGGTAAGAAGTTGTTCTTGTTTTATGAGTACCCATAACTCGGCAAGTTTCCTGGAATATTTGGGACTCAAAATTCCTTCCTTGATCACTGTGAATCTCTAAAGGTACTCCAAAACGACAGAAGACTTCATAAACTAATTTATCTGCAACTGTCGAAGTTTCTTGATTTGGAATGGCGAAGACTTCCGGCCACTTAGTGAAGTAATCCATCACAACCATGAAATACTTGTTACCACTTTCACTTTCCGGAAATGGCCCCGCAACGTCAAGGGCTATCCTCTCCCATGGTGCACCAACATTGTACAATTTCAATGCACCTCTACTACGAGTCTGAGGTCCCTTTACAGCTGCACAACTTGTACACTAGCGACACCAGTCCTCGACATCGTCCCGACAGTGGACCCAGTAAAACCGTTCTCGTATCTTCAGTAGAGTCCGTTTTACTCCCAGATGACCCCCTGAACAACCATTATGGTACAGCTGTAGAACATCCGGCACTTGAGCTTTAGAGACAACCATTTGCAAATGACAGCTGTCTCCCCGAGCATTTTCCCATTTACGGCACAGGACTCCATCCTGAATCACCAAGCTGTCCCATTGGGCCCAATAGCTTTTCGTGATCCAACTCATCGCTGAGACGTCGCTCCATCTAGGCTTAGGAGCGCTGGCCTTCATCCACTCCAGAATCGGCTTGATGTCCGAATCTTCCTGCTGTGCACGTTGTAGGCTTTCCTTCCACTCGATGCTGAGGTCTGTCTTGAGCATCCTCACAGGTACGACTTCTTTACTTTCTTTCCAAGTACAATGCTTGCAGTCTTCAGGACAAGGTCTTCTTGACAATGCATCCGCGTTGCCATGAGATTTTCCGCTGCGATGTTCGACCACGAAGTCGTATTCCTGCAGTAGTTCAATCCATCTCGCAACTTGTCCTTCTGGATTTTTGAACTGCAATAGCCATTTCAGTGCAGCATGGTCAGTTCGTTAGTGGAATTTCTGCCCCAGAAGATGAAGTGCTGCAATGACTTTACCACAGCAAGCAGTTCCCGTCCCGTAACACAATAGTTCCTTTCAGGTTTCGACAGTGACTTGCTGAAGTACGCTATCACAACCTCTTGATCACCATTCCGCTGAGACAACACACCGCCAAGTCCTATGTCGCTTGCGTCTGTGTCAACTATAAATTCCTTGCTCACATCAGGATACCCCAAAATAGGTGTTTTGCACAGACGGTCCTTTAGCTCCTGGAATGCGATCGACGATCCCAGCAGAAATGTCGCTTCTCCTCCGTTAGCTTATGCAGGGGTTTGGCTATATCTGCAAAGTTCTTGACAAATCGCCGATAATAGGAGCACAAACCCAGAAATGCTCTGACCTGCGTCTTGTCTTTTGGAATTGGCCAATCCTTGACAGCGGCGATTTTCTCTGCAAACACTACATATCCCAAAAAGCTAACTTGTCGTTTGAATAGTGAACACTTCTTCGGACTTAACTTGAGGTTGGCATTCTGGATCTTCACGAGCACGCGTTCCAGGTTTTGAAGATGTTCTTCAAACGTACGGCCTACGATAATGATGTCATTCAAGTAGACCAGACAGGCATCGCCAATTAGCCCAGTAAGTACAAGTTCCATCAACCTTTCAAACGTTGCCGGAGCATTGCACAATCCAAACGGCATGACCTTAAATTGCCACAGACCCTCTCCTGTCGAAAATGCAGTTTTATCCTTGTCCTTAGGATAAATCTCAACTTGCCAGTAGCCACTTTTCATGTCCAGCGTGCTAAACCACTTTACTCTAGTAAGCATTTCCAGCGTGTCATCAATTCTGGGCAAAGGATAGCTGTCCTTCTTCGTAACGTCGTTCAGACGACGATAGTCAACACAAAACCTCATGCTGCCGTCCTTCTTTCTTACCAGCACTACAAGTGAACACCATGGACTAGATGAAGGTTCAATAAGACCATGCTTCACCATTCCCTCAATCATGGTTTCCACCTCCTTTTCACGTGCTACCGGCAATCTCCTTGGCCGCTGACGGATAGGCAATTCTTCTCCTGTGTTTATTTTGTGTTGAACTACGCCAGTCCTCCCGATGTCAGCATCGTTTGACGAGAAAACATCGGGCATACTTGAGTAACATTTTCTTTGCCTTGACCATTTCATTTTGGGACAGAGCGCTGCGGCAGTCTTCTCAAAGTGTGGTCACTCTCGTTTGTGCATCCTTGCTGAGGACCAGTCGATAGATGTTGGCATCGACGCAACCAATCCACTTCCTAGCAAGTACCAACTAGTGTGCCTTTTTCTACAATCTGTTCCTGATCACAAAGGCTCAGCACACGTACCCCTGAGATGTCGGTGGCTCTGACCAAGGTTCGTGCCACTTTCCATGGAAGGTCATTGTCTACCCTTTCCGCGAGTACACAACGATGAGTTTGCCCAGGATTCCGAGGAAGACTAACCGGCACAATCATTTCCGATCTCGGCAGAAGAACAATCTTCTTAAGGCTGTACATGTTCCCTGGTAATGCCCCTTCCACGAAAAGTTCCTCCTGTCCACATCTCAAAACACCTTGCTTGACGTCAATTTCACAACAATTCAAAATTATTACTTAGCAAATAAACTCTTCAATTGTAACGCAAACCTAATGTTTGGCAAGTAAACGTTTAAACAGTAACTTGCTTACCAACTAGTACTTTTACCAATTTTAATGTAGTCAAATATTTCAGTTGGTATAACATATTTTACGCAAAATCGATTGACTGCTGCGTTGCGTGTCGCGGGTTCGATTCCCGCACGGAACAAATATTTGTATGACCTACATGTATTTGTTCTGTGTGTTTTCCTATCTATAATATGTATGTATTTACAAAAAAAAAAATTGTATACAAGTAGTTTATCAGCCATCTTGTTACCATAACACAAGCATTAGGTTGCTTAGCTTGGGACTAATGGTGCTGTGTGAAATGTCCAGGGATATTATTATTATTAAAATAAAATAAGCTTATTTTTGTCTTTATATTTTTTTTCATAACAAATCATTTGACTAAATGTTTATTGTCTAAAGATTGTTTGGTGTAATAAATAATTTTAATTAAAGACCAAATGCCTTAATGAAATTGTCCTTGGTAATATTCTGCCGAGTAAAAATTTGACCAAATGAAATTATCTTCTATACTTATAATAAATCTGTAGAGAGGTCAATTCTGTACATGAAATATATATCCAAAATAACTATCAGGGGGTGATTAGGGATCGATACTGATGCCAAAAATGCAATCAGTAAAATTTTTGTCTGTCTGTCTGTATAACCGTTATAGAAACAAAAACGACTCGACGGATTTTAATGAAACTTGGTACAATTATTTTTCATACTCCTGAGCTGGTTATAGTATACTTTTCATCACGCTACAATCAATAGGAGCAGAGCAGTGAAGGGAAATGTTGGGAAAACGGGAGAAGTTATTCCATTTTTTACGCTTCCGTCGCGTGTGCAACCTTAATGGTTAAAGCTACACAGAAATCATGTATGACGGAAATATTCTCCTTAAAATTATATAAAAAATATCCCACGACAGCATCTATCTATCTTTTATGGTTGACTCACAATAACACGTGTAACTCCCGATAGCTTAGCAGTTCGAAGTTTTCTGATTATATTTGTCTACTCTTACATTTAAAACACTCTCAGTCATTCTTAATTAAAAAAGTTAACATTATTAACTATTCCATAAAAAAGAATCATAGAAATCGGTATAGAAACACCAAAGTTATACATGAAATACGCTAATAATAAGCCATCACGCGTGAATACTGAATCACGCTCGACGCGTCTCGCGCCTATAAAATTCAAAGTCCTGACTGACTGACTGACCGACTGAGACATCAACGCACAGCCTAAACCGCTGGTCCTAGAGACATGAAATTTGGAGGGTGTATTCTTCGTGAAGAGTAGGTGTCCACTAAGAAAGGGTTTTTCGAAATTCCACCCCTGAGAGGGTGAAATGGGGGGATTTCGTTTGTATGAAAAATCTTATTCCTTGAGTTAATAAACTTGAAACTTGGCACGAATACTTATGTAAATAAATTATGAAGTTGGGCATTTTTTGTTTTTATAAACTACCCCCTAAAAGGGGATTGGGGGGTTTCAAAGTTTGTATGGAAGAATTTTAGCGCGCGGTCCGATTTAATCGAAACTCAGTGTTTATACCTAAAATTGAAAGGAAAGAATAATGTGTATCAGGGTTTTTCGAAAATGTACCCCTGACGGCCTGAAAAGGGGTAGTCAATTTTACAGGGGAGGATTTTACAGCGTGGCTTGATTAACTCGAAAATTGGTATAAATAATCTTTGAGTCAAGTTATGAACACATCCCAAATGATTTTTCAGAATTCCACCCCTGTGGGGGTGAAAAGCGGGGATACAGTTTATATGAAAAATCTTATTCGTTAGATTAATAATCTTGAAAATTAGCATGAATACTCGCCTAAGTAAGCAATAAAGTTTATCATTATTAGTTTTTCAAAACTACCCCTCAAAGGGGATATAGGGGTGTTAAAGTTTGTGTGAAAGAATTTGTACGCGCCGTCCGATTAACACGAAACTCAGTGTACTTAAGACAAAAATAAATAATAACACGTATGAGGGTTTTTCGAAAATCACCCCCTAACGGGGTGAAAAGGGGTAGTTAATTTTACAGGGGAGGATTATAATAAGTGGCTTGATTAATTATAAAATTGGTATAAATAAAGTAATCTTTGAGTCAAGTAATGAATTTTTATGATTTTTTTAAAATTCCACCCCTGTGGGGGGAAAAGTGGGGATATAGTTTATGTGAAAAATCTTATTAATTTAGTTAATAAACATGAAACTTGGCAACAATACTTGCCTAAGTAAGTAATAAAGGTTATCATTATAAGTTTTTCAAACTACCCCTCAAAGGGGGATATAGGGGTGTTGAAGTTTGTGTGGAAGAAATTGAATGCGCGATCCGATTAACTCGAAACTCAGTATTGATACTTTCGACAGAAAATAATTAATAATAAGTATGTAAAGTTGTCGCAAATTGACCCCTGATGGGGCAAAAAGGGGTAATTCGGTTTTTAGGGGAGGATTTGAACTTGAAACTGTAAGTTACATTTTCACACCTAAACCACTGAACTTCTGATTTGGCAAAGAGATAGATGGCATCCTGGGGAAGCACATACTTTTTATCCTGGTAGCACGTTCCCGTGGGTTAACTTCCGACATCCACGCGGGCGAAGCCGCGGGCAGAAGCTAGTGCGTAATAAAATCATTCTAAATATTGCATTGGTGTAAAAAAAAGTTGCTGAAATTTGTTTCGATAATGTTGTCAAAATAATTTTGGCAAAACGGCAGGCACCCTAGGCATATGCGATTAATGCTTAGTTTTTTCTGGATGCTAACGATCTAAAATAAATTAATATTTTAATGATTTCTTGTTTCAGGGCGAAAAGGGCGAAAAAGGTGACGCCGGACCCATGGGGTTACCCGTGAGTAGTACGCCAATCATACTTGTAACACTCAAGATGTTTAACTGTTTATGGACAAATATTATATCAATGAGTTTTCTGTACCCGCAGGGTCCGGTGGGGCTGCCGGGGGAGCCGGGCCGGACCGGCGACACGGGACCTAGAGTGAGTCACCACACACCTACTATTTATTGAGCTGTATTCACGTTGCAGCTGTAGTCACATTACGAGATCTATTACTAACGCTGCATTAACAGCTCACATCGGTTTACTCACCTGCACACTAACACTCGGCTGAAGGTCCCGATCGGGAGCCTCGTGGTGTTCTCGAGCTTTACAAAACAATAAATAAAAGCAATAAGAAAGCATGCCAAGTCTCCAGTAGGTACATCATGATTGACCGTTTTTCTGGACTAATAAGTGCATGCGCCAAGATAACCCCGGTCCGTGTTCGTGTGAGCGTACTACTAACCCGGGCGTGGTGTGGGTGCAGGAGAACCGCTGGCCGCCGGACTTCGCCTTCACGTAGTGACCGGCGCCCCCCGCGCCGCGCGCGCCCCGCGCCGGGCGCCGCGCGCGCCGCCCGCCGCGCGCGCGACCACGTGGCCCTGGTTTGTAAATTGTATCATATTAATTCTCCGCGGACGGGGCGCGGTGTACCAGTGAACTGTTATGGATTTGTGTCAACACGATTGTTATACTTCGGTGACATCTGTCGATGAAGATGAGTTTGTATTATATTGTCATGGTCCGATGGCATCGATTATTTTACTGACGAGTGCTCTCGGAAGGCCCTCGGCTTGTCTTTCTTGCTCGACCGCGTCATACTGTACCCTTAACAATATTAAATTTGTTTTTGTAAATGTCTCTCTACCGCTATTGAACTAGGTACGGTTAAGTTCTTGCTTTTGTTTCCGGTCGAGCTTAAACTCCCCTGTATATAATGTAAAACTTGTTGGCAAGATGGGTATATATTATAGATACATGAATCATACATTAGTCAGTTATTATGTTCCTTAGTGAAACATAATTCCAGTCATATTATTTCGTAAGTATTTAATTTATGTTAATATTGAAGTACTACGCTCAGAGTAACTATTTTTTAAAAAGTATAAATATACAAATTAATAATATAGATGATATAGTGTGCGAGTATCATAGGTGACGCGTGAGACCGGTGCCAAGTACACTGTAAGTGTTGCCTCAGGAGTACAGGAGTGTCACGTGACGTGTGTGTGTACATAGTGATTAGTGCCGGAGAGCGTGCGTGCACTCGAGTGATATGATCGTCGGCGAGTGGCGTTTGTAATTAACCATGTTATGTACAAAGATTCGTATTGACCATTATCATATCTTCCTATATTTTAATGTAATTGTTTACAAAACTATCGCCCAAATTCTTAGAATAGGCCTAACTGTAATTAATAACTACTATGTGAATATATAAATCGTCACGTCTTGTCGTATGTTTAACATAATGTTATGATATAATATAACTAGTGAGCGCGGCGCAGACGAGCGATGCGGCTGGTTGGCAGTGCTGGCGCACGGACCGCGCGTCGCTCGCCTGCGCGCGCTCGCGCGGCGCCGCGCCTGCTCGCCGCGCGCCCGCGCCGGTGTTACCGTCCCACTTAACACGTAATCTTACCTACGTTAATGTTGACTCGTGCGTATTTTACTATTCCATTCTTCTTACTATTACATTCGCTTATCTTGTTATTAAATGTAGTCCATTAAATCTCACCGACCCATAACTTTATCTATGTAGTAAATATGTAAAGTTCGGGACGCGGTGTAACTTACGTCTGCTTCCTTCTGTCTCCTCTCTATGTATGAGATCTTAGTTTCGCTAGACGATTAGAAGCAGCAATGGGTACACGCTGCGTCCCGAGCTGGGAGACTGTGACACCAATGTACAAAATATATTAATCAAATTCATTTCTATGTTCACTTTTAGTTCTGTAGTACATAACCACAACTATTTTAACTTCTGGGATTGTTCGCGTTTACTTGCAACTTTATTCTATCAGTTTTCACTTCGGCCACCGTGTGGTAAACATGAATGTAAGAGATGGTCGGCCACTGCGAAGGGACGCTTGTATATATAACAGTAAGTATGTTGCGCTCCCTGCTACTAGTTGTAAGACATCAGCTCTACTCGCTATTACTTACTATAAATACAATAACATTTCTGTCTTTATATCGTCGTGTATTTCTTAAGCGTAACATTAAGGATTTAGTTTTTTTATGAGAATCGAAAGTTGTCATTTGTACCATATATACATCACGAGAGCATAAACTATTGTTGTTTAAAAATTATTTTGAAGGAAAATAAATATTTGCATGCCGTGCACATTTGTGTTTCTTTTCTTTTTCGCTTATTTTCTGTTAAACCTTTTCCTGATTCTTCTGCTGACAATGCTCGCTGTCCTTATGTTTTTCACCCCTCTGCGCCGGCTCGAGTCAGTTCTTTTGAGCAACTTCACTCTACACCAACCTTACCGGCGGCCGCGCCCTCGCGCGTCTATTTGTCCATTCGGTAGCCTGGCGTGGTGGTTATCCACAATACTATCGTCTGACGACTAAACTAACATAAATTCCTCGATGTCATAGATCGGCGAATAGTTATTTCAATTCATCTTATTTTTCTTCCTCTGAGCACTCATGGATTTACTTTCCGTGCATCCTATATGTTCTGCATTTTTGTTATGAGAAGAGCGTGTGTGACCCTGTACCACTCCAAAACTTAAAACTACGTGAGTTGTATTGAAGTGCAAAGTTCATTAAGTGTATGCATGAAAACTGCGCTGCGCACCGAGCCCGCAACGTTAACATGAGAAGACCTGTAGGCTAATTCACGTAAGTAAAGTGTCTTAAAGGACAACTACTGGCTCCGCATCTAGGCGGCCCGTCATGAAATTACGTTAATTAGCCTACTGTTATTAACTCACGAACCGCAATCAAAACGTAATGAGAATGCAGTAGTAAGTCAAGGTGCCGTGAGCGCGCCCGCACGGGCGTGTCATGCTGCGAACGCGCGCCCGCGCGGGCGTTACTCGTACTGACGTGTTGTTGTTCCGCAGGGCCCGCCCGGACTCGACGGCATGAAGGTTAGTTCACTGACAATTTTTCATCTTCACTAACAGTAGTTTTACCAAAAAAAATCTGCTAGAAATAATAATAATGTAATTTTTCCTAAATTCTCAAAACTATTGACGACGATCGCCAAGAGGTCGACTTACATGGTACACTTTGACCTCTACTGTTTGGTGCTGCAGGTAAAACATTAGCTGCGCGTTCGATATTTTTGTCTACATTTTTATATTGAAAATGATCCTACATTCTGTTACGGGAATCAGTTAAACTATTTAGCTGCAACGTGTGTGAAGTACGACGAAACGAGCCGCAAACGTTTTGCGAGTATCGCGTAGTAAGTAAATAAATAAAAGTCCCTCAGACCGTATATCGGCCACGGCGGCCAATCTCAACGGAGACTAGCGTTCGGCGCGTAGTACATAGTAAGTAGCGCGCTGGTGTACTACCGAGCTGTTGTGGTAGCGTGCTGATGTGCTACGAGCGAGCTGCTAACTGTTGTGTGCTGTCCAGGGCGCGCAGGGCGAGCCGGGCTCCAAGGGCGAGCGCGGGGACCCGGGACTGCCAGTATGTATACACCTCATAGTATTTACCTGCACTCTGACCACTTCTTGCGTCTACTTTGTACCATATCGTAATCACTGATATTCGCTCACTACTATTTCAGGGAACCGACGGCATACCTGGACAAGAGGTTAGTCATCTCTGACTTTGTGAAGACACCTTACTGATATTCTTAAATGTGATGATAATCATTTATTTCCGCTCGCTAGGGCCCCAAGGGTGACAAGGGCTACAAGGGAGAACCCGTAAGTGGCGCACGTCCATCGCTCGCGTGTAGCGCTGTGCGCGCTGGCCTGCCCGCATGCGGCCCGCGTGCCCTAACCCGCGCATCTCGCATGCTCTACTAACTCAGTAGTACGTCATATCGCGGTGCAGGTGCTACTACTCTGTTCTCACCACTATATTCATTAACAAACTACCAACAATATTTATGAAATGCACGACCTTCACGTCACAGCGCACGATCAAGTACATGAACGGCGAGATGAGACGCTTGCACGGCGGCTCGTGGGCGATAGATGTTAATATTACAGTGTGCGCCAACTCCGCAGGGTCCGTTGGGCAAGCGCGGGCGCAAGGGAGACAAGGGCGACAAGGGCGAGCAGGGCGTGCCCGGGCTGGACGCGCCGTGCCCGCTGGGGCCTGACGGCCTGCCGCTGCCCGGCTGCGGCTGGAGACCCACCAAGGTGCGTGCCTCCTATGCGGCCCGCCGCGCGCGCCTCCGGCACTCGCGCGTCCGCGCTGGTGACCCACGTTGACAGTATGGTTGTTATTACCTTGCCATTCGTCTTAACAGCAGGCAGCACCTAACCATCCCGACTAATATTGTTAACGCGCCAGAGTGGCGACTAAACTGTGTGTGGTGGCGGTACACTGTACGGAGTGCGCATGCGTGTGGCAGCAGGAGGCGCCGGCGGTGGCGCAGCAGGAGGCGGGCGGCACGGCGCCGGACGAGTCCGACGAGGAGGAGGGCGCGGACGGGCCCGACGAGTACGAGGGCCGTGACGACGAGCTCGACGCGCCACGCGACTACGATGACTACACCGACAACGCGCACCACTCGCACCACCACGACTGACTTGCCGCCGCCCCCGCCCCCGTCCCTCTCCCCCTCACACCATCCCCGACTCCACTCTCCCCGCACCGCTCGTTGCGAGAGCGCTGATGCAGCGGACCCGATCGTTACTTAAATGTGATCGGTGCACGTCTCAAATTACATGATCTCGCTTTACATCGGAACAAACAATGCTTAACTGGGCTGTGCAACTAAGTGGGTAGCAAAACACTCAGCTGAGTGGAAATCCCTCATAAGAATTTTCTTTTAGTTCTAAACACATTTTTCTACCTGCTAAGTATTTTAGTAGTTTTTAATCACCTTGTCTAAATGACTGCGAGTGAAGATGAGATCTGACTCCACCTCTCCCCCCCCCCCTCCCCCCATAGCTGCACTAACTGCTTACTAACTGACCGGTGGTGGTTTAACTGGTGTTTTCGTGTGAGTTACATTTTAATATTTTACTAACCTTTTGGAAGGGCACCTGCTTTGCTTGCTTTAGTTTTTACCTTTCGACCTCATAATACCACTGATCATATTATACTCGTAATATTGAGCACAATATTGTTTCACAAGAAAAAGAGCGCTAATAACATTTGTGAGTTTGTCGAAGTTTGTGTTTTGTGAGGGGAACTATTGATACGATTCCGAAAATTATTTCACTAAGCTACAGTATTAATTGCCAAGTATCCTAGGATACATTTTATGTTAAAACAAGAAATTTCACGCGGACGAAGAATTTTATAATGTGGAAAAGAAAAACAATAGGGGAAATGAAATAAACGGTTTTGTACAACGGTGGTGGGTAACCAACCGATGATGCCCATCAGGCGTCATACCATTATTATATATAAGTTTGAATGTTGAGTGTAGGAGGAGAGACAAGAAAGTGGATTAGATGCTGCATGTGTGTACCTACTTTGAATGGTAGATTGAGGAATGAAGTGCCGCTCGCGATTCTAAGCATTATACGTATGTGACGTGGGTGGACCGTTAGTGATGAGAGCGTTGTGTCGCAGGAGGCCGTGCTGCAGTGGGTGCGCCGCCGGCTCGACGTCGACAACGACCTGCCGCCGCTGTGACGCCGCCGCGCCGCCGCCGCGTGACACGTGACACGTGAACAGACAGTGCCTAGTGATAGACTATTTGTCGCTGTGCACCGCGCACCGTCGACGTCGCTGTGCTTAGAGTCATAACTAAGTACTCGAGTTGTGTTTCGCGTATTTCTTGGGCGTTGCCAACGACGCTTATACTCCATACCTACCGCAAAAACTGAATAACTCCAACCCAAAACGTGTTAACACAGTCACGTTATCCCTCAAACCTTCAACCCGTCTTCGCTTAGGGTACAGAGTGCAAAGTGCAAGTGCCGTTGCCAACTACGTGTACATTGTTCAGTTCATCGTTTTAATACTATCACAATGAAATCTTATTATGTTGTCACCATAATCTGACATTATTGGCCAATGTCCATCTTAAATATAACATGTCCGCAGTGTAAATAACATGTACAATAATGTATGATAGACGTTACTTTGAGCGATTCTGATACGATCGACTTCAATGAAAAGTGAATCTGGCTACAGATTCTTTGGTGTGAGCCTCTTGTTGAAACTTGTTTACACTTGAAGTGTTCAAAATATGATTGTGTTTAATTGATTGATTGAGGCAGTTAGTTAGGCGCACCGCGCATGCGTATTTCTAAATGACTAAATGTAAGACACAACAGGGTCGTCGGCACCGCCTGAGCAAGTGGCGCCGCCTGCCGGGCCGCTCCTGTGCTGTACATAGTAAATCAACATTTGTAACTAGTTACGAGACAATGTAATTTAAGGTGACGTGATCATTTAGATAAGTTCTATTTATTCCTTAGTTATGTAGTTATAGCTTTCTAGTTTCAGTCCAACTAGTAGATACGTACATGCAGTACAAAACATAGTATAGGTAGTTCTGTACCTACGTGTCTAGGTAACGTTAGATTTTTTATACGAAGACTTAAAAACTTGTATAGACTAATTAGTAAGTATCATAATTATATGTATAGGAGAATAATGTGTTCTACACACGAGTGGTTGCTAACCGACCTGTTCACACATACAGAACGTTCATAGTTATATGTATTGGAGAAGAATGTGTTCTACACACGAGTGGTTGCTAACCGACCTGTTCATACATACATAAGGCTCATAATTACACTCGAGCTTTAACAATTAATGAAGTAATTCAGTAGATAAAATAGATAAAGATAAAGAAATCCTATTCTTGTTTTGATTGTCAGCTGTTCAGACACACGCACACATGCACCACTGACTTGTGACGCCTGACGTCACGCCCGACGTCACGCCCGACGTGCTGACCTAAGACAGGATACTGTATGTCGTGAACAATGCGCCAATTCTCAGCTGTAGCTGATTAAAATTAAGGCTAATTTACATTGATCAAGTATTTCAACGCTATAATCCATCGATACAGGATCCATGTTAATCACGGCCAGCGGGTATCTAACACAAGATTGAAATAGAGATAGAGCAGCCGCTAATTGGCCGATCCAGCGCATAAATCTCTTCAAATATTGGTTTGGTTAACTTAAGGTACCTATACTCATTGTTTTTATCATTTTCCTAAGCTGATAAGTGCGTGCATATTTCTTTTTAAGGTGCATATTCAGCCTATAACGTTCCCACTGCTGGGACACAGTGACACAGGCCTCCTGTCGGTGAGAGGGAGTGGGCCGCAATCCAGCACGCGGGCGCAGTGCGGTCGGCTTTTTAAGATGGTTGCACTCGAACTAAATAATGCAGCTAATTAAACAAAAAACAAATGAATGAGTTCGGGTTTGTTTATTTAAAGCTACAGTTTTTTTAAAGTGCTCCTAGACAGTATTCGAAGCCGATCTATTTTTGAAAGAGCTCCTAGACAGTATTCGAAGCCGATCTATTTTTGAAAGAGCTCCTAGACAGTATTCGAAGCCGATCTATTTTTGAAAGAGCTCCTAGACATTATTCGAAGCTGATCTATTTTTTAAAGAGCTCCTAGACAGTATTCGAAGCCGATCTATTTTTGAAGAAGCTCCTAGACAGTATTCGAAGCCGATCTATTTTTGAAAGAAGGCCTAGACCGTATTCGAAGCCACTCTATTTTTGAAAGAGCTCCTAGACAGTATTCGAAGCCGATCTATTTTTGAAAGAGCTCCTAGACAGTATTCGAAGCCGATCTATTTTTGAAAGAGCTCCTAGACAGTATTCGAAGCCGATCTATTTTTGAAAGAGCTCCTAGACAGTATTCGAAGCCGATCTATTTTTGAAAGAGCTCCTAGACATTATTCGAAGCTGATCTATTTTTTAAAGAGCTCCTAGACAGTATTCGAAGCCGATCTATTTTTGAAAGAGCTCCTAGACATTATTCGAAGCTGATCTATTTTTTAAAGAGCTCCTAGACAGTATTCGAAGCCGATCTGTTTTGAAAGAGCTCCTAGATAATATTCGAACTTATATTGTTATTCACAATCATTTAACAGGCTTCTGTATTGAAATGACACATTTTAGATTCCCTGATTTGCTTTGCCCCCGACAACAAATAGCTGGCGGAAGAATAGCGGTCGTCTATTTGATTTATGGCCGATTTCTCAGATAAACAACCATATAGCCTTCATTCGATGAATAGAAGATGATGAAATATTTTTTAACGGCCAAACTATTTATACAAGGTGTCGTTTTGCATCCTCGTCAAATTCAAGAAGGTAACTATGCTACTGATTCTCGAGACGAATTAATAATAAAATAAGTAGGTTTTTTTTCTAATTTTCGGAAACCGTAACCATTTTTAAACACGGCCTCTATGAGACCGCACTGTAACTGGTGTACGTTACCCCAGCAAGAAAGTGTCTCCTAGAGTTATAGGAGTAGAACGTATAATTGGTGCCTTATCTGCTGTAAATGTAATGTTTTTAGTAGTCATTGGAATTTGGTCGGATAACCAGCCGTTGTTTACATATTTTGGTTTTTTGTTTATATTTACTTATTGCGAAACATTCCAAGCTGAATATTTTCACCATATATTTTTGACTAAAGGCACAAGATTTTGGTTTACACCTACAAATCTGGGATTGAGCCGGTTCCTTGTATTTTGCCGTCAAAGTTATGACACCATCGTTTTGACTTTTAGCAAGATTATTCAAAAACGCATGCATGAACAGTTTTGAAACTTTGTATGGTTATTATTAGCGTCAAGAAGGACCGAATACAGTTTTCAGCGAACTTGTGCCTTGTCTAATTTAGGCGCTGCGATGTTTTTTCGGGTTTTCATAAAACCGCGATAACTTGAAAACTATAAATATTTTCTTAAATCTAATTGGGGCACTAAGGGGCACACATTGAGACCTACTCGTGTATGTTTATTCTACAGGGGCACATGCAATGGTTGTAGAGATATACGATTCATCAAAGCGTTACTCCAGCAGGAAATGCAATATCTCGAAAACCTGAACAGGCACAGATTTTATTTTTGGGGGCACATTTTGGCACACATATAAGCTCTCTAGCCATGCACAATTTTTCTCTCTCCGATCATTCGTTTAGAATTTTCCTGCTAGAAAAACGTTACCCCAGCAAGAATCGTTTTTTCCGTTTTTTTCCAAAACGACAGGGGGCACACATTTTTTATGTGGGGGCACATTTACAGCAGATAAGGCACCAATTATACGTTCTACTCCTATAACCCTAGGAGACACTTTCTTGCTGGGGTAACGTACACCTGTAACTGCCCTTTTACACACACTCATACAAATGCGGCCCCTTATACGATACCAGAACGCAATTCTGTTCTTTGAAAGTGGTGTCTTCTGAAATACTGGCGCCGATTCCTTTGTTCACAAACTAAACTAAATTTATGTTCAATGCATCTTTTTCTTTCTATTTCATTAAGAAAAGGACAGAAGATAAAAATCTTAGTTTACTCCTGTCAAATTAGTCGGCGCCTGAAGTAAATTGAAGTATTTTTAGCAGCCATGTTTTTAATCACATCTAAACTGCCTATAGAGTATCTTAATTTGAGAGGACTGAACTAATATTTTATCTTCTGTCCAGTTCTTAATAAAATAGAAAGAAAAAGATGAGAAGAAGACCTTGAATTTAGTTTAATTAGTGAACAACGGAATCGGCGCCTCTGTCAAACTTAAATAACTAAAAAAACTAGTACGAGTATGTATTCATTATTTACCAGGGATCGTAATTTTATTTGATTATTTATGTCTTTCATAACAGCCTCCCGAAATTTGACGAGGATGCAAAACAACAGCTTATATAATATTATTTATTTAAAAAACGCAGATTGTAGTTCATGTAACGTTCAGTTTTCACAAAGTACAAGTAGGTAGTATTAAATCTCTAGCAATCAAGGGGGTGACGTGCTGCTAGCAATTACCTAACTGCTCATTTACATAACTGCTCATTTACCTAACTGCTCATTTACATAACTGCTCATTTACCTAACTGCTCATTTACCTAACTGCTCATTTACATAACTGCTTATTTACCTAACTGCTCATTTACCTAACTGCTCATTTACCTAACTGCTCATTCCAACATTTTTAATGGATTAAATTTTACTGGTTATTCTCAAGTTTAGTTGGGCTTAAAAAAACCGGTCAAGTACAATTTGGACTTGCGCACCGGGTTCCGTACAAATTTGTAGGTATTTAAATAGTTTTTTTTTTTTTTGCAATGTTACTACTTTACGGTTTTCGGATTTTCCTTTTAATTGTGCTACATGACATTGCCTCTTGCCAAATGTCATTCGATTCTAGGTCAACGGGAAGTACCCTATAGGTATTGATTCCCTTGCGAGTGTCAAAATATGTGGCATAAACTGAACATAAACGCCCATATCTTTTGATTGAGTTGACTTAGAAGTTTGATTTTTTCACTGCTTCAAGGGATTGCAGCCTTGAGTATTTGATATTAATTTCAACTTTATACTTTATGACAGACGGACAACGAAGTGTTCCGATTTTCCTTTTGAATCACGGAACCCTAAAAATACAAGTTTTTATTGTTTAGGAGTCTACGGCAAACATAATAGTTGTGGAGGGCTCAAAAGACCCTCTGTTGCTATTCTTGTCTAACACTGTATCTGTGCATCTAGCTTAGACTTAATTTAAAATATTTATTCGCCTGATAAATAGGCAGATAATTTTACACGCTAGATAACTATTTGACGACTTAAGTTAGGATTAAAAATAGGCCCTTAAACTGTTAAAATGGCTTCGGATTTGCGAACAGTGAGGACTCCGTTGATAACATAGATTGGTGTTCGATTCAGCACGGAAGCGTATAGAATGGTTGTGAATAGCTAACTGATCTTTTTTGAAAGAGCTCTGACCTACGAATCCGATCTTTTTTCTGATATGATAGTGCTTGCTGCCTGTGATGCTAACACGCTTCCGTTATGAGAAAGGAATATTACCATGTTCAACTTCAAAGGAATTGGCAAAATTTAAGAACTTTCAGTAAATAAAACCCAAAACTTTACTTTAGTTAGTTCACACATCCAGAATGATGAGAGTTGCCTGTGTGTGATTAGACAGGCATGACTGCCGAGGTCCAGTAGACGCATTGAGAAGTAGGTGCCGGCAGTCTCAGTAATGTTAATACAATACATTATGTAGCGCGTGCTAATGTTGCAAGACGAGTTGACTCGAGTACCTACATCTGCACTGCGCAGCACCCAGTTGCCCACAGAACACTGAATTGCTTTTATTGCAATAGTAGCTGTTGTCTGCGACTTCGTCCGCGTGAATGTCGGTTATCGCGGTTGGATAAAAAGTATTACTATGTCCTTCCTTGAGGTTCAAGCTTACTCTATACTAAATTTAAAAACCCAAGATGAATAATTATGTAGGTGACACCTACTAATTTTATACCTGCTTATATCAGAAAAAAAACAACCTTTAACAAAACAATAGCCAATATAAAACTACCTTATACAAAATCAAAGTATAACTTATTTATTTAAAAAGTATTATACGATGAGATATCGCAAAAACAAATTTTAAAAATTAGTTCGCTGAGTACAACCGTTCCGCAGGGTGCCGACCTCGCGTCTGTCTGAGCCGCGCGGCACCGGCATGCCGCATGGTACCTCGCAGAGCTACCGACGACGCGGCGGTCGGCCAGCGCCCCTCCCCCTCGCCCGACGGCCAGCGTCACTCCCCTTCGCCCGCCTTGCGCGTCATGCACGCGTAAATTGAACCGACCCGAACGTTATCATACCTATTTTGTTGCGGAGTTATTTTAAAAATATTATAACTCCTAAGATGTTGATTGAAATCAAGTAATGCAAAGGGCAATTTTTTTCACAATTAAATACTTGTTTTGAATAACGTATTTATTTGGATAAGGATTAATATCATGTTGATAAAACACCTTCGCAAATAGGTAATGCATTAATTTCTAACAAATTTGATTACCATAAAAAAGGTTATAGTGAGTCAATCTTAAAAGACAGACATATGCTGTCGTGGACTTTTTTTTGAACTTTTAAAGAGGAAGAATTCCAACATACATAATTTTTTCGTAACCTAAACCGTTTTCGCAGCGCACGCAATGGAAGCTCTCAAAAAGGAATCATTTTTCCCGTTTTTGCAACCTTTTCCATTGATGCTCCGCTCCTATTGGTCGCGTGGTGTTATATAACTTGAAGCCGATAAATGGCCTATCCAACACAAAAAGATTTTTTCAATTCAACTTTATAATATTAGTTTAGAAGTGGAAATAAAACTGAAGTGCCGTGCTTCGCAGTCGCCCTACCAATATGGACTTATACTCCATTTACAATAAGATTAGACATTTAAACAAAACTTTTTACAGTCCGTTCAACCGATTTTTACTTCTATTCCTTAGGCATAAGGATGGCATTAAAAGGAAAAACGTGATTATAATACCAACTGTTTACTGCAGCTGCCATTTGTCATGCCATCGACGCAATAGAAAAAATCGGTTGAACGGACTGTAAAAAAGATTTATTTCAATGTCTTATCTTATTGTGAATGGGGTATAGTCTTATACGTTGTAGTGGGTACGTATCAAAATCCCGAATTTTAATAGACCGAATTTTAAAATACCGATAGACGAAATCCCGATAATTGAAACGCCGAATGGTTGTTTGGTCGAAAGTTTTAAATCCCGAAAGTTCATTTGCCCGAAAGTTTAAAATCCCGAAGTAAAACGATTTTTCCCCGTTTCCGAGAAAAACGATTTTTTGTAAACCAGGTTAGGTTAGAACTGTGACCACACAACGCACGAGCCGAGCGAGCGCAGCGAGCGGTGCCGCGGCAGCGGCCGGCGAGTGCCAGAAACATATTAATCGCGGGAACTACGTCGCCGCTCTTTGGGATTTCATCTACCATTATTTCGTCCATTCGGGATTTCGTCCTTTCGGGCATTTGAACATCGGTATTTTGTGTTTCGATATAACGACTATCGGCATTTAAAACTTTCGGTATTTTGAATTTCGGTGTTTTGGACGTCGGTATTTCAATCATAGGTATTATGAACTTTCGGAATTTTGATACGTACCCGTTGTAGTGTTACTGTTTTATCTGGTTAGTTCGTATCGCCTGTATATAACCATTTGTTCATTTTGTTAACGCAATGCCACACGGTGAGGGCGGCCTGCACTCACAATGCACTCGGCAACCGCCAGTCGTGCACTGGTGGCCAGGCACGCGGCTCATTGTGTGCCAATAATGTACATACATTATACATGTAAGTAGGTACCTAAGTGTGTGTTCCGAGTTATGAGGAAATTGTAAAATATGTATAGCCGTAACCTGTGTACAGTCACGAGAAAAAGTATGTAAGATTTATCTCAAAGTTGCAATCGTTAGTTATGACACAAAAAAACAGCTATTGAATTTTGTTAAGTGTGATAGGTGTGACCTATACAGGGTGGCAGGGACGTCGGCGCCCAACCTAGCTGGTATCATTGATTCGGTACACGATTCTGAACAAGTTATTTAAAAAAAAAGCTGTCCGTACATTTTGACCGCGTAGTTATTGCAGTTTGCTATGAAACACCAGATTTTTTTTTTTATAACCGGCAAGTAAGTTCTACGCTCGGGGGGGTCTATAATCGGGTTGGATCTAGTATCGTTTGGCAGGAGTTGGGGGTAAAAGGGGTTAAAGCTGGTAGGGGTTGGGTCCCCGATTATAACGCGACCACTCTTATTAAAAGGTACTGCATATTTTTCGAGTTGTTTTTTTTTATCTGGTTTAAATCAGATAAAAGCGAAAACGAAACGTTAAAGTGGGCGATTGACAAAAAAATCTGTCCGAGTATATTGTGCGTGGTGTAAGATGTCGTGCAAAATCGATAAAACGAAACGTAAAAAAAAATATGAATGTTGTTTTAATTGTTTTATAACAACCTAGAAAATCTGCTCTGAAGAATGTTTCGGTACCCCCCTGATAGTATGTGTGTACAAAAGGCAATGTTACTACACGGCCTGTTCGAGTCGAGTTAGGTTCAAAGGGGATGGCGGGGTCTAAAGAGCGCCATCCCCTTCGTGGTTATTTTTTTAAACGATTGAGCCCGACTACGCCTTTTAAGCAACTTTTGTTTTGAGGTTAGGTTACAATAATTTGTTTTTCTCAAGAACGGTGAGTTACCTTTACATGGGAATGGTGCCAGGGGAGAGGGGCACCCCCTCCCACCGCCATCCTCCTGCCAAATGATACTTTTTAACCCTAGAATGTCCTGAATTGATGGCTACAGTTTGTGCGTCGATGTCCCTGCCACCCTGCATAGTATAAAGGTGTGTTCGTAACTGCACATTGTACCTACTATGTCTTATTGTTTTTAATATAGCTATTAGCGACCCGCCCCTACTTCACACTGCTGTAATCTGGTGTAATGTGGCAACATGTCAATATACGTCAAGTTTTCTGTGTTATATCTAAGTTACTAATAATAATATTTATTTATTCAACAAGTAACATGACTCAGTTGTGTTAGTAACAATATTCCTTACCCTATGTTAATATTTCTATTCTAATCGGTTAGCCTTAGAACCATGAATACAGTATGTGAAGGTGACAGCTTGCAGCAGCGACTCACGTATAAACAATCGAGTCTGCTCGCCACACAGCGCGGAATAAGGTTGGGTTTGGCCCGCATCGGCGCACCAGGGAAGCGCATCGTTTTCTCATCGTTGTATAAACACAGTCGACTCGAGCTTCAGCAAACATCCCTGACGCACTGCAGAAGCGGGGCAATCCCATCAATATCCTGAACGCATTATTATATTGAACGCGAAGGACGCTAGACGATTTCTGCGTATAATCGGCCCACAGACTGCACGTGTAAAAAGGAGTGCAGTATGCACGAAACAAGGTTGGGTATCTTATCACCCCGTGAGCAACGTGCAAATCTGCGAGCTATCATATTGGCCGTAACCGACAGCGCCCGATAAATGCGCACCGACTAATATAGTCTTAATGACGGTGCACCATATCAAAATCCATTGCGTAGTTTGGATAGTTTAGAAGAACACTCACAGGCACGAAAAGCGCCTTTGTTTTATACTATTTACATATAGGTAGGTATCTGCAGGGTGGCCCATGTCAAAAATAAAATAACATTTAGAATTGTCTATCCAAGGCTGTACTGACAATGCAATAATGTAGGTGGTCATAGGAACTCCTCAATTAAACACAAAAGGCCCGTCGTAATTAAGTAGGTGCATGTTTTATAAATAAATAATAAATATAAATAAATCCCTGGACATTTCACACAGCACCATTTGTCCCAAGCTAAGCAACCTAATGCTTGTGTTATGGTAACAAGATGGCTGATAAACTACTTATATACATTTTTTTTTTTTGTAAATACATACATATTATAGATAGAAAAACACCCAGACTCGGAACAAATACATGTAGGTCATACAAATATTTGTTCCGTGCGGGAATCGAACCCGCGACACGCAGCGCAGCAGTCAATCGCTTAACCACTGCGCCAACCGTGCCGTCATAAAATAATTACAATACTTATTATAATAACTAAGTAGTCAAATAAAAGCCCTCTTCCTCTCTCCTACTTTTGCTGTGCCCGACAGGGTCCACAATGATCATATTCTGTAAAACCTACCACCTAAGTGCACATGTGGAAGCAATCAATATATTGAGTATTGATTGGTCTCGTTAGATTTGTCTTGATAATAACAGTTTACAGTAATAGCCTTTAATTGAGACCAGGGTCTGATGACAGAGCAGGAAGGCCATACATGGACTCTTTAACTAAACAAGATAGCCCCGTAGTTTTTTGAACCCTGGATTCCACTGCAATACTTGTCAAGATAAATCCAACGACATCCAACTCGACGGGCCTCTCGTATTCACTTAAGTTTTGTGTAGTTGCTATGGCCATCTTCCGGCTCCATCATCAGCCCAGTTCCATGGTTCCATATCGTATGTCCGGAAAAATACCTGTGATTTGAATTTTTGGAAAGATGAGGTTTCGTGGAAGTTTTTTTAACTTCTTTGGGGTCATAGCCACCTATTTTTTTTTAGTCTCTTTGAACTAAGTTTTAGTATCTTCGTTTGGTGTGTAGGCGCCAGAGGTCCATGTTTAAAAACTCGATGAATTGAGGATGATTGAAACCTGTTTGTTACTGATACTTATTCAGATTGTATAACTAGTTCACAAAATATGTAAGTACTAAAGGTACGAACACTGTGGTACCTACCTACATAAGTTATGTAAGTTGTAACATAGTTCTTCGACTGAATCGAAAGTGTTGATATTAGTATAAGTAAACTGTTACGATAGGTATACTTTATTTTTATCAATCAATTAAAATGTACACTCAGAAGCAACTTTGTTAAACACCTGAACAAATACGAGTAAAACATTGAATAAAACAAAATAAGAAGCTTCCTAATAGTGCCTTTTATTTCCAACTGTACATGGTATGTGTAGTATTGTTGCAATCAATTAGAATACACGTTCCACATAGAAACGTACTGTACTGGGTAGTTATCGCACATGTAGTTATCTACTCATTCAGAGGATAGCAAGCCGCATAGGAAGGGTGAAACTAGAAACGGACCTACAGCACCCAATCAATGCAGGTACTCGTATAGCTCAGTGCCCCAGAGATTTAAAAGCTGAAAAAGTTTTCTTTTCTTGGGTGCGTGAGTCCTTCTGATGCCAACACCAGCTCGAAAAGATGTGATCTTTGGCAAGAGAAGCTGAAACCTCCTGATTATTTCATAGAAGCATCAGAGAGCCTTCCTCCGGGCACACGTTGCCGTGGCCGACTTCGAACACTATAAGCAAGCGCGGGTATCAACCGCCCGGCGCGTACGCAAACTTCGCTTCCCTTATTTAGGAATGAATAAAACTTGCTTCGCAAACGGACTTACGTTAGCAAGTTAATCTTGGTATCTACCTATTAGCAAGTTAAACAACGATGTCGACTGTTACAGAAAGTTAAGGAGTAATTGAGAGAATCTTCTGATTGGCTGCAAGAGCGAGCTCAAAAACAGCATTCGCCTCGAATTGGTTAGATTTGAGAGCAATGGTGGCCCAGTGGTAATGGCCGCGACTTATGAGTGGTAAGTCGTAGGTTCGAACCCAGACAGGAGCTTTACTTTTTGTAAATTATTTCGTCACCACTGCTCTCAAAACGGTGAAGGAAAACATCGTGAGGAAACCGGCATGTCCTAGAACCAAAAATTCGAAGACATGTGACATCAACCGTCCCGCACTGGGCCCGCGTGGTACATTTTAGCCCACTCCCTCTCGAAGAGAGGAGACCTATGTCCCAGCAATGGGAATAATATAGGCTGATTATGATGATGATGACGAGGTTAGATTTTCTTTCGACCATTCATACAAAAATAGAAGATACGTTGCAGAATCATGCAGACGAGTAGGCCGCAAGAGCAAGCGAAGTGAGCTCGAAAGAAATTGGAGTTACTTTGTCGACTTATACAGATAAGTAAAGAATTAAGAGAACTTAGGCTAGAGACATTGAGTCCCGCCTGGGAGGAGCCGCGCCATACCCTCATCTCAGAAGTAGGCAGTGACCTGTCGCTGCCGGCCGTGGTCGAGTCGATGGTCGGCAGCGAAGAGTCCTGGGACGCGGTGGTTTCTTTCTGCGAAACGGTCGTCTCGCAGAAGGAGGCTGCGGAAAGGGAGAGGGAGATCTCGTCCACTCACCCGGCCCGCAGCAGGCGCGCCGGGCGTCGGCGGAGAGCGGACAACGCCTTCTTCCAGCCCCCCTAAATGGGTCCAGGGGCGACGGACTCGGGGACGTCACTCCCCCCCCTGAACTGAGGGAGAAGGATCGTACGTTCCCGCGACCCGCGGCGTAGGTGTGAGATGGAACACCGGGGTGGTTTTTAGTCAGTAAGAGTCTGACAGACCCCGTCGCCCGCCCCAGGGCGGCGGACATCCATGAGGATTTTCCACCCCGGAAAAAAAAAAGTTTATGTAAGTATTTGAAGAAAACAAAAACAAATTCCTAGACTAATATTTTTTTGTCGTAAAAGCAAAGGCATCAAGCTCATACGGCCTCGTCGGTTCTCGTAATTTTATTTCATCATAAATGCGTACCTATTCCTTTTTCAAAAATATGTATAATGCTTTATATACAAACTCAATGGTGTAAACACAGATGTAGTTCAGTATTATTATTATTAGTTATGTAGTTTCGGTAAGTATTCCAAAATGACATTCTCCTCCTAGAGTCTAGAGGATGAATGAAATTCAGTACAATTTTCTTTCCCTGTTTTTAGCAGATTAAAAATGACTATTGTTATGTTCGCTTTTTGTGGCATAGAATGTCACTTTTTTGAGCAAGTGGTATGAAAAATATTTTATTTCACGTAAACCTACGTGGAAAATGGAAACGTCAGAGCTAGGTGCACGGTTCCAATTGGTCGTTTCCTATGGAGAAGAGCCCCGCCTTTGACGATACGTCTGTTTGGAATGCTTCTAAATGGAACACTTCCTTATGGAGGTACTTCAGTTAAAGGCACATTGACTTACTTCCATTTGGACGTACGCGCCGCCACTTCGAAGATACGTTATCAAGTCGACGTCGTACGGAAGAATTATCACAATGTATTTTTTAATGGTGGCAACAGCAGTGTGTATTTCGATAAAAAGACAAAAAAGACGAAGGAGAAAATGGATGAAAGGCTGATTGGATCGTCAATGGCTACCTTTACAAATAAAACAGTCCTGGTTTCATAGATTCAGCTCTTTCTAGCACTGTAGCACATGTACCCCGTACCCCGTCAACACATAGCAAAAACTGAGACAAAATTTACAAAAAAATGGACGCGGTTTTGCGTTTTGCCCATTCACAGACGATTCGAACGGCTTCCAAATTGCGTGTCGCACGTTTTTGACATTGACAGTCGGCCGCGGATGACGTTCATTTGGATTGGATACATGGATTTCAATCCGTTTGGAAATCCAACGCTGGAAGGTGTCCATTTGATTAGCATACGTTTATCACATTCACGAAACCATTTTGGAAGACGTCCACTCCATTTGGATTGATGGACGTATCGTCAATGGCTACCTTTACTCTTTTAAAAATAATTGGCTCTTACCTTTTACAATGTGATAGGACTATTAGGTCGAGTGCCTTGGCATTACGGTGTGAGCAACCGGACCAGCTTTTGAAATTATTGCTAAGCAATATTAAAGAATTTCCCACACAACAACCACCGTTTAGAGATAGGAATATTAATGCGGTAGATGACAAACAAAATAATAAGACGAGTTCGAAGACAAATCACAACTGTAAGGAGAAAGGACATCCGTATTCTAGGTGCCCGAAACCCTTGATTAAGTGTAGTAATTGCAACAAGGTGGGCCATAAACCCGAGGTCCGTAGGCACAAACAAGATACAGGGCCAACGAAGGCTGACCCAGTGGTAAAAACCGTGGTAAAAACCATGCGCATCTACAGTTCTATCCCAAGTGGAAAAATTATGAAAAGAATAAATGTAAATGGTTTTCTTCTGGAAGCATTCGTTGACCTTGGCAGTGAGGTCACGCTTATAAGGCAATCTGATTTTTCAAATCTTGGACTTAGTCATGACCACACTCCGTCGACTATGAAAGGTTTTGGCAACAGCCTCGTGCAATCCATGGGTTCTGTAAAGCTGAAAGTTATCATCGATGGCGTGGCTGCTACTGTTTCGTGTAGGATTGTGGGTGATCTCTTGCTGGAGAAGCCGATGCTTGTTGGTCAGAGCTACTCAGAGCAGCCACATATTGTTGTTTATACAATCTTATCTGGACAGTAGAACACAGTGTACAGAAATTAAACGAATTTCTATAAAAGGAAAAAAGGAACTTAAATAATTATCTGAAAACGTGACAAAACTTTTGGCGTACCACAGGGCAGCGTGTTGGGCCCACTATTATTTTTGGATTACATAAATGACTTTCCAAAACACGTCACTTGTCCTATGGTTCTTTTTGCTGATGACAGTACGATAATTGTTAGACAAAATAAAAATAGAAACTATGAATGTGACATCAAGACTCATTGCAACAATCAATGAATTGGCTTGATCATAATAAATTAAAATTAAATTTAAGTAAAACTAAAATTATGCAGTTTCGACAAAGATTAACTACTCCTGACATAAATATATTATTTGACGATAACAGAATTGAAGAAGTAGAGCATATAAAATTTCTAGGCTTGACTATTGACTCTAAACTGACTTGGAAAGAACATGCATAACAAAATTAAGTCGCTTTTCCTTTGCTCTATACAAGCTTAAGAAAATAGTTAATCAGGCAGCTGTTATAGCTGCATATTATGGCTATATAGATTCCACATTACGCTACGGAGTAATTTTTTGGGCGAATTCCTGCGAGAAAAATAACATTTTTAAAGCACAGAAGAGGTGCATTAGATCGATGTGTAATTTAAAACCAACGGATAGTTGTAAACCTTATTTTAAATCCCTTAAAATATTGACATTGCCTTGCCTATACATATATGAGACAGCATTGTTCGTCAAGAAAAACAGTAAATTGTTTAAAAAAGCTTCAGAGGAACGTTATAGATCAACAAGACCAGAATATCGACACGAATTATGTATAAGAGCCTCAAAGACGGCCCTTATGCACAAAAGCATTCTCTGCATGGCTCCAAAACTATATAATAAAATACCAAATGCTATCAAAGATTTTAATTTGACACAATTTCAACTGAAAAATGCTACTATACCATTGACGAATTCCTTCTTGACAAAATGTTATAAACTGACAATTATATATTTATGCTTGACTATTTGACTAATTATTGATTGTTTTTTTAATGTTTGTAATAATAATTAATTATATTTTAATTTGTATTGTAATCCAAATTTTGACATTTTTGTTTTGTAAGTACTTATACCATATCAATTTTAAATTCTTATATTGTTAAAGAGTGTATGCCCAATGGGTAGCTTTTTGAGTTTCCATAAATTAACTGTAAGACCTGTTGTATCACCAAAAAGCACACGAATAAATACTTTGACTTTGACTTTATAAAGACGCAAACAAACTACAGTTTTTGCACATCGGAGTCGAGTTGCAGCAGCAAGGATTTGACGGCGTTTGTGACACCGGACGACCAATACGAGTACAATCGTATGCCGTTCGGCCTGGCAAACGCGCCTGCCTCATTTCGGCGTATGATGAACCATGTCCTTGGTTCAGCTCGGTTTGACAAGGCCACCGTATACATCGATGATATGTATTAATTTTTAGTAGGAATCCAACTGAATTTATCTAACTGTAGTTTTCTACAAAACACGATAAACTACTTAGGTTTTGAAATCAGCGGCGGCAATATGCGGCCAGGAAATGCAAAAATCCAGAGTGTATTCGATTTCCCCCGTCCAGACAATATTTATTTTTCCTTTATTGGCCAACCAACAATTGTTTACACTGTAAATATTTAAAGTTTAGTGCTATCTACCATAATCTAGGGTTAGTGTAACAATTTTTTACAGGTTAGCACCGCATGCCCCATAAACATTTGGTGTGCCACAAGCACTACACTATAAAATTAAAATTGATATCTTATTAACTAAAATTAACAAGTTAAAAATGGTATTACGTGATGGGATATAAAACTAACATAAGCAGTAAAAGTAAAATTCATTAAAGCAAAGCAAATACAGACATAACAATGAAAAAAAAATGAAAAAACGGGATTATACATTACTAATAGTTGTTCTATGAAACTTGGCATATGAGTCAAAATGCACGGGGTACGACAATTTCTAGGGCTTGTTAGCTATTTTAGAAAGTTTATACAAGGATTTGCACAACTAGCTCACTCCATCACTAAACTGATTAAAAAGAATGCAGTGTGGGAATGGTCAGACGATCAACAAGAAGCGTTCCAAGTTATATGTTTTTTCTATAAAGAATATGCCACCCCGATGATTACATACAATTAATTAACATTTATATACCTTATATAATAAACTAGCCTACCCGTAACCTTATTACCATAATAATAATAGAATAAAGTGTTCTAGCCTCATCGGACAATGGTGAAGCCAGAACGCTATTATAGAAACCAACGTTAAAACTATTTACAAAAGCTTGACGCCTTTGAACCCCCACACGAGCACACTCCGTTAGGACATGATGCACATCTTCAATGACTCCACAGACATCACAATTTGGTGAATTGACTTTGCGCATCATAAATCCGAAGCTATTGAACGGTACGTGACCGGATCGGAGTCTCAAAGCCGTCACGACTTCTTGATGCCTGCTCATCCTGCCCTCGCTGAACCAAAGCACACGTGGAAGAGATGGCTGTATCGTTCTGTACCATATACCCTTAGTCAAAGACCTTTCATCAAAGTATTCTGACCATGATTGAATACATTTGTCTCTAACCAAGGGCAAGAGCTCAGTATGCCAAGGAGAACAAGGATATATTTCTCCATCGGACCCCGCTTCATTTGCCAAACGGTCAGCCATCTCATTCCCCTCCAGTCCAACGTGAGATGGAATCCACTGCAATACAATTATTTTACGCTTGGCAATAATATCAGCAATGGTTCTTAATATATTGTACGCCAGTGGAAGGCCCCTAAAAGGTGAAGTACTCGTGCATCTCATCAGATGGAGAAGAGCACTTTTTGAGTCGGTGAAAATGACAAATCGTTCACCGTCCAAAGATTCCACATAAGCCAAAGCTTCAGCTATAGCAATTAGTTCTAGATGCATTATTGAAACTTTAGATAAAATTTTGAATTTAAAAGAAGCGCCTATTTGAGAATCGAAAAAAGCTGCGCCACAGTAATCCTCGTGTCTAGAACCATCCGTATACATACAGTAAAAGTTAGGATACTGTGCGTTTAGAGATGCACAACATATTGACCTAAGGTTGTATACATTATAAGAATGCTTAGGTTTATCTACTGAATCTATACTAGACTTTACAATACCTGATAAGTCCATATTGCTGACCCAAGTGTCCATGGAAAACATGCCAATTTTATTGCTGCAGTACATATGTTCCTGCTTTAGAACATCGTGAGACAAAACTAACAATGGCTTTTTTTTATTTCTCCAATAAGAATTATTGTAACAAAGAACATGTAGTTTCTCCAGTAAATCGATTAAAGGAAGGCGGTAGCACTTAGTTTTTAAATAGAATTTACCAGCTAAATATCGGCGACGAATAAAAAGAGGAGGCAGTATTAATTCTGATTCCATCACATGGATGGGAGTGCTTTTAATAAAGTAATACTAATTTTCATGCCTTACAATTTTTTGAATAATATATATTATTATTATTTATACAGGTTTCATAGAAAAGTGCAATACCTACGCGGTCAAATGTACTGAACAGCAATTTTTTTTTTTAATAACCGACGAAAAATTTCGACGCTATGGGGTCTAAACTCATGTGCTGAATCTATGGTTACAGTTTGCGCGTCGATGTCCCTGCCACCCTGTATAGGTACTCGATTGGAGAAAGACATCTGGAACATGTTGTTTTCGTGAATAAGATAACTACAGTACTGGGTACTGGGTGAAACCCGCTGATTGCGACTCGACCTACGACATGAGCTGATACGACGACGGCTACGGATCATGTGATAAGAACATGCAAGACTCTCGCACAGCCCAAATCGCTAAAGATAGAAACTTGAATTTTGGACAGTAGATGTAATTTAAATGAAATTAAATTGGAATTTTATTTATTTGCCAGAATATAGGTACTTACATAATAAATAAATAAAATAAAAAGCCTTTTATTTCTCGCATAATTAAAGGTACTTACGATTTACATTTAATAATAATAATATATAGTAATGAGAATAAATAATGTAGTAATGGGTATAATATTAATTGAATTGATAAATTATATAATATAAGATTTAAAAAGGGTTTCAATAATGTATCATGCAGGCATGCAAGAACCCCTCTTATGTGAGGGTGAAGGCCTCCTCCAGACTTTTCCATTTGTCTCTATCCTTGGCAATTGTCTTCCAGTTTTTACCAGCTATGTTTATTATATCGTTATCCCAACGAGTTACCGGTCTTCCTCTCTAATACCGGCAGGGCCCCGCCATAACGTCAGTCTTGAAGTCCATCGGTCATCGCTCAACCTGGCTATAAGGCCCACCCATCGCCACTTTAACTTCTGTGAGAAATTACATAAGTGCATCTGTAACTTTAGTCTTTTCCCGTATGATACCTATTGTGTGGGATTTTTTATATTGTTCTCACGTTTGCAATGCTTCGTTCCATACTTTGTTAGCATGATTTGATTTTGTTCCTTACGCGTAGCGTCATAGCGTGATAGAGGGGAGCAGGCATGTGTCCATTGTTTTTTTCTTTAAATTCATAGGCATGGTTCCCTTCAGTATTTCTTTTAGACTCCAGAACTTTTTCCATGCGCCTGAAATTCTTCTTTCAACTTTTATTGATTGTTTTGTTTTCCAAAGGAAATTTGTTTGCCTAGGTATATGTAACTATCTACGTATTCCAGTGGTTTTTGGACGAGATATATGGGGTGTTTTGTACTGTTGGACATAATTTTTGTTTTATTTAAATTCATTTCCAAACCCACTTCATAGCTCATAGTTTTCAGTGACTGTATCATTGATTCCATCTCTTTAGCACTTTCGGATAGTAGAATAATATCGTCGGCAAATCTTAGATGGCTGATGAATTTGCCGTTAATGTTCAGCCCTGTTCTTTCCCAATTTAGTTTGCTGAAGACTATCCCTAGTACCGCTATAAAAATTCTCGGAGATAGTGGGTCGCCTTGCCTTACACCTCTCCTCATGGTTATCGGTGGTCCTGTCGTCTCAAGTTTAACTCTACTTGTGCAGTTACTGTACAAATACTTTATAATGTCTATATATTTGTTCTACGTGTTGTGAGCTTAGGGCGGTCCATATAGAAGAGTGTTGTATAGTGTCGAAGGCTTTCTGATAATCGATGAACACTACATTACATTGAGTGGTTTCTGATAGTCACTATACTTCTCGATAATTTGTTCAATTGCATGGATATGATCTATTGTAGAATATCTACGTCTAAAACCAGCTTGCTCTGCTCTATCGGTTGGTGTTCCTCTATACTCTTACTAATCCTCTTTTCGATTATTGATGAAAAAAAAAATGAAAAAAAAAATTGTAGTGTGGGCAGAAGACTGATCGGGCGATAATTGCCTTAGATATCAGTGAGATCGGCTTTTTTGTAGAGTAGAATCTTAGTCGACACTGACCATTGAAGAGGTGAGGTGCCTGAATCTAATATGGAGTTCAAGAGCCGTTTCAGAGGACGTGCAAGATATTTACAGCCTATTTTCATAGCCTCGATAGTAATTCCATCAGGGCTTGGGCATTTTTCCACTTTCAGTCTTTTTATTCCTTCTTTAATTTCGAGCTCGTCTAACATTTTTATCGTGCTGTCAAATATATTTGTAGAGTTTTGGGCTTGACAATCGTACAGTTTTTTGTAGAAATTTGTTGCGGTTTTCATAAAATCGGTCCTGTTATGTGATAGTTTGTCTATCTCCTTTAGTTGCTTAATCCATATCTTTTGGGTATTTACTCGTAGCTCCTTGTATACTTTTTTAATGCTGCCAGTAGTACTTATAATTTTGTGAATAATAAATAAATGTAGTCTCTCTTTATGTTCTTACTTATGAGTTTATATTATAAAGCTTTTATTTTGGTTTTATTTGCTCTTGTTTTAGGTTTAATTTCATGTAGTTGTTTTCTCCAATCAATAATGGGCTGAATGAGGGGTTGAGCAAGAGAGATTTTGGTGTTCAAGGGCAAGAAGCCCTGGAGACATTTCAAGGAATGGAGAGTATAGTGCACTTTGCGACTGACTTGAGCAACATGAGCAGTCCACGACAGGTAGGAGTCCATGGTCACCCCCAGGTTTTTAACCGTTTGTGCGTATTCAATCTGAACTCCATTCAGACAGAGTGGAGACAGCGACGCTACATCGAGCCTATTCCGCATATACCAGCCGCCGATAATTATGGCCTGGGATTTCCTAGGGTTGATATGCAGTCCAAAAGACCGCGATCACTCGCTAATCAAATCCAGGTCACTGTTCATGGCTGAAACAGCGGCTTCCGCATCTTCCCTTAGAAAACTATTGTAAAGCTGCAGGTCGTCAGCATAGAGATGGAAGTAAGAAGATATGACTCTGGCGACAGAGTTAATAAAAATAGAAAAGAGAAGAGGAGAGAGAACGCCACCCTGAGGCACACCAGCGGTAAGAGAGCACCAATCAGAAGACGACTCGTCAAGACGAACCCGCTGTGAGCGGCCATTAAGATAGGAGTTAAACCAACCAATAGAGGAAGAGGAGAAATTTAAAGATTTAAGGATCCCTAGAAGGATGTCGAAATCAACAGAGTTAAAGGCACTGCTAAAGTCGAGAAGCACAAGTAAAGTAAGAGATTTCTGGTCCATAGCCCAGCGGATGTCATCGTAACCTTCAAAAGAGCCGTTACTGTGCTATGAATAGGTCGAAAACCAGACTGAAAAGGACTAAGGAGGTCATTCGCAGATAGAAAGGCAGAAAGTTGTTGATGAACAATATGCTCAAGAACTTTAGAGAGAAATGGGAGGATAGAAATGGGACGGAAATCGGTGGGAGAGACCGGCATAGGAATTTTGGGTAAGGGGATAATATGAGCTTTTTTCCAGACCTCAGGAACAGTACAAGATAACAAGGAGAAATTAAAAATGTGGGTCAAGACAGGAAGCAGTGTAGGGAGGATAGGAGAAATCATTCTTGATCAAATATTATCATTACCAACTGCAGTAGAGGAGATGGCACAAATAGATTTTTTTACCTCAACTTTACTCACTTGATTTAATTCGAAAGAGGAACACTGCGGCAATGGCAGACCAGAAAGTTTATTTAACGTAGCTGATCTGACGTGCGGATCAAAAGCGACAGGGGGATGTGAGAAATGTTTGTTAAGAGCACACACGTCAACGTCATTACTGGAAACGACTGGAGACTTGCCAATATCGACAGTTTTAAGAAACTTCTAGACATCAGACGAGTTACGATTGTCAAGAGAATTATGGAAGTAGCGTCTCTTTGCATCTCTACACAGACGCCTGCAGCGGTTGCGCAGCACCTTATACGCATTCAAGTTGCGCTCAGAAGGACTGCGTTTCAGCCTTCTTTTGGCTCTGTCCCTAATTGCCATCGCATCCTTAATGGCAGGAGTTAGCCAAGGAGCCGGAACATATTTAACCTTGACTCGACGGATGGGGGCATGCCGGTCAAATAAGCTGAGTAAAATGCTGTTAAAAATGTAAACCATATCGTTTATACATGAGCTCTCCAATACGTCCGTCCAGTCGATATTACCAGCATCACGCAGCAATGCCTCCTGGCTTATGCCCTTGTAGTTCCGAAGGAACATATATTGTGGCTTACGCTTGGAAGGGCGAATCCTGTAGGACATAAAGATGCGGTCATGATAGGAAAAACAAGCAGTGAGCTGTCCGTGGACAGATACATTATTAGGGTTAGAGACAATCATCAGGTCCAACAGAGAAGGGGTGCAATTAGGAAAGTGATGAGTAGCAGAAAGAGGCAGAATACTAAGGTTATAAGAAGATAAGAGAGATTGAAGTTTGTGAGTACGACTATCGTTTTTAAGAAGACAAGTATTAAAATCGCCCATCAAGACTACGTGGTCATAAGAGGGACAGAAATCATCTAAAAGCGAATCAAAAGAGTCAAAGTAATCGATACTGAGGTTAGGGCTGTAAACGACACCGAGAAGCATTTTAGCGTGATGCAAAGAAATAGATGCTCTGCTGACCCCGAGTACGATGATGGTGATGTGCTGATGATCTTCTAGGGAATATCAGTACGCAAGTAAATGGCAACACCACCACCACCCTTCCCAGTTCTATCATTACAGATAAGGACAAAGCCAGGAAGGGCATACTTAACAGATAAGAGAGAGGGTTTGAGGAAGGACTCAGAAATGAGCAAAGCATCTATATGTGCACTATTAAAGGAAGCCAGAAGATCTGAGTAATGGGCAGGAACACTCTGGGAATTGATGTGGGCTATGTTGAGATTGCAGGAATTAAGGTCAGAAAATGAGAAATTAAAGGAAAAGATATACAATCTTGAAAAACATAAAAGACTTAACAACTTAATTTTATATGGAGTAAAGGAAACCGAAAAATCGACTGTCAATCTCATCGAAATCGTTAAAAAGAAATTTAAAGATGATTTAAATATCACTTTTGAAGATAGGGATGTAAACACGATCTACAGAATTGGCAAAAATAACACAGAAAATGGAAAGGAAAGGCCAATCCTTCTGACATTCGTCAATCTCTGGAAGAAAAACGAGATAGTGGCAAATAAAAAGAAATTGAAAAATGTGTACGTGTCTGAAGACTACCCAAAATAAATCCTCGACACGAGAAAGAAACTACAGCGAAAATTGGAGGAAGAAAGGAAGAAAGGCAATTATGCATTCATAAACTATGACAAGCTAGTTATCAAACAGGGGAAACCAGGAAATGAGAAACGAAAAAGAGAACCATCAACCTCGCCCAATGCAAAAGAGCACCCTCGCAAACAACAATTGTCAGCAAAAACACATCGTCTAAATGCCTTTGACGTAATGAGGAATAGAAGTAACTCTGTGCCTTCTGCCAACTTGCCTTCTGCCAACTTGTCTTCTGCCAACTTGCTTTCTGCCAACCTGCCTTCTGCCAACTTGCCTTCTGCCAACTTGCCTTCTGCCAACTTGCCAACAGATCAGAATGCATAGGATACTGCCATCAGCCACCGGAACAAAACTTTAAATAAACAAGAACTTGAAGATAACAGAAACAAAACATTCCCCAACCCGACTTGTCCTCGTGGGGAATTAGACTGCAACCCTCCACCAAATACAGAAATAGATCAAGATATAAAACAAACACTCAAAATTTGCACTTATAATGTAAGAACACTTGCATCAACAGAACGATTCCTTGAATTAGCTAATGCTCTAAAAAATATTAATTGGGACATTCTAGGCGTCGCAGAAATCCGATGAATGGGGTGTAAGATCGAAGAGTATAGCGACTTTATCTTTTGCTACATCGGCGAAATTAAAGGACTACATGGAGTGGGATTTCTAATCAAGAAAAAATATAAAAACAACATCACCAACTTTATAGGAATCTCTGAAAGAGTAGCACTTTTACAAGTGAAATTTGAATGCTTCTCCTTATCAATAATCCAAGCATACTCACCGACGGAGAGATCAACAGAAGAAGAAATTTAAAAAAATTATAAGGACATTGAATATGCTCACACCAAGACAGAAGGAAAGGTCATAGTCATGGGAGATTTCAATGCGAAAATAGGATGTCCAAAAACAAATTATTACCCAGTAATGGGAAAACATGGTTACGGTGTGTGCAATGAAAGAGGTGAACGTCTCTTAAGTTATGCTTACCAACACAAACTGTCAATTATGAACTCATTCTTCAAAAAGAAAGAGAGCCGCAGATGGACATGGTTATCACCCGACCAAAAAACTAAAAATGAAATAGATTTTATAATGATAAATCACCATAAACTTATAACTAATATCGAGGTACTAAGCAAATTTAAATTCTCTTCCGATCACAGATTAGTGAGAGCAACATTACTTTTAAGTCATCCAGTAAAGAGCAGAAAAACCTACACAACACCATCTAATATCCCCAAGACAGAAACAGAAATCAAAAACTACATCGAGAATCTACGAACACACACAGAAAATATAGAAACAGACTGTATTGATATCCAAACATACTACAATATCCTGGAAAGAGGCATAACGGAGAGCCTATAATACAAAAACAGTACACATCCTCATCAACACAATATTTTATCTAAAGACACAATCCAACTTATAAAAAGGCGCACGGAACTACTACACACAAAGAATAAAACCAAGGATATGAAAGAAGAACTTAGCAGAATATACAAAGAGACTAATAGGTCAATCCGCAAGGACTACAACAACCACAGATATGAGATTATTTCAAGAAATATCAAAAATTTTAGAAGTGCAAAAAAAGTTTACAAAGAGTTAACTACACACAAGTCATGGATTCAAAAGCTTGGGCATAAGACACTAGAAACAAAATCTAGAAAAGATGTAATAAACCATGCAACTAACTTCTACAAAAATTTATACAGGAAACAAAATAACACTGAAACGAAAGCGCAGGCAACCCATATGAACACGACTGACTGCGTCGAACAAATTGAAGACTCCGAAGTTTACGAACATATAAAAAAGCTGAGGGCTGAGAAGAGTCCCGGACCAGATGGAGTAAGTAATGAGGCCCTTAAAATAGGAGCACCAATTTTAATACACTATTTCACGCAATTGTTTAATATGATACTAGACGAAGAAAAAGTACCTAAACAATGGTGTACATCAGACATAATTCTACTATTCAAGAAAGGAAGCTCCTTGGATATAGGGAATTATAGACCGATAAGTCTGCTGGCAAGTATATACAAACTTTTTTCATCCATAATTTTAAAGAGAATATCCGACTACATTGATAAGCAGCAACCAAAGGAACAAGCAGGATTCAGATCAGGCTTCAACACAATGGACCACATACATACATTAGAACAGGTCATAGAAAAATACAGAGAATACAATAGACCTCTGTATGTGGCCTTCATTGACTACAGCAAAGCTTTTGACAGCATCAGCCACTGTTCAATTTGGAACGCACTACAACAATCAAATATTAACTATAAATACATCAATATCTTGAAATATATCTATACTAAAAGCACGAGCAGAGTTAAATTAGAAACTAGAGGAGACGTAATAAACATAGAACGAGGAGTTAGACAGGGAGACCCTCTATCCCCGAAGCTGTTCATAGCAGTACTTGAAAATATTTTTCAAAAACTAGACTGGAAAAACAGGGGAGTGTACATAAACGGACACTATTTAAGCCATCTGCGGTTCGCTGATGATATTGTTATAGTTGCTGAAACTGCCAAAGACCTAGAGGAAATGATGAGTTCACTGGACTGCGAAAGCTCCAAAATCGGCCTGGAAATGAATGTAAATAAAACTAAGATATTGACCAACAATCGCGAACGCCCGATAGTGATAAAAGGTAACAATATAGAATACGTCAGCGAATACATCTACCTGTGGAAGCAAATCTCATTTAAAACGTCAAGCAACGAGGAAGAAGTAACAAGAAGAATCAACACAACTTGGAAGAAATTCTGGGCATTAAGAGAAATCCTAAAAGGGAACTACAGCTTGCACATGAAAAGGACAATATTTGATACATGCCTATTACCCTGCTTGCTGTATGGTTGCCAAACTTGGATATTTACAAATAAAATAAAACACAAAATCAAATGCAGTCAAACAGCAATGGAAAGGAGCATGTTGAAAATTAGAAGAATACATAAAATTAAGAGCGAAAACATTCGTCAAAAAACTAAACTCACCGATGCTCTCAGGCACGCACTCTCACTTAAGTGGAGATGGGCCGGACACATCTCACGATACCCAGACAGAAGATGGACTACTGAAGCCACACGATGGAAAGGACCAATGGGGAAAAGGAATGTTGGTCGACAATTAAGACGGTGGGCTGATGACATTATACTCGTCGCAGGAAACGACTGGATAAGGTCAGGCAAAGACAGGGAGTCATGGAAAAGGATGGAGGAGGCCTTTACCCAAACAGGGGTCCAAATCTCTTAAATAATACTAACAATAATTATAAGTAACCTTTCTTAAATTTAAGCAACAACTAACAAACATTGTATTATATATCAAGAGTGAGATTTGGAATAAACGGCTTTATTATTATTATTATTATTATGTTGAGATTGTTAGGGAGGTGGGACATCAAAGAGGAAATCTGATCGCTGAGAGTAAGAGGAGAGGAAGAACCACTCGCCGCACTAAGGAAACTGCTTGAAGAGGACGAACAAGAGAAAAAATCTTCATTAAGGTCGACACCGATCATAGTTGGCAATTATATACAATGTGGAGATGACAATATGACTTTAAATGAAAACACTGGCAATACTGGTTTATAGAAACATTTGTAAACTATCAAATAAATCCGAACATCGAAATTAAAAAAACAATTTTTTCTAACAAACTAAATAGCTTAAAACTGCAAACAAAACCTGCGATAAGAATGGCAACGCAGCTTGGTTTCATTCATGTTATAGCTGTGGCCGACGCGGACGACGGCGACGTAATGTTTGGCGTATTCTTATTATTATTAATGCTCAATTACACAAATCAAATCACAGAATATTAACCAAATAGTCGGGCATCATTCACCCGCGAGTTATTCACTAATCAATTTATTATTCACAATCACTTTTCGATCACATAATTATGTCGCCAGTTATTAATTTTTTTTATTTTCAATATGTCCGCCGTGTTCTTGAATACATAAACTACACCGACGTATAATGTTATTTCTCACTCTTGATAATAGGTCACCATTAGCAGCCATTTCTTTCAATTTATTAAAAGATATTATTATTCTATTTTTTAATTCCTCAACGGTAGTAACTTCTGTTGAGTATACCTCATTCTTTATGTGACCCTACAGAAAGAAATCCAGGGGCGTGAGATCTGGTGACCTCGCTGGCCACCGCACTGGTCCAAAACGGCCAATCCACTGCTGTCCGAACATTTGAGTCAAACGCTCTCTTGCAGACACCACTGAATGAGCTGGTGCTCCATCTAACTGGTACCACATCTGCCTGTACACGTCCAGCGAAAGTTCGTCCGTGTACTCGGAAACGGATCCGTCGAGGAGTTCAATGAACTTTACAGCATTTAAATTGCCATCAATAAATACCGTTAATACGTTTATGTGTCCTGTCACTATTAAAACAAAGCGTCAAATTTCGCACAACACAACACAACCAACAATGATACGATAACACTCGCGCGGCGACTTCAAACGGGCGGGGCGCGGGCGCATCCGAATTTCCAGAGAAAAACAAAACGCGTCACAGGCAGGAAGCACGTCCGGTGACTCACTGACTGAAGGCGTAACCGAGACACGCCGACAAGTAGCAAAGTAGGAACAAGAAAACTTAGCTATCTCTTTCGCACATACATATTTTGCGATTGACAAGAGTGCGTAACAGCAAAGTAATAACTTTCGCATGCATTTTTTCTTATAGTAGCTGTGATGACACGCTTTATGACTCTTATGGCTCAAATTACTAATGTGCATGCAAACTAAATAATAATAATAATTTAAAACGCTCAACCAATAAAACACTTAGCGATTCGCTGGTGTTGGTAGAAATTTTAACACAACATTTATAAACTGGGTACGTAAAAAGTGAGAAAAAATTATACTTAAGGCATGAATTATGTTAACATTAAAAAATAAAAATGAATAAAATCAATAGAAATTAATTAACGCTAATGTCGGCCCCAACACTCGCAAACAAACCATAACAAACACACGTGTAACGAAACGCACACGTAACGTCAACATTGAACATACAGAAAAAAGAAATGACACTGACACTGGCAACACTGACTATTACTCCTAGCCCGCTCCTAGCGGGTTCTGCTTCTGACGCACGGCGTAATGTCATGTGTCATTCATTTGTCATTCGTACCGTAATTATATTAAATATAAACAACACGGTACCTACTTAATAGGAGTTTATCTCTGTGTTTCGTGTGGGTTTTTCCTCATTTTTTTCCTCAAACCCATTCCGATAAATTGCTTAAAACGCAGATTATGGTAAAGTGAGTCCACGAAAAGTGAAGTTAATGTTATAACTTAGGTGTACTATAACTTTGTTTTATACAGCTCGAAGACAATATTCAGCAGAGCGACAGAAAAGCAAGTGTTATAAGATCAAGATCTGATACTCGTCAAAGAACTGGTTAACGGTGTGAGTGGCCGCGATGAGTTGGTGTCTCGCGCGCAGCACCTAGCTGGCGCCCGCGCCGGACATGGCGCACTGGCTGCTGGCGCTGGCCGCGGTGCTGGCGGTGTGGGCGCGGCCGGCGCGCGCGCAACTGGCGCAGCCGCCGCGCTGCCCCAGCCACACGCCGCAGCGCTGCACCCGCGACAGCTCCTCTAATAACCCATACAAGTACACTGTGGACGGTGAGCTTGGCATTTGTACTTATTTCCTCTTACCTCCAGACTGTTAGTAGGCTCGAGCCTCGCGAACGTACTAATGTACAACAATTTATGAGTGAATCCCTGCTCCTAAGATGACAAAGTGGTTTGGATCCATACATCATGTTTGTGAACGGGCGCCGTCAGTAGGGACTGGTCACCTCTTAGCCGCCGCGGCTTATTGTAATTATTAATTTCTGAATTGTTTTTATGTTTTCTATAACGGACGCTTCAAACGTGCACGTCTTTCTACATCGTTCTCACATGGTTACTTTCAACACAAATGATGTAATCAAATATTTTGTAACAATTTTATGATTTAAAAGAGTGTCCATGGAGTTTCTTGCCCGTTCTTCTCCATAGGTACCTACGCTTTGGAATGGGCAACTAGCTTCATCTTTCTGACTGCCTGTCCTGCCCTGAAAGTGCCTGTAATTGGTTTAGTTGAATTAAATGATTTGAGTTTGAGTTTGGAGTAATACTGCTCGAAACATATTCCCCTTTATTCATAAACGTTGCTTAAAGTTAAGTAGTGATTAGCAATTGTTTAACCATACATTTTTGATGTTTAAACGTTACTTAACTTTAGTCATCGTTTATGAATAAACCCCATTATATTGCTCCACTAATTACTCCACTTGAAACTATAATAATTGCCAGCAATAATAGGTAGCTCATGGGATGAGCAACTTTCTATGTGTCTATAATTTGTTCTACTTTATCAGAGTAAGGTGGAAACCATGTAGAACTTTTCAGCAAGTAGGGGAGGGGAAAAATATGTCACCATGCCTTTTTTTACCCCCCGATAAAAACAGAGGGGTGTTATAAGTTTCCAAAAAAGACGGGGTCACGGCCCATTTAAAATTTACCCAGACCCAGCAGAAAATAATAAAATATCATTTTTGTATATTAATAATTGGTAGTCACCATAAACCAAAAACGTGGCCATAATTGTAATATCTTCTTAATATATATAATTATTGAGTACCTACGTGTGTTTGTCACCTAACTCCTCCTCATGTGTATATTCAAATGGGTCCAATTGTGTTTAAACCATCCAGGAGATTTAAAAACACACAATTGGACTGGGTCGGCCAGGACAACGTTTGCTGGGTCCGCTAGTTCCTGTATATATTTTGTCACAAAAGTATGTAAAAGATACAACTAAGTCGGGATCAGAAAGCAAAACTGTTTTATTCCTTTTTACCCTCATTACAAAATGTTACACTTGACAACTAATGAAAACAATCAACAAGGTTCAAACATAACCTTTCTCTCATAATAATTGGTAAATACAATAATAAATTCAACAGTAGTTAACAAAATAAATTTAACAAAAATGTCTACTTCTAACATAGCAATCACTTAAGTCATTCATTAGAAATTCCTATAATATCTGGCCATAATTCAGGCGGCGGAATTACGATCGGTGGATCCTGTGATAATTCAGAGTCTGTATCATTGGCTGGCTGACTATCAATGACAGGTGACCCATTAGCAGATGTGTCCGGCGGTCTGGCCAGTATTTGGTCTGCATGTCGCCGATGCAGCTCTCCATCTTCCGTCCTCACCACATAAGTGGCCGGCCCCTCCACCGTCTCCACAGTGGCCCGACGCCACCTGTTCCCGGGCCCGTACATGCGTATGAGCACGGGTTGCAGCAGCGTAAAAGTTCGCGCGGGCGGTCGCTGCACCGCCGCCTCCAATTGCTGCTCGGAGCGGCTCGGCGCCGAGTCGGTGTGTAAGCTCGACACTGCAGTCCTGTATCGTCGCCCATTCAGTAACTCAGCAGGTGTCTTGTTAGTAGAGCTATTGGTTACAGTCCGTAAATAGTATAGAACTTTGCAAAGTTTTTCCTGCCATTGCATGTCCAGGTTCTCTAGTTTCTTTATTTTATTCTTAAATGTTTGAATCGTCCGTTCAATCTGCCCGTTACTCTCTGGGTGGTAGGGCGGTGAATACAAATGTTTAATTTCATTCTTTTTTTAAGAAATTGATTAAATTCATCCGAGGTGAACGCACGTCCATTATCGGACACTAACACGTCGGGCAGCCCCTGCGAATTGAAAATTCTTCTCATAACAGCTATCACCGTACCACTGTTCATCGCTGGTACGATTTCAGCCTCAAACCATTTGCTGTAGCTGTCTACTAGGACTAAAAACGTTTTTCCCTGAAAGGGCCCCGCAAAATCCACATGCACACGGCTCCACGGCTTCTCTGGAACAATCCAAGTCTGCGGGTCCTTCGGTGGGTTATTTCTCACTAGCTGACATTGCTCACACGCGGCCACAACACTTTCAATCTGCCGATCCATGTCGACCCACCACACGTAGCCTCTTGCATACGCTTTTGTCTGGACAATGCCCGCATGAGGGGCATGTAACAACTTTAACACTTTGTCCTGTAAGGACGAAGGTATTATGACTCTGTTGCTCCACAATAAACAACCTTTATTATGTGAAAGAGCCTCTCTCCGTGTCCAATAAGCTTTTAGGTTCGGGTCTATGTTCCTTCGTGGCCATCCGTGCAAAACGTGGAACATTACTTTTTGTAATACCACATCTTTGTTGGTTACCGCGGCTATCTTAGTAACGTCCAGCACCCAGCCGCTCGGCTGTTCCTCGAGCAGCAGCACGTCGCGCACCACATCTTCCTTCACAGTTGACGTGTCCGGAGCAGTCCACCTGCTCAACGCGTCCGCGTTTCCGATTAATTTACCAGGCCTACACTGTATATTGTAATTATAACTGGAACGTTTCAATGACCAGCGCAACATCCTCGGTGATATCTGGTCTGGGATTGAATAAGACCAACGGCTTATGATCTGTCACAATTCAAAATTCACGACCCGCCAAGAATTCGTTAAACTTTGTCAATCCAAATATAATAGCCAGGGCCTCCTTATCAATCTGCCCATATCGTCTCTTGCGCATGTAGTGTCCGTGACGCCATCATCACCGGCCGCTCTGACCCGTCCTCCATGATGTGTGCAATAATCGCACCGAGACCGTATTCCGATGAATCACAAATGAGAAGTAGTTCTTTCTGCAAGTCATAGCCCACCAACCTTCGATCTGATGACAGTAATCGATTCGCCTCCACAAACGCTTTCTGTTCTTTCTCACCCCAGCTCCAAGGTCTTTTTGATTCTAAAAGCCGATACAGTGGTTCCAACACTGCTCTTGTCAGGCAAGATTTTTTTATAAAAATTATATAAGCCCAGGAAGGCCCGCAAGGTCTATGTTGGTTGGGGCCGACTTTTCCTGAATCTCTTTTTTAAGATTTCATTTATTCACATTTAAATAGAGTAATTACAATTGATGGTTTCTCATGTTACATTATTCGGTCTTATATTCTATTTAGCCTGTGGTATGACATGTGAAGTTTATTTTGTCTATTATGTATTATAAACAGATAGAACAGGAATGGGAATTTAATATTAATTATAATTTAGTCACAATGTCTCTGGAATTCTGCGTGCATGTCAATAATATAGTACCTGGTTAAATACAGTCCAATACAAATACAAAGTCAGATAAATTATTATAATTTTTTATCGTCAGGAAATGTCACACTTTTACACACAAAATATAAAATATATATTATTCCTGTAACCATTCGTTTACGGAGTAAATCATTTTTTTTAGAAGTAGCTCTTTAAGCACTTTCTTAAACTTTGGTAGAGGAAGATCTTGGATGATTGTTTGTTCTTCTTCTTTGACTTTCGCAGGTGCTGGGTGAAGTCCCTCTGCATTAATCATGTGCCCTAGGAATGTGATGCTGTTCGCAGCGAACACGCATTTCTTTACGTTGAGGCGGAGTCCCATCTGTTGCAGTTTGCTCAGTACTTCTCTAAGTCTCCGGTTGTGTTCTTCAATCGTGGCTCCAGTGACAGCGATGTCATCTAATAGACACGCCACTCCGTCCATACCCGCTAACGCCGTCGACATCAGACGCTGAAAAATCGCTGGCGCTGCGCTTACACCGAATGGCAGATGATTCACTTTCATTAGACCGTTAGGAGTATTCAGCGTGAGCAGCATAGCTGTCGCGTCGTCTACCTTCAGTTGTGTGTACGCGTTTTTCAAGTCCAACTTACTAAATATTCTGCTGCCACTAAGTCTCACAAACGCTTCCACAGACGTCGGCAGCGGATATCGTGCTCCTCTTCGTGCGGTGTCCGTGCAAGTCACACGTAGTTGCGCCGTCTCTGTGTTACACTTGACGCGTCTATTCTTGTGAAATATATGTCTTCATGTGCGTTGAATTTCATAGTAAAAGCTATGTAAAGCAATTATTATTAAACAGTCTTGAACTCTTAAATTAATCGAAATTAAAACTAGATACAAGATAACATTTTTTTTAAAAGTGGGTGTCAGTGTTTAGTTATCTGCTAATGTGACTTTGACGGCCCAATAAGATCACCCCACCTAACTTGCTACGAGACGCGGCATCGGCAGAAACATTATTTCACTCGATCCAGTAACCGTTAATTGGTCTCGGACGGAAATAGTTGGACTACAGTTCAAGGTGTCTAGAGTTCGAATCCAGCAGCGGGCGAGCACTTTTTGCAAATGTTGTTTTTATCTTTTTGGTTTTATTTATAAAAAGTAAACCTTTTTTACTGTTCTGGGAACTGAGTATAACAAGGGATAATTGATTTCTAATATTTCAAGCTATTTGCCGATTGATTAGAAAGCAATGAATACCCAACGTACGCCACCAAAATCAACGAACCATCCGCTTCGACAAGGGCAATCCATATCTGAGCCCGATTTATCATCTACCCCAGTAACCATAAACGTGTCGGAACAAAATGTAACCGTTAGAAGCAAGCGCCCGCGCACTGCGGACTCTCCTAACACTGAAACAAACCAATTTTCCTGCACATTTAACGAATTCAAGATTGAGTTTAAGAATGAAATCATGCGGATGCTTGCCACGTGGAAAGCTGACAACGACGACCGACTCTCTTCCTGGAAAACAGAGCACGATGCAGTCTTAAAAGGCTTGGTTAGAGACATGAGTGAGCTGAAATTTCAGTGTGCAGAGATACAAAAATCTCACGCAGAAATGGAAAATAGCATAAAATTCTCGGATAAATGCTATGAAGAGATGAAGACAGGATTGGCTGTTCTAGAAAAGCAGAAAAAGGAAAATGTCTATCGCGTCAATGCGATAGACATTTTCCTTTTTCTGCTTTTTTCAGCTTGAAAAGCACATCCAAGATCTGCAACTTCAATCACGTCCATCAACAGTTGAGTTCAGAAACATTCCACTGAAACCAAAGGAAAATTCAGAGGATCTTCTATCTCTTGTATCAGCGGTGGGTAAAGCTATTAACGTGGAAGTCCAAAAGGATAGCTTGCGTGACCTGTACCGCCTACCGGGGACTTTGGGAACTCCCAGACCCATCGTAGTAGAGTTCAACTCGGTTATGAAAAGGAATGAGTTCCTGAAAAATGTTCGTAGCTTCAACAAAGAGCGCCCTGTAGTTGACAAGCTAAATACGCACATTATTGGGTTGGTAGGAGAGAAGAAGCCAATCTACGTAGATGAACACCTTATGCCATCAAAGAAAAAGCTGTTCTATGATACACGGGCATTGGCAAAAGCCAACAAGTTCTCTTGCTGGAATTCGTATGGTAAAATCTTCCTAAGGAAAGATCCCAATGATCCTAATGAGAAACCGATGCAAATAAGGTCGGAAAAATGTTTGCTTGCTCTAGCTTACAAGCAATGACTATACTGCACATCTATTTTTTATCTTTTACTTTTTCCTACATTACTATTTATAATTTGCATGCTGTCTGTTCCAATAATTATGTTTAGGGCTAAAAACCCACTTTTGTGTTTGAAATACTACAATAATTGTTTTACCAATTTGCATGCTCATTCAGTACATACACCAAATGTTCTTAATATCAGTAATAAGATTAACTACTGCAACCCAGCTTTAGGCACTATTAACTACAAAAAGTCCATTCATTTTTTATCAAAAGAGATTACTAGACATGACGAATTACGACTTATTTTCTTAGGAAGATCTGTAAATTGTATGCATATTTCTTCATATGCAATTGTTTTCAGTGCCGCCTTAGCTTCCAATGGCTAACATTAATTCTATATCCAACGAACTCGACAATATTTCTATAGCTTCATCGTATGATTGCTCGCCTGACAGATGCACGGAGTTCATTACGCATCCCAACGTAGACTTGAAAATAGTGCATATTAATATTAGAAGTATTAATAAGAATTTCGAACAATTCACCACAATGTTGTCCATCACTAAAATAGACTTCGATGTCATTGTACTCTCTGAGTGCTGGCTTAAAGTATCTGGACCTAATCCTTTTATACAGGGATATACCTGTCACGTCACTGTAAATAATAGGTCACAAAACGACGGAGTCGTAGTTTTCACTAAGACGTCCCTACGATGTACAGTGCACGAACCCATTTTTCACGGAGCTAACTGCCTTGTTTGCACCACAGGTCATACTGTTATCATCTGTTTGTATCGTTCCCCCTCATATTCTAATTTAGATCTCTTTTACAATAGCCTAAACAGTTTAGCGTGTACTATGACTCACTACCAAAATGTGGTTCTTATTGGAGACCTGAACGTAGACATTAAACCTGGTAACCATGACCGGAACTCAGATCATTATCTTACACTTACTGCCACTCTTGGGTTGCTCCCAGCGCACCTTCGCCCTACCAGATCAGGGAGCTGCCTAGATCATGTTCTGTTAAAAACTAAAAATACAGCATGTGTTTTGGTAGTTCAGACACTCATCACCGACCACCTCCCAATCATCCTGGCCCTGAGAATCAAGGGTTCTATATCCAAAAATATCCCGATTACATCTTTCCGTTACAATTTCCTAGCAATTCAACAAGACCTTGAACGTACTGATTTCAGCCCAGTGTTGAATGAGATCAACCCCAACTTGGCCGCGGAATTATTTATAACAATACTTCAAGAGGTTATTTCTTCACATACCCTATGCATACGCATCCAAAATAAGATTCGTGTTATAAAGCCATGGATGACTCAGGGCTTGGTTAGATGTATACGCAACCGTGACAGGATGCATTACAGATTAAAAAAAGATCCTGAAAATACGGTCCTTCAAATCACTTATAAAAGATATCGTAATTACCTTAACACCTTATTAAAAAAACTAAAGCGAGCACATGATCGAAGTGAATTGCAAAAGGCCAGAAATAACCCTAAAGCCACTTGGAGGGCAATTAAATCTATTACCAACTCTACCCCCCAACTGCAATCTCCTAAAGAGCTTCTTCAACTGACTGATGATCCTAAAACTTCAGCAAACCGTGTCAATTGCTCTTTCACTGACATTGGTCGTAAACTAGCCTCTCAAGTAACTCCTCTCCCAAGATCTAACCATGATGTAAGAACCCCTCTACTTCCTCCTCCTTGCCAGTCTCTTGTCATACTGCCAGTGGACGAAACACAAGTGGAAAGGCTGATCAGCACCTTGCGTTCTGATTGTGCCACTGGCTATGACAACATATCAGCTAAAATACTCAAACAATCGAGTTCCGTTCTATCATCACCCATCACGCATATCTTCAATCGTGCTATTGATACTGGAATTTTTCCCCACGTCCTCAAAAAAGCAGTCGAGCACCCAATTTTCAAGAGTGGGGACAGAGCCAATGAAACAAACTACCGTCCAATCTCCGTACTAAGCTCTTTATCTAAGATCCTCGAAAGGATACTTAACAATTGTCTCGTTGCGTATCTCTCTAAACACAAAATTATTGCAAACAATCAGTACGGTTTCAGACCTGGAATCTCAACGGAGGATGCTGTGGCTGACCTTACTAAAACATTAGTTAACCACCTGGACAAAGGCATGAAATGCTACGGTATCTTCCTTGACTTATCCAAGGCATTCGACACGGTCTGTGCTCCCACCTTAATCTCGAAAATGGAAAGTGTTGGGATTCGTGGCCTCGCATTGGACATATTTAAAGATTATCTCTCCAATCGTACTCAACGGGTTAAAATCGACTCTACAATGAGTGATGATAGATTAATCAGCTTCGGTGTTCCGCAGGGTAGCATCCTCGGACCCACCCTCTTTCTACTCTACATCAATGACCTGTGTCGTGCAAATATTCCTAATTGCGACATATTTACGTACGCTGATGACACAGCGTTGATGGTTTATGAGACTGACTGGGTCAGAGCTCGTGAAAGGGCGGAACAGTCGCTTCGGTTTGTAATGGAGTGGCTCTCAGAGAATTTACTTACCCTTAACGTAACAAAGACCAAGGTCATTAGATTTTCGCTACCTAACACTTCAACTCCTCCACTGGAATCAGGTCAAATTAAAGCCCATGTTTGCTCAGGTGGGGCACCCAACTGCAGCTGCCCATTTCTGTCCTTGGCATAAAATATTTTTGGAGTCCACATCGACTACAAACTTAGCTGGCAACCCCATATCGAAGCCATGTACAAGGATCAGGAAATTAATTTACATATTTAAGGAACTTAGGCACTCTGCTGACCCCGATGTAGCTTTGATGGTTTACCAGAGTCTTTGCCAGTCCATTATTTTGTATTGTATCCCGGTTTGGGGCGGAACCTACAAAACCTCCTTACTCAAAGCTGAAAGAGCTCAAAGGGCGATCTTGAAAGTCATGCACTTTAAGCGCAGAGATTTTTCAACCAATGATCTTTATTCAGAAGCCAAAGTATTGACTGTGAGACAGCTTTTTGTGCTCCGCGCTATGCTGCGAAGACACTCTACCCTACATCTGGATCTTGCTAAACTAAAAAGACGCAAAGGCACTCCCGTGTGCGATATAATCCCATGCCGTTCCAAGTTTGCAAGCCGACAGTATGCGGCAACTAGCTCTCGACTGTATAATAAAATACATAAACTTATACGCATTTACTCCCTAACTAAACACGAAGTCAAAATCAAACTTACAGATTGGTTGATGAAGTTAACGTATGAGGAAACCGAGAATCTTATTACAATTGTCTCTTAAATGAACTAATGCTGTATTTAATTAAGGTGCTGTTGATTTAATTTATGTTGTGTCTATAAGTACCTGCACGACACTTGTTACCTTTTGTATGTCATACCTGGAGGAACCTTGGCTCCTAAGACACAGGCTTTTGGCCTAGTTTAGGAGGCATCAGTTCGCCCTTTAATGTGACTCTATTGTACATTATATTTTTAATCCTGTGTACTTATGTATGTGTTCAAACTGTACAAATAAATTATTATTATATTATTATATATGTCTGTATCTATAGCGGTGTTCACCGTGACACGATAATCGCCACACATTCGTACTGTGCCGTCTTCTTTTATCACCGGCGTCACCGGTGTCCCCCACTCAGAATAACGGACAGGTCAGTACACCCGCCTCCACCATTTCGTTCAACTGTCTAATGACTTTTTCCTTAAGAGGGTAGGGCACCGCGCGCGCCTTTAAGAAACGGGGCGTAGCATCCCGCCGCACGTGAAGTGACACTTTAGGACCTTTATACTCTCCGAGTCCTTCTTTAAATAGTTCAGGAAATTGTTTTTTATATTGTTCTATCTCCTCTTCCGCCCAGCACAATCCTGATACTTGAAGGCCTAGTGTATGGAACCAGTTCCTGCCCAACAGATTTGGTCCGTTCCCCGACACCACGACCAGTTCACATTGGGCTTCCTTATTACCTAGCACAACACGCACGTCTACTAGTTCTAGTACTTTCAAAGGGTCTTGAGTCCATGACACGAGCTTTAGATTGGTAGCTCGTTGGGGTGGGGGCCTCAACCACAGCATCTTGTATGTCTCTTCCGTCATAATGGTACGCGATGCACCCGAGTCCACTTCCATAGATAAATGAACGCCGTCTATCATAACGTTTTTGGTAATAGGTGGTGAGTAATTATCCACGCAGACGTATACGCCCATCATCTTCTCAGCTGAAGTGTCCACACTCGTGTTGGCTTCCCTCGTGTCTTCGACCTGGTGTACACGACCTGGCTTCTTGGCGCAGGCCGCCGCAATGTGCCCAAGCTTTTTGCAATAGAAGCACTTCGCCTTAACAAACGGGCAGCGCTCGCCCGGCCTGTGTGCGCGCACACCGTCGACACTCGTTCGAGTTAACATTACCAATGTCCATAGGTTCAGTCTCCGTGACACTGGACGGAGTTTGCTTAGACTCACTAGCCACACACGCAGGGTACAAATCAGGGAACGTCACTTGATAGTCCAGACACATCTGTAACGCGACCTCGTATGTCAAGTGTGTGACTTATAGCCGCCATAAAATCTTGCACGATTTCACCTTGCACTTGTAGTAGACGTTTGTAAAATTTTCCCGCTTGCAAACATTAACCTCAGGTTCATAAAACTTATCCAAAACACTAAAAATGTCCACTAAAGGTACGTTTTGGAACTAAAAGTGATGCAATTAACGCGAAAGTGTCTTTGCCGCATTGAGAAAGAAACAACGCAAAAAAAAATTAATCGCAAAATCAAAATTAATAAGTACATTGTTAAAACTCAAAAAATGATAAAAAGACAAAGGTTCTTTATCAAAAATGTTAAATTGAATAGAGAAAGGTTGAATTTGCTCAAACAATTAGACATGTATTCCTATAACTTGGAGCAGAGTACTAGGAGGTACAACATTGACACAGATGCCATGCAATCAGAACTTGACCATCTACAGGAGAAACTTAGTTCAATGACTAATAAGTATAATACCTCTGAAGACCTAATGAGGGAATATGTGTTGGCAATGAATGAACTGGTAAACTCACAAAAAACTAACTGTGAGCATTGTCTGACACCATCCATTGATCTTACACCGGATCATTCATTGACAACATGCAACACCTCCTTACTGCAGCCCTGTGTTGATTTGATAATTCCTACTACTAATAGCTCCAATAAACCTTGTAAACAAAGTCTAAAGGATGATATTGTGTTATTTTGTGATGAGATAGGTAAAGACTTAGGTCACTTATTGACACATGAGTATCCGGGACACTCAATATTAAATTACTGTATGCCTGGTTGTTCTTTGTTTCATATTATGAAAGAAATTACTAAATGTAACTTTACCCAGGATACAACATTATTAATTTTTATGGGTAATAGAGGAAATGTAAACAAAGGAGAACTGCTTGAGTATCATAGAACATTATGCAAACTTAGTTTAAGAAAAGTTGTGTTGTTTACATTCCCTTACAGTAACAGTTTGCCACAGGAAGAAAATAGTTTAAGGTTTGAATTGAATATGACAATGCATAATTTGACATTTAATGATAACATGTTCCATTTGATTGATACTAACAATTATAAAAAAAAAAAAAAAAAAAATACATTTATTTCGAGCAACATTAACTCATATGTGGAGTACACACAAATAACAATACAAATACAGACATACAAAGGCAAATAAAATAAAAATAAAATAAAAAGAAAAGAAAAATAAAAATAAAAAAAGGCAACATCTAACGGGCCCTGCTGACGGCAACATGCCTATCACAGCAGTGCCGTATTATGTTAGTAATAATTTATATTTGACAAAAGATAGATATAACATTGTTATGTACTATCTTCCTAAATATTATAAGAGACAGATAGCTATGTCGCTATCATATTTTTTTTCTATCACAGCCAAAAATTTGGCTAAACAACTTGCTTCTTTTGAGCAATGCAATGACAGTATAAATAATTTGGTCACAATTACTGACATTGCCAATAATTTAAATTAGAAATTAAAACAATAGAGGCAATCTCTAGCTATAATGTTCAGAATTGCAAAAACAACTCAATAAAAAGTTTAGAATCAGTAAATAGTATCAACCTGGTGCATCAAAATATTCAAGGATTTATGAACAAAGATTTAGAAGTAGAATTATTTATGAATTTTAATAGTATTGATATTCTTTGTTTAACAGAACATTGGCTGAAAAGTCACCAGTTCTTGTTCAATTTTAGTAATCACCAGGTTGGTAGTTCGTTCAGCAGAATAAATGCTATACATGGTGGCTCTTTAATTTTAGTAAGTAACCAGCTCAAATTTAAAGATCGTAACGATATTGTGAGCCTATCTGTTGAGCGTACAGTTGAAATTGCCTGTATAGAATTGGAGCACTTGGTTGTATTAAGTGTGTACAGACCCCCTTCAGGATTGTATGACTGCTTTGAAAAGGTAATGGATGAAGTGTTACACAGGATTTGTAATTCAAGCAAGTCCGTTATCATTTGTGGTGATTTTAATGTCAATTTGTTAGAAAACTCAGGTTCTTGTAGTAAAATTTTAAGCCTGTTTCAGTCCTACAATCTTGTAAACCTATTTTTGGAGCCCACAAGAATAACACCTACTAGTGCCACATGCCTAGATAATATTTATACAGATATTATACCAAGCCACAAAGAAATTATAAATTTACTAGATTCTGATCATTGCGGGCAAAGGATTACTATTCAAAACCAAAACAAAAAAGTGGCTAAAAAGGATATCACTGTTAACCCCAAAACTGCGAGTCGCTTGGAGGCTTTTAAAGTTAAACTCATTGATAAATTACCAGTTTTGTCAACTGATGCTGATCCTAATAATCTTTATGATATTTTTTTTAATATATACTGTAAACAATTTGATTCCACCTTCATACCCAAGACTATCTCGGTTAATAGTAACGCATCTTTCAGTGATTGGGCTACCATTGGTATTCATAAAAGTAGAACACGGCTTTATGAACTGTACAATGAAAGGTCTTATGTTAACACTGATGAATTTAATTTGTATGTTAGAAATTATTCAAAATTATTTAAAAAAGTTTGTTATATGGCCAAGTCACGTTATTTGGGTTCAAAGATTAAAAACAGCAGTAATGTAATTAAAACGACCTGGACTATTATTAATAGTGAAGCGGGGAGATCTAGCAATCGAGATACTGACTACAGCCTGTCTATTAATGACAACATAATAAAATCTGACTCACAAGTCGCCAAGGCATTTGAAAATTTCTTTTCGGATATTCCCGTTTCAACTACTAAATCCCTAAACTCATCACCTTCTGTTGCTGAGTCTTTGCTTAAGGAAAATGTTAATGGTTGCGATTCGGAATTTCATTTTGAACATATTACCTGTAGAGATATAATTAAAACCTTTCACACTTTAAATGTTAAAAAGACTGCAGATTTGTGGGGTAATTCTGTAGAAGTTGCTAAGTCTATTATTGACATTGTGGCACCTGCTCTAGCTGTTATCTTTAATAGTTGTATAGACAGTGGGGAGTTTCCTGATCTCATGAAAAATAGTAAAATAATACCTTTGTTTAAATCGGGTAGTACATCAGACCCCACAAATTATAGACCTATTTCTGTACTACCTACCTTTAGTAAAATTTTTGAGAAATTAATTTTAGAACAAATGCAAAGATTTTTTAATAAACACAAATTATTACATGGCAAACAGTTCGGTTTTACAAGGGGTCGTTCAACTACTGATGCCGGTGTTGAACTTTTAGGACATATTTATAATGCATGGGAAGATAAATGCGATGCCTTGGGCATCTTTTGTGATTTGTCCAAGGCATTCGATTGCGTTCTTCACGAAACGTTAATCAGGAAACTCCGCCACTACGGAATCCGGAACAATGCTCTGAATCTTCTTACTTCATACTTGAGTAACAGGATTCAGAGCGTTGTCGTTAATGGAAAAAGATCTCCCGGATCTATAGTAACAATGGGAGTCCCACAGGGCTCAATTCTTGGTCCTTTCTTGTTTCTTATTTATATAAATGACTTGCCGTACCTCATAAAGGATAATCATGATATAGTGTTGTTTGCCGATGACACTTCACTTTTATTTAAACTTAAACGTCAGCAGCTGGTTACTGACGATGTAAATAGCGCGATCTCTAAAGTAGTCCACTGGTTCAATGTTAATAATTTACTTTTAAACGAGAAAAAAACTAAATGCATTAAGTTTACGCTACCTCACGTTAGGCAGGTGAAAACGAATGTGTTGATAAAGGGCGAAGAATTGAATCCTGAAGACAGCACAGTATTCTTGGGCATAACTTTGGATGCTAAGCTTCAGTGGGGTCCACATATAGATAAATTGTCAAAAAAGCTAAGTTCCGCAGCATACGCTGTTAGAAAAATTCGTAATTTAACTGATATAGAGACAGCCCGCTTAGTGTACTTTAGCTATTTTCATAGTGTAATGTCGTACGGTATTCTATTGTGGGGAAATGCCGCCGATATTCAGACTATCTTTGTTTTGCAGAAGCGAGCTGTTCGATCAATTTATAAATTAAGTCCGAGACACTCGCTCAGAGACAAATTTAAAGAGATTAATGTTATGACTGTGCCTTCTCAATATATTTATGAAAATCTTTTATATGCCCATAGAAACATAAAATTGTTTAAAAAATACAGTGATATCCATGATATAAATACTAGGAACAAACACAAATTTGTTGTACCTATAACAAGGCTCAAGAAAATAGGTGACTCGTTCAGATGCCAATGTATACGCTTTTACAATAAAGTTCCAAGCCCCGTTCAAGATCTAAGCCTTAATAAATTCAAATCATTCATTAAACGTAAGTTGTGCCAGAAAGCCTTTTATACCGTTAAGGATTATATCGAGGACAAAAAGGCTTGGGATTGAGATGCTTCCAATTTTTTACCTATGTAGTGTTCTTATTTTTCTGTTTTGTTGTTGTTTTTCTTTTTTATATACACTTTGACATCAATGAATTCTATATATAAGTACTGTGACATTTGCTTACTTTGTAAAGTATTCTATTATTTTAATTATTGTGAATGTGAAGACTATGTGGGTCACTTTATTTTTATTATATTTTATTTTTCTCTCTGTTCTCTTAGTTTTGTCATGGTCTGGCAGTTTGAGTAATTAATGCGGCCTACCCAAATGTCCTTTCTTTGGTATTGTTCGTCGAATCGTCGAGCTCCTTAAGTTTTGAGTTGAGCTGCACTGATTTCTGACAAATGCGTGCACTGACTGGACAGGTCCTCTCAATCTGTGTGGTTCTTTCCTCAAAAGACCATCTCAGACATCGACCTGCATGGTCTTCATATGATCTGACCAAGATTATGTCTGGACTTTAAAAGAGACTGTGACCTCTGAGTTTGTTTCGGCCTTTCTTCTCAGAGTAGTCAGATAGGAAACGCCGACCTCATCTAGTTTTAAAATATGATTGACGTGTAAAAGTGTTTGTACAGACCTACTTACAAAATAAAATCATTTATCATTTAACGATCGTCCCTTGTCGAGGTTATTTTTGTCACAACCCGCCGCACCAAGCGCGCACAGTAATTGTTCTTTATAATCACACCACTTGTTAGTCTTTGGGTTACATTGTCCGGGAAACACTATATTCGTCACATTAGCCGTCATTTTCACCGAAATCGAACTTATTTTCCGTAGTCGCCAATAAAATAATAATAATACTGTGGCCCGGCTGTCAAGTTGACGGTGACAAAATCAAAATCAAAAGTCATTTATTCAAATTAGGCTGAGAATCAGCACTTTTTGAACGTCAAAATTACAAAAGACAGTCCCCCAAAAACGCCCGCCCTTCACCACTTCCTAGTGCTATCGCTGGGAAGAAGAAGTGGCGCAACAAACTCCCCAGCAGCACAGCTGTCTGTTCAATTTAAAAAAAAATACTTGCTTGTATACAATACTAGGTGCTTATGTTCGGTAATTAACATTACAAAGCCAGAACATAAAATTTAATTATTTGCCATAATATGTCAGCTAGCCACGCCAATATACCAACAAATATAATAAAAATTATACGTACTCAAGCTAAAAAATAATTAATTAAAATGTAAATAAAAAAACTTACTAGCCAAATAAAAGCCTCCAGGCATAAAGGGCGTGACAGCTTACACATTTATGCATTGCTGGGTTCTGCAGTAAGCTAATTCTGGAGAAGGAACATAAACATTGTCTTGCGTTAAACTAGGGTGACCAACTATTCTTATCGTCTAAGTAGTCGTTGATAGAATAGTATGCCTTTGAACAAAGGTTGGATTTTAGTTGAGCTTTAAACGCATTAAAAGGCAAGTCTAGAAAAGAAGAGGGTATCTTGTTATAAAAGGTTATACCAAGCCCAACAAATGAGTTATGAACCTTATGAAGCCGGTGAAAGGGGGCACGTAGTTTGTCCTTATTTCTAGTGTTAACACTGTGAATATCACTATTTTTAGTGTACAAGTGTAAATTTTGCCTAATATATAAAATGTTGGCAAGGATGAATTATGATGCAACCGTGAGAATACCAATATCTTTAAAGAAATCTCTTAGAGAAACTCTGGCACCTAGCTGGTAAATTGCTCGAACAGCTCGCTTTTGAAGGACAAATATATTTTGTATATCAGCGGCTTTGCCCCACAGCAGAATACCGTAGGACATAACGCTGTGAAAATAACTAAAATAGACTAAACGAGCTGTATCAACGTCAGTATATTGTCTTACTTTCCTGACGGCGTAGGCAGCCGAACTGAGCCTTCCTGCTAGACTTGATATATGAGGTCCCCACTGAAGTTTGGCATCTACTGTTAGCCCTAGAAAAATTGCCGAGCCTACAGTTTCAAGCACCTCTTTATCTAAGACGATGTTGGGTCCTAGGTTTCTAACATTCGGTAAGGCGAACTTTACACATTTGGTTTTCTTGGCATTGAGAACTAAGTTATTTGACGTAAACCAATCTGTAACTATTGAGAGTGCACTGTTTACGTCGTCAAAATCTTGTCTATTCCTGTCTACTTTAAAAATAAGAGAGGTATCATCCGCAAACAGTACAACATCACAGATGCCCGTCAAATGGAATGGTAAATCATTAATGTAAACTAAGAACAAGAATGGACCCAGTATTGAGCCTTGCGGAACACCTAACTGAACTGGTAGCCCGGATGATTTCACACCATTAACATCTACATTTACATTGGACCCTATTTTGTAAATACGAAATAATTACGTTGAGAGCTTCGTTTTGGACACCGTAATGACGTAATTTACGCAAAAGCGTGTCATGGTGCACGCAATCAAAGGCTTTGGAGAGATCACAGAGAACTCCAATAGCATTCTGTGATTTCTCCCATGCATCAAATATGTGTCTCAACAGAGCAACACCCGCATCTGTAGTTGAACGACCTTTTGTAAAGCCATATTGCTCATTATGGAGGAGGCTATTTAAATTAAAATGTCTTAGCAGCTGCTTGAGTATTAACTTTTCAAATATTTTGCTAAATGCAGGTAAGATAGAAATAGGCCTGAAATTGCCAACGTCATTCTTATTACCTGATTTAAATAATGGTATGACTTTACTACTCTTCATGAGGTCAGGAAAAGTTCCTAAATCAACACATTTATTAAAAGTAACAGCTAGATAGGGGGCTACGATGTCTATTATATTACTTATAAGTTTAGTGGAGATGCCCCAATAATCACCGGTGTTATTAGACTTAAGTGTATTAAAAACATTAACTACATCACGCGGGGTTACATGTTCGAAACTAAATAAGGGACTACATTTAGGTACACTACTGTGCAAAAGGTTTTCAGCTTTAGACGAGGACGAATTTAAGGAGCGAGTCGTAGTTATCGGTATGTTGGCAAAAAACTCATTAAATGCCTCAGCTACGTCAGCTGCTTTATTAACTAATTTGTTGTCGACCATAATCTCAAGTAGTTTTTCTTGTTTAACCGATTTTCCCGTTTCATTATTAATAATTTTCCAAGTTGTTTTTACTTTATTAGTAGAATTTTTTATTGTATCGCCTAAAAATTTTGATTTAGCAAAAGCACTAATCTTTTTGAATAATTTTGAATAAGTTTTGACATACTCTAGGAAGGGAGTATCAAACCTGTATTTTTTCAAACCATATAACTCGTATAGTCTCGCTCTACTTTTATAAATACCGGGAGTAGCCCATTGGTTAAAGCCAACAGAGGATCCATTAATGTTAATAGTTTTGGTCTTGAAAGTGGATTGGTACTCTTTTTGCACAACATCAAAAAGGGCACCATAAATTTCATTAGGATTCTCGTATTCTACTATCGATGGTGTAATTCTATGAGCTATATTATTTTTAAACATTTTGCAACGACTAGCTGTATAAGGCCTGCATTCAAATTTATGTGGCTTTTTATGTAATGGCATGGGGAAGCTAGCTAATAAACCACAGTGGTCGGACGTTAAGTCAGTTAACACTAATTTATTTTTGGCATCACAATCACTAAATAAATTATCAAGACAAGTTGACGAAGAAGCTGTGATCCTAGTAGGTTCAAAAAACAAGTTAATTAAATTATAAGACCTCAAAAGATTGAGAAGTCTAATACTTAATGGAGTAACATCTAAAATATTAATATTGAAATCTCCACATAAGATAATACTTTTGTTATTTGATTTTAACCTATTGAGAGTATCTTCCATTACCGATTCGAAACTAATAAAATCCCCAGAGGGGGGTCGATAAACGCAAATTATAACATATCGCTCAAGTTCAACACAAGACAACTCTATAGTGCGCTCGATTGAAAGATTAACTAAATCTAAACGTTGTTTACATTTCAACTTGTTTGAAACAAGAACTAAAGAGCCACCGCGAATAGCACTTTTTCTCACAAATGCACTCTGTACGGTAAAGTTTTCATCATTTATAAACACTACTTCATGTTCCTTCAACCAGTGTTCAGTCAAACATAACACCTGAACATCGTAGTTCTCCATAAATAAACTTAATTCTAGCTCTTTGCCGGACAGACCCTGCATATTTTGATGTACAACATTCAACATATGTGGCTGACCCGTTGTCGCACCTAATAGTTTAAACTACAAGGCGTATCAAAAGTAGTATTAGTATCAGTACTAACAGTAATCGATGGTACACTACAAGTACCAGTGTCACTGTGTATATTGTATGCTAAAAGATTAGCAATTTGTCTCCTACAACTAGGTGGCAAATACATAGTATAATTTGTCAGTTTGTAATCAGTAATGAATTGATTACAATCAAAATATAAAATAGCATCACTGTGACGACAAGTCCTATTATAAATGAACATATTTAAATTATAAATATGCTTATTTTGCTCATCAGTTAAATAATGGGAATAAGGCAAGGCACAAAAAATAATTTTACAATTATTAGTATCATTAAGATGCAACATCAAATGGACACATTCAATTAAGTCCTTTTTCCTTACATTTAAGCTATCCCCATATAATAATATAACAGTTGAACTGGGGTTTATTTTTGTCAATTTGATATTATTAATTAATTGGCTAATACTGGCACCGGGTAAACAATGATTAATTACATATTGTTGCGAACACTGATTTAACAAGCTACCAAAACCTTGACCAAATTTATCAGAAAAAATATAAGTAGTATTAATCAAATTATTCGTACTATTGCTATCATCACTAATACAGCTGCCTACTGGTTGAGCTACTGAGGGTGTGGGTGTAATAAGTTGGGGTCCCCGGGAACAGGTACAGCTAAAAGAGAGGTTATTTGTCAAAGACTCATACCTCTCCGCATTATACTTGACCAGGTCTGCCAACTCATTAGCCTCCTGCATGCGCTTACTCAGGTCTTGTTGAGAAGCCTCATATTTACTAAAGATATCCTTTAGAGCGTATTCCCTAACAAACAGTTCATCCTGAAGGTGCTGAGTGTCTGTGTCATACATAGCATTACACAATTCTAATTCACTGTTACAGTTTTTTAATTCTTGTATTAAATTTACTTTTTTTTGCCTAAGTTTTGTATTTAATTTGTTTACTTTTTGGCATTTCAAAGATTTTTGAGTTTTTCTAATTAATCTATTAATTTTAATATATTTTTTTAGCTTATTGTGACTGGTAAACAATTTATTTTTAATGATAGTATCATCAGTTAAATCTATTGTTACCACTGGCTCAACACATATGGGACCCGACCCGCTACCAACCAACTCATCATAAAGACTGCAGGTGATCGCAGACTCTTCACGGGCTTTGAGAGTTTCCAAGGCGGTTATTGTGTTGTGGGCCTTGCTTAATTCCTGTTCTAGTTCAGATATGCGTCTCAAAGCCAATTCGTGGGTGTCACTACATTCCTGGAAATTTGACACTAGTTGACGGAGGTGTTGATGCTGGTCAAGTATGTCCATATGCCGTACATGTAGTTCAGTCAGCTGGTTCTTAAGCTCAGTGTTCTTGTCAATAACAAGCTTTATTTCCACCTCACTGTCTTCCCTTTCACAGAGCAGCTGTTTGCATGTAGCTTCAGAAGCCTCTAGCTTTGTCAAGGTAGATCTCAGTTTTGCTTCCATCTCCTTGATTGTGGCACTGCGGGTCATCATTTGCTTCAAAATGTCAGTCACCTGAAATGTGTGATGTTAGGCAGCTAAATAACAGTGTGAAAAAGATGTTCCAATATTTAGATTAGTAGGAGGTAGAAGGGAAAAATAAAATAAAGTAAGTTAAAAATAAGTAAGTAGTGAAATGTTAACAAATAGATTATAAAATTAGTTGAAGTTATTATGGAATGAGATGGAGATGATAAATAGAAGTGAAGTTACAAGGAATAAGCACTGCTTTTATTGTAAAACACAAAGAACTTAGTTGACAATAACAAGTTTATGACCCTTAAAAGGTTTTATAGTATGAATAAGCTCTAATGAACCTATTTTTGTGCAGTAATTATGTAGTGTTTATTGTCTGGGCGAATGTTTTCGTCATCGATTTTGCTTCCACTAGTTGTCAAGCAAAAGGAGACATAAACCGTGCCAGTGTGTGATGGACGTAGCTCAGAGACCTGAGCAGTACTTTGTGATGTTCTGTGGTATGTAATACAAGCAAATAAATAAAACAAAATACTCCCCAGGATTGATGAAAGTTTGAAATCCGTCACCGTTGGTACGTTGAGTTGACAGCCGGTTTTGAATCCTCTGTTTTTACGAAATTTTCGCGGCAAGGAACACTTGATAATCACTTTTTAGAATACTTAATACCTAGGTTTGACTATATTACACTAATTTAACTTATTTATAATAGTTTTATTAATTTATTAAATTAATTAACCTAGAGACCGTTTTTTGACGACCGGCTACCAGTGTTGCCAGAACAAAAATTTTACTCCGTATATTTTCTAATATTTTTCAAAGATTAATAATTAAGAAATAATGTTTTAATCTGTACTCTATACCATTTTTGAAGACCAATATTAGCATCATAACATTTACATTGGTACTATTATACCAGGATCAAAGACATTAAATTATTACTTGACAATAGACAGGACATTGCGAACAAAATCGTAAGCCGATACATTTGTCCTAGTGGTCAAAAGTCACTCAGTCTAGTGTCGTACGCCTGCGTGTCAAGACGCATTCGTGTCCACCAAAAGAAAAATAATTTCTAAGGAAATATGCCAAGTTGCGCATTACGATATTGCAAATCTTGTTACAGTAAAACGACTGGACCTAACTTCGGTTTACTTACGAAGGAATTATTTATATTTACTCAGTAATTTAAATTAAATAATTTTAATAAATAAATCTAAAAAATTTGCTAATTTTTTAATAAACGCCCTCTATTGCTGAGTAGTTTTACTACTGCCTGGTAGAGATGTGATGTTGTTTATCGATTTTGTTATCGATAATATTTATTTAGGTAAGTAATAAATAACACTTAAAATATAATACTGTTTGAAAATAATCATGTCATTTTATTTAAATGTCAATAAATGAACAAGTACTATTCGTTAGTAAATTATATTTATAATATAATATACAGAAACTATAGGTTTTTGTTATTCTGGGACTTAATTTATAAATTGAACGAGTTGCCCTTTTTGTAAATAAAAAATAGTATGAATATCGGCGGCATTTCCCCACAACAGAATACCGTACGCACGGCTACACATCAAGCTATACATAACCGGTATAAACTGACTTCTAATTGTACGGAAAACCTATACAATGCGAGGTCAGCAAAAACTGGAAATGTATAGCTTGATGTGTAGCCGTGTCTAAACGGACTGTCTCTAAATCAGTTAAATCACGATTTTTTCTAACGGCATATGCTGCAGACCTAATCTTTTTTGACAATATATACTAATAGTAAACCTGAAAAGTTTGTTTGCTTGTTTTTTTGAACGCGTTAAACTCTGGAACTACCAGTAAGATTTAACATTACGCTAGGACTCTTAGAAGCCGAGCAAAAAGAACGCGATGTGAACGAGATGCTCTGTTGGTGGTAGTCGCTATCATTATTTGATCGTTCGTCAGGTATAAGATTTTGAAGTAGAACCACAGAGTAGAACTTCCGTAATTTCCTCAATATAAGTGTTTGAACTTTTAGTTTTGTACGGACGCAAGGTCGACTGATCTGTTTGCTTCAAATTTGCAGAGCAGAGCTTGTACTATGGGTACTAAATGATGAATTTAATATGGATCACTAGACCACAATAGCGATAATTTATTCATTTGTATGTAAAAATATTTTTATAGATAAATAACTTGTAAACATTGAAACTACTAATCAATTTATTGCTTTCCTAATATTTTGGCACTTTTTTAAATCTATTCAAATGCGAAAAAAATAATAGTCTTGTAACTTCTTTCAATATTATCGATACCTTTATATCTAAATGATAAAATCCCTACCACGGGTTTTATAGTTTCTACTTAGCGTCCCCGCATTGCCAGACCCATGAATTTATCCATAGATCAGGGACATTTGGACCTCACCTTGGGTAAACTTATATCGATATAATAAGACAAAAATTTGCAAAAGTGTAAAAAAAATTTTGCTAAAAACGAAATGCAACCAACAATTGCAAAAAAAATGCATTTTATGAGTATGACATTATAGTTCTACTTTACACAAAAAGCGTAATATTCTGAGTGCTGTAATAATTCGGAGGCAAAGTACATTTAAATTATTTTATTTTAAAACGTACATAAAAACGCACACTTGAACCTGATACGTAGCCATAGACGGGGACACGGACAGTGAATAGTAGCGAATAAAATTCTAAAATAGTTTTACTGTCTGAGACAAGTTTTGCTTAATTTGTTTAGTTTTCAATATTTATTTTCCCGATTTGAACTTTATTAGGTTTTTCAGGCTTAATCCACGGGTTGAAACTCGTGTCTGGCAACACTGACCACACTGGCCACCTACCGAGCGATAGCTGAACATATTTTAATAAATTTAATTCATTTTTATGATTTGATATTCCCAATTGCCGTTCTAATTTTGCTATATTATGCTAGATGGCGTCACTGAGACATGGGATCACAGTTCTTCTATGACATTTCTTTGCATAGCCTCTCTATTGTACCTATCTTAAATCTCTTTGACCAGGATGCATGAAAATAAAATACGCAGATGACACAGACATGTTGACACGAAGTCGGGCACGACAATTACAAATCACACACCCAACACCTTCGGATTCGTCGCTCAGCTCCGCCGTCGGCAGCTGCGACTGCCGGAACCTGCTCCAGACGTGAGTCCAGTGACATCGGCCGCTGCAGTTGCGTCGAGCTCGAGTGACGAATACTTTTCGCCACCGACGACACCACCACCAGTACGTCGACGCGGAAAAGGCCGACCACCGGCCAGCTTAGGACTCCGAGGCCCGCCGGCCTCTGATAGGGTCCCCGCTACCGGTGGAAGTGTGCAGCGCATGAGATGGACACAAACTGTCAATGAAAATGTCATGCGCGCATACTTTGGGGCTACAGAGGGGGGAAGTAACTTGACTGCGTACCGTGGTCGGATGCTCTCTCTGTTTCAGGTGCTTGAGCCAGCTGTCAACGTGTCGGCGCAACCACTATCGGATCAGGTGCGGGTCATCCAGCGTAACCATATGCTGGATGACGTTGTCCTTGATCGACTTCGCCTCGAATCACGGAATAGCCACGTTACGCCTGCTTCGTCATTGGTTGCGGTTCAACTGCAAAATTTACCCAGTCTTTCATCGCGACCCAACCGCGTTGATGAAGAGGATGATGATGAGGCTATATCCGTGAGTTCCCAGTGCAATGTAAGATTGAGGAGCGCTTTGGAGGATGCTTTCCGTGAGTACCGATCTATTCCGCCTGGACTCAGACCACGTTTACTTCGTTTACCCATGCACAAGAAAAACAAGGCGCTGGTGTGTGCTCTAGACTCACAGCTGTCGAATTGTTTTAACGACAGCAAAGACCTGACCGATACCCATTCAATCTTGCACTGTGCAGCTGTTGCGGCATGTCGTGTATGTCCTATTCTCATGCTCATGTCAAATTCCCAACCAGTGACAGAGCCACATGACCAAAACCAGCTGTACCAGCTTGGCAGTGCAGGATTGAACGTCGTATCGGGGAGGCTAGAGCACTCATCGGCAAGCTAATCTGCTTCCGGGAGGGCAATACTCGCCCTAGAGTGATGCGCTTTGTGAGGCGGGCGTTCTCGGGGACTGATATTGGTTCTCAAGATTATTTGTCCCGCGTCACAGAGCGTATCGACTTCCTGAAGCAGAAGATCTGTGCATGGGCAAACCGTATTCGTCAGTACAGGCGGAGAGTGGAGCGGTACACTCAGAATCACACATTCCAGAGCGATGAAAGGTGGGTTTACAGGGATTGGGAGCGACCGGACCAAGATGTGACTGACACACACCTAACAGACGATGACGCCATGTGTTCGTTCTGGCGAAACATCTGGTCGGTGCCTGTCAGTCACACTGAAGGTGATTGGGACTGCGAAGATCGAGCGAGCGTGCGAACTAATACCAGAAATGAGGGCAATTATCATTAGCCCCCAAGATATTGCTCGTGCAGTTCGTCCCTTGCCTAACTGGAAATCTCCAGGGCCGGACGGACTGCACAACTTTTGGATAAAGTGGTTCCAAAGGTCGCACGCCCCCTTGGCATCCCAGTTCCAGTCAGCCTTAGAGTCTGGGTCGCTACCCCAATTCCTAACGACAGGAATAACCCACCTGCTCCATAAATCAGGTAGTATCGCGGATCTCAAAAATTATAGACCGATCACTTGTCTACCGACGGTCTATAAAGTTCTTACATCCATCTTGAGAGCTAAAATTAATAAACATATAGACACCAACTACATCATGTCTGTCTCTCAAAATGGATGTAAGAACGGGTCCCGCGGTACTAAAGAGCTACTTCTCATTGATATGGCCATTAGCCAACAGGTTCGTCGTTCCCGAAAGGATCTGTCGACATGTTGGATAGATTATAAGAAGGCCTATGACTCGGTGCCGCATACATGGCTCATGAGGGTGCTGGAGTTGTATAAAGTAGATACAACTCTGCGCACCTTCCTGATGACGTGTATGGGGCAATGGAGGACGGTCCTTCGCTATCCAGGATGTCGAAAGGAATAGCGAGCCGATAAGGATCGAGCGAGGAATATTTCCAGGGCGACAGTTTGAGTCCGCTTTGTTTCAGCCTAGCCTTGAATCCTCTAAGCACGCTGCTGGAAGATTCAGGTCTAGGCTATCGGCTGAGGAGAGGTGGTCAGGTTATATCTCACCTCCTCTACATGGATGACCTAAAACTCTTTGTCCCCAACAATTTGCAACTGATGGAGCTACTGAAAATTACTGAAACTTTCAGTAGCGCCATCATGATGGAATTTGGTGTGGACAAATGTGCGGTCATGCATGTAAAGCGAGGGGAGATTGTGGAATCCGTGGGAACCCAACTCTAAGTATTTGGGTATGTTGGAAGCGTTGGGCATCAATGTTACTGACATGAAGCAATCTTTGAAGGAGCGCTTATTTGGCCTGAAAAAAGTATTGAATAGTCTTTTATCAGGCGGAAACAAGGTTCAATAATTGGGTCATGCCTGTTTTGATGTACTCTTTCGGCATACTCAATTGGACTCAGGCCAAACTCGAGGCCCTGGATAGGAGAGTCCGTACGCTGCTGACTGTAAATCGAATGCATACCCACGGTCATCGGTAATGAGGCTGTATATCCCGCGAAAATGTGGAGGTTGAGGCTTTTTAAACGCTAAGACCCCCCACAATCGCGAGATATGCAGTCTCAGGGAATATTTCCTAGAACCCGACATGGATGCATCGAGATGTGGTCGCGGTGGACAAGGGCCTCACCCCGCTCTTCTTGCCTAAGAGAACTGGCGCAAGCCAGTAGTGCTTGATACTAATGATCGCATGGAAGTATGTCTGCCATACTTCCATGCGATCATTAGTATCAAACACTATAGCAGATACACTTCTTTAGCGCCGGGCGTTATGAAAATGTTGGGTCAATTTTGACTAGTCTTCTTTCTTTAATTATACAATGTTGAGGTTTTTTGAATATGGGATCACTTGGAGTCTACTACTCGAGCTCGACAAATGGATGTGCGATTAACGCTTGTGCGACAAAACTGTATTGACTCACCATAGTTCGAAAGCACGCTTGTGCGATAAACTGAAGCTCGACATAACGCTCGTAAAAAAACACCACCAACATTTCCACCACACTTATGGTCTGTATCATTCATCAGTCCTAGCATCGAAATGAACGTTTGTCGTATAGGAGCCCCACTTAAATATTTATTTTATTCGGTTTTTAGTATTTGTGCAGGATTTTATCAGGTCTTTCAGCGGGAGAGGTAAAAAGAAACGACTTGATTCTTCAGTAAAATTGTGTCTATTAATAAAGCGTAAAACTGTCGGTAGAAGGTAATGATTTAAAAAGAAAAAAGTCATTAGCTAGAACACACGTAGCTTCACTAGTGCTATGATGACTTTAGTAGGCGTTCCGCGCAAACATACCCCCGGGCGTTGAAAGCCTGTCTTTCAACCGGAATAGTCAGACTCGGGGTAGGTGGGTAATGGACAAATCTTGCTGAATGACCTGCGGAGCAGGCCACTGGAGGTTTTAATGTCTGCAACTCTGATCACGCCATCGGGTCCTGGATAAGTAGCGACAATCCGGCCCATTTTCCACTTCAGAGGCGGCGTGTTGTCTTCCTTTAGAAGTACCAGGGAGTTCAGCTTCAGAGAACCCTTACATGTGCGCCATTTGGTCCTGAGTTGGAGCTCCGATATATACTCCTTGCTCCATCTGCTCCAAAAATGTTGTCGGAGTTGTTCAATCCGTTGAAATCGAGATAATGAATTGGTGGAATGGTCATGGTAATCAGGTGTCGGCAAAGATGTCAAAGGACGTCCGATTAAAAAATGTCCGGGTGTCAATGGTGCCAAGTCTTCAGGATTCGATGAAAGCGGAGTCAGTGGTCTGGAGTTCAAAATAGCTTCTATTTGCACCAACGTAGTATATAGCTCTTCATAAGTTAGGTTACAAAGGCCCAGCACCCTGACTAAATGATGCTTTGTTGACTTGACACCAGCCTCCGCAAGGCCAGCAAAATGAGGAGAGTATGCAGGGATGAAGTTAAAATTAATTCCTTCTTTAGCCATCTCCTCAGATAACGAGTCGCAATTAGTTTTAAGGAATTTTGATAGTTCATTGTATGCACCTACAAACGAAGTGCCATTATCTGAAAATATATTAACCGGTTTACCCCTACGCGAGATGAATCTCTTTAACGCCATGATAAAAACATTGCTGGTTAAATCACCGACTAGTTCAAGGTGTATTGATTTTGTCGTAAAACAAACAAAAATTGCGATATATACTTTCACCAATTTACAGCCACGACCCTGTCGAACAGCAGATTGTATTGGACCCGCATAATCCAAGCCAATATTTTCAAAAGGGAAACCTCCAGCTAGAAGTCGCTGCCGTGGTAAATTACCCATGATCGGTGTGATGGTTTGACCTTTAAGACGACAGCAACGCACACACCTACGGTAGCACAACCTAGCTAGGTTGCGACCTCGTATGGGCCAGTATGTATCCCGTATAGAAGCTAATAGCAACTGAGGCCCAGCGTGAAACAACCGTTTGTGTTCGTACTCAAATAGCAATTTTGTGAAGTGATGACTAGATTGTAAAAGGATTGGACATTTTTTATCATAAGGTAAATCCGAGTTTTGTAATCGACCTCTAACACGCATTATTTTTTGGTCGTCCAGAAAAACGTTAAATTTTAATAAAGGACTTTTCTTTGGTAATTGTTTATTATCAAGTAACAACTTGTATTCACTAAAAGACTCAGTTTGACTTAATCGAGTAATCAAAATTAAAGACTTTTGTAGTTCATCAGTACTTAGGGGACCATAAACAGGCAGTTTCTTACATGCAGCAATAAAACGTAAAAGGTATACTACTGTGCGCTGAAGCCTAAAAAAACTTGAGAATCGGTTGAAGTTAAGAAATTCATTGGCCACATTCTCGTTAACGGTACCATATAAAAAGACATTTGATTTAATTTCCGGCAATGATTCATCAATAGATTGTTTAAATCTAGAAGGCCAACATGATGCGTCATTCTTTAAAAAACTTGGACCAGACCACCAATCTTCTAAAGAAGGTAATAAATTAATGTCTACTCCTCGAGAGACATAATCAGCGGGGTTCTGATCGGTGGGGACGTGTCTCCACTCGCAGTTGCCCGCCTTCTCTAAAATTTCAGCAACTCTGTTGCGTACGAAAGGCTGCAGCCTATTTGGCAACATTTTAAGCCATCCTAGGACGACAGTAGAGTCTGTCCAAAAGAATGTACGCGGCCTAGTGTTTAAGCGTAATGATGCAACCACCTTTTCATAAATTCTAACTCCGACCAGAGCACCGCAAAGCTCAAGTCTGGGAATGGTGGTTGGTTTCAGAGGGGCAACACGACTCTTTGCTAACAATAAACGTACTAACACCTGATGCTCATTGTTGACACTGCGAACGTATAAGCATGCTCCATATGCTCGTTCAGACGCATCAGTGAAAACGTGAAGCTCTAAAAGGTGCATTGAATCAATTAAAACATGACGGGGAATATAAATTTCATTTAATTTCGGTAAATTCATTACTAGTTCAGTCCAAACTTTCCTAATGTCCGGCGATAGCGGTTCATCCCATGACAGTTTGAGTAACCATAGTTTTTGAAGTAACATCTTCATCACTATGATGCATGGAGCTAGAAGCCCCAAAGGATCAAAAATTTGTGATATTATCGAAAGCATGTCACGTTTTGTATCCCTACAAATAATTGGTTGACTAATGGGAAAATAGAGTTGATCAGATTGTGATTGCCAACCCAGACCTAAGGTTTTGGTAGACTCAGATCCGCCAATATTCAAGTCAAGTGAAGATTGGGGACAGTCAGTACCAATCACCAAACGCATATGATTTGACTTCCACTTTCTTAGGTTCATTCTAGCTGAAGCAAGAGTAGAAGTTACTTTATGACGCAAGTCTCTTACTTCATTGAGATCATCTCCTCCCGTCAGCAAATCATCGACGTAGAAATCATGTAGAATGACCTCAGCAGCCCTTTTATCAACGCAATCTAAACCTAACTGTTTAAGACACCTCGTTGCAAGGAATGGAGCGCTGGCTGTGCCGTACGTCACGGTATTGAGCTGGTACGTTTGCAACTGACTTAACGGGTCATCACGCCAGACGATTTGTTGGAAATGTCTGTCATTTGGATGAACCACTATCTGCCGGTACATTTTTTCCACGTCGGCAGCAATAATATATTTATGTTGTCTAAAACGTAATAATATCGATAAAAGATCATTTTGTACTACAGGTCCGGTCATCTGTATACTATTAAAAGAAGTGCCTGTAGTAGTGGCACTGCTGGCATTAAAAACCACTCTTAATTTAGTGGTGACACTGCTGTCACGCAAAACTCCGTGATGTGGGAGGTAATGAGCAGAACGTTCAACATTTTTACATTTCGACATATGACCTAGGCTTTCGTACTCTGCCATGAAATCTTTATACATCTTAGACAGTTGAGGCTGGCTTTTGAACCTACGCTCTAAAGAAGAAAAACAATGTTTAGCTCTTAGAAAGGATTCACCTAACATATCCGGGGAACATTTCAGTGGAATTCGAACACAAAATTGCCCGTTATCCAAACGTGTAGTATTCTTTACAAAATGCTCCTCGCATAGTTTTTCTTCTTGCGAATACACTGATGTAGTACCGACCTCTTCTAATTCCCAAAATCTTGTCAATTGATTATCCATGCTATCATGTGATTCATCATTACCGTCACAAATAATCTTCGTAAAATTACATTTTACCATTTTTGATGGTGTTGAAGTATAATTAATTTTAGTCGGGCCTGAAACCAGCCATCCCAGTCTAGTTTCGCAAAGAATAGGTTGTCCATCTCCTAACTTGATTCTTTCGGATCCCAGTAAGTCCCAAAAGATGTCAGCACCGAGCAGCATATCTATTGGGGCCGGTGAGTAAAAGTTAGGGTCAGCCAGACAAATATTAGATGGGATTTTCAATTTTAATAAGTCCACATGTCTACTCGGAATATTATCGGTGATTGAAGGTAGAACAAAACAATTAATTTTAATGGAAAAGTTATCGTTCAAAGATTTTATTGAGACAGGGCACATTTTATTGATATATGAAGATGAATTATTAATACCCAATATGGAGTTGTTCACAGTATTGGCAGTTAAACCTAGTTGGTAGTATAGTTTTTCAGTCATGAGACATGATGTGCTGCCACTATCAAGCACAGCACGAGTGACGTACTGCTGACCGTTTTTACCTATGATCTTAATTAACGCCGTGGATAGCAATACGTCACCACGTTCGACACTCGCAGAAAGAGACAAACCTGCACTAGCATCTGACGGAGCAGGGGCACTTGTCGCATCATCACTATTAGCGGAAGTAATAGCCAAGTCTGACTTCTTCGAATGATCTGCGACATGCACCAGAGTGTGGTGCTTGCGCCGACATACTTTGCAACTTGCCTGTTTACAGTTATTAGCGTAATGTCCTGAAGACAGACAATTATAACAAATCTTAAATTTCGGTAGCAATTGTAACCGTGCTTCATTACTCACCGCCAAAAACTGAGGACAATTGCTTAATTTGTGCTCACCGTTACATTTAACACAACTCTTAGGTTTAGAAGAACTATTATTCACCTGATTATTCTTGTCTGTTTTATTATTAGAATCCTGTATTACCATTGTCCTAACCTTAGAATGTTTACTAGTATTTGAGTGTTTATCAATTGTTAAACTTGACATTTCTAATGTTTCAATTAATTCAGCACGATTCTTAATGAATGTGAGGAACACAGTTAATGTAATCTCGTAGTCCTTGTCAAGGCGACCCTTGTATTCTTCCCATTCACGGTAAGTTTTATTGTCCAACTTGTATCTTATAATGTGAATGAGTAAAGTATCCCAGTGATTAACAGGTTCTCCAAGCGATTCCAAGGCACGCAGGTTTTTATTAATGTGATCGATTAAAGCTTTTAAATTCACAGACGACTCCTTACTGATCGTCTCAATATTAAATAATGCTGAAACATGGTGTTGAATCAACAGATGTTTATTATCAAACCGGTCACAGAGTAATTTCCAAGCGACTGAATAATTAGCGGCAGAAAACTGAATTGAGTTTATCACCACCGCAGCTGAACCTTCTAGTGATGACCTCAAATAATGAAATTTATTTATGTCGTTTATGTCGTCGTTAGAGTGAATAAGGCTGACAAATGTATCGTGAAATTCCAACCAATTTATGTACGAACCGCTGAATTTTGGTAATTGAATAGTCGGTAACTTAACAAACCTGTTATTATTAGAACGTGAACCCACCTCACTATCAGTTGGATCCCTTTTCCTATAACCATCGAGCACTTTCTGAGCTTCAGCTAGGGTTTTATAATAAAGAGACTCAAACTCGCTACGTTCTAACATTTGACTATCCAAATTATCAGTGCTACATTCCAATGCTAATTGCACCTCGTCATATTGACCATACAATGACTCAAGCCTATTTAAACGCAATTGCAACTCGCTAACCTCAGAAGGACTTATAGAAGGTTTTAATGAATTCAAATAATTTAAGAATACTGTTACCCTTCCCTTGTAACTCGCCCTTTTTCTAATGAGCTCCTTATCCTCTGGCATTGCGTAAGCTGGTGCAGTCAACCTGGAATATATACAATAAAAGTTTTAACAGCGTCTAAAAATGTTACGATACCTGCCTGTAAATACCTACATATGAAATAAGAATTAACTGCTAACTTTATTGTTAATTGTTTTCCTATACTTTTAAACTAAGTAATGAACTATCAACGTTTTAACAATAACAAAATCAGTACAAAACCTTAGTAACTACTTTATTCACAATGCAGTTATGAACCTATATATCTTTTAATGTGATTACATGAATAAATGACTCAGTAACTGTTACCTTACCTAATAAAGTTACAATAATGCAGCTAAAGATAGCTACTCTTTAAGAGGGTGCAAATAACTGTGTTTATCACAAGATTAACACGCTAAAGTCTGATCAATTATAACAATGTGTAAGCACAGGATAGGGTTTTACAACGATTAGGTATATAAATCTGTACTAACCTGGTTATTAACAGCTAATTAACACTAAATACAACCTGATAATAGAGTGTTGGGTGGAACTAATGATGATTACGATTATCCAGACCACGGTAAATTCCAAATCTTCGCAATGACACAGCAAAATGAATGTCACACAACCAGCTTCGCTTGTAATTACGAATTATCCACCAATTCTCTTGAAATCCTTATAATAATAGCTGATCGAAGTTTTTCCAACGTGAAATCTTCTAATCCAGGCTCGATAGGACCATGTTCGGGATTTTATCAGGTCTTTCAGCGGGAGAGGTAAAAAGAAACGACTTGATTCTTCAGTAAAATTGTGTCTATTAATAAAGCGTAAAACTGTCGGTAGAAGGTAATGATTTAAAAAGAAAAAAGTCATTAGCTAGAACACACGTAGCTTCACTAGTGCTATGATGACTTTAGTAGGCGTTCCGCGCAAACAGTATTTGTTGTTATAGCGGCAACGTAAATACATCATCTGTGAAAATTTCAACTGTCTAGCTATCACGGTTCATGAGATACAGCCTGGTGACAGACAGACAGACGGACAGTGAATTCTTAGTAATAGGATCCCGTTTTTACCCTTTGGGTACGGAACCCTAAAAACCGGCCAAGTGCTAGTCGGACTCGCGCACGAAGGGTTCCGTACCATTATCTATAAAAATTACGTCTGTTGTATGGAGGCCTCCCCTTTTTTTTTATTTTTGAGGATGGGAATTCATCAAATGACCCCTCCCGCTCTGGGTGGAGCGGAAGGGAGTGTCAGACTCTTACTGACTAAAACCCACCCGTGTTCCTTCCTTAGCCCTTTCTGTTCCAGCCTTCCAGGGTAGCGGTAACCCTTTCGGACGATCCCGCCGCCCTGGATGGGGGCCCCCCTTAAATATTTATTTTATTTTACTTTTATTATTTATTATTAAAGTAAAAATACAACAATTTGTGAATATTTCAAGTACCTACCTGTTGCCATTATTGATATCGAGCAAAAAAGGGCAAAAAAATCGCGTTTCTTGTATGGGAGCCCCCCTTAAATATTTATTTTATTTTGTTTTTAGTATTTGTTGTTATAGCGGCAACAGACATACATAATTTGTGAAAATTTCAACTGTCTAGCTATCGCGGTTCTTGAGATACAGGCAAGTGAGTAGTGACAGACACACAGACAGACAGACGGGCGGACAGACAGCGAAGTCTTAGTAATAGGGTTCCGTTTTCCCGGGTGTCATCACTGCCAGGATCGCCCAGAGGACACGGTGGAGCATACGGTGGAGGTCTGCCCTGCTTGGGCGGAGCCCCGCCGTGTCCTCATAGAGGCGATCGGCAATGGCGGCGACCTCTCGCGTCCGGCCCTGGTTCAAACCGAGTGGGAGGCAGTCACCTCCTTCTGCGAAGCAGTCATGCTAGCGAAGGAGGTGGCCGGAAGGCTGAGGGAAAGAAACTCACGCCTTAGTCGCCGCGGGAGACGCTCCGGGCGTCGGGAGCCACGTGACGTGTACGTTACCTCAGCAAGAAAGTGTCTCCTAGGGTTATAGGAGTAGAACGTATAATTTGTGCCTTATCTGCTGTAAATGTGCCCCCACATAAAAAATGTGTGCCCCCTGTCGTTTTAGAAAAAAACGGAAAAAACGATTCTTGCTGGGGTAACGTTTTTCTAGCAGGAAAATTCTAAACGAATGATCGGAGAGAGAAAAATTGTGTATGGCCAGAGAGTTTATATGTGTGCTAAAATGTGCCCCCAAAAATAAAATCTGTGCCCCTTCAGGTTTTCGAGATATTGCATTTCCTGCTGGAGTAACGTTTTGATGAATCGTATATCTCTACAACCATTGCATGTGCCCCTGTAGAATAATTTTAATTCCACATCAACAAGCTGTTTCATTTATTATAGTCACAAGGTGCATTTAATATATTTTTTAATTAGCCCCCAAAACTTTTGAACGCGACTGTACGGACAACAGCTTAGGTATAATACGTCCAATAAAGAAGGTCATCGATATGTATGAATCCGTCGCTTTTTAGTAGTCATTCAAATTTGGTCGGATAACCAGCTGTTGCTTACATATTTTGGTTTTTTGTTAATATTTACTTAATGCGAAACATTCCAAGCTGAATATTTTCACCATATATTTTTGACTAAAGGCACAAGATTTTGGTTTACACCTACACATCTGGGATTGAGCCGGTTCCTTGTGTTTTGCCGTCAAAGTTATGACACTATCGTTTTGACTTTTAGCGAGATTATTCAAAAACGCATGCATGAACAGTTTTGAAACTTTGTATGGTTATTATTAGCGTCAAGAAGGACCGAATACAGTATTCAGCGAACTTGTGCCTTGTCTAATTTAGGCGCTGCGATGTTTTTTCGGGTTTTCATAAAACCGCGATAACTTGAAAACTATAAATATTTTCTTAAATCTAATTGGGGCACTAAGGGGCACACATTAAGAGCTACTCGTGTATGTTTATTCTACAGGGGCACATGCAATGGTTGTAGAGATATACGATTCATCAAAACGTTACTCCAGCAGGAAATGCAATATCTCGAAAACCTGAAGGGGCACAGATTTTATTTTTGGGGGCACATTTTGGCACACATATAAGCTCTCTGGCCATGCACAATTTTTCTCTCTCCGATCATTCGTTTAGAATTTTCCTGCTAGAAAAACGTTACCCCAGCAAGAATCGTTTTTTCCGTTTTTTTCCAAAACGACAGGGGGCACACATTTTTCATGTGGGGGCACATTTACAGCAGATAAGGCACAAATTATACGTTCTACTCCTATAACCCTAGGAGACACTTTCTTGCTGGGGTAACGTACACCCACGTGACGACTCCCGGCCACCGTAGGCGCGGGCCTGCGGGCGGAGAGTAATGGGTAACTCACCGTCCGATCAGGACCAGGCCTGTGCCGGACGGCGCGTTGTGTTCCACGCGCGCCTCAAAGAGAAGTCAGCAGAGGAAGGGGCCCGATAGGGCCGAAGCCTGCCAGGGCAGCGGGATCGTCCGAAAGGGTTACCGCTGCCCTGGAACAGAAAGGGCTAAAGAAGGAACACGGGTGGGTTTTAGTCAGTAAGAGTCTGACACTCCCTTCCGCTCCGCCCAGAGCGGGAGGGGTCATTTGATGATTTCCCATCCACAAAAAAAAAAGGGTTCCGTTTTTACCCTTGGGTACGGAACAAATAATTAAAAATTTAATCAAAATCATCTTAGAACAATCACATTAACAGTACTTTAGTAAATTTAATGTTCAAAATGCATACCGTTTCTCTCTAAACAGAGTCTTGCACGTTTTTGCACATTATTTTTAATTTTGTTGAACACTACAGTGTCACTTTTCACTTCACTTCTGTACAATTTGCTCTTTTAATTGGTCTAGGCTTTGGCACAGATTACTAAATAGTTACTACGTAACAGATACTTCACTCAGTAGAAAATTTCCAATACCTACTGCTATAATAGTCTACTCCGTCGCGTCAGCAACCGCTGCATGCTAAAATGTGCCTAAATGCTCAAACGTACAGTTGTGATTGCTTCGCACCGCGCGATCCCACCACAGCACTGAATTTGGTCCGCAAACGGCCCGAGACCGCTCGGCCGGGCGGAAGGTAATTATAGCGCGCAAGTACATGGAGTGACGGAGGCATGGCTTTGGGCACATACACTCGTCACACAAAAAAGTCACATGGAGTAAGATCTGGTGACCGGGGTGCGAAGCGCCGCCGCGCTGCATCCCGCGTACTCGATCTAGGGCTCCGTTCAAGGAAATCGAAGATATCTTCTTCGATCTCTACTGCGAGAGTCGGCCTGTCACGTCCTTGAGCGTGTGTAGGAGCTATAAATTTGCCATGGTCTAATAGCCTCTGATTTGCGGGCAAAATCGTTTGGCGATTAGGTACTGAAGGATTTATTATCCCTTGATTGCGAAGGCGAGGAATACTTTCTGCTTCGTACAGTCTCTGGGCACCGTTCAAGCTTTCACCACTAAGTATGTAGGTAAGATCGCACCATTTCAACTTTCAACTACAGATGCGGGTGTTGCTCTGTTGAGACACATATTTGACGCATGGGAGAAATCACAGAATGCTATTGGAGTTTTCTGTGATCTCTCCAAAGCCTTTGATTGCGTGCACCATGACACGCTTTTGCGTAAATTACGTCATTACGGTGTCCAAAACGAAGCTCTCAACGTAATTATTTCGTATTTACATAATAGGGTCCAATGTGTAGATGTTAATGGTGTGAAGTCATCCGGGCTACCAGTTCAGTTAGGTGTTCCGCAAGGCTCAATACTGGGTCCATTCTTGTTCTTAGTTTACATTAATGATTTACCATTCCATTTGACGGGCATCTGTGATGTTGTACTGTTTGCAGATGATACCTCTCTTATTTTTAAAGTAGACAGGAATAGACAAGATTTTGACGACGTAAACAGTGCACTCTCAATAGTTACAGATTGGTTTACGTCAAATAACTTAGTTCTCAATGCCAAGAAAACCAAATGTGTAAAGTTCGCCTTACCGAATGTTAGAAACCTAGGACCCAACATCGTCTTAGATAAAGAGGTGCTTGAAACTGTAGGCTCGGCAATTTTTCTAGGTCTAACAGTAGATGCCAAACTTCAGTGGGGACCTCATATATCAAGTCTAGCAGGAAGGCTCAGTTCGGCTGCCTACGCCGTCAGGAAAGTAAGACAATACACTGACGTTGATACAGCTCGTTTAGTCTATTTTAGTTATTTTCATAGCGTTATGTCCTACGGTATTTTGCTGTGGGGCAAAGCCGCTGATATACAAAATATATTTGTCCTTCAAAAGCGAGCTGTTCGAGCAATTTACCAGTTAGGTGCCAGAGTTTCTCTAAGAGATTTCTTTAAAGATATTGGTATTCTCACGGTTGCATCACAATTCATCCTTGCCAACATTTTATATATTAGGCAAAATTTACACTTGTACACTAAAAATAGTGATATTCACAGTGTTAACACTAGAAATAAGGAAAAACTACGTGCCCCCTTTCACCGGCTTCATAAGGTTCATAACTCATTTGTTGGGCTTGGTATAACCTTTTATAACAAGATACCCTCTTCTTTTCTAGACTTGCCTTTTAATGCGTTTAAAGCTCAACTAAAATCCAACCTTTGTTCAAAGGCATACTATTCCATCAACGACTACTTAGACGATAAGAATAGTTGGTCACCCTAGTTTAACGCAAGACAATGTTTATGTTCCTTCTCCAGAATTAGCTTACTGCCAGGTCTTAGAACCCAGCAATGCATAAATGTGTAAGCTGTCACGCCCTTTATGCCTGGAGGCTTTTATTTGGCTAGTAAGTTTTTTTATTTACATTTTAATTAATTATTTTTTAGCTTGAGTACGTATAATTTTTATTATATTTGTTGGTATATTGGCGTGGCTAGCTGACATATTATGGCAAATAATTAAATTTTATGTTCTGGCTTTGTAATGTTAATTACCGAACATAAGCACCTAGTATTGTATACAAGCAAGTATTTTTTTTTAAATTGAACAGACAGCTGTGCTGCTGGGGAGTTTGTTGCGCCACTTCTTCTTCCCAGCGATAGCACTAGGAAGTGGTGAAGGGCGGGCGTTTTTGGGGGACTGTCTTTTGTAATTTTGACGTTCAAAAAGTGCTGATTCTCAGCCTAATTTGAATAAATGACTTTTGATTTTGATTTCGTAATACTCGCGGTGGGAATACATTGTAAACAAATTCACGAAAGCGCAGGGCGCCGGCGCCGCCGCCGGCGGGATGCGCGGGAACACGGAAATAAGCGCTTGCGTCGCGTGTGCGAGGCCGACTAACGAACGATGGATGTTTTTGTTTTGTGTAGAGGGGGGGGGGGGGGAGTAAGCGGGATGTGCGCTGCCTTTTTCATTGAATGTTTGCGCGGCAAGTGTAGCGTTTAAATGTGACCACGCAGAGCGGATAATTCTTTCGAGAAAATGATTTAATATGAAAATTTTACGTATCGATTTTTTAGTGTAGTAAAATGGAGTTAGTAAATGATACAAATGCCTAGAAAAAATTTGGACGGTGACTAAAAAATCTTCCTGTATATGTATACGCGTCGACTTGAGAACCTCCTCCGTTTCTTTTCCGTCGGTTAAAAATTAGGTTAAATTCATCTTAAATCAAATCGAATCGGTTTTGTTCAATACGTATTGTTTTCATATCATAAATAGATTTCATTATATTGCAATGTAGTTGGTTTTATTTATAGTCTATCTACTTTTTTAAATATGTTTGATGTGTAAAAGTTTTTGTATGTACAAACCTACCTACTTACAAAATAAAATCATTTATTTTATACATGAAGTTATTGCGTTCTTACTTTCCATTTAAAAGCTATATACGGCAGTATCGCATAATCTTTTGTCGCACTTGGGTAGTGTCAAACTACTGTAATACTGCACCAACGTACTGTCGAATTACAGTAGGTACTGTCACACAATTGTTTGTCGCACTACCGTAGTGTCGAACTATTGTCGCATAATCGTTTATCACATCAGCGTGATGTCGAGCTTCAGTGTGTCGCACAAGCGTGCTTTCGAACTATGGTGAGTCGCAGTACAGTTTTGTCGCACAAGCGTTACAGCACGGTAATATTATCTTATGTTATCAAAGGGGTGTGGGAAGAAATAAAAGTCACGGAATTCATCATATTGTACCGGTTTTTATTTACTTCGTGCACTCCTTCCCTCATATTCAAAATATCCTGCTTAAAATATGAACTGCTTTCGAGGCAAAGAAGAGCTAATAAAAAATAAATGTCTAAATACGTCCACCTACGTTGCTGCCGCTCGGTTGCCCATGCCACGTACTGCTCAGTAGAGTTAGCGGCAGCAACCGAGGACGTATTTAGACTGTAGACATTCATTTTTTATTTTATACTATGGACGTTATAAATACGATTGAGGGCTTATTAACTATTTAGCTAGGTAAATAGCTATCTTGTAAGAATTAATTAAACCATGTCACACTAGCCGTCCGTAACAATAAAGATAGGTACGCTTAAACCTATAAAAACTATAAATATAATATATACCTAATTACATATAAATATAAGCACAAATAAATATACATGAATATTGAATTTATACTTAAAAGAAATAATACAAACAATGAGAAAATATTACCGTTGTGATGATACTGGATACTGCCAGCTTCTTGCGAATGTGCTCGCGAACTTTAACTTGTTAACACTATTGTTTTTATTACACGACTGCCCAAAAAGGAGTGTAATGTATTCAGGGTTGATGTATGTTTGTATGTATGTGAGTTTCTTTATTCCACCATAACTTTTAAATGCCTGAACAGATTTGGATGTATGAGGTATCGTAAGAATCCTTATATCCTCATCATCCCGAGTGACACTGGCTATATTGAATCGAAATAAAATTTGAAAAAAATCAACATGTCTTCAGTATGGCTCCATTTTGAAAAGAGAAAAAAAAAATTGTTCAATTATTACAATAAAATTGTCAATGCAGTCGGGGCACCATTCTGTGGAACACTTTTTAATCTATGAGGTCCCCCGACTGCAATGACAATTTTATTTATCTGTTTAGTCAGGGAATACAACTCGTTTCTTTTTTTTTTTACTTTTTATTTTAGTTCGTTTTTTGGCAGGGCAGTCGAGTTTTTAATTTTTTTTTTATTATTTAAAAAAAATTGGGTATAATATGTTCGACACCTGAATATTTATAACTGTATGTTTTTGAATAGGTCTGGAGCTAGAGATTAAATTCATCGACGGCGACTACATCACATTAAAGTGCCTAAAAAACTTGACGCTCGAGAATTTAGCCCTGCCGCGCTTCGAGCCGCAGCTGGCCGTCAGGAGAGTGATCCTGGAGAACTGCCGGGCGCCGCGCGGCTCGTACGCCGCCACACTGGACGCACTCAACGTGGTCAAGTTCTACAGGCTCAAGCTGACAAACGCCGGCTACGTTACGGGCGCGCACCTGACCGGTCTCACCAACGTGACCACCCTCGAGCTCATCAACGCCAGGCTGGCACGGGGCACACTGGCCGCGCCGCAGGGCCTGAACAACCTGTTACTTGACAAAGTGCGCCTGCCGCCCGGCGAGCTGCGCCACCTACCACGCTCGCTCGAGCAGCTGGACCTCATGCGCATGGGCACCGACCTGCCGGCCGACGTGTTGGAGCAGCTACCCCACCTCGTCCACGTGACGGTTCAAGACGCGCTTAACGTGTCCGTGGCGTTGGCCGGCAACCTGACCGTGCTCGCGCTGCAGATACCGGCGGCGCACCTGCCGAGCGCATTGTCGCCAGCGCTGCAGAGCCTCACCGTGAGCGCCTGGGACGAGCCGGCGCCCGAGCCCTGGACAACGTGCGCGCTCCACACGCTGAAATTGATCGATGTGACGGCCACGGAGCTCCCGGCGGACTGGGTGAGCTCCTGCGCGATGCTGCGCGTGCTTCACGTGCAGGACGGTCAGAGGCTGAGCGTACTACACGAGACGTCGCTACGTGGCGCGCGGCACCTGCAGGAGCTGCACATAACGTCGTGTGCGCTGACCGCGCTGCCGACGGGGCTGCTCGACGACGCGAAGGAGCTGAGCGAACTCGACTTGTCCGGGAACTTTCTAAAGGAGCTACCGGGGTGAGCTGTCGTCGAAGTTTTGATATGTTTTGTAGATCACGCGCCAATATCATAGTTTTGATTAGTGTTTAATTTGATTTCGTTTCGTTCGCAGTGGTCTATTCGTCAAGACGAGTTCTCTGCAGAAGCTGGCGCTAGCCAAGAACCGCCTCACGACAGACGTGTATACGTCGCTGAAGGCGGTCACTTCACTCACCTCGCTTACACTCAACAACAACTATCTGAAGGACTCTTGCGGACGTGCGTCGGACCCTGTGCGAGGTACACAAAGCAAGCATGATTGACTTTCGAACATTTACAATTATTTTAAGAAAAATCCGGCTATGTGCGAATTGGACCCGCCCACCGAGGTTGCGTACCTTTCCAAAACAAGGAAAGAATATAAGTATTAATGCATTTTCGACCGACTGACCCACGACGATATTTTTTTGACCGACTTCAGAAAACGAGGTTCTGTATTCGACCCGTGTATGTATGTATGTTTGTATGTCCGCGATTTTCTCAAAAACTACTGATCCGATTTAAATGGAGTTTTCGTTACTTAAATGCATATTTTTCAGGGAAGGTTTTAGTATATATAGCTTCTGCCCGCGGCTTCGCCCGCTTGGATGTCGGAAGTTGTCCCACGGGAACGTGCTACCAGGATAAAAAGTATGTGCTTCCCCAGGATGCCATCTATCTCTTTGCCAAATCAGAAGTTCAGTGGTTTAGGCGTGAAAATTTAACATACAGTTTCGAGTTCAAATCCTCCCCTAAAAACTGAATTACCCCTTTTTGCCCCGTCAGGGGTCAATTTTCGACAACTTTACATACTTACTATTAATTATTATCTGTCGAAAGTATCAATACTGAGTTTCGAGTTAATCGGACCGCGCATTCAATTTCTTCCACACAAACTTCAACACCCCTATATTATATTATGCAAGCTGTATTAAGTAAGTATTGTTGCCAAGTTTCAAGTTTATCAACTAAATTAATAAGATTTTTCATATAAACTGTATCCCCGCTCTTCACCCCCACAGGGGTGGAATTTAAAAAAATTCATAACTTGACTCAAAGATTATTTATACCATTTTTATAATTAATCAAGCCACTTATTATAATCCTCCCCTGTAAAATTAACTGCCCCTTTTCACCCTGCAGCGCCTGCAGTAGGCTACTACGATACTAGGCGCGCAGAATTACGGAAGAGATTTATCGTAATATTGGCAACTGAAGTTGAAGTCATTGACCTACGTAGTGCGGTGACACGTTTGTTATGATTTGAATTTAAGAAACCTAAGAAACCGAAAATTTCGTATCAATTTTTAGAGTATTTTATTTTGAGTTGAAACCCTTCCAATATCGTTTGATATCATCCAAAGAAGCCGTGTCCTTGGTATGTGTATACCCTTTCCGTGACACGTTGTATATAGGTATTAGAATCTGATGAAGATCTTCGGAGATAGACAATTAAACTTCAATAACTAACAGCAATTGACCCGCGAAAGCTGCGATCGTGTGTCCATAATATAACATCATGCCTATATGGTTTTAGGGGGTAAACAGATGGGTACAGACTTGAGTACATCCTAATTTTGCAACTTAATTACGGATTTACATTAATATTTTTGACACAAAAACCACGAATTTTCCGTCCCAAGCACATACATATTTATCTCATTAATACAAATAAAAACAATTTAAGAAAATGAGACACTAACAGGCACAAAATAAAATTAAAAGGTAAACAAAAAAAAAACTGACAAAATGTGTATGAAAACAAATAAATAAAAAAAATTGAAAGATGGTTATGAAAAATACTGATAAAAATATTTTTTTTTTTCAAAGAAAAAAGAACCGCCTTCAAAGAACAACAAACTTAAAAGTGAAAAATAATATTTTATTCACTTCACTTTACATAACACCTTGTCTTAATTTTAAAAAGTCGGCGTCTAGAATCCCTATAGGTACCTATCCCAAACTCATCAGAATATTTCGTATTTTATAATCGTGACATCATTATGTAGGTATAATGAGTTTTTATAATGACAGGAGTGTCGCCGTTGGAAAGTTTAAACAAGTTGGCCGAACTTAACCTGAGAAAAACCAACGCCAGTCTGATCTGTCGCGACTGGCGCGAGAACATGCCTCTGTTGGAGACGCTCGACCTCAGGGACAACAACTTCACCTCCGTCACGGTAACGTATCGCCCTCGCCGCACCGCGCCCTCGCCCCCTCCCCGCCCAGTGACCGCGCAGTAACGAGCCGCGTGTTTACAGTACGCAGACTTGCAGTTCCGCGGCCTCACGCGCGTGCTGGTGAAGCTGACGGGCAACAACGTGACCAAGCTGCAGTACACGCCGCACGACTACTCGCTGGCCAGCGCCGGCGCCTCGACCTCGCGCGCTGACGTGTCGCTCGACTCCAAGCTCGCCTGCGACTGCGACACGTATTGGGCGGCGCGCGCATTGCGCGAGCGGCCCTCGCACGTGAAGCTGAGCGCGGAGTGCGCGGGCGGCACCCAGCTGAGCGCCTCGCCGCTGGACTCGCTGCAGTGCGGCGCGGCCGGCCTGTGCGCCGGCACGCGCTGCACGTGCGCGTGGCGCTACAGCGGCGTGGCGACGCCGGCGCGCGTGCTGCGCGTGCAGTGCGAGCGCGCCGGCCTGACGCGCGCGGCCGCCGCGCTGGAGCCGCTGATGTCTGCGGTGCGCCGCAACGGCGTGGCGCCGGCCGACTACGACTGGCAGCTGCACTTTGCGCACAACAGCATCGCCGAGCTCGACGCCGCCGACTTCCCGAAGCATCTATCGGTAACTTTAAATACGGACAACTATACTTGGATTTTTAATTCGATTCATGACTTGACTTGATTTTAATATTCTTACATTTATTAACATTTAAAATCATGTGGTTCTTCATACACCATCTGGACACTTTATAGATTTTAGTGTGCAATTTTACTGAGTCTTCAGCACAGCTTACTGTTTGGTACAATTTTAGGTCATCGGCGTACATATTAAACTTACATTCTATTTTACTTGCCAAATAATTGATATCCTAGGTTAAGAACAACAAAGGTCCTATGTGCGAGCCCTGTGGCATTCCTGATGGTATAACGTTTGTCTCGATTGCGATTTAAAACCTTGAACAGCTACCATTTGTGTCCGATTTTTCAAATAGGATTTGCACCATCGCTGTAATGAGATGACCCGTGAATACCCATGTCTGTTGTCTTATTTAAAAGAATATTGTGATTAATAAGATCAAATGCCTTACTGAAATCCGTGTACACAGCGTGTATCTCTTTCCCTTCGTCGAGAGCATCTGCTATGCCAGTAAACTTATTGCACCACGAGCGATTCAAAAACTTTACCAAAGGATGAAAGAATGGAGACGAGTCGATAATTTGACACATCCGGAACATCGGCATTTTTGTTCATCGGGGTAATACGAGCTATCTTCCATTTACTTGGGAAAATACCTATAGACTCAAGGAACAGTTGTAAATCCTAGACAGCGCATTTTTTTAGAAAGATAGGTGGTATTCCGTCCTTTCCAGCGCGCTTATTGACGTCTAAATCAGTGAGCGCTTTGAGAAATTCTGAATATACACCGAATTAAAAGGTTTTGCGAACAGTTCACATATCTCTTGACCACTACGTCGTATAGGTTTTTACGGAGAAGAACGGGCAACGAACTCGACGGCGGCTCTATCGCAAGCGGTCTTCTTAATCTGTATCATTTCGTGTCGGTGCAGTTTCTGGACCTGAGGAACAACTCGCTGTCCTCGCTGAGCACGGACGCCGCGCGCGCCCTTTGCCCGGCGGACGAGCGGCGCCGCGTCCTGCTGGCTGGCAACCCGCTGGACTGCAGCTGCAGCTCCGCCTCCGCGCGGGCCGCGCTGCGCTCGTGCCACGCCGGCCTGGACTACCTCGCCTGCTCGTGCGCCGACGGCTCGCCGCTGCACGCCGCCTCGCTGGCGCAGTGCTCGGCGCCGCGCGGGCCGGGCGCCGGCGCGGCGGCGGCGGCCGCGGCGCTGGTCACGCTGCTGGCGGCCGGCGCGCTGGCGGCGCTGCTGTGGCAGCCCGCGCTGCGCCTGCGCCTCAAGGCGGCGCTGCACGCGCGCGGCTGGCTGCCCCGCGCCGCCGAGCGCGACGACGACGCGCGCCGCTTCGACGTGTTCCTGTCCTTCTCGCACGGCGACGAGCGCTTCGTGCGCGACGAGCTGGTGGCGCGCCTGGAGAGCGGCCCGGCGCCCTACCGCCTGTGCGTGCACTACCGCGACTGGGCGCCGGGCGGCTGGATCCCGGCGCAGATCGCGGCGTCCGTGCGCGCGTCGCGCCGCACCGTGGCCGTGGTGTCGGAGCACTTCCTGCGCTCGGCGTGGGCGCGCGCCGAGTTCCAGGAGGCCTACGCGCTCGCGCTGCGCGACGCGCGCCCGCGCCTCGTCGTCGTGCTGCTGGACGACCCGGCCGCGCTGCCGCTGGACGACAAGCTGCGCCGCTACCTCGCCACCAACACCTACGTGCGCTGGGGCGACCCCTGGTTCTGGCAGAAGCTGCGCCTGGCGCTGCCGCGCGGCCGCGGGCCTGCGGGCGAGCCGGCGGGGCCCGCGCCGGAGGTGGCGGGGCCCGCGCCGGAGGTGTGCTCGGAGCCGTCGGCGGCGTCGTCGTCGAACAGTCCGGACAGCGCGTTAGGCTCGAGCTCGGCGAGTTCGTCGCCGCCGAGCTCGAGCTCGCCGACGGGCAGCGCGATGGAGCTGGACCGGCTCGTGTCGCCGCCGGCGTCGTGCGGCGCGCACTACGCGCTGCCCGCGGCCTCGCTCGCGCCCGCGCGCGCCGTGCCCGTCTAGTGCGTGTGTGTGTGTGAATCTCAAGTAACGGTACTGGTACTGGCACTCAATTCCAATACTTACTTGTTTTACCCGAACGTGAGCCGCTGTTAGATCGCCGAGTACTGTGCGAACGATGATCATTATGTAAGTATTACAAAGTGAACGCCACCGCCGTATCAAAATCTTTTGAATTTCATAAGATTTTTGAAAGAACCATTTATACTCGTATCGTGGCTATGACTAGAATCTTGAAATTGGATCTGAATGTATGTAAAGAAAATCAGTCGCTCTTCTTAAGTTTGGTTTGCCTCGTTATCAAAAGAGGCTATCTACCACGCCTACCACAGACGAGGAGATGAGATGACAGTTGTGACACTGACAGTTGATCTTCCACGCTAAGCTTTTCCTAAGGAAATAACAAGACCCGAAATAAAGGCTTTAAATGTTGTTTCTTTCGTTTTTACAGGTAATTAAATAAATTGTTTATATGATGTATGTAATACCTATTTTGTTGTAACATAGTTTAAATTAAAACTTTCGTTTTTACAGAGAAACGCAATTACGTCTTTGTTTCACTATTACCAATTGGGTTGAAGTAGAAATAACAAACATCATTATAAAACAACATTTTCTGCATTTAATTCAAGAAACATGGAAAAGTTGAGGTTTGATTTTGTTGTAAAACCAGCGACAGATGGAAAATCAAACATAATGTGCATAACCTCAATAGCAACACCACATGGACAGATCTTTGGAATACCAGCTGAATACCAACCTGTGAATTTACATCAAACAATTATAAACACTCCCAACTATGCCAAAGTAAAAAAATCATTAACTAAGAGACATCAAACAAGGAAAATATGGATAACTATGACGGATGAAATATCAAAAATATATTTGGATGAAGAAAAAAACTTGCAGTTTAATGATTTTTACCTAGAAGAAATAATGGAAAAAACTAATAATGATGAATCTATACCTAGTGGGTCAAATCAAACAATAGAAAAACTGTTGGAGAAGTTACTTAAAGAAAAACACCAAAAATCAGAAACACAAAATTTAGGGAAAATCGCAAAGGATTTCATGATTGAGAACTTCACTGGAAGAAATTCAAATGCTTACCAGTGGATTAAAGATTTTAACAAAGAATGTGAACGTTTTCAAATTAACGAAGACAAAAAGAAAATTGAAATTTTAAAAAACTTTATGGAACATTCCAGTGTAAATTGGTACAGCTGTATGCTAATGAAACTAACAGTGGAATCGGAATGGAACAAATGGGAGAAAAACTTTTGCGAGACATTTGCAAACAAGGGATGGTCTCCCATTAGATATGCTCTGTCCTTTAAATATCAAGTAGGTTCCTTGCTTGAGTATGCTTTGAAAAAAGAAAAATTATTACTGGAAGTAAGAAAAACAATAGATACTGGGACACTTATAGACCTTATAGCAGCGGGCTTACCTAACTATGTGGCTGATAAAATTGACAGAGGAACATTACAAGAAACAGAAGATCTATATAACGACATAGGAAAACTGGAACATCTTGTTGAGAAGAATAAATATGATAAAAAAAATTACAAAACTTCTGAAACAAAAATAAAAAAAAATGAAGAAAAAATGCCATGCAAAATCTGTGCTAACGGGAAGAAAGGGAAACGTTACCATCCTGAGGAAGAATGCTGGTTTAAAGAGAAAAATCAAAAAACAGTTGTGAAAACTGTAAATAACTCGGAATTGGAAATTGAGCTAAATGAGAAGAATCCAAAAAACTAGAAGTGCCACCATTAATAAAAATAAATTTACTATTAAATGACACTTTAAATGTATCAGGAATTTATGACTCAGGCTCAAATGTGTCATTAATAAACGTCAAATTGCTGAAGATACAACAAAAAAATACAAGTGATATGCAAATGGTAAACTTAAAGACTATTAATGGTGTGAAGAAAACAAAAGGTATGGTAACACTAAAAATTAAAATCTACAATATTGAAAAAATAGTGGATATTTTTGTTGTAGACAATGAAAATTTTAATTATGACTTCCTGGTTGGTTTGGATTGCATAAAAAAATTCAAACTAATACAAAACGAAGAATTAAAAATCATACAATATAGTATCCCAAGGGCAAAGAAGACAACTTCAAATGAAGATTGTTACAAAAAGGATTACAAAAATAAAAACCACACAAAAAACGATATTACAAATTTAACAAATGTCAATATTCCTGATGTACTAGGTGACAAAATTAAAGAGGTAAGTTTTTTATGCTCAGAAGTATCAAAACAAGAAAGTAAACACATAAACAAATGTGAAATAAATTTCAATGAACATATAAATTTAAATGAATTTGAAATATTAGTAAAACATCTTGATTCACGTCAACAATCACAAATAGATAAGTTGATAGAGAAAAACCAACCGGTATTTGCTAAAGACAAATATGACATAGGCACTGTGCGAGATTATGAAGCTCATATTGATTTGATAGTAGATAAATACTGTTACAAACGCCCGTACAGATGCACAGCTGAAGATAGAGCAGAAATAGAAAAACAAATATCAAAACTATTAAATAAGAATATGATCGAAGAATCTTACAGCCCATTTGCTGCACCAGTCACTCTGGCATATAAAAAAGAAGATGAAAAAAAAACAAGGTTATGTATAGATTTCAGAGAATTAAACAAAATTGTTGTACCTCAATCACAACCATTTCCATTGATAGAAGACTTAATGATAAAAACTGTAAACTGCAAATATTTTTCTACATTGGATATAAATTCAGCATTTTGGTCAATACCTTTGAAAATCCAAGATAGGCACAAAACTGCCTTCGTTACACAAGAAGGCCATTTTCAATGGACTTGCCTCCCATTTGGTTTAAAGACTGCTCCAGCAATTTTCCAAAGAATATTGAGCAACATCCTAAGAAAATACAAACTCAATAGTTTTGCAGTAAATTTTATAGATGATATCATAATATTTTCGAAAACTTTTGAAGAACATTTAGAACATTTATCAAGATTACTTGAAGCAATACAAACAGAAGGTTTTAGACTAAAATTTTCGAAATGTACTTTTGCAAATACTTATGCAAAATATTTAGGTCACATAATAGAAAATAATTCAATCAGACCTCTGAAAGATTATTTAACTGCTGTCAAAAACTTTCCAGTACCAGAAACAAAAAAAAATATTCGTCAATTCCTAGGAAAAATAAACTTTCATCATAAGTTTGTACCACACAGTGCAATTATCATGGACCCATTACATAATCTATTAAAGAAAGATGTGAAATTCGTCTGGTCTGCAGAATGTCAGGAATCATTCGATAAAATAAAAGCATTGTTATGTACAAAACCAATTCTGAAAATATATGACCCGGAACTACCAATCAACATTTACACGGATGCTAGTATCAAAGGAGTGGGGGCGGTGTTAAAACAAGAAGATCAAAACGGAGACATTAAGCCAGTTGCTTATTTTTCAAAAAAATTAACAGAAACTCAAAAGAAAAAAAAAGCAATTTATCTAGAATGTCTGGCAATAAAAGAAGCAGTGAAATACTGGCAGCATTGGCTTATGGGAAAAGAATTTATAGTATACTCAGATCATAAACCATTAGAAAATATGAATATCAAGGCTAGAACTGACGAAGAACTAGGTGATTTGACATATTATTTATCCCAATATAATTTTAAAATAATATATAACCCAGGAAAATTAAATCAAGAAGCAGACTGCTTAAGCAGAAACCCAGTTCTAGAACCACACGACAATACTGATGACTTTTTAAAAGTAGTAAACTTATTAAACCTAGAAGATATAAAAAAAGACCAAGACACTAATCAAGACCTACAAAATGGAAAAACCAAACTTACATTTTTTGAGAATGAAATTTACTACAAAAAGAATAAAACAAAGAAAAAAATTGTACTTTCAGAGGAACTAAGCCAAACGCTAATAAAAGATGTCCACAACACATACTGCCACATTGGAAGAACCCAGATGGCAAATAAAATAACACCATTCTACACAGCAAAGAATATCATCGCAAACATTCAACAAATTTGTGATGAATGTGAAATTTGTATCAAAAACAAATCAAGAAGGAAGCCAAAATACGGCTTAATGTCACATTTGGGTCCGGCAACACACCCATTTGAAATTGTATCAATTGATACCATTGGAGGCTTTGGCGGATCTCGGTCAACAAAAAAATACCTACATGTTCTAGTTGATCATTTCACAAGATACGCTTATATTCTCACATCAAGAAATCAAAGTTCCAATGATTTTATAAAACTAATAAAAAATGTGACACGAAGCTATAACATTGATATGTTATTAACGGATCAATACCCTGGCATAAATTCCAAAGAATTTAAAGAATTCCTAAAGAGAAAAAATATAAAGATAGTTTTCACTGCTGTTGATACACCATTTTCAAATGGTCTTAATGAAAGGCTAAATCAAACTATAGTAAATAAGATAAGATGTACAATAAATGAAAGTGATAAGAAAACAGCATGGACAACTATTGCACAGAAATGTGTCGAAAAATACAATGAAACTGAACACACAGTTACGAAATTTGCCCCGAAATATCTTCTGGAAGGCGAAAATGTGAATATTCTACCACTTGAATTGAAATCAAGATGTTCAACAGAAGATCTGAAAAGAGATAGAAAACTAGCCTTCAAAAACACAATAAAATCTCACAATTATAATAAAAAAATATTCGACCTGCATAGGGAAGAGTATAAATTAGAAGTGGGAGACCGAGTCTACGTGGAAAATGGAAATCGCTTAAATAGAAAGAAAATGGATGAATTGAGGATTGGACCGTACAGAATTCTGAAGAAAATATCCAATACAATCTATGAAGTTGATACCGGACACAGGAAAACGGAATCCAACCTCTACCATATTACAAAACTATCTCCAGTGTTAGTTAATAAATAAACAATCACAAGCGATTGTTTCTCTTTGAGGGGGGAGATGTAAAGAAAATCAGTCGCTCTTCTTAAGTTTGGTTTGCCTCGTTATCAAAAGAGGCTATCTACCACGCCTACCACAGACGAGGAGATGAGATGACAGTTGTGACACTGACAGTTGATCTTCCACGCTAAGCTTTTCCTAAGGAAATAACAAGACCCGAAATAAAGGCTTTAAATGTTGTTTCTTTCGTTTTTACAGGTAATTAAATAAATTGTTTATATGATGTATGTAATACCTATTTTGTTGTAACATAGTTTAAATTAAAACTTTCGTTTTTACAGAGAAACGCAATTACGTCTTTGTTTCACTATTACCAATTGGGTTGAAGTAGAAATAACAAACATCATTATATGTATATTATACAGCGTGTCACGGAAAGGGTATATACTTATCAAAGGCACGGCTTCTTTGGATGATATCAAACCATATTGGAAGGGTTTCAACTCAAAATAAAATACTCTAAAAATTGATACCAAATTTTCGGTTTCTTAGGTTTCTTAACTTCAAATCATAACAAACGTGTCACCGCACTACGTAGGTCAATGACTTCAACTTCAGTTGCCAATAATACGATAAATCTCTTCCGTAATTCTGCGCGCCTAGTATCGTAGTAGCCTACTGCAGGCGCTGTTCTTTGTCGGCGCGAACTGACGAAATAAAACATGTCGCCACACGTGCCGTCAAAGGGATGCAATCCCTTTGGCGGCTTTTCCGGCGGCGGCGCGCGCGCATTATTAAACCATACGGACCATACCTACTTTACCGTGATGTAAAAAATAATGCGTAATTATTGATTTACAATTTACTACTCGTTAATATCAAGCCAGAAATTGCACGTAAAAACTGACATTCAAAACTTACGTAAAAAATCGAAACAAAGTTTAGGTAGGTTAACTAGTTTCATCCCTTATTATTACTTATTACCGAGTAACCAGTAAAATCTTAAAGCTTTGCCTAATTTAGTAAATTGACTTACATTTTTAAAGATAGGGTTCGATGTGGTGACCTTGGTATTGTATGCACAAGGCCGCTCGCTTGTTGATGGACACCTGAACATTGCGTAGCATGTCTGGTGTTATTGTCCGGAAAGCGGCCTCAATCCGCACTTTCATTTTGTCCATTGTATCACACTGCACTGCGTACACTACATTTTTAATGTACCCCCACAAAAAGAAGTCTAACGGGGTTAGGTCTGGGGATCGCGGAGGCCAAGCCACGCTTCTACTACCACGCCCAATACAGACGATGTACCATCCGACTAAAACATGCCGAAGGCAGCGGCCGACGCTCAGCATCTGGTCTACCCTCAATAAAACGGCGACGGTACAGTTCTCAGGCAGCTCGCCAATTACCATGTTCTGCTCCAACACACATCATCATTTCGTAATATTCGCTATTACTTAACATTTTGCAAACACAACAAAAAAAAGTCAATTAGGTGTAGTCGTACTGAACTGATGCGCGTATCACAGGGATAAAAACGAGTACACTAGACACGGAACAGACGTCGACTGACGGTGACGAGCAAAACAAATAACAATAATGCTAAATAAAACTCCTATTCCCTGCTATCCTGGTACAGGGTAGCTGTACCTATTAGTGTCCTGTCCACTACTATTAAAAATGTTGTTCAAGAATTCAAGATTATTTTACATCCTATTAATAATTTCAACTAAACTCCCGTAAATCTAATACACTAGAGCAAACTAATTACGTAATTCAAATTCAAAATTGAAAAATCATTAATTTTGTTTTGGGATGGGAAAATCATCAATGACTCAGCTCCCGCCCTGGGTGGGGGAGGAAGGAAGTGTTAGACTCTTACTGACTAAAAACCACCCTGTTCCTTCAGTTGCCCTTGCATTCCGGGGCCGCGTGTAACGACGTAATCAGGGTTCTGTGAGCAAACGATTTTCAATTCGGCAATAACAATTCCTGTTACTCATGCGCTCCTAGTACTTTATTAATTTTTTTCCACAGTTAGATGCAGTGCAGATGCAGAGTTTTGCGACATTTTTTATTGACTTTATTTGAATTAATAAAGACTAAACGTGCTCAAACCAATAAAACCCATGAGACCGACAGACCGTGAACTTCCGATAATTCTTCGGTTAGTCCTACAGACAAAAATTATGCGTGCGTGCTATTATTTTGTAATAAAAAAAACTATTAACTTGTTATATATAATAGTTTTCGTCATAATGATTAAGAAAAAACCTTATTTTAATAAAATTATGAACGGAACCCGATGTGTGAACTGTGATTTTATTTGTACTAGGAGAAGAATAAGTTCCGAAGAGGTGAATTGAAATGATGTTTTGGGTTCACTTGTACATAAATTGTTAACTAAATCCTTTTTCTATTCTAAGTTCTAATGGCAAAATTAAATATTAATTCGTGAATGCACGTAAGGATTCCATTTTTATGATCAATTCAATGGTACGAGCTGACGATTTTACGAAACAACTCCTGGATCGTATGTGTTAAAATTATTATGTTATGGGTTCACGATCTTTGAAGTTCATATTTGCCCAAAGTATTGTGCTGACAAGTGACAATCATAAACAGCGAATCGGTAGGTTTATTTATTTCAAATAAGATCAATTACATATCTACATAATTATCATGCCGACACTTTTTAACTTGTCCGCATTGTTTATGTTAGCAATAAGCGACAACAACAACAACATGCAACATTTGACGGTTTGATAGAAGTTCTCATTTCGAATGACATAGCCCAGGATATTTACAGGAATATTGTTTTTGAATTTGGTATTTACTATGTTGTAGATACGATGGTAAGGTGGGTGGAAGATTACTAGGTAGATAATAATTATCTACAAAGTAATCTTCTACAAAAGGGCAACTAAGTAAAAAACCAACAAGTGTGTAAATGATACGTGACAATGCAAGCAGGTATCTAAATATTATTTCGTTAAATGATACCAAGACCAATTAATTGCATTGTAGCTAGTTCACAAACATAATCAAAGTTTAGGAAAAGTCAGTAATAATATTTTGTAAACAAAAAATAAACATGCGGAACATTTTATTCAGATTTACCAGGAGTAAGAGGTTTATTTTTACTTAAAAACAGTTCTCTGACACCGATCAGCTGACTTAGTGCTAGTGATGTGCTTATTTCAATTTTAAAAGTTCGGTTTCTGGTATCAATGTATTAAAAAATCTCATAACTTCCGAACATGTAGACATAGGATTTAAAAACCCTTCCAATATCGTTTGATATCATCCAAAGAAGCCGTGCCTTTGCTATGTATATACCCTTTCCGTGACACGCTGTATAACTGGTTTGTAAAACAAAAATCTGGTTAATAGGTAATCTTCTGTGTTTCAATATAAAAGCACTCGCTTATTTAATTTATGTAAGCAATAGGTCAAATAAATAGTTATCTTGTTTAAAAATAAGTACCTATCTACTCAGTTTCGGAGAGAGCATTTTTTTGACATTTTGTACAACTTTAATTTAAGAAATCTCTAAGACTCAGTGTAACATTAATTGTAAGTAAAATAATTAATATTATTGTGGAATTTTAATATTTGAGAACAAATGCATCACACTAAAGGGGTGCCGTGAAGAGCGTGAGACACGACGCTCGTTGATAGTTGCAGGCGTTGCAGCTAGTATTGGATACAGCAATCTTCAGAATTATACGCACCGATTCGCGACACTCGTGCCGCTCGTGACCTGATTTCGAATCTCATTGGTTATTTATATTTGTTAACTGGCGTGTGACGTCATTATGTCATATTGCAAACAAACATCAAAATAGTAGATTGTTTGCCAAGGGAGCAAACAACTATTTTGAATAGAATATATTTATTTGCTTTAAAACATGGCACATTAAGGTCTTATAAATAGAATTATTATCTTACATGTTTCGCCAAGGACTGGCGTACAATTATTTAAACACGTTACATGTGAAAATTTAAAAGGACACATTATTCCAACATGTCTCATAACTTTAATTAATTCTTAACAATAATAGGTATTTTCAAAAAGTAGGTAATAATTATAATGAAAATTAGTAACCATATATTTATCGGTTACTTTTTTATCAATACATGCTTTCATACTATAAAAACAATAATTACGAATAAGCCATTTATGTAGTTTGGATTTAAAGGGAGTTCCCTTATTCTTTTTGGAATATTGTTAAATATTTTGATTGCTGTGATAAAGCTATTTTTGTGGCACAATGTACTTTGATGTGACGAAATTCTTAACCGTGTTTGGTCTCGACGAGTATAGCCTTCTAATGCCTCTCCCTCACTGCCGGCAGGTTCGGGAACAATTGTTTGTGAGAACCAATTCTAGAAGAAACTCAGTAAGTCAATCATGCAATGTGTTATACTTAGCAATAATATTTGAGACTTCTAGAGCAATATCAAAAGGTCAAAGGTCCAAGAGGAACCCCGGTGGACCCCTGCTTCTAAGTTGTAATCCTACAATACTATGATGCTTTTTCATCATCATTTAGAGAATTTATTCCGGAATAATACCTACCTACATTAATATTAAACTTACATAATTATTATAAAGAAATGTGGACGTTTGTCAACACGGAAAAACCGTGCGAAGCAGGGGCGAGTCGCTAGTTACCCTATAAAAGCAGCACTTCAATATTTGTGTGGATAGTGAACTATCCTGAGCATTACAGTAATAGAGTACGTTGTGTGTCTGGGTGACGCGATGACGCAGCGAGTCTCGGACCCAATGGCGCTGTCTAGTCGCACTTGTGATACGAAAGTATAATAAGACTACTGCTTTCATTGTAAATAATTGTTAAATATGTTAATAAGTATGCATTGTTAAATTGATTTCTTACATGGTCTGTTGAATTAATGTGTTCAAATGTTAAATGTAAGTAAATCATTAGATCATTAAGGTATTTTATGGAACGTTGTGTCATGAAAACTAGACTGTCGTATGATATTATTTTTATAAACATTTAATAAAGAATATTTTTATAAACTTTTAATGTTATTGCTGGCCAAAAACTGTGTAGACAGGCAGGCCCTTGACTTACTCCACCCGCCCCGGCCTACACGCTCCACAGGAAATGCATAACGGTTCCATACACGCTTGACCCAGAAATGGACACGAAACAAAATGCATTATGAAGCATTTGTAGCGGTATCTACAACGGCACATGCGAACAACGCGTCATACTGACGTCACGCAAATCCTGCATCTCGCAAGCAGAGTTTACCGCGCAATTAGCATACATACAAACTTTCCGATATCAGTCGTTGGGCAGTTGCCCGCCAGACACAACACCCGTTTGGTCGGAGGATCCTCCCTTTTCTATGGAGGATGAGTGAACTTTACACCCTGTTCCTCATACCTCTATAAATTAATAGTGCTTCAAAGCCCTGTGTATTGTTTTCGTCGTAAAACTTTGTGAAGGGCCTCTGACGCTCATACGCGCTATATAGAAAGCGATTGAGGAAAGTCGAAGGTCGAAAGTGTTCATCCAATCACTTGGGAGGAGTCACCTGACGAAGTTGTCCAAATCTAGTAGGGATATCATCATTTCGCAGCCGGAGATCCTTTCCACTTCTAAAGGACATCGAAAGGTAAAGAAATGCACGTCAGCATGTACCTACCAAATGTTTACATTTATAGTCGGGGTACTTTACGCAAAAGAAACTCCAACTATTGTGCATGTAAACTGTGTATAATATTGGTATAAAACGATGTTGTACATAGGAAAAAACAGTGTGACACTTATTACTTTAGGTAACATAAAAATGGAAGGCTCGCGAGGCGCACGAGTTTGTGTACGCTAAGCGCGTGCGCGGTTACTGGGCGCTTGTGACTCACTGGCCGGTCGGCGCGCGGCGGGGCGACATTGATAGTGTTGTGCCGAACCGTAACTAGTCACGTAACCTGGCCGGCACACGACGAACTCTAGAAGAGCGGGGAGTTGACTCTAATAAGGGTCGCGCTATATCCTCCCCCTCCAAGTCGGCTGAAGGCTCTGGAGCTGGCTTGGCAACCGATAGCTTACAGGGTCTGCCCTTCTTTCTACCATGGACGACAACGTCCGAATCGCCTACATACGGTGTTAGAAGACTGGCATGATACTTCCCTCGAGGTTCGCTGTCTTTATCTACAACCTCGTAAGTAGTTGCGGAAACAACTTTACTATTACGATATGGACCCTCTCGTCTCGGGGCAAACTTGCTGGTGAAACCTTTCGCGGCTTGACTAAGTCGATGGCTAGCCACGAGTACGAGGTCACCCTTCTGAAACTTAGTTCCGGGACGGCGGTTTTTGTCCGCTGCATCTTTGCGAATGTCCTGTTGGCGTTCGACTCGCCAGTTCACCTCTTGCAGGCGGTGTACGAAATCCCGTAAATATGGCGTGATTTGGGGTACGTAGTTTTCTTGATCTATGACCGCTCGCAAGTCGTGGGCTACGTCCACCGGGGACCTGAACTCGCGCGCAAACGTTAAAAAGGCGGCAGAGTGTCCCGGGCCTTGGTTAGGAGCCGTATTTAATGCGAATCGCACAGCAGGCAACATCTGCTTCATCTCGCGATTTTCCGTTCAGCGGGGTTGGCCTCGGGATGATAAACTGGAATTAAATTTTGATTGACACCCAGAACGTGCATTGCTTTTTGCATCACCGCTGACACGAATTGTGTCCCATTATCTGAGATAACTCTACGGGGAAACCCATATCTCATAAAAACCTCTTCTATTAGTACCCTGGCGCAACTATCTGCGTTGGCCTCGGTCAACGGGAACAGTTCTACCCATCTGCTCGCAGTATCTTCAACTAGGAAGATCCACTTCTCACCCTTACTACCCTCCGGCAGAGGACCAAACAAGTCCATGGCGAGAACTTCAAAGCGTTGTTGGGCGACAGGGGTTTGCAGCAGCCCAGCAGGCTTGAGATTGGTAGGCTTAAACTTCTGGCAAAGATCACATGCCTTGAGATACTTCGCTACGTATTGACGCATATTCGGGAAATAGAATCTTTCTTTGATCTTGGTTAGAGTGCGCTCCAGGCCCAAATGACCGGCTGTGGGCGCATCATGGAGCTCTTTCAGGATCTCTGTGCGCATAGAGTCTGGTACTACCAACTGTGGCTCCTCAGATTCGGAATCTGGATCAAAACGGAAAAGTACTCCGTTTGACAGATAATAGCCTCGATCTGTCCACCGAGTAGTGGCATCACCGTCTTCAAAATCCGTAAGTATCTTCCTAAGTTCAGGATCTTCGAGCTGAGCTGCTCGCAACTCCTCGGAGCTACGGTGAGGTAGGTCTACTAAGACTGGACACAGGTCGCAGGTAGATTCGAGATTATCGTCCATTGACGGCCGGCATACGGGACGACTGAGCGTGTCCGCCACTACATTAGCTTTCCCGGGCGTATACTCCACATCCAAATTAAAAGCTTGGATTTTCAGGGCCCACCGTGCAAGGCGGCCACTGGGTGTCTTAAGAGAGAGTAGCCACTTCAGAGGTTGATGGTCGGTTGCAACACGAACTTGGGCGCCTTCAAGATAACCACGAAACTTATCTAGGGCCCACACCACAGCTAACGCTTCCCGCTCCGTCGTGGAGTAATTACGTTCGGCTGTCGTTAATAACCTACTGGCATACTCAATAGGTTTCTCAGACTTCGGATCTGGACCTTGCATGAGCACTGCACCGAGGGCATAACCACTGGCGTCTGTGCGCAGAACGAAAGGTTGCTCGAAGTCTGGCTGGCGCAAAACTGGACTCGTTGTGAGTCTCCGCTTGAGCTCGTTAAAGGCGGTGACCTCCTTCTCAACCCATTTCCAGGCTTTATTCTTCCTGGTAAGGTCGGTCAACGGCTGGGCTACTTCCGAGAACTGTGGAATAAATTTTCTAAACCAAGAACAGGTTTGTAAAAAACTTTTTAGTTCCTTTATATTGTTAGGAGGTATCATTTCCACGACTGCTTGGACCTTCGTCGGATCAGGTTCCATACCTTCGGCCGTAATAACGTGCCCTAAATACGTAACTCTTTCCCTGGCAAATACACACTTTTCACGGTTTGCTTTGAGGTTGAATTGACGAAGGCGATCGAAGACCTGTTGCAGATCCTGGAGGTGCACATCCAGGTTATCAGAAATTACGAGGATGTCATCTAAATATGCCACAACGGTTACGTCTTTTAGTCCAGACCTAAAACGATCCATCAATCGTTGGAACGTCGACGGCGAATTCTTTAAGCCAAATGGCATGCGCCTAAATTGAAACGTTCCGAACGGTGAGACGAATGCAGTCTTGTGTCTGTCCTCTGGAGCTACTTCCACTTGCCAGTACCCAGATTTTAGATCGATAGTGGACATCACACAATTACTCTTTGTGGAAGATACGATCTCGTCGATTAATGGCAGCGGATATTTGTCCGTACGGGTTACAGCGTTTAATTTCCTATAATCGACGCAAAATCTTGTCTCACCAATCTTTTTCGGCACTAACACCACTGGGAAAGCCCATTCTGACTCAGCTTCTTCTATTACCTCCAGTTCCAACATTTTATCAATTTCAGCTCTTACCTTCTCCTTCTTAGCAGGAGTCAGTCGATAAGGGGGGGTTGCGATAGGCGCGGCGTTACCTGTGTCTATCCTATGCAAGGCGAACGGCGTAGGTCCTCCCCCTGCATTGAAGATATCAGCGTTAATTTCCAATAATGCGGCCAACTTTTCCCTATCAGATAGTGTTAGGAGAATGCCCTCACACTCGTGGAGGCCAATCGTCGAACTGACCGCAACTCGGTCCTCGCGTTCATACTGTAGCTCATGAAAGCCTGTAGCACGTAAAGAGAAACGATTCCTCTCGAAATCGAGTATCATGCCAGCGTCCTCTATAAAATTCATACCTAGTAAGGAATCGGTTGCGCCGGGCAAGACCATAAAGAGAGTGCTTATTGCAACTCCCTGCACTTTTACATTTACCACAGCGGTTTCTACAGTTTGGGAACGTTGGGTTCCGTCCGCAAATCTTAACTCTGTTTCACAACTATTAAATATTTGGCCATTAGCCCGCAAATGTCTAGTTAAACTATCGCTAGCAACGCACTGCTTCGCGCCCGTGTCTAGTAGCGCTGTGCCTACTGCACCAAACACCTGCACCTTAAAAATAGGACGCACACGCGGGTTTAACACTTTTCCATCTACGGACACTGATTGGAATGCGGTCATCGTGTACGGCGATGCGGTGCGTTTCCCTTTACACACCGTGCAGTTCGACCGTATCACACCAGGCGCACCACATCCGAAGCACGCTACGGACGGGCGCAGCTCCGATGGGGTCGCAACTGGTTCGCTCTTGACCGGTTCTACAGTCGCCTTATTCCGATTTTCTAGTTTGCGACAGTCATCTTTGACATGTCCAAACATCTTGCAGAATGTGCACCTAGGTCTAACCTTGTTTGGCGGTGCTTTTTCTAGTTTATTCATCACAGCGCCAGCTGGTGATGACGTTGTAGCATGTCCAGTGACATGCGGTGGTGGTAGCGGCGGGGCGGCAGATGCAGGAGGGTGCCTTTTAGTCGGCGCAGCAGTGCAAACTTCTTCTAGCACATCCTCCACTACTCGAGCCTGTTGTAGCAGCTCGGCGAACGAAGCGAAGGCGCTCCTTGTTACCCTCTCCCGGATTCTCCTATGGAGTAAGCCGTACACCATATCCAGCTGCACTGGATTTTCAGGTAGCGTGTGCAGCGGTAGTTGGGCAATTAGCGCTCTTACCCTACACACGAAGATATCTGTCCGTTCATCACCTTGCTCTCGACTAAACATCTCTCTATATAATCTATGAGGTGGGAGGCGTGGACCGAATGTTTGGCGAAATAAACGGATTGCCTCCTGCCAACTTGTGACGGAATGCTTAACGCCTTGCCACCAGGTAGCCGCAAAGTCAGTGAGCAGCATTGGCAGGCCTCTTAAAGCCATATCGTCGTGAACACCAACACAGTCTTTATAAATCTGCACAGCATCCACGAATGCTGAAAAACATCACCAGCACCATTAAATCTCGCCGTACAATTAGCCAGGTTTGTACTCACAGTCATCGTCGGCGGTGGCTGCGCGCCCTGCGTAGGCGGCTGAGACCGTAAAGCTTGCAAGAGGAATATAAGTTGTTGGTCCGTCATAACCATAGGTGCGGACATCGGCGGCTGCGGTGTGGCGATGGGCGGAGCATGCCCATGCTGTGGCATCTGCGAGTAGCCAGGCAGCTCACGCCCATACAGCGGCGGTGGTGTTGGGGCCGAGGCGCCGGCGGACGGAGGTCCAGCCAGCGGCGGCGTCGACGATCGTACGTCAACGAACAATGCGTGTCCATCTGACGTAAACGGCATCGTACCGTCCAACTGCTCACCAGCCATAGGATACGTGTCTACAGGCTGCTGCGTAGCACGTGAAGCACTATTATTACGCGACCGTGTTAGCACCATGTCTTTTACTGCACTGTAAACAATTTCCCGGCACCACAAATAGGTAACAGTGTACCTAGGCAACCTATTTCGTCACTCAAGTTCGACAACTGTTCTTACACAACGCGTACCTACGTACGTAAACAACGTTCGCGGAAACTTACGCGAATGTTCTAACCTTATTATAAACCTACAAACAATACAACTAAAACTAGGTCTTTAGTACACAAGACACTATTTAAACATCAAAGGTTACGGACGGTCGGACGGTTACGGTTAAGGTTAGGATTATTTACACTAATGTTCGACGCGAGTCAGTGTTCTAGGTATCATAACTAACATAAGTAGGTACCCACACTATAAAGTCTTAGCTCGCACGAAGCGTCACTATAAACAATACTCTGTACACGAATGTTCACAGGGTTACGACTTAAAGCGATACGACTATCCTAGGTAACCTAAACTAAAGCACTATAACCTAGGATGACTAAACGTAACACTAAAATTAAGTTCGTAAAATCTAGGCACTGTAAACAAAACAAGTGTTCGAGAATGTTCCACAAAAAATGGCCGTTTGATTTCGAACTAGGTACACGACTGTTCTAGGAAGTAAATAGGCACTAGAACGACAAAAACGTGAATTAACTAGTTCGTAACACTGAATCCACTGTATAGTCACTATATTACACCAAGATATGCTAAAAGTTCTTTAAATTTGTTGTTATGTGCACAAAACGTAACGAATCTGCGGGCGGCGCGGGCGAAGCACATAACGAGTATATAACGCCGCACGAAGAAAACCCGAGAAAGTCACTGTTTTCGACACTCACACACTGTTTTTCGAGTCTTTACACACGTTGTTATACACAATAACAGTCTTACACGAAAATAAGTTTGTTTATCCGTTTTTTCACAAAAACACGGACCGCACGTTGGGACGCCAGTTATAGTCGGGGTACTTTACGCAAAAGAAACTCCAACTATTGTGCATGTAAACTGTGTATAATATTGGTATAAAACGATGTTGTACATAGGAAAAAACAGTGTGACACTTATTACTTTAGGTAACATAAAAATGGAAGGCTCGCGAGGCGCACGAGTTTGTGTACGCTAAGCGCGTGCGCGGTTACTGGGCGCTTGTGACTCACTGGAGTCACTGGCCGGTCGGCAGTGTTGCCGTTCAACAAAATAAGAAGTCGCTAGTCAAATCTAAAAATTCCTCTAGATATGGAAAAAATCTTTCCATAAAAATCCGCTAGAAGTCGCTAACCAACCTGAGCAACGCTCAAACCGAAATATCGATTTTAGTAGTAGTTGAATAGTTGTAGTTTTATTCCTCCGTAGTTTGTTCTATTCCATCTCTGACGACCTTTGTGGCGCAGCGGGCGATCATTTAGAATCATTTATTTATTTGTTCACATGTTGTTGCATTACACTAGGTCTTATGTGGTAACTGGAGTATCAAACATGTACCCCGTTGGGGCGCTACAAAATCACTTGATACCTACTAGCTTAAAATTAATACCTACTAACATAATACTTAATGCTGAATAGTAACTGAAAGTATCTTGTCTATAATTGTTTATTTATTTATTTTATTTTTGGCATCTGTGCCAAAAATAAAAGTTTAAAAGTAAATTTTATTTTTAATATTATTTATTCATATTTCAAAGTATTCTTTTAAGTTGTAATAGCTTTTATCCAGTAGATATTCTTTGAGTTTTTTATAAAAGGTTGAATCTGTCTCTATTGTTTTTATTTGAAGGGGTAGTATATTGTATAATTTTTATGGCCTTATGGTGTGTTGCGGATCTTACTATTTGGAATTTTGTATAGGGAAGAGATAATTCGTTTTTGTTTCTAAGGTTATAAGATCTTTGGTGTCTTTATTTTGTTTGTTCGAAAAGGTTTTTATGTTTTTTTACAAGTTTGACTACATATTTCATAATATAAATAGATGTTAAAGTTAATATTTTTAGGTTTTTAAAAATGTACTCTGCATCTTTCTCCTTCATCAATGTTTACTAAAATTCTAATACATTTTTTCTGTAGGATAAACGATGGTCCACGGTTGCCCTTGTAGCGACATATTGACCCGCCTAAAAGTCGCTAGAAGTCGCTATAAATTTTTTTCTCGCTAAATGTGGAATTTTGTCCGCTAAACATTCATAAAATCCCCTAGTTCTAGCGACAAAGTCGCTAGAACGGCAACACTGCCGGTCGGCGCGCGGCGGGGCGACATTGATAGTGTTGTGCCGAACCGTAACTAGTCACGTAACCTGGCCGGCACACGACGAACTCTAGAAGAGCGGGGAGTTGACTCTAATAAGGGTCGCGCTATACATTTGTTATTCTTATTATAGACTTCTCATATGTGATGTTGTGATGTTGTACTGTTTGCAGATGATACCTCTCTTATTTTTAAAGTAGACAGGAATAGACAAGATTTTGACGACGTAAACAGTGCACTCTCAATAGTTACAGATTGGCTTACGTCAAATAACTTAGTTCTCAATGCCAAGAAAACCAAATGTGTAAAGTTCGCCTTACCGAATGTTAGAAACCTAGGACCCAACATCGTCTTAGATAAAGAGGTGCTTGAAACTGTAGGCTCGGCAATTTTTCTAGGTCTAACAGTAGATGCCAAACTTCAGTGGGGACCTCATATATCAAGTCTAGCAGGAAGGCTCAGTTCGGCTGCCTACGCCGTCAGGAAAGTAAGACAATACACTGACGTTGATACAGCTCGTTTAGTATATTTTAGTTATTTTCACAGCGTTATGTCCTACGGTATTCTGCTGTGGGGCAAAGCCGCTGATATACAAAATATATTTGTCCTTCAAAAGCGAGCTGTTCGAGCAATTTACCAGTTAGGTGCCAGAGTTTCTCTAAGAGATTTCTTTAAAGATATTGGTATTCTCACGGTTGCATCACAATTCATCCTTGCCAACATTTTATATATTAGGCAAAATTTACACTTGTACACTAAAAATAGTGATATTCACAGTGTTAACACTAGAAATAAGGACAAACTACGTGCCCCCTTTCACCGGCTTCATAAGGTTCATAACTCATTTGTTGGGCTTGGTATAACCTTTTATAACAAGATACCCTCTTCTTTTCTAGAATTGCCTTTTAATGCGTTTAAAGCTCAACTAAAATCCAACCTTTGTTCAAAGGCATACTATTCCATCAACGACTACTTAGACGATAAGAATAGTTGGTCACCCTAGTTTAACGCAAGACAATGTTTATGTTCCTTCTCCAGAATTAGCTCACTGCCAGGTCTTAGAACCCAGCAATGCATAAATGTGTAAGCTGTCACGCCCTTTATGCCTGGAGGCTTTTATTTGGCTAGTAAGTTTTTTTATTTACATTTTAATTAATTATTTTTTAGCTTGAGTACGTATAGTTTTTATTATATTTGTTGGTATATTGGCGTGGCTAGCTGACATATTATGGCAAATAATTAAATTTTATGTTCTGGTTTTGTAATGTTAATTACCGAACATAAGCACCTAGTATTGTATACAAGCAAGTATTTTTTTAAATTGAACAGACAGCTGTGCTGCTGGGGAGTTTGTTGCGCCACTTCTTCTTCCCAGCGATAGCACTAGGAAGTGGTGAAGGGCGGGCGTTTTTGGGGGACTGTCTTTTGTAATTTTGACGTTCAAAAAGTGCTGATTCTCAGCCTAATTTGAATAAATGACTTTTGATTTTGATTTCATACCTAAATAAAATATAAAAGTATAAACTCAAACTCAAATCATTTATTTCAGGCACTTTTGAATTGTCAAAATTAAATAGTCGGTCAATTAGTCAGAAAGTTGAAGCTAGTCGCCCATTCCAAAAACGTAGATCTCTATGGAGAACACTATACACAGCATATATTAATTTATGTGGTGATCGGAGTTATGTTGGTGGTTGGAGCAATCTTCATGGTACGATGGCTGCGTAACAGGCGAACCGCATCTCTTGCGGTAGCAAGGGCTACATTGGCGAGTCTACAGACCGCGCAACACGTGACACCGGCACGGGCAGGGGCTGGGGCCTCCGTCACATCGTCCACGGTTCAATATAGTGTTAGTGCGCGTAATCAGTGTGAGATTCCGTGTGTAGGTGTGTATCAGATTACAGTAAAATTCCAAAGGTGCATAAGTTAGACAAGTGTACAGTGCCAATGTCTCGTAAAACGGAGTTCAATTATAGACTCAAAACATAGAATAAGGACCAATTGGAATCACCTTGTCAATCATGTATGAGCCAATTGGTCCTTATACTACATAGATCATCTATATAGTATAAAGACCAATTGGCATCACCATGTTACTCATCTTTTCATGTTCATCTTCCCGCTTGGGTGCATGTACGGTGCAACTGCACATTCTGCAATTCAGCAGTTTACGCCACACATTCATTTCAACTCATAATAATTACGCCAGTCCGCGTTGGGTTATCAAGTCAGCCAGTAGGCTAATTAGGTACCTACCTAATTAGTAAATAGGTACCTACATTTAGACTTAGGTACAGACGCCAGCACATCAAGCTACCACAATCTGTCAAATATTTTTAATAGATTTTCAACTTTATCGCTTAAGCAGGGCAGGCAAGGCTTTATCGGTTCAAGGTTGATTGGGAAAATTTGACAGTTTCGGGTAGCTTGACCTGCTGGCGTCTGTACATTTCTTTACCTTTCGATGTCCTTTGCAAGTGAGAAAAACGTGAGGTTCGGATCCTTGTAATAACAAGGATCGTGAGGTTCGGATCCTTGTTGATACAAGGATCCGAACCTCACGTTTTTCGCACTGCTGCGGCTGCTGCTGGACTGCTTAAATAATAATTTAAGCAGTCGAATACGATGCAACAAGCTTTTGCCTTCATTTTATGAGCGCGTGAGTGAGTATCGAACTAACGAGCGACCCAGCCGGCGCGCGGCAGCCCCACTGAATTGGCCCGGCAAGTCGAGCCCGCCGCGTACTTGTAGCTTCATACCTAAACTGCGGATTGCGCCTGGCCTGAAAGTGTCAGCAAATAACACCATTTGTGAGTGTACTACGTGAGCTCGACAAATGGATGTGCGAATAACACTTGTGCGACAAAACTGTACTGCGACTCACCATAGTTCGAATGCACGCTTATGTACGACAAGCAATAACACACAAGTGTTATTCGCACATCCATTTGCCGACCTCACTTAGTACACTTCCATTTGTGGTTGGTTAATAAATGGGGTAGATCATTATTATGTACCTACTAAAAACAGGAAAGGACCTAATATCGAGCACTGTCTCGAGATCAGAGCGAGCGATTAATACATTTTCTAAATTTTTATTTTTTCACGTCCCCCAACCCTCTAGTAAATGAAAATATCCCCAGAGCAGTGGCGGATTTACCAGCAGGCTGAGTAGCCTTGAACCTAGGGCGGCACACGTTAGGGCTGGCAAAAGAAATAGGGTGAATCTGCCCTGAAGGCCTATAGCATTAAGATACGTACCAACTACCAATTAATTGGAAGATTTCATAAAGGAAAATATTTCTTGTGACGACTTCTCTTGATTGCTAGTACCTACGTAAGGAGATACAGAGCCTTAAAAGAGACTCCGAGGGGCCTTGAGAGAGCTTTAAATGTGTCCTGCAGAAAGAAGTCTACAAGACATCGTTCCGATGACTTTTCCCTTTTCTCGGAAGAATATTGTAAGTGGCGAGCCGAGAGAGCGAAGCGTGGCGAGCCGAGAGAGAAAAGCGAGGCGAGCACTACTTCCAAAGGCCAAGCGGTTGACTAAACGGCTAATTTAACCACGTGGCTGCGACATATACCTACACCACTTTCTTATTCTTCTTTGGTTAGGTGGCGACTGTAGTCAGAAGCACAATTTCGAAAATGCCACGTTAGTTTATACAGTATGTAACAAAAACCCTGTTGTTCCAAGTAGGGACGTTTTCAGAATCGATATCCGATGGTAATTACGTAAGTCAATTAAAAAAATATTCAAGAAAAAAAAATCAAAATAAATATTTTATACTTAATAATAAATATTTGAAAATTAACACTGATTGCTCACCCCTGCAAAGAGAAATAGGTAGCAACCGGTCGCTTTGTCGCCGCCCGCCGCGCCGCACACTACCGTCTACCATACTGCACTAAGGTCTTGAACTCGTCACGTGTCGTTCACATCACTCAGCTGTTTGACTGATAGGATAACACTTTGGGAACGTTAGTTTGATTTTTTCAAAAAGTTGGCTTATCTAGTTTGCACGATTGATAATGACAATAAACACATAACAAGGCCTCCGTCACTCCATGTACAATGCGCGCTATAATTACCTACCGCCCGACCGAGCGGTCCGGGCCGTTTGCGGACCAAATTCAGTGCTTGCAGTGGGATCGCGCCAAAGAGTATAATAATAATACGGGAATCGCGCGGTGTGAAGCAATCACAACTGTACGTTTGAGCATTTAGGCACATTTTAGCATGCAGCGGTTGCTGACGAGACGTAGTAGGCTATTATAGCAGTAGGTATTGGAAATTTTCTACTAAGTGAAGTATCTGTTACGTAGTAACTATTTAGTAATCTGTGACCTAACTAACACTTTAAAAACTAATTTATTTACCCACAGAGCACGTACTTCCGTAGGGTCTTCTTCAAACATCACGAGGATTTCTTCCTCAATGTCATGGTCTCGAGTCCACGGTTATCCTGCGTCCTTTTGTAAACGTTTTTATTAAATAAATTATTATTATTATTTATTATTATTATTAATACAATGTTGGTCTCGACCGTGCACAGACCCAATGTTGAACGTCCGTATGTGGAGACGTTGGGATGCCATCGTCGACGCAAAGTTATGTTCCTTGGAGTTGCGAAACGTTCTTGGTACACTACATGTATATCATGCATCAAAACATCGCTGGCCTCCTTATTAAAACAGACCTGTTAACATTGCATAACCAAGAACTGCTACAAAAACAGATTAGTATTGAAATAATATGCCTAACGGAACACTTTGTCATTTCGGGTCAAGAAAAATTAATAAATATGCCAAACTTTAGGCTAGCAGCATGTTACTCAAGAAAAGAGCAGAGACGAGGAGGCTCGTGTATTTTAGTTAAGACCTATCTCGAATACAAGGAACTAACTGATATAAAGAGTTCATCTATCACAGGCGTTTTCGAAGGCTGTGCTATTGAGTTAGTCAAACATAAATTGATTGTAATATGCGTCTATAGACCACCTAACATGTGTAATATTAATCTTTTTTATGACACTTTAGACAGTGTATTAAAACAATTGTGCAATAAATCAAATGTAAAGGTAGTATTATGTGGAGATTTCAACATAAATATCTTAAAACGAACTAGATGCACCTTGGACTTTGAATCTTTGCTCCTAAATTACAACCTTATCTTAAAAATAAAACAACCAACAAGGCCAAGGAGCCAAACCTGCTTGGATAATTTTGCTACTAACTCAAATCTAAAATGTACTGCTGTGGTAATGGACTTTGCTATCTCTGATCACTCAGCTCAAATTATCAAAATCCAAGTCAATAGAACTTGTAAGTTAAGATATTGGCGCACTCAGAAACGAGACTTTGCAAAAGAAAATTTGGTTAAATTTAAGAATCATTTGAAGAGTATATCATTTTCAGACGTTTACAGCGAGAGTAGCCCTAATGAGTCTTATGATAAGTTTATGGAAGCTTTTCAACTTCTTTACAATCAGTGCTTTCCAATTAAATGGATAAGAATACAATCAGATTCAAAAATTAAATGGATATCGAAAGGTATTAAACTCTGTAGTAAGAAACAAAGGAAATTACTTTGGAAATATAGATTGAAACCGTCGAACGAAAATAAACAAACATTTAAGACTTACTCTCAAAGATTAAGAAAGATCATTAAACTTACTCAGAAGGCACAGAACAATTATATCATTAACAACGCTCAGAATAAATCCAAAGCAGCGTGGCAAATCATCAACAATAGTAAGCTGATTAAAGAACCTATCCTAAAAATTATGAATCAAAATGTGACAGTAACGGATCCAAAAAATATTGCAACATCGTTTAATGACTTCTTTGTTGACCAGGTACTAAATGTAACGAGTGACACACCTGACGGAATTTCTCCCATAATTAACAACTCTAATTCAATGTTTATGTCACCGATCGTACCACATGATATATTAATAGCAATCAAATCACTGAAAAATACAAAAAGTTGTGGTTACGATGAGATTACTACCAGTGTTGTTAAATTGGTTAGTGAAGTAATTGCGGGGCCTCTTAGTCATATTTTAAATGTTAGTATTGAATCTGGTATATTTCCTAATAGCCTAAAAACAGTAGTAATAAAACCTCTTCACAAAAAGAATAATAGGGAAGACATGTCCAACTATAGACCAGTAGCAATTGGTCCCTATATTTTCTAAGGTATTTGAAAAGATTATATATCATGCAATGGATAGATTTTTAAATAAATATAATATATTAAGTGACGAACAAATGGGTTTCAGAAAAAATAAAAATATTAATATGGCAATATATAATCTCCTAACAAATATAATGACAAACGTTGACAATAAAATTCCTGTATGTGCAATATTGACTGATATGACTAAGGCATTTGACTATGTAAACCATGACGTCCTCCTAAAGAAGCTTTACGCCTATGGTATAAGAGGAAATATTCTGAATCTAATAAAATCATACCTACAAAGCCGACTGCAGTACACAGAAATAACGAGAATATGCCCTAAAACTAAACGCGAACTAAAATATATCTCGGGTTGTAGAGAGGTAAAACATGGCGTACCACAAGGTAGCGTTCTGGGACCCCTGTTATTTCTCCTATACATTAATGATTTGCCCCGTCAAACACATCATCCCATGGTTTTGTTTGCGGATGATAGTACGGCAATCGTAAAATGTTCGGAATTAAAAATATATGAAAGTGATATAAATAATACATTAAAGTGCATTATTACCTGGCTCAATGGAAATCACTTAATCATAAATCTAAACAAAACGAAGGTAATGCATTTTTACCAACGGATCAGTCCCCCAAATATAAATGTCAGTCATAATGGGGAAAAAGCTGACTCAACTAGCATAGCAAAATTCCTAGGTATCTTGATTGACAGTAATCTGTCTTGGAAACCTCATTCTGAGGACGTATGTAAGAAATTGAGCAAATCAGCATATGTACTTTACAATCTATCGCATGAAGTTAGCAATACTACTCTTCTCACAGCTTACCATGGCTTAGTGGCATCGATTTTAAGGTTCGGAGTAATATTCTGGGGCAACTGTAGCGAAAGGGAGGTGATATTCAAAGCCCAAAAACGTTGCATAAGATCAATGTCTAGTTTAAAATCTACAGATAGCTGTGAGCCTGTGTTTAGGTCTCTAAAACTACTAACCTTCCCGTCGCTGTACATATTGGAATTGTCCATTTTTGTTAGGTCGAACTTAAATTTATTTCCGTCACTTATCAATATTAGATCAAGGTCAGGCCCTTTAAGACTACAATACAAGTTCTTATTACATACAGTAAAATATAATACAGCACTATTAAGAAAAAATATAATGTCAATGGGGCCAATCATTTATAATAAAATTCCACATAATCTCAAAGAACACCCCACACGCATATTTAAAACTAAACTGACTGATCTGCTATTACAAAAATGTTACTACTCTGTAAATGACTTCCTGAATGACAAAGATTTATAACTGTACCTTGACTTTTTTTCTTGTAATTGACATTTTAAATACCTTACTGCAATAATTTAATAATTTGATAACAGAATTTTTAATTTTTAATGTAATGACTTTTTATTGTGACAATTTATTTATGTGTATTAATTTTTTGATGTCTTGTTATTTTAATGTCAATGTATTGTTAAATAATGTGTTTTGCACGCCGTAAGGTAGAATGTAGCGGAAACATTGTATTCTGTACCATCTCAATCCTGTACCTACATTGTTAGCAAATAAATATTTCTGATTTCTGATTTCTGATTTACAATATTCCTCATTTGAATAAGACATTTTGGAAAAAACGCACGCACAGAATTCACTCACAAAATCACAATAATTTGGTTCTTTTTCTAATGCTGTCAACGTACGATACATCCGTCCGGAACGTAGATAGAGAAATCATTCTCTATCTACGGTCCGGAAGTAAGTTGCGAAGGCGACTGAGGGGCAGTGAGGGGGACAATCGGCTAGTGGCAGTCGTACAAAGGGTGTTTGTGCATGCCGCCTGCTTTGTGTTTTGGCGCCAACCTGTCTAGCCATCAAAATCAAAATCAAAAGTCATTTATTCAAATTAGGCTGAGAATCAGCACTTTTTGAACGTCAAAATTACAAAAGACAGTCCCCCAAAAACGCCCGCCCGTCACTACTTCCTAGTGCTATCGCTGGGAAGAACTCCAACGAACTCCCCAGCAGCACAGCTGTCTGTTCAATTTAAAAAAATACTTGATTGTATACAATACTAGGTACCTAATTACCTATGTTCGGTAATTAACATTACAAAACCAGAACATAAAATTTAATTATTTGCCATAATATGTCAGCTAGCCACGCCAATATACCAACAAATATAATAAAAACTATACGTACTCAAGCTAAAAAATAATTAATTAAAATGTAAATTAAAAAAACTTACTACCCAAATAAAAGCCTCCAGGCATAAAGGGCGTGACAGCTTACATATATAAGCATTTCTGGGTTCTGTTCACATACTCGTACATAGCTGTACACTTGAAGACACAAAAAGATAAAATAAGACCATCGAAGTAAAATAAATAAATAAGTTAATAACAATAACCTGTCAGTAAGCCAATTCTGGAGGAAGAACATAAACATTGTCTTGTGTTAAATTAGGGTGACCAACTATTCTTATCGTCTAAGTAGTCGTTGATGGAATAGTATGCCTTTGAACAAAGGTCGGATTTTAGTTGAGCTCTAAACGCATTAAAAGGCAAGTCTAGAAAAGAAGAGGGTATCTTGTTAAAAAGGTTATACCAAGCCCAACAAATGAGTTATGAACCTTATGAAGCCGGTGAAAGGGGGCACGTAGTTTGTCCTTATTTCTAGTATTAACACTGTGAATATCACTATTTTTAGTGTACAAGTGTACATTTTGCCTAATATATTATAAAATGTTGGCAAGGATGAATTGTGATGCAACCGTGAGAATACCAATATCTTTAAAGAAATCTCTTAAAGAAACTCTGGCACCTAGCTGGTAAATTGCTCGAACAGCTCGCTTTTGAAGGACAAAAAATATATTGTGTATAATATCAGCGGCTTTGCCCCACAGCAGAATACCGTAGGACATAACGCTGTGAAAATAACTAAAATAGACTAAACGAGCTGTATCAACGTCAGTGTATTGTCTTACTTTCCTGACGGCGTAGGCAGCCGAACTGAGCCTTCCTGCTAGACTTGATATATGAGGTCCCCACTGAAGTTTGGCATCTACTGTTAGTCCCAGAAAAATTGCCGAGCCTACAGTTTCAAGCACCTCTTTATCTAAGACGATGTTGGGTCCTAGGTTTCTAACATTCGGTAAGGCGAACTTAACACCTTTTATCGCGAATCAAAGGGGCCGCCACCGGCGGCGGCAATCTTTATCGACCGTAGGCTAGATCCATTATTACTTGTAAGTTCAGATGTTAAAAAATTTTGTAACAATGTATCGAATTTAAAAACTATCTGATTTTGGACAATGTTCGGCCACCATTGTTTTTTGTTTATTTCAATAATGGTAAGCCTATAAAGGTATATATATACGCTCCTACAAGGAACAACAGGGTTTTTGTTACATACTGTAGATACGATGCGACTCAAAACAAAACAGCACAACTGTCATTTTGGACAGCGCTCACGGTGATAGTTAGCGATCTAGCGTTTCCCCGGTGGTACGACGGGATTTTAGCTGTCAATTTAGGGCATTGCAATGGCATAATATGGTGCACCATCTTGTGATAACGCCGACCATACCCTAACGTGACGTCATCTATGACGATTCACGGGACATCGTCATCATAGATTATACAGTATATTGGATCGTCATCGCGCTAACGCTAAAGCGCTTATTACACTATCCAAATTAAGCAATGCTAACTAGGAACACTCTAACAGAACAGTTCAGTTAGAACTGTTTTTACTGCGATTACATCTGCCGATTTATTCGTTAGCATTCCTTAAAATTGGATAGTGTAATAATAAGCGCTTAAGGGTGATGCAAAGCACTCCTCCATATAAAAATTTACTCTGTGCAAAGCACAGCGCAATTCGGAATGCACCCATTGTTTCTTGCGCGGACACACGTTCTGACGCACGGTTGTCATTCGTAAATCGTAATAAAAAGTATAAACAACATTATGTCTATCTCTGAGTTTCGTTTGGCATTTTCCTCAATTTTTTCATTAGACCCATTCCTATAAATTGCATTTAACGCAGATTTTGATGAAGTGAGTCGACATAAAGCGAAGTTAATGTTATAGCATTTAAGTGTAATTATACTTTGTTTAGTAGGTATAGCTCGAAGACAATATTCTGCAGAGCGACAAAAAAGCAAGACGTGTTATAAGATCAAGATCTAGATATAATCAAAGAACTGGTTATCGGTGTGAGTGGCCGCGATGAGTTTGTGTCTCGCGCGCAGCCCCTAGCTGGCGCCCGCGCCGCCCCTAGCTGGCGCCCGCGCCGCACATGGCGCGCTGGCTGCTGGCGCTGGCCGCGGTGCTGGCGGTGCGGGCGCGGCCGGCGCGCGCACATGTGGCCCAGCCGCCTCGCTGCCCCAGCCACACGCCGCAGCGCTGCACCCTCGACGGCTACGGCCAGAACGAGTACAGCTACACTGTGGACGGTGAGTTTGACACTTGTACTTGGACTTTAATCCTACCTATTGTTTTTGTTTTACTCTTGTAATGATTATGAGGATGACAATTCTGAGTTTAGATGTACCTACAATTACAAATTAATGTTCTCTCATCCCAGCTTAGAGGTACATATACAGTGGCCTCCAAAAGTTATTAGTATATGCCCTACTTTTATGAGCAATACTTTAGGAATTTCTGATCCAATTAGAAGTTGTCTATGAATACTCAATACTTTATTTGTATTCCACAATGTGTTCTTAGGTGGTAACTTAAAATGATATGTGATTATGGTCCTTGTCAGGCACAGCCAAATCATAGGCGCTTGCTTTCTCTCCTACGATTTGGCTGTGCCTGACAAGGGATTTTTCTGCATGGCATGTTTCTGCCTCGTAAATAATAAAGATTGTCACTTTCAGTTTAAAAAAAATCAGGGGACAATTTTCGAAAAACCCTAATACACGTTATTCTTTATTATCGGTCTTAAGAATAAGTACTTAGTTTCAAGTTAATTGGACCGCGCGTTAAAATTCTTCCATACAAACTAAGTCACCCCCCAATCCGTCATAAGGGGGTAGTTTAGAAAAATAAAAGATGCACCTTTATAATTTACTTATTTAGATATGTATTCTTGCTAAGTTTCAAGTTTATTAACTCAAGGAATAAGATTTTTCATATAAACAAAATCCCCGCTTTTCATCCCTTAAGGGTTGTAATTTATTTATTTAATTATGGTTACTAACAGTTGTTATAAATATAATACAGATAGGAAAATCAAGTAATTTTGTCTTAAATGTAACTGCACAACCAATTACAGGCAAACACCACATGCAAAACAACAACATCAATATATCGTATGTTGTGTTAGTTTCCAACCACAAGCCTAAATAAAATATTTTTCTTTCTTTCTTAAATAATAAATTTTGTGTATTTTACTTTGAAAATGAAGAACTTTCCTTATACAACTTCGTCTTCTTTTTCACCCCTTCAGGGATGGTATTATAAAAAACCGGTCAAGTGCGAGTCGGACTCGCGCACCGAGGTTTCCGTACAATTTTGTAGGTATGTAACTACAAATTATAATTTATTTTATTTGCAAAAGCATGTGTAGATAATATACATGGTATGATGCTTATTATAGGTTTTACAACGTATTTTTTTGGTTCGACATGTTTGACCATGGCTGGTGTACAAATTAGGTCGAAAGACAATAAAAATACAAAGAATAATAACTTAAACAAATCAACAATTACGAAATTAATTATTTTGTCTTCGTCTTCCGAGATAGGTAATCTCATGACTATTGACCTATTTTTTTAATTTATTATTTAGTAATCAAACGAACTTACCTGAAGCGAAGTTCGATTGCAATTATCCTATCTTCGTCGAAGAGTTTTAAACGTTTACCTGTAGTAGTCCAGCTTCGCTTCGACTCATTCGCACATAGTTTAGCGCCATAGGAAAGAAAGAGATAATATAATATAATAATAATAATATCCCTGGACATTTCACACAGCACCATTTGTCCCAAGCTAAGCAACCTAATGCTTGTGTTATGGTAACAAGATGGCTGATAAACTACTTATATACATTTTTTTTTGTAAATACATACATATTATAGATACAAAAACACCCACACTCGGAACAAATACATGTAGGTCATACAAATATTTGTTCCGTGCGGGAATCGAACCCGCGACACGCAGCGCAGCAGTCAATCGCTTAACCACTGCGCCAACCGTGCCGTCTAGATAGCACTATCTCCATAGGCGCTATATCACCCTACTACAACATTCGTCATTCGTTTCCGTGCGCACGCGGCTACCGCACATAGTAAAAAAATAAAAGAAATACATATACTATATTTATTGACATAAAACAATTTGTACGTGAATAAACTATATTTTCAATTTGAATAGGTCTGAAGCTGCTGATTGAATTCACCGACAGCGGCTATTTCACATTAAAGTGCCCAGAAAACTTGACGCTCGACAATTCAGCCCTCCCGCGCTTCGAGTCGCAGCTGCGTGTTAACAAAGTGCAGCTGAAGGACTGCCCGGCGCCGCCCGTCTCGTACGCCGCCACACTGGACGCGTTCAACGTGCTCGCGCTCGACAGGCTCAAGCTGATCAACGCCGGCAACCTCACGGGCGCGCACCTTACCGGACTCACCAACGTGACCGCGCTCGAGCTCATCAACGCCGAGCTGGCTCCGCGCACGCTGGCCGCGCCGCAGGGCCTGCGCCGCCTGTTGCTGGACAGCGTGCGCCTGCCGCCCGGCGAGCTGCGCCGCCTGCCGGGCTCGCTCGAGCTGCTGGACCTCACGCGCATGGCCACTGACCTGCCGGCCGACGTGCTGGAGCGGTTGCCCCACCTCGTCAACGTGTCGGTGCGCGACAAACACAACGTGTCCGTGGCGCTGGCCGGCGCGCTGCGTGTGCTGGCGCTAGACATGCCGGCGGCGCGCGTGCCGAGTGCGCTGTTGCTCGCGCTGCAGAGCCTCACCGTGAGCGGCTGGGACGAGCCGGCGCCCGAGCCCTGGACGACGTGCGCGCTCCACACGCTGAACTTGCTCTACGTGACGGCCACAGAGCTCCCGGCGGGCTGGCTGAGGGCCTGCGCAGAGCTGCGCGTGCTGCGCGTGCGTGACGGGCAACGGCTAAGCGTACTGCACGAGGCGTCGCTCCGCGGCGCGCGGCACCTGCAGGAGCTGCACATAACGTCGTGTGCGCTGACCGCGCTGCCGACGGGGCTGCTCGACGACGCGAAGGAGCTGAGCGTGCTCGACTTGTCCGGGAACTTTCTAAAGGAGCTACCGGGGTGAGCTGTCGTCGAAGTTTTCATAAGTTTTATAGATCACGCGCCAATATCATAGTTCTAGTTAGTATTGAATTTGATTTCGTTTCGTTCACAGTGGCCTATTCGTCAAGACGAGTTCTCTGCAGAAGCTGGTGCTAGCCAAGAACCGCATGACGACAGACGTGTATACGTCGCTGAAGGCGGTCACGTCACTCACCTCGCTGACACTTAGCTACAACAATCTAAAGGACTCCTGCGGAGGCGCGTCGGACACTGTGCGAGGTACACAAAGCAAGCATGATTGACTCTTGAACTTTTACGATTATTTTAAGAAAAATCCGGCTAAGTGTGAGTTGGACCCGCGCACCGAGGTTCCAGAACAAGGAAAGAAAGTGCAATGCATTTTGTTTTTTTTTATATTTTTTTATTTGCGACTGCTCTACTCCTCCATAGAAAAGGGAGGATCCTCCGACCAGACGGGTGTTGTGTCTGGTTGGCAACGCCCAACGTTTGATGTTCGGAAGTTTGTATAGTTATGCTAATTGCGCGGTAAACTCTGCTTGCGAGATGCAGGATTTGCGTGACGTCAGTATGACGCGTTGTTCGCATGTGGCGTTGTAGATATCGTTACACTGCAATGTTAACATGCAATTTCCATCAACAATATTACTCACCTATTATGTATCTATGCTAGATTTTTCGCTTTCTTAACATTGCAGTTAAGTGTCGGGAGTATATAATTATTTAAAAGTAGTAATTTTGGTCGTCTTTGTGTTGGTTGGTAAAAAACAAACATAAATACACAAGCTTAGTTTTTGTTTACCCGAAACCTGGAACGGGAAAAAAGTCTGCTGTTTCCCACATTTGTTTTCACAGAAATCCACAAAATGTCTGGAACAGCTGTTATTTCTAGCGAAGTTGGGATTGGTTGGATTGGATCAGGAAGAAACTCATCAGAATTTTTCGTATTTTATATTCGTGACATCATTATGTAGGTACTAATGAGTTTTTATAATGACAGGAGTGTCGCCGTTGGAAAGTTTAAACAAGTTGGCCGAACTTAACCTGAGAAAAACCAACGCCAGTCTGATCTGTCGCGACTGGCGCGAGAACATGCCTCTGTTGGAGACGCTCGACCTCAGGGACAACAACTTCACCTCCGTCACGGTAACGTATCGCCCTCGCCGCACCGCGCCCTCGCCCCCTCCCCGCCCAGTGACCGCGCAGTAACGAGCCGCGTGTTTACAGTACGCAGACTTGCAGTTCCGCGGCCTCACGCGCGTGCTGGTGAAGCTGACGGGCAACAACGTGACCAAGCTGCAGTACACGCCGCACGACTACTCGCTGGCCAGCGCCGGCGCCTCGACCTCGCGCGCTGACGTGTCGCTCGACTCCAAGCTCGCCTGCGACTGCGACACGTATTGGGCGGCGCGCGCATTGCGCGAGCGGCCCTCGCACGTGAAGCTGAGCGCGGAGTGCGCGGGCGGCACCCAGCTGAGCGCCTCGCCGCTGGACTCGCTGCAGTGCGGCGCGGCCGGCCTGTGCGCCGGCACGCGCTGCACGTGCGCGTGGCGCTACAGCGGCGTGGCGACGCCGGCGCGCGTGCTGCGCGTGCAGTGCGAGCGCGCCGGCCTGACGCGCGCGGCCGCCGCGCTGGAGCCGCTGATGTCTGCGGTGCGCCGCAACGGCGTGGCGCCGGCCGACTACGACTGGCAGCTGCACTTTGCGCACAACAGCATCGCCGAGCTCGACGCCGCCGACTTCCCGAAGCATCTATCGGTAACTTTAAATACGGACAACTATACTTGGATTTTTAATTCGATTCATGACTTGACTTGATTTTAATATTCTTACATTTATTAACATTTAAAATCATGTGGTTCTTCATACACCATCTGGACACTTTATAGATTTTAGTGTGCAATTTTACTGAGTCTTCAGCACAGCTTACTGTTTGGTACAATTTTAGGTCATCGGCGTACATATTAAACTTACATTCTATTTTACTTGCCAAATAATTGATATCCTAGGTTAAGAACAACAAAGGTCCTATGTGCGAGCCCTGTGGCATTCCTGATGGTATAACGTTTGTCTCGATTGCGATTTAAAACCTTGAACAGCTACCATTTGTGTCCGATTTTTCAAATAGGATTTGCACCATCGCTGTAATGAGATGACCCGTGAATACCCATGTCTGTTGTCTTATTTAAAAGAATATTGTGATTAATAAGATCAAATGCCTTACTGAAATCCGTGTACACAGCGTGTATCTCTTTCCCTTCGTCGAGAGCATCTGCTATGCCAGTAAACTTATTGCACCACGAGCGATTCAAAAACTTTACCAAAGGATGAAAGAATGGAGACGAGTCGATAATTTGACACATCCGGAACATCGGCATTTTTGTTCATCGGGGTAATACGAGCTATCTTCCATTTACTTGGGAAAATACCTATAGACTCAAGGAACAGTTGTAAATCCTAGACAGCGCATTTTTTTAGAAAGATAGGTGGTATTCCGTCCTTTCCAGCGCGCTTATTGACGTCTAAATCAGTGAGCGCTTTGAGAAATTCTGAATATACACCGAATTAAAAGGTTTTGCGAACAGTTCACATATCTCTTGACCACTACGTCGTATAGGTTTTTACGGAGAAGAACGGGCAACGAACTCGACGGCGGCTCTATCGCAAGCGGTCTTCTTAATCTGTATCATTTCGTGTCGGTGCAGTTTCTGGACCTGAGGAACAACTCGCTGTCCTCGCTGAGCACGGACGCCGCGCGCGCCCTATGCCCGGCGGACGAGCGGCGCCGCGTGCTGCTGGCTGGCAACCCGCTGGACTGCAGCTGCAGCTCCGCCTCCGCGCGGGCCGCGCTGCGCTCGTGCCACGCCGGCCTGGACTACCTCGCCTGCTCGTGCGCCGACGGCTCGCCGCTGCACGCCGCCTCGCTGGCGCAGTGCTCGGCGCCGCGCGGGCCGGGCGCCGGCGCGGCGGCGGCGGCCGCGGCGCTGGTCACGCTGCTGGCGGCCGGCGCGCTGGCGGCGCTGCTGTGGCAGCCCGCGCTGCGCCTGCGCCTCAAGGCGGCGCTGCACGCGCGCGGCTGGCTGCCCCGCGCCGCCGAGCGCGACGACGACGCGCGCCGCTTCGACGTGTTCCTGTCCTTCTCGCACGGCGACGAGCGCTTCGTGCGCGACGAGCTGGTGGCGCGCCTGGAGAGCGGCCCGGCGCCCTACCGCCTGTGCGTGCACTACCGCGACTGGGCGCCGGGCGGCTGGATCCCGGCGCAGATCGCGGCGTCCGTGCGCGCGTCGCGCCGCACCGTGGCCGTGGTGTCGGAGCACTTCCTGCGCTCGGCGTGGGCGCGCGCCGAGTTCCAGGAGGCCTACGCGCTCGCGCTGCGCGACGCGCGCCCGCGCCTCGTCGTCGTGCTGCTGGACGACCCGGCCGCGCTGCCGCTGGACGACAAGCTGCGCCGCTACCTCGCCACCAACACCTACGTGCGCTGGGGCGACCCCTGGTTCTGGCAGAAGCTGCGCCTGGCGCTGCCGCGCGGCCGCGGGCCTGCGGGCGAGCCGGCGGGGCCCGCGCCGGAGGTGGCGGGGCCCGCGCCGGAGGTGTGCTCGGAGCCGTCGGCGGCGTCGTCGTCGAACAGTCCGGACAGCGCGTTAGGCTCGAGCTCGGCGAGTTCGTCGCCGCCGAGCTCGAGCTCGCCGACGGGCAGCGCGATGGAGCTGGACCGGCTCGTGTCGCCGCCGGCGTCGTGCGGCGCGCACTACGCGCTGCCCGCGGCCTCGCTCGCGCCCGCGCGCGCCGTGCCCGTCTAGTGCGTGTGTGTGTGTGAATCTCAAGTAACGGTACTGGTACTGGCACTCAATTCCAATACTTACTTGTTTTACCCGAACGTGAGCCGCTGTTAGATCGCCGAGTACTGTGCGAACGATGATCATTATGTAAGTATTACAAAGTGAACGCCACCGCCGTATCAAAATCTTTTGAATTTCATAAGATTTTTGAAAGAACCATTTATACTCGTATCGTGGCTATGACTAGAATCTTGAAATTGGATCTGAATGTATATTATACAGCGTGTCACGGAAAGGGTATATACATAGCAAAGGCACGGCTTCTTTGGATGATATCAAACCATATTGGAAGGGTTTCAACTCAAAATAAAATACTCTAAAAATTGATACCAACTTTTCGGTTTCTTAGGTTTCTTAAATTCAAATCATAACAAACGTGTCACCGCACTACGTAGGTCAATGACTTCAACTTCAGTTGCCAATAATACGATAAATCTCTTCCGTAATTCTGCGCGCCTAGTATCGTAGTAGCCTACTGCAGGCGCTGTTCTTTGTCGGCGCGAACTGACGAAATAAAACATGTCGCCACACGTGCCGTCAAAGGGATGCAATCCCTTTGACGGCATAAAAACGAGTACACTAGACACGGAACAGACGTCGACTGACGGTGACGATCAAAACAAATAACAATAATGCTAAATAAAACTCCTATTCCCTGCTATCCTGGTACAGGGTAGCTGTACCTATTAGTGTCCTGTCCACTACTATTAAAAAAGGTTGTTCAAGAATTCAAGATTATTTTACATCCTATTAATAATTTCAACTAAACTCCGTAAATCTAATACACTAGAGCAAACTAATTACGTAATTCAAATTCAAAATTGAAAAATCATTAATTTTTTTTTTTTTTTTTGGGATGGGAAAATCATCAATGACTCAGCTCCCGCATTGGGTGGGAAGGAAGGAAGTGTTAGACTCTTACTGACTAAAAACCACCCTGTTCCTTCAGTTGCCCTTGCATTCCGGGGCCGCGTGTAACGACGTAATGGTTCTGTGAGCAAACGATTTTCAATTCGGCAATAACAATTCCTGTTACTCATGCGCTCCTAGTACTTTATTAATTTTTTTCCACAGTTAGATGCAGTGCAGATGCAGAGTTTTTGCGACATTTTTTATTGACTTTATTTGAATTAATAAAGACTAAACGTGCTCAAACCAATAAAACCTATGAGACCGACAGACCGTGAACTTCCGATAATTCTTCGGTTAGTCCTACAGACAAAAATTATGCTTGCGTGCTATTATTTTGTAATAAAAAAAAACTATTAAAAAATCTAGCACAAAAGGACACAGTTACGATCAAGCGGTTAACTTGTTAATAATAGTTTTCGTCATAATTATTAAAAAAAACCTTATTTTAAAAATAAAATTATGAACGGAACCCGATGTGTGAACTGTGATTTTATTTGTACTAGGAGAAGAATAAGTTCCGAAGAGGTGAATTGAAATGATGTTTTGGGTTCACTTGTACATAAATTGTTAACTAAATCCTTTTTCTATTCTAAGTTCTAATGGCAAAATTAAATATTAATTCGTGAATGCACGTAAGGATTCCATTTTTATGATCAATTCAATGGTACGAGCTGACGATTTTACGAAACAACTCCTGGATCGTATGTGTTAAAATTATTATGTTATGGGTTCACGATCTTTGAAGTTCATATTTGCCCAAAGTATTGTGCTGACAAGTGACAATCATAAACAGCGAATCGGTAGGTTTATTTATTTCAAATAAGATCAATTACATATCTACATAATTATTATGCCGACACTTTTTAACTTGTCCGCATTGTTTATGTTAGCAATAAGCGACAACAACAACAACATGCAACATTTGACGGTTTGATAGAAGTTCTCATTTCGAATGACATAGCCCAGGATATTTACGGGAATATTGTTTTTGAATTAGGTATTTACTATGTTGTAGGTACGATGGTAAGGTGGGTGGAAGATTACTAGGTAGATATTATTTCGTTAAATGATACCAAGACCAATTAATTGTATTGTAGCTAGTTCACAAACATAATCAAAGTTTAGGAAAAGTCAGTAATAATATTTTGTAAACAAAAAATAAACATGCGGAACCTTTTATTCAGAATTACCAGGAGTAAGAGGTTTATTTTTACTTACAAACAATTCGCTGACACCGATCAGCTGACTTAGTGCTAGTGATGTGCTTATTTCAATTTTAAAAGTTCGGTTTCTGGTATCAATGTATTAAAAAATCTCATAACTTCCGAACATGTAGACATAGGATTTAAAAACCCTTCCAATATCGTTTGATATCATCCAAAGAAGCCGTGCCTTTGCTATGTATATACCCTTTCCGTGACACGCTGTATAACTGGTTTGTAAAACAAAAATCTGGTTAATAGGTAATCTTCTGTGTTTCAATATAAAAGCACTCGCTTATTTAATTTATGTAAGCAATAGGTCAAATAAATAGTTATCTTGTTTAAAATAAGTACCTATCTACGCAGTTTCGGAGAGAGCATTTTTTTGGCATTTTGTACAATTTTAATTTAAGAAATCTTTAAGACTCAGTGTAACATTAATTGTAAGTAAAATAATTAATATTATTGTGGAATTTTAATATTTGAGAACAAATGCATCACACTAAAGGGGTGCCGTGAAGAGCGTGAGACACGACGCTCGTTGATAGTTGCAGGCGTTGCAGCTAGTATTGGATACAGCAATCTTCAGAATTATACGCACCGATTCGCGACACTCGTGCCGCTCGTGACCTGATTTCGAATCTCATTGGTTATTTATATTTGTTAACTGGCGTGTGACGTCATTATGTCATATTGCAAACAAACATCAAAATAGTAGATTCTTTGCCAAGGGAGCAAACAACTATTTTGAATAGAATATATTTATTTGCTTTAAAACATGGCACATTAAGGTCTTATAAATAGAATTATGTTCTTACATGTTTCGCCAAGGACTGGCGTACAATTATTTAAACACGTTACATGTAAAAATTTAAAAGGATACATTATTCCAACATGTCTCATAACTTTTTTCAAAAAGTAGGTAATAATTATAATGAAAATTAGTAACCATATATTTATCTGTTACTTTTTTATCAATACATGCTTTCATACTATAAAAACAATAATTACGAATAAGCCATTTATGTAGTTTGGATTTAAAGGGAGTTCCCTTATTCTTTTTGGAATATTGTTAAATATTTTGATTGCTGTGATAAAGCTATTTTTGTGGCACAATGTACTTTGATGTGACAAAATTCTTAACCGTGTTTGGTCTCGACAAGTATAGCCTCGAATGCCTCTCCCTCACTGCCGGCAGGTTCGGGAACAATTGTTTGTGGGAACCAATTCTAGAAGAAACTCAGTAAGTCAATCATGCAATGTGTTATACTTAGCAATAATATTTGAGACTTCTAGAGCAATATCAAAAGGTCAAAGGTCCAAGAGGAACCCCGGTGGACCCCTGCTTCTAAGTTGTAATCCTACAATACTATGATGATTTTTTCATCATCATTTAGAGAATTTATTCCGGAATAATACTTACCTACATTAATATTAAACTTACATAATAATAATAAAGAAATGTGGACGTTTGTCAACACGGAAAAACCGTGCGAAGCAGGGGCGAGTCGCTAGTTACCCTATAAAAGCAGCACTTCAATATTTGTGTGGATAGTGAACTATCCTGAGCATTACAGTAATTGAGTACGTTGTGTGTGTGGGTGACGCGATGACGCAGCGAGTCTCGGACCCAATGGCGCTGTCTAGTCGCACTTGTGATACGAAAGTATAATAAGACTACTGCTTTCATTGTAAATAATTGTTAAATATGTTAATAAGTATGCATTGTTAAATTGATTTCTTACATGGTCTGTTGAATTAATGTGTTCAAATGTTAAATGTAAGTAAATCATTAGATCATTAAGGTATTTTATGGAACGTTGTGTCATGAAAACTAGACTGTCGTATGATATTATTTTTATAAACATTTAATAAAGAATATTTTTATAAAGTGTTAGTTTTATTATTGGCCAAAAAAAAAACGGGAAAACTGTGTAGACAGGCAAGCCCTTGGCTAGTTTACTCCACCCGCCCCGGCCTACACGCTCCAAAGGAAATGGATAACGGTTCCATACACGCTTGACCCGGAAATTGACACGAATGAAACAAAATGACAGAAAGAAAGAAAAATAGGTTAATTTGTCACACAGAAACACGTGCAGACAAAATGATAATTCGTTCTAATGATAAGGAAAAATAATAACAACATAATATATCTATAATCATGAGCACAAAGCAGAAATAGTCGACGGCTACAGTGGAGGATTTACCAGCAGGCGCGGTCGCAGCCCAAGTTTTTGGGGGGGTCACCAAATAGTAAGTTAGTAAGACAAGTAAATCATGCAGACTCGACTCGACGACTCGAAAAATAGAAAGTGACACTTCGTACACTAGAGGGCACTACTAGTATCTAACATCCAAATGTCACTGTTATTGTGCGCAGGTTGTCAACAAGATCTAGGACATATAAAAACGTAACTTGTACATTATGCAAAGGCAGATATGATTTAGAATGTGCCAATATCCCGACCGATCGTTTTAAAGACATGACGGCATCCAACGGCATTAATACTTGAAAGTGTCAAGCATGTTTATGCAAAATACCTAAAAAAGGGAACATAGAAACTCCGATTCGTCCACGAGTACGCGATCCCCAGTCGATAGCTTCATCACCAGAAATAAATAACCTCACGATTAGAAAAGTAAAAACCAGCATTATGAATGACACTACAAGCTCTGTAGACCTTAGTCTGTTGGGCGATACAATTAAAATACAGGACGAAGTAAGAACTAGGTTAGGTTAGGTTTTTTTTTTTTTTTTTTGTGCTTTTCCCCGTTAATAGGAACAACGGGATCTTATTATTCTATTTCGCTCATTCTTTCCAGTTATCACATTCATTCCTCAAGCACTTTCATGCTTCATACTGTATCTCTTTCATTCTTCCTTACATTCTTAGCCGGGTGAGACTCCCGCTATTTTATCTACTCCAACTTTTATTTATTTTTACTTAGGGGTATTTAAGTACACATCTTTCTTTTACTACATTTGCATGGGTGCTTGCATACTTATTTCCTTATGTTTTTCTTAACTAACTATGTTTCTAAATGCTTATTTTTATTTATTCTTAACAACAATACTTATGATAAACTAGTCTTTCATATCTTGTTTGTAGACATTTTTCTTATTTCTATTATATTTGTACATATACTTACTTATTCTAATGCTTCTTACATAATACTTATTTTAGTTACTAAACTATCTAGCATATTTTCTTACATTATTAGTTTTACATGTCTATTATTATTGTATGCTTATAATATAATATGTTGTTATTCTTAAAGTTCAGTTGTCTTTTAATTTTCTGACACGATGTAAGTTTCAGTTTACTGTACTTAATAACTGTTTACGACAGGGTTTGGACCAACTTGATTAGTACTTTGATGATACTGAAGTACCCATATGTATATTCGTGTTACGTTTATGTGTGTGTGTGTTTTACTAATTTCTATAAACTACAAGGTGATTTGCGGCAATAATATATATATATACTTAGATATAACATATTTATTGTCTTTTCTTGATCTAGGGTTTTTACTATCTTTAGGTATTGTTTTAGGGTTTGTGTACGGTTCGTGTTTGGTGATATGCGTGTGTTTTTTATATTTTCGTATATTATATTTATTATATACTTTGTATATCTGTGTTTGTGTATGTTTTCTGGTTTCCATGTGTGTGTTTATCTTAGAGCTCTCATCCACTGTTAGATTTAGAATTGTCTCCGTAGCTCCGCAAGTCACATATCCACATACCTAGTTATATGTATATCTCATGTCGTCTTTAAAGGCATGTAATATTATAGTTTGGAACAGTCGCTAATATACTTGCATTCAAACAACACGTATTTAATTTATCTGAAACCCGAACAAGCAATAGTGAACCTTAATACAAACACCATATGGTCGCAATCGAGCCGGATCCATCCAGTACGGACACTTACCGAGAGAACAAAAGACTCGCATTCCACAGCAGCGATAAGCCGACCTTTTTTTTGTGCGCATCGAAGAATTAGCAAGAATTAGCACGTTGTTTACTACGAAGACTTGTAGTAATAATTACTTACTTTTATACATCGGGTATCAGCAGCATTTAAGATTGTTTACGTGAACAATGGCTACGACTGAGGAACAACAGAAACATCTCTCCGTGTTAGAAGATACTGCAAACCTGCTACGGAAAACGCAAATGAACCTAAGGAAATGTCCTAAAGCACGCTTAACAAGAGGATATATCGAGGCACGTATGAAAATCATCGAAGATTATTGGGATACGTTCAAATGTGCGCATAAAGACTTAGTAAAAGTAACACAGAAAGACCAGAAGGGAACGTTGCCTTATTTTTTGAATGAGGAGTTCTTTATTTATGAAGATTTGTATAACGTGCTTCAAGGTGACTTAAAGGACATGGTTAATTCGTTATCTGAACCATCAGTTGTGGAATCCAAATCAGCAAATAGTAGTTTCGGCTGCACAAGTCCACAAAATAGCCTCGTGCACCTACCGAGGATCGAGATACCGAAGTTTACCGGTAATTATGAATCATGGCAAACCTTTCAAGATTTGTTTACATCATTGGTGCACAATAACACTTCGCTCAGTGATGTCCAAAAACTTCATTATTTGAAGACGAGTGTTACTCAAGAAGCCGAATCACTATTGAAGCATATTCAGGTAACCGATAAAAATTATGTAAATGCATGGGATATTTTGAAAAAGAGATACGGCAACAAACGCTTACTTTTGAATCATTCTATGAAAAGGTTATTCAATCAAAAGAAGATGACTTCTCAATCAGCTTCTCAGTTAAAGGGGTTGTTGGACACGACCACAGAGTGCCTAAACAACTTCAATAATTTAAATATTAACATCGACTCTTGGGATCCATTCATTATATATCTTCTTGTGCAGAAGATGGACTCAGAGACGCACAAGAACTGGGAAGAACATGCATATAAAGAAGAAACCGAAAACTTACCTACCTGGAGTGATTTTACAAAGTTCTTAGAATCGAAGTTCCGCACCCTGGAAATAACAAACCAGAACAGTACATCAAAGGACAATAAAACAATAAAGGAGCGTTCATGTCATGTTGCCACACCAGTCACGGAGAAAGTTTGTGTGATGTGTAAAGAAGGTCACAGTTTAAGTCATTGCAAGGAATTCGGCAAAAAGGAACCTACTGAACGGAGAGAATTTGTGAAAACCAAACAATTATGTTTTAACTGCTTAGTAGCAGGACACTCGGCATTTAAGTGTAAAGTGCCAGTATCTTGTCGTCTTTGTAACAGGCGCCATCATTCCCTTTTACATGAAACGAAGGACAAGCAGCAGGGAGAATCATCGGTCACCAAAACACCTCCAGCTGTAACACATGTGGAAGAAGAGCAAGCATTACAAGTCAATACAATGATAGCGTCGCATTGCAATACTAAGAAGAGAGTAGCAGCACTTTTAGCAACGGCAGTAGTGGAAGCAACAAGCGAGCAAGGTAACACCATTTTACTGCGGGCGCTAATAGATCAAGGTTCCGAAGCCGCTTTCATTAGCGAGAAGGCGACTCAATTGTTGAAGCTCGACCGACAACCTGTTAAAGCAAGCATTATAGGGGTGGGATCCCAGAAGACCGAAATAAAACATGTGGTACAGCTACAAGTACGATCACGATTGGACCGAAATTATTGTTTACCGATAAAGGCATACGTAATGTCCAAGCAGCTGACCGCAAAGATACCCACCAAAACAATCAATAAACAAGATTGGGCACACATTCAAGACCTCAACCTGGCTGATCCAACTTACTTCAAGCCAGGGTCTATAGATCTGCTCTTGGGTGTGAAAGAATATGCGGAAATCCTGCAAAACAACCTAATCAAAGGTCCACCAGGCACACCAAGCGCTCAGAAAACCAGCCTGGGGTGGATTCTTTTTGGAGAAGTTAATACAGCACCACAAAACCAGTATGTTGTCATGCATCATTCAGTTGACGTAGAAGACATGTTGAAATCAATATGGGAAATTGACGTAGACACTAAGAGACACTTAACAAAGGAAGAACAACTGTGTGAAGAAATGTACGAAAAGACAACTGCTAGAAATCAAGAAGGAAGGTACATTGTTAAGTTACCATTTAATACATACAGTCCACAATCACCAGATGGGAATACAAAATCGATAGCAACACATAGATTTACACTATTAGAAAAGAAGTTCAGGAAATCGCCAGACCTGCAAAAAGAATATAGTAAAGTTATAAATGACTATATAGAACAAGGACACATCGAGAAGGTACCTGATAAGGAAAGGGATAATAGAGCGGTCTACTTACCTCACCACGCTGTTATCCGAGCTGACAAAGAGTCCACGCGAACACGCGTTGTATTTGATGCGTCGTGTAGAGGGTCAAACAACGTTTCGTTGAACGATGAATTACTTGTAGGTCCTCAGCTGCAAGAAGACTTGAGAAACATTTTGATGAGATGGCGCATGAAACAAGTCTGTTTTATGGCAGATATAAAACAGATGTTCCTCCAAGTATTAGTGAGCCAGGAGGACGCAGAATTCCAGCGAATCCTGTGGAGGCAGCAGGAATCGGATACCCTGGGGGAATATCGATTGCTCAGAGTCACCTTTGGTACAGCATCTGCACCATATTTGGCCGTAAAAACACTCCAACAGGTAGCCAAAGACGAAGCTAAGAATAATACTCTTGTTGCACAAACTATAAATGAGGATTTTTACATGGACGATCTTTTATCTGGCACAGACTCAGCAGCTGAAGCTATAACACTTTCTAAAGAATTATCAGACACACTAGAAAGAGGCGGTTTTCAACTTACGAAATGGGCATCCAACAGTATCGATTTAATGAAGTATATAGATGAGGATAAAAGATCTGCAAAGGCACATATTGATTTAAACCTCGATGGAACTCTCAAGGCATTAGGAATTGAATGGAATTTAAAAACAGACCAGTTTCAATACAATCTTAGATTTACACCTATATCCAAGACCATAACAAAGCGAAACATATTGTCTGATATACAAAGAGTGTTTGATCCCCTTGGTTGGATAGCACCGAGTACTGTTATGTCTAAAATATTGATACAAAAGCTTTGGCTTGAAAAGGTTAACTGGGATGAACAAGTTAGTAACACATTAGAACAAGAATGGAACGAAATAAGATCAGACCTCGTTAACATAACTGAAATAAAAATAGAGAGATGGCTTGGTACGATGTCTGTTAGCAACGACAAAATACAAATTCACGGTTTCAGCGATGCTTCCATGCGTGCATATGCAGCGACAGTCTATATAAGAATTGAAACTCCAGACAACAAGATTGAAACAAAACTGATAGCTGCAAGAACTAGAGTAGCACCATTGAAGACCATATCGTTACCTCGTCTAGAACTTTGTGGTGCCCTACTTCTTTCAAAACTAATGAAACAAGTTGGACAATCAATGAGGATACCGACAACAAGAATGTACGCATGGACTGACTCTTCAATTGTAATCGCATGGCTTAGTGGTGAACCTAACAGGTGGAAACCCTTCGTCGCAAACCGTGTAGTCGAAATTGTTGAAAACATTAATAACAAACACTGGTTCCATGTTCAGTCACACGAAAATCCAGCTGATTTGGCATCTAGAGGAATGTTGTTATCCGACTTGAAGAAATGTAACTTATGGTGGCACGGACCGGGCTGGCTATCTGAAACAAAAATAAATATTAAACATGAAATAACGGAAACAGACTTGGAAATGAAGAAAACTAAAATCAATACTTACCTGAACGCAGAACGAATTGAAGAACCTGAAACAACGTCTTTAATATCACAATTTGATAATTTTGAAACATTAACAGATTTAATAAAAGCGATTACTTACTGTAGAAGATTTTTGAACTATAAGAAAAATATAAACAGTGGAAACCAGAATTTAACAACGCAAGAATTAGAAGATACACTACAGATGTGTATAAAAAAGGTTCAAGAGGAAGAATTTAAAGAAGAGATAGATAGATTAAAAGTAGGAAAACAAGTTAAGAAAAAAAGTCAGCTACGATGTCTGAATCCATACCTAGACAAAAAAAATGTACTCAGGGTGGGCGGTCGCTTAAGACATGCCAATTTACCTGATGATAAGAAGAATCCCGTGATCCTGGGAAGTAGAAACCAACTGATACAATTGATAATTGCTGATACACATATCAAAACACTTCATGGAGGATTACAGTTGATGCTATGTCACTTACGTTTTAAATACTGGGTAATAAGAGCTAAATCACTGGTGAAGAAACATATTCACAAATGCATGAAGTGTGCTCGAATGAATGCCACAACGAAAGGACAAATAATGGGAGACTTACCAGTAGAAAGAGTAACACCGACGAGACCGTTTCTGCATAGCGGCGTAGATTTCGCAGGACCATTTCAAACACTGGTATCTAAAGGAAGAGGCAACAGAACTAAAAAGACATATGTGGCAATTTTCATATGCCTGTCCACTAAAGCAATCCACATAGAACTAGTTGGAGACCTCACTTCAGAGGCATTTATAGCAGCCTTTAGACGTTTTGTTGCCAGAAGAGGTAAATGTGGCCACCTGTGGTGTGATAACGGAAAAAACTTCGTGGGTGCAAACAGAGAACTTCATGACATGTGGAAGGAAGCACAGATGACAGGAGAAGTTACATCCACGCTAGCAACAGATGGCACACAGTTTCACTTCATCCCAGTATATAGTCCAAACTTTGGAGGATTATGGGAAGCGGGCGTGAAGTCAATTAAGTACCACTTAAAACGTATTATTACAACTCACCTGACGTTCGAGGAAATGAGTACAATATTATGCCAGATAGAAGCCTGTCTGAATTCACGCCCGTTGTGTCCAATAGATGACACCGACCCGGAAAACTTAGATCCATTAACTCCTGGCCATTTTTTAATTGGAGAACCACAGATTGTGGTACCCTCACCTGATCTGCAAGCTGTGAAGGTTCATAATTTGTCACGCTGGCAGCATACTCAGAAGATTCTTCATGACTTTTGGCGACGCTGGCAAGAGGAATATTTAACCAGGCTTCAGCAGCGTCCTAAATGGATGAAGAAAGCGAAGGAATTTGCAATAGGGGATATTGTGTTGATCAAGACTGAAAATCAACCTCCGAGTAAATGGTCCTTAGGACGAATTACCGATAAACATCCAGGCATGGATGGTAACACGAGAGTGTATAGTGTGAGAAGTGGAGGTTCTATAACTAAGAGATCTATTAGTAAGTTATGTGCATTGCCAGTTGATTCTACTTATCTATTGAATTAATGAGATATTGTGAATAATTTTAGTAGATATTATAGTTAGATTTTCATTAATGATTGATTTACAGTTGTTATATTTGGCACTTTAGACTGATAATTTGGAGTTAGGTACTTGATTGTTTAGAAAATAATTTGCTAGAATTTAATTGTAATTGTAAAAGAACTTATAAGTCCTTTTGGTGGGCGGTATGTTAGATTTAGAATTGTCTCCGTAGCTCCGCAAGTCACATATCCACATACCTAGTTATATGTATATCTCATGTCGTCTTTAAAGGCATGTAATATTATAGTTTGGAACAGTCGCTAATATACTTGCATTCAAACAACACGTATTTAATTTATCTGAAACCCGAACAAGCAATAGTGAACCTTAATACAAACACCATCCACTTTTGTCACGTACTGCCAGTTTGTGTAGCTGTTTTGGTGTGTTCTTGTGTGTGTTCCTGTGTGTGTTCCTGTGTGAATTCCTGTGTGTGTTGCGTGTGTTACGTACACCCTACATTCAGGCGTAGGTATGCCGTTGTCGTCCGAGCCAGGGCCCATTTAATGCGGACCGGGCACTCCACGCTGAACGCGTTGTGATCGGTCCTCTGAAGCTTCGAGTGCGAGCAGTTGCAGCACTGCGGTTCGTTACCCGCAACGAATTCCAGGCACTTCTCGCGCAGATGCGGTCCTCCGCAGTGACTACACCTGTCCGCACTCTCAGTACAAAATTTCCGGCCATGCCCAAATGCTAAGCATTTTGTGCATTGGATGAGCGGCGACTGATCCTCCACCTTTGCAGGTCAAGGTAAAGGGCCCCAGCCTTCGTCATCCTCTGCCATACCTTGGGTCTGACTCGGACGACCACGTGCGCGGTTTTGGGGTTTCTGGTCCTCTTTTTAAATTTTATAGCCATTTCCAATTCCTCCTGTTCCAAGTCCCTGAATAAGTGTTCGTTCTGGGAGTAGAGCGCCTTTATCGTTTCGTCGTCATCGCTGTCCAAAAAGACATCTTTCAGGACGACGAGCGGGTTTTTGTTTTTCATGGGCGCTACTATTAGCCCTTTACCTCGGCTCTCAATCCTGTCTTTCACTCTTTTGAGTTCGGCCTCTGTGTCACACCCCAGTATCACAGTCTGATTTTTTGCCTTACGGACTTTATTTATTTTTAGGCCAGTTCCCCTGGCATCGACCGCCTCCTTCACCCTAGCGAGCACCTCGTCAGCAGTCTCGAGGCTGCCTTCAAAGGTGACCGCCGTCGAGTGAAGTGCCGGCCGATGCCCGGGTTTGGCTGCCGTAACGTCGGCGTATGACTGTGGGTCAGTTTTTATGCTCGCAAGCCACTTCCCTTACGACCTCCTTTATTGTCTCGGTTCTGGCGGCGACGTCACCGACAACGTCATTGATCTGAACTCCGAGGGCAGCCGTGGCATGACCAACGACCTTCACCCCTTCCATCGTGTGGCCTATGTCCGCCCGCACTATGTCAACCTTGTCGCTGACCTCGTCAATCTTGTCTATGACCTTGTCGATGATGTCGGAGCCGCCTTCTAGTCTAGTCTAGTCTAGGCTGTGCGGAAAAGCCGACGACGTAGCGGCCGGCGGGTAGGTTGCGGTGCCGCTTGGGCGACATCGCAGCCTACCTGAGGCGGGCCGCGATGTCCCCCGTGTGGGAGACATTGCGGCTGCGGATTAGAGGCCGCGGCGGGAGAGGAGTGTCGGTGTTACGTTGCCGCTCTCCCTACCTTCCGCGGCCTTGACGGGGCCGCCACCGTTCGATGGCGGACGCAGTGGGGCCGCAGGGGAAGAGGAGTGTCGGTGTGTCGTTGCCGCTCTCCCTATCCTCTGCGGCCGTAGCCCCCCATCCTGGGGGGCATGCGGGGCCCGCCGTTCAGGCGGGCGTGGGGGCCAGCAGGCAACGGGTGCGGGGGCACCGTTGCCTGCATTGCACAGGCCTCCACCAGTGTTGGACGGGAATGGCTAGGTGCTCCCGGCCATTCTCGTAGCCCCCCTATGTGGGGGGCATGCGGGGCCCGCCATACCATCTAGGCGGGCATGCGCCGGGAGGGCTATGGAGGTAAAGGCTATGCCTATTCCCGTAGCCCTCCCATCACGGCGAATGAGGGAACACCGCTGAGTTTTAGTGGGTATACTGTCATTCCGACAGGGAGTCCCACATACCCCGTCTCGTCCCCCGCGAGGCGGGCATGCATAAAGCATTTCTCAGCGACAAAAAAAAAAAAACAAAAAAAAAAAAAAAAAAAAAGGGTTCCCAGGTTCCAGATTAGATAATACTTAAACTTATAATTAATATTGGGGGATCGAAAAATTTGGGGGTCAAAAAGGGGGTCTAGGGGGCTTATCTTAATATAGGTTCTAGGCGAGAGGGAGGGTACTAGGGGGGGGGGGAAATTCACTTAGTTTTTTGATATTCCCAGCCGTTTCCGAGATATTTTGATTTTAAGGTCGGGAATTTTTCGGGATAAATTTGGATGATATAAATATTAGAGTAGCTGTAAATAAAAGTAATTAATAATATGGTGTAAACAAATATAAGTTAATGTAAATTCAGTAAATGTGGATAAATGAAGATTAATGTAAATAAATGTAAATAAATGTAAGTAAATGTAAGTAAATGTGAGTAAATGTAAGGTAATGATAATATATATAATCACAATGATAACGGTGATTGTGTCTGGTGCGAGTAGAAATAAGGGGGGGGGGGTTTGAAGCAATTACAGGGGGGGAGGGGGGATTGGTCTTGAGTGCGGCGGGTGACGTACGCACACTAGTACCACGATCCACAGCGAAGTCTATGGAGGGGGTAGCAGTTTAATTATTTTTATTTCTAAATTATTTAAAAGAGGGGGGGGGGGGGGGTCGAAGGGGCTGACCAGGAAAAGTGCTGCAGCATATACTATACTCCGTATAGGATATGCAGGGTGGCGTTAAGAACGGGCTAAGTGGCTCCGTTCCCGAGTTATGAGCGTTTTAAGGGTTTTCAATGTCCCGGGTTCGATTCCCGGTTGGTGAGCAGCAGTTTTTCGATGTTATCTTCGGTTCTATACGTGCTAGACGCACGGGCGAGGTATCGAACGACTCGTCTCCGCGCGGGCTAGGTTTTTACAGAATTTGCTCAGGGCAGAAACTGAGGGTTTTTTAGCCTGAAAACCTGGAATATCAGCAACGAAACGGGACTCGAGCCCGAGGAACACGCGCCCGAGTATAGTTGAGTAAAAATTTAAAGTAATTATAGATAATAAACACACTCCGAGGAATGCGATACGAGATGTGCTCTTTTGTTTTACCCAGAGGGGGTGAAAGTTAATTTTTTGAAAATATTTGTCGGCATCTGTATATTGCAGAGATTGATTTTTGACAAAAGTTAAATTTGAAAACAATTTGAATACACGGTATTATACAAGGAACCAATTACTTATAGCTAGAGATTAAAATATGCGTTGATTTAAGATAACATAACAATATAATTAATAATGGGAGAAACAGTGGGAAAAACCGTGGGGAGAATTATTGTGGGGAGAATCTCGTAACTTTACCCCGAGCTTTTTTCAGAGACGTCACAGAGGGATGGGGTAAATTGTGTGGGTTACCCGTCTTTGAGAAACTGTGTATTATTCAATAATTTTCCCCCTAGGACGTCCCGTTTCGGAGCTATAGCCGTTCCTGTACAACATGTAAACAAGTAGGAATCGGGGAGAAATCCGCGACCTAGAAACAGCTAATAACTCAGAAACTAGTAGATGAATTTTCCTGAAAATTTATTTACAGTATCTTAGTTGGGCACAGAGTGGTTAAAGCTGGATTTTATCCCGAAATTTAGGGGTTGAGACAGACCAACCCCCAGTTTCAATTTTTAAACTTTAAAACTTAATAATTAGTTAACTGTAAGTCCGATTCAAACCAAATTTAAAATGGGTATAAAGGAATGTATGGTAAATTTTTAGAGTCCAGAAAAAGGATATGTCACAGTTCTTGATTCCCGGGAAATAAATAATGAAGTTTGATAAAATTTTGACCTTAACTTTTACAGGTGTTCCAGGAAGATTTTCATTGATGTCTCATGTCGTCCCGGCTCCTCGTCTGTGTCGCTTTCGGGAATAGCTCAGTACTCCAGTTGAATCCCTCGGGATCTCTGTCCATGTGCCACGCGGTTTTGTGTTTTTGTTCAATATCTCCAGAACCGCAGCTCGGAAAATTCCAAAATTGGTGTCAAAAGATGGGTCCTTGCACTGCGCACCCGGCTACAGTCGCCGATTTTTGAGTCTTCACTCAAAATCGAGCAGCGTTGAGCTGTAAAGGCTCAACGGAACGGTTTTTCACTGATAACTTTCACAGATTTTCACTTTTCACAAATTTTCTTTCACATTTGCGTGCGTCTCGGCAGCGCGCTTCTAACGATATATCGCACTTGTTACTTTTCGCGAAAAAACCGATTTTTGGGATTTTTTATGCGCGGAGCGACTTAAAACTGATCTGCTCGCGGCGGGGGGTGCCGGCGGACTGGGTTAGGTTAGGTTAGGTTAGGTTAGGTTAGGTCCCCCCCCCGGTGGGTTCCCGCACCCCCCCGGTGGGTTCCCGCATTGTCGAGGCGGGGGGGCTCAGTAGCCGTGGTGGATTGGGCCACGGTGAAGCTAAGAGGAACCCGAGGAGCGGCCGCTCGTCTAGGCTGTGCGGAAAAGCCGACGACGTAGCGGCCGGCGGGTAGGTTGCGATGCCGTTTGGCCGACATCGCAGCCTACCTGAGGCGGGCCGCGATGTCCCCCGTGAGGGAGACATCGCGGCTGAGGATTGGGGGCCGCGGCGGGGGGGGAGTGTCGGTGATACGTTGCCGCTCTCCCCACCTTCCGCGGCCTCGACGGGGCCGCCACCGTTCGATGGCGGACGCGGTGGGGCCGCAGGGGAAGAGGAGTGTCGGTGTGTCGTTGCCGCTCTCCCTATCCTCTGCGGCCGTAGCTCCCCATCTTGGGGGGCATGCGGGGCCCGCCAGTCAGGCGGGCGTGGGGGCCAGCAGGCAACGGGTGCGGGGGCACCGTTGCCTGCATTGCACAGGCCTCCACCAGTGTTGGACGGGAATGGCTAGGTGGTCCCGGCCATTCTCGTAGCCCCCCTATGTGGGGGGCATGCGGGGCCCGCCATAACATCTAGGCGGGCATGCGCCGGGAGGGCTATGGAGGTAAAGGCTATGCCTATTCCCGTGGCCCTCCCATCACGGCGAATGAGGGAACACCGCTGAGTTTTAGTGGGTATACTGTCATTCCGACAGGGAGTCCCACATACCCCGTCTCGTCCCCCGCGAGGCGGGCATGCATAAAGCATTTCTCAGCGACAAAAAAAAAAAAAAAAAAAAAAAAAAGGTTAGGTTAGGTCTGTCTGACCGAGGTATGCAACTCTAGCATGCCTCGGTCTCGCCGACCACCACCCAAACGCGCCGTGTACTGGTGGTCGGCGGAGCTGGCGGGGCTTCGAGCAGTGTGTGTGGCGGCAAGGAGGGCCTACACGCGGAGTCGGCGGCGGCGTCGACGGGACCTGGCCGACGAGGACCGCCTCTATGTAGTATACGTGGAGGCAAAAAAGGTCCTCGATCGGGCCATCGCCACCGCCAAAGACTCGGCGAGAGCCGAGCTGCTGGAGGGTCTTGACAACGACCCGTACGGGAGACCATATAAGGCGGCGCGCAACAAACTGCGCCCCTTTGGTCCCCCGGTTGCCGAGACCCTAGAGCCCTCATTTCTGGATGGGGTGGTTCGGTCCCTGTTCCCGGGCAGGGACAATTTCACCCCGCCAGAGATGTGTGGAGCCCCGCTAGCAGACGAGGAGGAAGAGGAGGCCCCTCCTGTCACGGAGTCGGAACTTGGCGCGGCGATTCTTCGTATCCGCGCCAAGAAGACTGCTCCTGGCCCCGACGGCGTTCCCGCAAGAGTGGTGGCGATCGCTGCCACTCGAATGGAGGAGAGGTTTCGGGACCTCTTCAGCGCATGCCTTGCGTGTGGGAGGTTCCCGAAACCTTGGAAGGAGGGGCAATTGTGCCTCCTTCGTAAGGAGGGCCGCCCAGCAGACTCCCCCTCGGCATACCGACCCATCGTCCTTCTCGATGAGGTCGGCAAAATGTTCGAGGGGATAATCGCTGGTCGCCTAAAGGGCCACCTGCGGGACATCGGGCCGGACTTGTCGGACGCTCAGTTCGGCTTTCGGGCTGAGCGTTCGACGGTGGACGCGCTGGCCTGGCTTAAGGGCCAGGCGAAGGATGCGATGGACGCAGGGGACGGATTGTTGGCAGTGTCATTCGACATAGCCAATGCCTTCAACTCCGTTCCCCACTCCACCATCCTAGAGGCGCTCCGATTCCACGGAGTGCCTCGATACTTGCGCACTCTGCTGGCCAGCTACCTGGAGGATCGGGCGATCCTCCTGGTAGATAGGACTGGCCAAGTCCGGCGGTACGCCGTTGAAGCCGGCGTTCCACAGGGGTCAGTCGTAGGACCTCTCCTCTGGAACGTCGGCTACGATTGGCTACTGCGGGGAACTCTCCTCCGAGGCACGAGTGTCGTCTGCTACGCGGACGACACTCTCCTCACCGCCCGGGGGGGGAGTTTCAGGGAGGCGGCCAACTTGGCCTCGGCGGGCGGATCCTTGGTGGCGGCGAGGATCCGCCGTCTAGGTTTGAAGGTGGCGCTGCACAAGACCGAGGCCGTGTTCTTCCACGGACCTCGGCAGCGCCCCCCGCCTGACGCCCACATCTTCGTGGAGGGCGTCAGAATCGAGGTCAAGGCCCAGATGAAATATTTGGGCCTTGTAATCGACAGCAAGTGGCGCTTTGGCCCGCATTTTAGCGGGCTGTCGTCGCGCTTGCTGAAGGCCGCGGGGGCGCTGTCATGGCTGCTTCCCAACCTGGGGGGGCCCAGCGCACGATGCCGGCAACTTTACGCCGGCATCCTGAAGAGTATGGCCCTCTACGGGGCCCCAATCTGGGAGGACTCCCTCCGAAGGAGGGAGAACGCAGCTGCACTGCGGGCACCCCAAAGGGCCATTGCCCAGCGGGTGGCGCGGGCCTACCGCACGGTGGGCTTCGCGGCAGCGTGTGCTCTGGCCGGCACCCCTCCTTGGGAACTTGAGGCGTGGGTGCTCGCCAGAGTGTACGAATGGACGGCGGGGCGGAGGGTGAGAGGAGAACGCACCGCCCCGGAAGAGCGGGAGGCCGTCCGGCGGGAGGCGAGGGACGCCATCGTCGTCCATTGGACGGCGGACCTCGCCACCGCAGCCTTCGGCCGCCGAACCCTCGACGCGATTGGGCCGGTCCTGCGAGACTGGCTCGAGCGGTCGCATGGGTTCCTCTCGTTCCGTCTGGTGCAGGTGCTGTCCGGACACGGTTGTTTCGGATCGTACCTGCGCCGAATCGGACGGGAGGAGACGCCGTCGTGCTACGACTGTGGCGCGGCGGAGGACACGGCGCAGCACACTCTCGAGGTGTGCGCGTCGTGGTCCGAGCCGCGCCGCAGTCTCATTGCGGTGATCGGACCGGACCTCTCACTCCCCGGTTTGGTAAACGCCATGCTGGGAGATGAGGGGTCCTGGGTGGCAGTCGCCTCCTTCTGCGAACACGTCATGTCCCAGAAGGAGGCGGCGGAGCGCGCGCGGGAGGACGATCCTCACGCGGCGGCACTCCGAAGGCGGAGGAGGGGTCGAAGAAGACGTCAGTATGACAGTCATCTCCGACTCCTCCCAGGTGGAGGCCAGCAGGCAACGGGTGCGGGGGCACCCTTACCTGTATCGCACAGGCCTCCACCAGTGTCGGACGGGAATGGCCAGGTGTTCCCGGCCATTCCCGTAGCCCCCCATCCTGGGGGGCATGCGGGGCCCGCCAGCTAGGCGGGCATGCGCCGGGAGGGCTATGGAGGTAAAGGCTGTGCCTATTCCCGTGGCCCTCCCATCACGGCGATGAGGGAACACCGCTGAGTTTTAGTGGGTATACTGTCATTCTGACAGGGAGTCCCACATACCCCGTCTCGTCCCCCACGAGGCGGGCATGCTTAGAGCATTTCTCAGCGACAAAAAAAAAAAAAAAAAAAAAAGGTTAGGTTAGGTCCCCCCCGGTGGGTTCCCGCATTGTCGAGGCGGGGGGGCTCAGTAGCCGTGGTGGATTGGGCCACGGTGAAGCTAAGAGGAACCCGAGGAGCGGCCGCTCGTCTAGGCTGTGCGGAAAAGCCGACGACGTAGCGGCCGGCGGGTAGGATGCGGTGCCGTTTGGCCGACATCGCAGCCTACCTGAGGCGGGCCGCGATGTTCCCCGTGTGGGAGACATTGCGGCTGAGGATTAGAGGCCGCGGTGGGAGAGGAGTGTCGGTGTTACGTTGCCGCTCTCCCTACCTTCCGCGGCCTTGACGGGGCCGCCACCGTTTGATGGCGGACGCGGTGGGGCCGCAGGGGAAGAGGAGTGTCGGTGTGTCGTTGCCGCTCTCCCTATCCTCTGCGGCCGTAGCCCCCCATCCTGGGGGGCATGCGGGGCCCGCCATTCAGGCGGGCGTGGGGGCCAGCGGGCAACGGGTGCGGGGGCACCGTTGCCTGCATTGCACAGGCCTCCACCAGTGTTGGACGGGAATGGCTAGGTGGTCCCGGCCATTCCCGTAGCCCCCCAATGTGGGGGGCATGCGGGGCCCGCCATACCAACTAGGCGGGCATGCGCCGGGAGGGCTATGGAGGTAAAGGCTATGCCTATTCCCGTGGCCCTCCCATCACGGCGAATGAGGGAACACCGCTGAGTTTTAGTGGGTATACTGTTATTCCGACAGGGAGTCCCACATACCCCGTCTCGTCCCCCGCGAGGCGGGCATGCATAAAGCATTTCTCAGCGACAAAAAAAAAAAAAAAAAAAAAAAAAAAAAGGTTAGGTTAGGTTAGGTTAGGTTAGGTTCCCCCCCCCCCCCCGGTGGGTTCCCGCATTGTCGAGGCGGGGGGGCTCAGTAGCCGTGGTGGATTGGGCCACGGTGAAGCTAAGAGGAACCCGAGGAGCGGCCGCTCGTCTAGGCTGTGCGGAAAAGCCGACGACGTAGCGGCCGGCGGGTAGGTTGCGGTGCCGTTTGGCCGACATCGCAGCCTACCTGAGGCGGGCCGCAATGTCCCCCGTGAGGGAGACATCGCGGCTGAGGATTGGGGGCCGCGGCGGTGGGGGAGTGTCGGTGATACGTTGCCGCTCTCCCCACCTTCCGCGGCCTCGACGGGGCCGCCACCGTTCGATGGCGGACGCGGTGGGGCCGCAGGGGAAGAGGAGTGTCGGTGTGTCGTTGCCGCTCTCCCTATCCTCTGCGGCCGTAGCTCCCCATCTTGGGGGGCATGCAGGGCCCGCCAGTCAGGCGGGCGTGGGGGCCAGCAGGCAACGGGTGCGGGGGCACCGTTGCCTGCATTGCACAGGCCTCCACCAGTGTTGGACGGGAATGGCTAGGTGCTCCCGGCCATTCTCGTAGCCCCCCTATGTGGGGGGCATGCGGGGCCCGCCATAACATCTAGGCGGGCATGCGCCGGGAGGGCTATGGAGGTAAAGGCTATGCCTATTCCCGTGGCCCTCCCATCACGGCGAATGAGGGAACACCGCTGAGTTTTAGTGGGTATACTGTCATTCCGACAGGGAGTCCCACATACCCCGTCTCGTCCCCCGCGAGGCGGGCATGCATAAAGCATTTCTCAGCGACAAAAAAAAAAAAAAGGTTAGGTTCCCCCCCGGTTGGCTCAATAGTGGACGTCACTTTCGCCACCCCGGCGTTAGCCGCGCGCGTGCTGAACTGGCGGGTAGACCTGGTGGAGACTATGTCGGACCACCGCTACGTGCGGTTCGACATCTCTACCAGTGGCCCCGGAGAGATGCGGACCACCTCGGGGCGATCACCGTTCCCGCGGTGGGCTCTAACCCGCCTGGACAGGGAGGCAGCGGCGGAGGCGGCGTTCATCCAGGACTGGCTTTCGCCGCCTACCGTCGGCCTGGATGTGGACACCGCAGCGGGGCAGCTGAGGGAGTGTCTGACCGAGGTATGCAACTCTAGCATGCCTCGGTCTCGCCGACCACCACCCAAACGCGCCGTGTACTGGTGGTCGGCGGAGCTGGCGGGGCTTCGAGCAGCTTGTGTGGCGGCAAGAAGGGCCTACACGCGGAGTCGGCGGCGGCGTCGACGGGACCTGGCCAACGAGGACCACCTCTATGTGGTTTACGTGGAGGCAAAAAAGGTCTTCGATCGGGCCATCGCCACCGCCAAAGACTCGGCGAGAGCCGAGCTGCTGGAGGGTCTTGACAACGACCCCTTTGGGAGACCATACAAGGCGGCGCGCAACAAACTGCGCCCCTTTGGTCCCCCGGTTGCCGAGACCCTAGAGCCCTCATTTCTGGATGGGGTGGTTCGGTCCCTGTTCCCGGGCAGGGACAATTTCACCCCGCCAGTGATGTGTGGAGCCCCGCTAGCAGACGAGGAGGAAGAGGAGGCCCCTCCTGTCACGGAGTCGGAACTTGGCGCGGCGATTCTTCGTATCCGCGCCAAGAAGACTGCTCCTGGCCCCGACGGCGTTCCCGCAAGAGTGGTGGCGATCGCTGCCACTCGGATGGAGGAGAGGTTTCGGGAGCTCTTCAGCGCATGCCTTGCGTCTGGAAGGTTCCCGAAACCTTGGAAGGAGGGGCAATTGTGCCTCCTTCGTAAGGAGGGCCGCCCAGCAGACTCCCCCTCGGCATACCGACCCATCGTCCTTCTCGATGAGGTCGGCAAAATGTTCGAGGGGATAATCGCTGGTCGCCTAAAGGGCCACCTGCGGGACATCGGGCCGGACTTGTCGGACGCTCAGTTCGGTTTTCGGGCTGAGCGTTCGACGGTGGACGCGCTGGCCTGGCTTAAGGGCCAGGCGAAGGATGCGATGGAGGCGGGGGACGGATTGTTGGCAGTGTCATTCGACATAGCCAATGCCTTCAACTCCGTTCCCCACTCCACCATCCTAGAGGCGCTCCGATTCCACGGAGTGCCTCGATACTTGCGCAGTCTGCTGGCCAGCTACCTGGAGGATCGGGCGATCCTCCTGGTAGATAGGACTGGCCAAGTCCGGCGGTACGCCGTTGAAGCCGGCGTTCCACAGGGGTCAGTCATAGGACCTCTCCTGTGGAACGTCGGCTACGACTGGCTCCTGCGGGGAACTCTCCTCCGAGGCACGAGTGTCGTCTGCTACGCGGACGACACTCTCCTCACCGCCCGGGGGGGGAGTTTCAGGGAGGCGGCCAACTTGGCCTCGGCGGGCGGATCCTTGGTGGCGGCGAGGATCCGCCGTCTAGGTTTGAAGGTGGCGCTGCACAAGACCGAGGCCGTGTTCTTCCACGGACCTCGGCAGCGCCCCCCGCCTGACGCCCACATCTTCGTGGAGGGCGTCAGAATCGAGGTCAAGGCCCAGATGAAATATTTGGGCCTTGTAATCGACAGCAAGTGGCGCTTTGGCCCGCATTTTAGCGGGCTGTCGTCGCGCTTGCTGAAGGCCGCGGGGGCGCTCTCGTGGCTTCTTCCCAACTTGGGGGGGCCCAGCGCACGATGCCGGCAACTTTACGCCGGCATCCTGAAGAGTATGGCCCTCTACGGGGCCCCAATCTGGGAGGACTCTCTCCGAAGGAGGGAGAACGCAGCTGCACTGCGGGCACCCCAAAGGGCCATTGCCCAGCGGGTGGCGCGGGCCTACCGCACGGTGGGCTTCGCGGCAGCGTGTGCTCTGGCCGGCACCCCTCCTTGGGAACTCGAGGCGTGGGTGCTCGCCAGAGTGTACGAATGGACGGCGGGGCGGAGGGCGAGAGGAGAACGCACCGCCCCGGAAGAGCGGGAGGCCGTCCGGCGGGAGGCGAGGGACGCCATCGTCGTCCATTGGACGGCGGACCTCGCCACCGCAGCCTTCGGCCGCCGAACCCTCGACGCGATTGGGCCGGTCCTGCGAGACTGGCTCGAGCGGTCGCATGGGTTCCTCTCGTTCCGTCTGGTGCAGGTGCTGTCCGGACACGGTTGTTTCGGATCGTACCTGCACCGAATCGGACGGGAGGAGACGCCGTCGTGCTACGACTGTGGCGCGGCGGAGGACACGGCGCAGCACACTCTCGAGGTGTGCGCGTCGTGGTCCGAGCCGCGCCGCAGTCTCATTGCGGTGATCGGACCGGACCTCTCACTCCCCGGTTTGGTAAACGCCATGCTGGGAGATGAGGGGTCCTGGGCGGCAGTCGCCTCCTTCTGCGAACACGTCATGTCCCAGAAGGAGGCGGCGGAGCGCGCGCGGGAGGACGATCCTCACGCGGCGGCACTCCGAAGGCGGAGGAGGGGTCGAAGAAGACGTCAGTATGACAGTCATCTCCGACTCCTCCCAGGTGGAGGCCAGCAGGCAACGGGTGCGGGGGCACCCTTGCCTGTATCGCGCAGGCCTCCACCAGTGTCGGACGGGAATGGCCAGGTGTTCCCGGCCATTCCCGTAGCCCCCCATCCTGGGGGGCATGCGGGGCCCGCCAGCTAGGCGGGCATGCGCCGGGAGGGCTATGGAGGTAAAGGCTGTGCCTATTCCCGTGGCCCTCCCATCACGGCGATGAGGGAACACCGCTGAGTTTTAGTGGGTATACTGTCATTCTGACAGGGAGTCCCACATACCCCGTCTCGTCCCCCACGAGGCGGGCATGCATAAAGCATTTCTCAGCGACAAAAAAAAAAAAAAAAAAAAAAAAAAAAAAAAAAAAAGGTTCCCCCCCGGTGGGTTCCCGCATTGTCGAGGCGGGGGGGCTCAGTAGCCGTGGTGGATTGGGCCACGGTGAAGCTAAGAGGAACCCGAGGAGCGGCCGCTCGTCTAGGCTGTGCGGAAAAGCCGACGACGTAGCGGCCGGCGGGTAGGTTGCGGTGCCGTTTGGCCGACATCGCAGCCTACCTGAGGCGGGCCGCGATGTCCCCCGTGAGGGAGACATTGCGGCTGAGGATTGGGCGCCGCGGCGGGGGGGGAGTGTCGTCGATACGTTGCCGCTCTCCCCACATTCCGCGGCCTCGACGGGGCCGCCACCGTTCGATGGCGGACGCGGTGGGGCCGCAGGGGAAGAGGAGTGTCGGTGTGTCGTTGCCGCTCTCCCTATCCTCTGCGGCCGTAGCTCCCCATCTTGGGGGGCATGCGGGGCCCGCCAGTCAGGCGGGCGTTGGGGCCAGCAGGCAACGGGTGCGGGGGCACCGTTGCCTGCATTGCACAGGCCTCCACCAGTGTTGGACGGGAATGGCTAGGTGCTCCCGGCCATTCCCGTAGCCCCCCTATGTGGGGGGCATGCGGGGCCCGCCATAACATCTAGGCGGGCATGCGCCGGGAGGGCTATGGAGGTAAAGGCTATGCCTATTCCCGTGGCCCTCCCATCACGGCGAATGAGGGAACACCGCTGAGTTTTAGTGGGTATACTGTCATTCCGACAGGGAGTCCCACATACCCCGTCTCGTCCCCCGCGAGGCGGGCATGCATAAAGCATTTCTCAGCGACAAAAAAAAAAAAAAAAAAAAAAGGTTAGGTTAGGTTAGGTTAGGTTAGGTTAGGTTAGGTTAGGTTAGGTTAGGTTAGGTTAGGTTAGGTTAGGTTAGGTTAGGTTAGGTTAGGTTAGGTTAGGTTAGGTTAGGTTTTTTTTTTTTTTTTTTTTTTTTTTTTTTTTTTTTTTTTTTTTTTTTTTTTTTTTTTTTTTTTTTTTTTTTTTTATTAACTAGCTCCTCCAACAACCGTCGGAGACCTTATCTATCTAGTACTCTTTCACTCCAGTTCTCGCAATTATTCCTCTCGCACTTTCATGCCACATACTGGTTCTTTCTCACAGCCATCCACATTTATTCAATGGGTGGGATTCCCATTTTTTACTTTTCTGTACTACTCTACTCTATATATTCTTTATATCTATTTCTATTATATCTACTAATTACTGGGAAAATAAATCAAGACAGTACTCTTTATAATATTGATCTTCAACCAATGTACAGCTGGTTTCGTTAATACTTCTTGTTACTATTTATTTCTTGTGAAAATAAATCAAGGCAGTACTTTAATTAACTTTTTAACTTAACCTATGTACAAATTGTTTTCTTATTTTACATGCGTATCTTATATATACTATTCTTATTTCTACTTATTTCGAATTACAAACTACTTTTTAATCTTAATTTTCTATGCTTACATTAATATATATAATAATATATTTGAAACATAGTTTATTATACATCTACTTATTTTTATTTCTCTCTATTACTCTACTACAGATTTTAATACAGTAGTTTAAGAATTCTTGTCTCTCCTTTCCCGATATTATTTCCCTAATGCTACCTCTGTCGAGTTTTTTATCTATTTTATTTTCCAATTCGTACCTTTCCGTCGCGTACACCGGGCAGTCCAAGAGTAGGTGTGGGACAGTTTCGTCTTCTCCGGGGTCACAGATGCACGATGGGTTCCCCTTACACTTGAAACGATGCAAGTATTCGGAGAACCCACCGTGCCCCGTCATGATCTGTGTTAGGATCAGGTTCATTTCGATCTTTTTGACCGTTCTGTACGCCGCCACTGCGTCCGGGAAAAACATTTTTGTAACAGAGGCCGTGTGACCCGCCGTATATCTTTGGTTCCATTCGTCAAGCGTCGCCATACGAATGTGACGCTTGACGAAAGAAACCGGACACAGGTCGTAGTCAGGCTTCCTCTTGCTATTCATGGCGGCCTCCTTTGCCAGCTGATCCGCTCTTTCGTTGCCCTCAAACCCTGCATGGGCCTTTATCCAATACAAGTTAACCACCTTGCTTTGGTGGGATATTTTTGCTAGATTATCCCTGGCTTCCACTGCCAGGGGATGAAGGCAGCTGTGGTTTTTCACTGTCTGGAGGGCCGCCATGGAGTCGCTGTATACTCCGAAGCTGGATGACGAATGCTTCTGGATTTCCCTGGTTGCCCGGCATATCGCCAAGAGTTCCGCCTGGTAGACCGTGCAGTAGTCCGGCAACGCCAGTTTGATAGCACGCGCCTCGGCGTCGCCTTTCCAAATGGAGAGTGCGGCCCCGACGCGCCCGTCTATCTTACTTCCGTCCGTAAAAATTTTGACTTCCAAGTTTGCGCTGGCGTCGACTTGCTCACGGTCCGCCAGGCTCATGAATTCCAGGTCGATACGCCTAGCTGGATGTGGGGATTCCATAGCGGATGCCACCCGCTCCACCTCCCTGCCCACTAGCACTGCCTGGGGTAATCCTCTCCTAGTCTCGTAGAGTGAGGCCGCCTCGCGGACCCGAAGGTCTAGGGGGAGCATCCCAGCCAGAAGCAGTGCCGAGTTCAGGGAGACAGTGCGGTAGGCTTTGCACATTTTCTGTGCAATCCCGCGCTGCACGACACCCAGCTGCTTTATGATTCCCAGCTTACTTGCTGCTGGGGCCCATACACTGGCGGCGTACAGGATGATCGGCTCTACAGTTGCAGTATATATGATCCTGATCACCTCTGGATTTAGTCCCCAGCTCACCCTTGCCGCTCTACACAGCTGCTTGTGAACACCTATGGCCCTGCGGCACACATTGGACACATGCGTATTAAATGTCAGCTTGTCGTCGATGGTGACACCCAGAATCTTTACTTCTTTTGACAGATTTATGTCAATCCCGGCCATGTTCAGGCGTGGGGTATCGTACTTTAATTTCTTTGTTATAACCATCGCATTGGTTTTATGTGGTGCAAATTTAAGTTTGTTTTTAACACCCCACGCCCGAACATGGTCGAGGGCGGCGTTGGCTTTCCGCTCAATTTCCATTGCTGTGTCACCATCGAAGACAAGAACAACATCGTCCGCGAATGCCTGGGAATAGTCCCCTCTCCTCTGCAGAGACCTCAGAAGTGGATCCAGGAGCAAGTTCCAGAAAAGGGGGCCTCCGATGGAGCCCTGTACACAGCCTTTACTTGTGGCTTTAGCGTACTCCTCTCCACCATACCGGACTCTGACCTTTCTGTCTTTCAAGTAGCTGTCGATGACCCTCCTCAGGTTCACCGGACACTCTTCCTCAGCCAGTCGGACTCTGATAGCCGGCCACCAGGCGCTGTCGAATGCTCCCTCTATGTCCAGAGATACAAGTACTACTATTTTTCTTTCGTGTATCTTATTGCGGATGTGCTGCATAAGGTCATAGAGGGAGTCCTCGGTGCTCCTTTGTGGCATGAATCCGTACTGGCGAGTACTCATCCTAGGTAGAATGTGATACCTGAGGCGGGCCACCAGCATCTTCTCGAATATTTTTCCGAGAACGGGTAACAAGCCGATTGGTCTGTACGCTTTCGGGTTAGTGTAATCCCCCTTTCCCGGTTTTCTCAGAACCACAACCGTAGCCTCCTTCCAAGGTTGTGGGAAATATCCCCGTTCCAGGCATTGGTTCAGCAGTGCCAGGAATGTCTCCGGTGCAATGCCAATGGCGCGGCTACAAATGTCGGCTGTGAGGCCGTCCATTCCCGGAGCCTTCCTGGGGTTGAAGGAATCCTTAGCTGTTATTAGTTCTGCCATGGTGAAGGGCGGATCGTGGCCATCCCTGTTCTCCTCTGCATTGACTTGGTCTGCTTTCAGTCGGATGTGGCAATGGTAATCATCGTCAGCATTGGCCAAGTCATCCGGGTAGAAGGTTTCCGTGATATATTTCACGGAGCCCTTTGCATCTAATACCTTTCCGTCCTTCACCATAGGCAAATCCTCTTCTCTACTCGTAGTCCTTCCTATTACTCTGTAGATCCCCTCCCAGACACCCTCTCTATCCTGCTTACAGCAAAACTCTTTCCAGCTCTCGGTTGCGGCTTTTGCCTCCTCTAATTCGTACTCTTCTTTCTGTTTCAGGTACTCTCCAACGACTTTCGACCTTCGGACAGGAGCAGCGCACTGGATTCTTCGCTTCTTGGTGGCGACCTGTTTCTTTAGCCCTTCGAGTTTTTCCGACCACCACGGCAAGGTAAAGTTTTCTTTTTTGGTTTTTATTGGCATGGATGAGTTACATGCTTCTTTAATTAATTTAGTTAATTTGTTTGTTATTATGTCTATTTGTTCAGTGTTGTTAACCTTATTTATTTCTAATTTTGTGACTTTATATTCTGTTGCCAATTGGTTGAATTTCGCAAGAAATTCGTCCCAATTGGCTTTTTTGGTGTTGTAAATTCGTGTCGTTCTTTCTATTCTAATTCCTTTGGATTTACGTAATCTAATATTAAAAGTTATGCCGTTGTGGTCGGAACTCGTTAGACCCTCATCTACTCTCCAGTTATCCACCAGACCAAGAATGTTCGTCGAGCAGGCTGTGATGTCGACATAGCTCATGAGTCTCTGTCCTCCTCCGATAGTGTCGAAAGTCGGGATTTCCCCTACGTTGAGTACGTGGAGCCCTAGCTCTCCGAGAGTTCCACACACGTCTTCGCCTCTATTATCGATGACAGGGCTTCCCCACCATGTGCTCTTCGCGTTAACGTCTCCTCCAACGATCAGAGGCTTGGAGCCGTTGGCAGCCTCAATTTTCTTTAGATGTTCTAAATATGCCTCTATCGGCTTGTCTGGCTCAAAATAGAGTGAAACGAGTGTGATCTCCCAAGCACTGGTCTGGATTCCCACCACAGAGATGTTATTTGTGGTGAGTTCCGGGTATTGTATAACGTTGATGTCGTTATCAAAGACGGCAACTGCCGCCTTAACAATCCCTTCTCCTACATCAGTGCTTTGGAAGACCCTCACTCCTCTTTGGCTCTTCACGGTCTTGAGGCTGCCAACGTAGGGCTCTTGGATAAGCGCAACCGCTATTCCGCGTTTTCCTGCCTCCAAGAACATCTCGCTTGTCGCAAGCCTCTTTCGCTGGAGGTTAGCCTGTGCGAATTTGTATGCATGATGTTCCCCCTGGGTGCCCTTAGCAGTACGCCACTGTTGCTCGTGCTAAGTCATCCCATTTCTGGCGCTGCGGACACCCGGCGCTAAAGGCGTTGTGCTCTGTCTGGGTGCTGTTCACATTCTTGCAGTTTCTGCATGCTGCCGGTATTCCTGCCATCAGGTCCGCGCATTCGGCCCTCAGGTGGGGGCCGCCGCAATGGCTGCACATGTCCACCGACTCACTGCAGAATTTCTTGCTGTGCCCAAAACCCAGACAGCGCGTGCACTGCATCAATGGGGTCTGGTCTTCGGCCCTGATGCGTTGGAGGTCTACGTGCACATATCCCTTTGCAGTCACCCTTTTCCAAATAACTGGCGAAACACTGAGCACAATGTGGCCGGTGAGCGGATTCCTGGCCCTTTTCCTATATTTTATTTCCACCCTGTCCGTCCCACCGCTGAGGCCATGGAAAACATCCTGGTTCTGGTTTCTGAATGCCTTAAGGACGTCCTCATCGGTATTAACCAATAGGACGCCCCTGAGGATCAGCAGCGGATCTCTGTTTTTCATCTCCTCAACGGTGAGATTGGCTCCATTCTTCCTCAATCTTTCCTTCACCTTGTCTCTTTCTTCCGTCGTCTCAAAACCCATAATCACCTTTCTATCCTTCGCCTTTCTTACCTTCTCCACCTTTATCCATCCCTCTTTTGCATCTATTGCCTTTCTCACCCTATCAAGAACTTCTTCTCCCGAGTGCTCCTCATTGCTGGAGGTGACCACGATTGAGTGCAGCGTTCGCTTTCCCAGCGCGCCGCCACTCCCACCCGCGGTCACTCCCGCGTATGTAGGAGTCTCCACACTATCCATTCTTTCCTTCTGAGCCTCTATTATGGCCTTGAGCTCCTCCATCTGCTTGTTGCTTTCCAGCAACAACTTGGAGTGCTCCTCAATTCTCTCCATTAGTCGGTTTGAGGGGTGTGAGTTTTGCTCTGCATTGATTGAGAAGGTGTCGTCAATAGCGGCAGCTTTAGGCTCTAGGTTTTCCTTAAGCCCTCCCGCGGTTTCCGCTTTGGTTTCCCTTTCAGCCTCTTTGACCAGCTGAAACAGGCGATCCAGCACTTCGCTGATGACGTTTTTGATTTCGCTCTTCAGGTTTCTCGAGCTGCTTAGATGGAGTTTAGCTTTTTTCAAGCAGGCCCTGGCTTCTGCTGACCGATCCGCGTACTGTAACATTGGCGGCATATGGACCTCTACCAACTTTGCGTGCTTTGGTAGCGTTCTACTCTCCTGCAGCTCAAGAGGTTCTTTCTCTGCGGATCGCGGGGGACTTTTGGCCAACGCTTTTCCGTCAACGTTTTCGTGCCGTCTCGATGTCCCGAGCTTTGCCTCTTGCGAGAGTGTCGTCACTGACTTTGGTTTTGGAAGGGGATATGTTAGACAGATAGTCTTTTTCGGGGGCGAGGGTGTTTTGAGAGGTGGGACCGTTTTGAGTCTCTCGGTCTCCAGCTTGTCAATGCTGCGCCTCACCGACGGGCCAGCCCGATCCTCTTGGTTCCTTCCCAGGTCAGGACTCTTCGTGGGGTTTGCCTTTTTGGCTGGTGTGCGTATCCCCAACATTTTGTCAGAGTTCTGTTAAGGAGCTAGTTAAACGTCAAAACTTGCCGGGTATTGTAAAGGGATACCTCGGTCAATTTAGAAGTAGCGTGTATATATATAAAAAGTATAGGTAATAATAATAACAATGTCAGTTAATTAACTGAGTTTTGTCGGTCTATTTGCTAATTTCCCGCTTCCCTTTCAGTTGGTGTACGTGACTTGGAGGTCAACGGCGCGCTTTGGCAGTTCAGCGCAATGCGAACGATGGTATAAAGACGGGAAAAGAAAGCAAGAAAAGAAAACACACACAAAAAGAACAATAAAGTTACATAAACTTTGGTCAGGAAAAACACTTACAAAAAGTTGTATCACGTCTCTACAAATACTACCCTGACTCAAAATTTGTTAGGGCAGTGGTCAAGAGCTCTAATTATAGGCCCAGGTTAATTAAGTTCGTCAAAAAACACTATTTTTGACTTTTCACAAAAGTGACTCTATGTAGAGTCAGTCTAATGGGACCACTGGGTAGAGCCCACCGAGCCCGTTCTAACGACCCCAAACTCGAGGCACCTAGCTCAAAGGGTGTCGGAGCAATCGAAATCCAAAGATTTGGTTTTTTACCCAAGATGGCGACCAGAAGATGGTTAAAGCTGGTTAACTCCGCAACCGTCCGACCGATTTCCGCCGTGCTTGGGTTCCCTTTACTGAGCTCGATGAGATCTAAACAGTGATGTGGTTTTCAGGCTGAAAAATTTTTCAGTCCTGTAAATGCCTGAAAGCCAGTTCGCCCAAGGGAGGGTTGCTAGCCGATTCTATCAAAGCAAACCCCGTCGCTCTACGACCCTCCGTTGCGGAGATATAGGTGTTCCAATTTTTACCAAGATGGCGGCACAGCTGTCAAAGTCTGACTTTGACAGGCGATTTCTCCACTTCGGACAGCCGCAGAACCCCCGAGTTTGTGCTCTTCTGGCTTGCCCCGATCCCGTCTCTCGCGCAAAGTGACTTTCAGGCGACCGAAAATTTTCAGCCTGAAAACGCCTGAAACCTATTCTACCCGACAGAGTTTGTCCCCCCGATCAACAATTCAAAAACCGCAACTCTCCACGACCACCGGTTCCGGAGCTGCGCCGGGTCGAAAATTTCCAAAATGGCCGCCCAGCTGTCAAACGTTGACTTAAAATGGTTATAACTCCGCAACCGCCTATCGGAGAGAGATGCGGTTTCGAATGTGAAGAATGCCCCGGTCTCCCCTATATGCTGAAAGTGGTTTCAGCGCTGAAAAAATTTTCAGCCTGAAACGGACTGAAAACGCAACAAACTTAAAGCTAACACTACACTGCTGACCGGGGTGAAAATCCGGTACAAAAAAGACCGGCGGTTCCCGAGATATAACGATTTAAAAATTTAAACCAAAAAACCAAGATGGCGCAAAAAAGCCAAAAAAGCCAAATTAAAAGATAAAGGGCCCGTGTTTGGGCTTATGTGGGTCGCAATGGGTGTATTGGACCTAGTCCCGGTGTCAATTATACCTATTTCCTATTAAATTTTAAATAAAAGCCAAAAAACAGTAAAAAATCGATATCTCAGGTGTCACCGATCGAAAAATTTCGAATAAAATATCAATATAAAGGTAAAATACAGCTCTACAGTATACAATTAACAAATTTAATAAAAACTAAAAAGAAGGTTAAAAATTTTTTGAAAATATGATTTTCCTATAAAATATGATATAATTTAAAAACTACTTAATTTAAAAATCTAAGACTTAGGGTTTCTATTGTGCTGGTTAGCGCGCCACGGCTTGCAGTTGAAAATTTCGAAAATCTCGATTGGGACCGAAGATATGGAAGTCTGAACTTTTCAACTTCTAAGTCCTTTTAAAAATCGAGGGTTGCAGGTAGGTGAAAAATCTTTATGGTTACCTTCTAAGCTGTGCAGGAGGATGTCAGCTGCAAAGTTCCATGCGTCTGGCTCTGCGTTTTCCGTTTTTTCAGTCCACGTGGCTTTTCGTTTTTTCAGAATAACAGCTGAAGTTCCAGGTTTTTGGTGCTTCTTGATGATCAGGAAGGTCCGTGGTGGTGGTCCCACCCTTTTCCTTCAATAAAAAGGGGGGGTCGTAGCGCTTGTTCTCGCAGCGTTTTCAATTTAAGGTTTTCCTTCTGAGTTTAACCTCAAAATTTTGAGGTTTTTCACTTTTTCACGAAGGTGCACTGTAGCCCGGCTACTAATTTTCACCAGAGCGTATAGCTTGCGTTTTCCCACACACACCGACACTTGATTTATCGAAATCCGAGCACTTTTAACCGTTTTTTCGATTTTTTAAGCGTGGAGCTGCTTAAAAAACGATCCGACCGCCACGACGGCTGGGGGGGAACTGGGTTAGGTTAGGTTAGGTTAGGTTAGGTTAGGTTAGGTTAGGTTAGGTTAGGTTAGGTTAGGTTAGGTTAGGTTAGGTTAGGTTAGGTTAGGTTAGGTTAGGTTAGGTTAGGTTAGGTTAGGTTAGGTTAGGTTAGGTTAGGTTAGGTTAGGTTAGGTTAGGTTAGGTTAGGTTAGGTTAGGTTAGGTTAGGTTAGGTTAGGTTAGGTTAGGTTAGGTTAGGTTAGGTTAGGTTAGGTTAGGTTAGGTTAGGTTAGGTTAGGTTAGGTTAGGTTAGGTTAGGTTAGGTTAGGTTAGGTTAGGTTAGGTTAGGTTAGGTTAGGTTAGGTTAGGTTAGGTTAGGTTAGGTTAGGTTAGGTTAGGTTAGGTTAGGTTAGGTTAGGTTAGGTTAGGTTAGGTTAGGTTAGGTTAGGTTAGGTTAGGTTAGGTTAGGTTAGGTTAGGTTAGGTTAGGTTAGGTTAGGTTAGGTTAGGTTAGGTTAGGTTAGGTTAGGTTAGGTTAGGTTAGGTTAGGTTAGGTTAGGTTAGGTTAGGTTAGGTTAGGTTAGGTTAGGTTAGGTTAGGTTAGGTTAGGTTAGGTTAGGTTAGGTTAGGTTAGGTTAGGTTAGGTTAGGTTAGGTTAGGTTAGGTTAGGTTAGGTTAGGTTAGGTTAGGTTAGGTTAGGTTAGGTTAGGTTAGGTTAGGTTAGGTTAGGTTAGGTTAGGTTAGGTTAGGTTAGGTTAGGTTAGGTTAGGTTAGGTTAGGTTAGGTTAGGTTAGGTTAGGTTAGGTTAGGTTAGGTTAGGTTAGGTTAGGTTAGGTTAGGTTAGGTTAGGTTAGGTTAGGTTAGGTTAGGTTAGGTTAGGTTAGGTTAGGTTAGGTTAGGTTAGGTTAGGTTAGGTTAGGTTAGGTTAGGTTAGGTTAGGTTAGGTTAGGTTAGGTTAGGTTAGGTTAGGTTAGGTTAGGTTAGGTTAGGTTAGGTTAGGTTAGGTTAGGTTAGGTTAGGTTAGGTTAGGTTAGGTTAGGTTAGGTTAGGTTAGGTTAGGTTAGGTTAGGTTAGGTTAGGTTAGGTTAGGTTAGGTTAGGTTAGGTTAGGTTAGGTTAGGTTAGGTTAGGTTAGGTTAGGTTAGGTTAGGTTAGGTTAGGTTAGGTTAGGTTAGGTTAGGTTTTTTTTTTTTTTTTTTTTTTTTTTTTTTTTTTTTTTTTTTTTTTTTTTTTTTTTGTGCTTTTCCCCGTTCATAGGAACAACGGGATCTTTTTATTCTATTTTACTCATTTTTTCCAGTTATAACATTCATTCCTCTTGCACTTTCATGCTTCATACTGTATCTCTTTCATTCTTCCTTACATTCTTAGCCGGGTGAGACTCCCGCTATTACATCTACTCCAACTTTTATTTATTTTTACTTAGGGGTATTTACGTACACGTCTTTCTTTTACTACATTGGCATAGGTGCCTACATACTTATTTCTTTATGTTTTTCTTAACTATGTTTCTAAATGCTTACTTTTAATTAACAATACTTATTTTATAACTAGTCTTTCGTATCTTGTTTGTAGACGTTTTTCTTATTTCTATTATATTTGTACATAAACTTACTTATTCTAATGCTTCTTACTTATTACTTATTCTAGCTACTAAAACTATCTAGCATACACGATGTCAGTCTCAGTTCTCTGTACTAACTATTTACGACAGGGTTTGGACCATAAGTTGGTTGGATTAGCAACTTTTGTTCACTCCTTTAAAATTACTGAAGTACCCAAAATTATGTATATTCGTGTTACGTTTATGTGTGTGTGTGTGTGTTTTACTAAATTTATTTAAGCTACAAGGTGATTTTCGCCAATAATATATATATATACTTAGATATAACATATTTATTGTCATTTCTTGATCTATTTCTTTTCTTTTTTCTATCTTAATTGTTTGAGGGTTTGTGTACGGTTCGTGTTTGGTGATGTGCGTGTGTTTTAGATATTTTTGTATATGTTTATTATATACTTTGTATATCTGTGTTTGTGTATGTTTTCTGGTTTCCATGTGTGTGTTTATCTTATAGCTCTTATCCACTTTTTTCACGTACTGCCAGTTTGTGTAGCTGTTTTGGTGTGTTCTTGTGTGTGTTCCTGTGTGTGTTCCTGTGTGTGATCCTGTGTGTGTTGCGTGTGTTACGTACACCCTGCATTCAGGCGTATGCCGTTGTCGTCCGGGCCAGGTAGTCCCATTTCTTGCGGACCGGGCACTCCACGCTGAACGCGTTGTGATCGGTCCTCTGAAGCTTCGAGTGCGAGCAGTTGCAGCACTGCGGTTCGTTACCCGCAACGAATTCCAGGCACTTCTCGCGCAGATGCGGTCCTCCGCAGTGACTACACCTGTCCGCACTCTCAGTACAAAATTTCCGGCCATGCCCAAATGCTAAGCATTTTGTGCATTGGATGAGCGGCGACTGATCCTCCACCCTGACTCTTTGCAGGTCAAGGTAAAGGGCCCCAGCCTTCGTCATCCTCTGCCATACCTTGGGTCTGACCTGGACGACCACGTGCGCGGTTTTGGGGTTTCTGGTCCTCTTTTTAAATTTTATGGCCATTTCCATTTCCTCCTGTTCCAGGTCCCTGAATAGATGTTCGTTCTGGGAGTAGAGCGCCTTTATCGTATCGTCGTCGTCGCTGTCCAAAAAGACATCTTTCAGGACGACGAGCGGGTTTTTGTTTCTCATGGGCGCTACTATTAGCCCTTTACCTCGGCTCTCGATCCTGTCTTTCACTCTTTTGAGCTCGGCCTCTGTGTCGCACCCCAGTATCACAGTCTGGTTTTTTGCCTTACGGACTTTATTTATTTTTAGGCCAGTTCCCCTGGCATCGACCGCCTCCTTCACCCTAGCGAGCACCTCGTCAGCAGTCTCGAGGCTGCCTTCGAAGGTGACCGCCATCGAGTGAAGTGCCGGCCGATGCCCGGGTTTGGCTGCCGTAACGTCGGCGTATGACTGTGGGTCAGTCTTATGCTCGCAAGCCACTTCCCTTACGACCTCCTTTATTGTCTCGGTTCTGGCGGCGACCTCACCGACAACGTCACTGATCTGAACTCCGAGGGCAGCCGTGGCATGACCAACGACCTTCACCCCTTCCATCGTGTGGCCTATGTCCGCCCGCACTATGTCGACCTTGTCACTGACCTCGTCGATCTTGTCAATGACCTTGTCGATGATGTCGGAGCCGCCTTCGTCGTAGTTCTCGGTCATGACTTGGAAGCCTTTTGACATTTTTAGTTCAAGTTCGTTGAGCCGCATGTGTAGATTTGTCTCCACCTTTTCCAACCTTTCCATCAGTACCTCCGGTGATTCGGGTGATTTAGGCGTGGTGTTGGTCCTTGTAGGTGGAGCTGTTTTAGGCGCTGTTTCCAGGTCCTTCACCCGTTTACTCAGTTCGAACAAAATCCGTAGGCTTTTGTCCGACTGACTCTCCAGGAAGGTCTTTATGTCCCTCCTCATCTGAGGGTAGTCTTTGACCCTAGTTGGGATGTCTTCAAAGGTCTTCATGACCTCCTGGAGAAGTCTGTCGTTGGAAAAAGCAGCGTAGGTGTCAGCCTGCTTTTTATAAGCCTCCATGTTGTCCACGGATCTCCTCTTTCGTTCCGGTCTCCGGATGAAGGTCCTGGCGGCGTCCAGCGCCTGTCCAGACGGGCCTGCGGGGCTGGGGGTGGTGGTACGGGCAACAGCACCAGAGTTTCCCGCTGACGACGACAGTGGCGTTTCGGCTGTTTCCGCAAGGGTTCCTCGAACAGCGTCTTTCCTGCCGAACGTCAGGGATAACCCCTTCGGCGCTTCGCGCGCTCCAGAGGGACCCTCGTTTCCCAGGTGGACAGGCGACGTAGACTCTCGTGGTCCACCGGCGCCGGCTACTGGCCCTCTCCCTTTTACTGGGGTGCGAATTCCGAGAACCATTTCCTATTCGGTGTCCGTCTGTGTGTAAAGGGCACAGCGAACGGGGAAAGTTGTCAGAGTGTAAATAGTAAAATAATTAAATTATGTCAGTAACAAAACGGTTTGTCAGAATCAGTCCCTGTATATGGGGGTGATCTGTCCCTGTGTAACTGAATCGTCACCAAAACTCCCATAAAAGGTTAAAACGTTGCTGGAAGAGCTAAATTGAAGATAAAAATTTTTGCCCAAAACCCAACGTCTACCTTCCTATAGACCAGAGGGCGGGTGGGTGGGCAAATTTTTTCCGAGCTAGGCGCACGTGCGAGGTGTCAAAAGACGCGTCTCCGCGCGGGCTAGTCAACTATTTGTGTTCCTGGAATAATCCCGAAGAAAAATCGGGAATTATCCTGAAAAAACTGATTTTATGACCAAAAAGTATGTAAAAACACCGAATAACACCACCGAAACGGGACTCGACTTCGCGGAACGCGCACGGGAGTACAGGTAAGGCAGGTAAGTATCGGATTAAATTGTTAAAAACCAGGAAGAGACTGAAAATTTTGAATAAAAAATGAAATAGTGTTTTTTAAAAGGAGTTTCTATGAAAATTTTTACAAGTCAATAACGAAAAAGTGTTTTTCGCGAAATTGTCAATTATCCCTAGTGGGAACGCTTCAGGGAGTCTAATTAATATTTAAAATGCTGAAAACAGCTTGATATTGCGTCACCGGGATGCAAAGATATGAAGTTTTGATCAAAAACGTGTATCCCTTAGGTAGATTTCGTCTATATATCAGTACTATTGACTGTAAAGAGTTTCTGGAATATCAGAAGTACTATGCGAGCTAGGCGCACGGGCGAGGTGTCAAAAGACGCGTCTCCGCGCGGGCTAGTCAACTATTTGTGTTCCTGGAATAATCCCGAAGAAAAATCGGGAATTATCCTGAAAAAACTGATTTTATGACCAAAAAGTATGTAAAAACACCGAATAACACCACCGAAACGGGACTCGACTTCGCGGAACGCGCACGGGAGTACAGGTAAGGCAGGTAAGTATCGGATTAAATTGTTAAAAACCAGGAAGAGACTGAAAATTTTGAATAAAAAATGAAATAGTGTTTTTTAAAAGGAGTTTCTATGAAAATTTTTACAAGTCGATAACGAAAAAGTGTTTTTCGCGAAATTGTCAATTATCCCTAGTGGGAACGCTTCAGGGAGTCTAATTAATATTTAAAATGCTGAAGACAGCTTGATATTGCGTCACCGGGATGCAAAGATATGAAGTTTTGATCAAAAACGTGTATCCCTTAGGTAGATTTCGTCTATATATCAGTACTATTGACTGTAAAGAGTTTCTGGAATATCAGAAGTACTATGCGAGCTAGGCGCACGGGCGAGGTGTCAAAAGACGCGTCTCCGCGCGGGCTAGTCAACTATTTGTGTTCCTGGAATAATCCCGAAGAAAAATCGGGAATTATCCTGAAAAAACTGATTTTATGACCAAAAAGTATGTAAAAACACCGAATAACACCACCGAAACGGGACTCGACTTCGCGGAACGCGCACGGGAGTACAGGTAAGGCAGGTAAGTATCGGATTAAATTGTTAAAAACCAGGAAGAGACTGAAAATTTTGAATAAAAAATGAAATAGTGTTTTTTAAAAGGAGTTTCTATGAAAATTTTTACAAGTCAATAACGAAAAAGTGTTTTTCGCGAAATTGTCAATTATCCCTAGTGGGAACGCTTCAGGGAGTCTAATTAATATTTAAAATGCTGAAAACAGCTTGATATTGCGTCACCGGGATGCAAAGATATGAAGTTTTGATCAAAAACGTGTATCCCTTAGGTAGATTTCGTCTATATATCAGTACTATTGACTGTAAAGAGTTTCTGGAATATCAGAAGTACTATGCGAGCTAGGCGCACGGGCGAGGTGTCAAAAGACGCGTCTCCGCGCGGGCTAGTCAACTATTTGTGTTCCTGGAATAATCCCGAAGAAAAATCGGGAATTATCCTGAAAAAACTGATTTTATGACCAAAAAGTATGTAAAAACACCGAATAACACCACCGAAACGGGACTCGACTTCGCGGAACGCGCACGGGAGTACAGGTAAGGCAGGTAAGTATCGGATTAAATTGTTAAAAACCAGGAAGAGACTGAAAATTTTGAATAAAAAATGAAATAGTGTTTTTTAAAAGGAGTTTCTATGAAAATTTTTACAAGTCAATAACGAAAAAGTGTTTTTCGCGAAATTGTCAATTATCCCTAGTGGGAACGCTTCAGGGAGTCTAATTAATATTTAAAATGCTGAAAACAGCTTGATATTGCGTCACCGGGATGCAAAGATATGAAGTTTTGATCAAAAACGTGTATCCCTTAGGTAGATTTCGTCTATATATCAGTACTATTGACTGTAAAGAGTTTCTGGAATATCAGAAGTACTATGCGAGCTAGGCGCACGGGCGAGGTGTCAAAAGACGCGTCTCCGCGCGGGCTAGTCAACTATTTGTGTTCCTGGAATAATCCCGAAGAAAAATCGGGAATTATCCTGAAAAAACTGATTTTATGACCAAAAAGTATGTAAAAACACCGAATAACACCACCGAAACGGGACTCGACTTCGCGGAACGCGCACGGGAGTACAGGTAAGGCAGGTAAGTATCGGATTAAATTGTTAAAAACCAGGAAGAGACTGAAAATTTTGAATAAAAAATGAAATAGTGTTTTTTAAAAGGAGTTTCTATGAAAATTTTTACAAGTCAATAACGAAAAAGTGTTTTTCGCGAAATTGTCAATTATCCCTAGTGGGAACGCTTCAGGGAGTCTAATTAATATTTAAAATGCTGAAAACAGCTTGATATTGCGTCACCGGGATGCAAAGATATGAAGTGGGTTAGGTTAGGTTAGGTTAGGTTAGGTTAGGTTAGGTTAGGTTAGGTTAGGTTAGGTTAGGTTAGGTTAGGTTAGGTTAGGTTAGGTTAGGTTAGGTTAGGTTAGGTTAGGTTAGGTTAGGTTAGGTTAGGTTAGGTTAGGTTAGGTTAGGTTAGGTTAGGTTAGGTTAGGTTAGGTTAGGTTAGGTTAGGTTAGGTTAGGTTAGGTTAGGTTAGGTTAGGTTAGGTTAGGTTAGGTTAGGTTAGGTTAGGTTAGGTTAGGTTAGGTTAGGTTAGGTTAGGTTAGGTTAGGTTAGGTTAGGTTAGGTTAGGTTAGGTTAGGTTAGGTTAGGTTAGGTTAGGTTAGGTTAGGTTAGGTTAGGTTAGGTTAGGTTAGGTTAGGTTAGGTTAGGTTAGGTTAGGTTAGGTTAGGTTAGGTTAGGTTAGGTTAGGTTAGGTTAGGTTAGGTTAGGTTAGGTTAGGTTAGGTTAGGTTAGGTTAGGTTAGGTTAGGTTAGGTTAGGTTAGGTTAGGTTAGGTTAGGTTAGGTTAGGTTAGGTTAGGTTAGGTTAGGTTAGGTTAGGTTAGGTTAGGTTAGGTTAGGTTAGGTTAGGTTAGGTTAGGTTAGGTTAGGTTAGGTTAGGTTAGGTTAGGTTAGGTTAGGTTAGGTTAGGTTAGGTTAGGTTAGGTTAGGTTAGGTTAGGTTAGGTTAGGTTAGGTTAGGTTAGGTTAGGTTAGGTTAGGTTAGGTTAGGTTAGGTTAGGTTAGGTTAGGTTAGGTTAGGTTAGGTTAGGTTAGGTTAGGTTAGGTTAGGTTAGGTTAGGTTAGGTTAGGTTAGGTTAGGTTAGGTTAGGTTAGGTTAGGTTAGGTTAGGTTAGGTTAGGTTAGGTTAGGTTAGGTTAGGTTAGGTTAGGTTAGGTTAGGTTAGGTTAGGTTAGGTTAGGTTAGGTTAGGTTAGGTTAGGTTAGGTTAGGTTAGGTTAGGTTAGGTTAGGTTAGGTTAGGTTAGGTTAGGTTAGGTTAGGTTAGGTTAGGTTAGGTTAGGTTAGGTTAGGTTAGGTTAGGTTAGGTTAGGTTAGGTTAGGTTAGGTTAGGTTAGGTTAGGTTAGGTTAGGTTAGGTTAGGTTAGGTTAGGTTAGGTTAGGTTAGGTTAGGTTAGGTTAGGTTAGGTTAGGTTAGGTTAGGTTAGGTTAGGTTAGGTTAGGTTAGGTTAGGTTAGGTTAGGTTAGGTTAGGTTAGGTTAGGTTAGGTTAGGTTAGGTTAGGTTAGGTTAGGTTAGGTTAGGTTAGGTTAGGTTAGGTTAGGTTAGGTTAGGTTAGGTTAGGTTAGGTTAGGTTAGGTTAGGTTAGGTTAGGTTAGGTTAGGTTAGGTTAGGTTAGGTTAGGTTAGGTTAGGTTAGGTTAGGTTAGGTTAGGTTAGGTTAGGTTAGGTTAGGTTAGGTTAGGTTAGGTTAGGTTAGGTTAGGTTAGGTTAGGTTAGGTTAGGTTAGGTTAGGTTAGGTTAGGTTAGGTTAGGTTAGGTTAGGTTAGGTTAGGTTAGGTTAGGTTAGGTTAGGTTAGGTTAGGTTAGGTTAGGTTAGGTTAGGTTAGGTTAGGTTAGGTTAGGTTAGGTTAGGTTAGGTTAGGTTAGGTTAGGTTAGGTTAGGTTAGGTTAGGTTAGGTTAGGTTAGGTTAGGTTAGGTTAGGTTAGGTTAGGTTAGGTTAGGTTAGGTTAGGTTAGGTTAGGTTAGGTTAGGTTAGGTTAGGTTAGGTTAGGTTAGGTTAGGTTAGGTTAGGTTAGGTTAGGTTAGGTTAGGTTAGGTTAGGTTAGGTTAGGTTAGGTTAGGTTAGGTTAGGTTAGGTTAGGTTAGGTTAGGTTAGGTTAGGTTAGGTTAGGTTAGGTTAGGTTAGGTTAGGTTAGGTTAGGTTAGGTTAGGTTAGGTTAGGTTAGGTTAGGTTAGGTTAGGTTAGGTTAGGTTAGGTTAGGTTAGGTTAGGTTAGGTTAGGTTAGGTTAGGTTAGGTTAGGTTAGGTTAGGTTAGGTTAGGTTAGGTTAGGTTAGGTTAGGTTAGGTTAGGTTAGGTTAGGTTAGGTTAGGTTAGGTTAGGTTAGGTTAGGTTAGGTTAGGTTAGGTTAGGTTAGGTTAGGTTAGGTTAGGTTAGGTTAGGTTAGGTTAGGTTAGGTTAGGTTAGGTTAGGTTAGGTTAGGTTAGGTTAGGTTAGGTTAGGTTAGGTTAGGTTAGGTTAGGTTAGGTTAGGTTAGGTTAGGTTAGGTTAGGTTAGGTTAGGTTAGGTTAGGTTAGGTTAGGTTAGGTTAGGTTAGGTTAGGTTAGGTTAGGTTAGGTTAGGTTAGGTTAGGTTAGGTTAGGTTAGGTTAGGTTAGGTTAGGTTAGGTTAGGTTAGGTTAGGTTAGGTTAGGTTAGGTTAGGTTAGGTTAGGTTAGGTTAGGTTAGGTTAGGTTAGGTTAGGTTAGGTTAGGTTAGGTTAGGTTAGGTTAGGTTAGGTTAGGTTAGGTTAGGTTAGGTTAGGTTAGGTTAGGTTAGGTTAGGTTAGGTTAGGTTAGGTTAGGTTAGGTTAGGTTAGGTTAGGTTAGGTTAGGTTAGGTTAGGTTAGGTTAGGTTAGGTTAGGTTAGGTTAGGTTAGGTTAGGTTAGGTTAGGTTAGGTTAGGTTAGGTTAGGTTAGGTTAGGTTAGGTTAGGTTAGGTTAGGTTAGGTTAGGTTAGGTTAGGTTAGGTTAGGTTAGGTTAGGTTAGGTTAGGTTAGGTTAGGTTAGGTTAGGTTAGGTTAGGTTAGGTTAGGTTAGGTTAGGTTAGGTTAGGTTAGGTTAGGTTAGGTTAGGTTAGGTTAGGTTAGGTTAGGTTAGGTTAGGTTAGGTTAGGTTAGGTTAGGTTAGGTTAGGTTAGGTTAGGTTAGGTTAGGTTAGGTTAGGTTAGGTTAGGTTAGGTTAGGTTAGGTTAGGTTAGGTTAGGTTAGGTTAGGTTAGGTTAGGTTAGGTTAGGTTAGGTTAGGTTAGGTTAGGTTAGGTTAGGTTAGGTTAGGTTAGGTTAGGTTAGGTTAGGTTAGGTTAGGTTAGGTTAGGTTAGGTTAGGTTAGGTTAGGTTAGGTTAGGTTAGGTTAGGTTAGGTTAGGTTAGGTTAGGTTAGGTTAGGTTAGGTTAGGTTAGGTTAGGTTAGGTTAGGTTAGGTTAGGTTAGGTTAGGTTAGGTTAGGTTAGGTTAGGTTAGGTTAGGTTAGGTTAGGTTAGGTTAGGTTAGGTTAGGTTAGGTTAGGTTAGGTTAGGTTAGGTTAGGTTAGGTTAGGTTAGGTTAGGTTAGGTTAGGTTAGGTTAGGTTAGGTTAGGTTAGGTTAGGTTAGGTTAGGTTAGGTTAGGTTAGGTTAGGTTAGGTTAGGTTAGGTTAGGTTAGGTTAGGTTAGGTTAGGTTAGGTTAGGTTAGGTTAGGTTAGGTTAGGTTAGGTTAGGTTAGGTTAGGTTAGGTTAGGTTAGGTTAGGTTAGGTTAGGTTAGGTTAGGTTAGGTTAGGTTAGGTTAGGTTAGGTTAGGTTAGGTTAGGTTAGGTTAGGTTAGGTTAGGTTAGGTTAGGTTAGGTTAGGTTAGGTTAGGTTAGGTTAGGTTAGGTTAGGTTAGGTTAGGTTAGGTTAGGTTAGGTTAGGTTAGGTTAGGTTAGGTTAGGTTAGGTTAGGTTAGGTTAGGTTAGGTTAGGTTAGGTTAGGTTAGGTTAGGTTAGGTTAGGTTAGGTTAGGTTAGGTTAGGTTAGGTTAGGTTAGGTTAGGTTAGGTTAGGTTAGGTTAGGTTAGGTTAGGTTAGGTTAGGTTAGGTTAGGTTAGGTTAGGTTAGGTTAGGTTAGGTTAGGTTAGGTTAGGTTAGGTTAGGTTAGGTTAGGTTAGGTTAGGTTAGGTTAGGTTAGGTTAGGTTAGGTTAGGTTAGGTTAGGTTAGGTTAGGTTAGGTTAGGTTAGGTTAGGTTAGGTTAGGTTAGGTTAGGTTAGGTTAGGTTAGGTTAGGTTAGGTTAGGTTAGGTTAGGTTAGGTTAGGTTAGGTTAGGTTAGGTTAGGTTAGGTTTTTTTTTTTTTTTTTTTTTTTTTTTTTTTTTTTTTTTTTTTTTTATTAACTAGCTCCTCCAACAACCGTCGGAGACCTTATCTATCTAGTACTCTTTCACTCCAGTTCTCGCAATTATTCCTCTCGCACTTTCATGCCACATACTGGTTCTTTCTCACATCCATCCACATTTATTCAATGGGTGGGATTCCCATTTTTTACTTTTCTGTACTACTCTACTCTATATAATTATTCTTTATATCTATTTCTATTATATCTACTAATTACTGGGAAAATAAATCAAGACAGTACTCTTTATAATATTGATCTTCAACCAATGTACAGCTGGTTTCGTTAATACTTCTTGTTACTATTTATTTCTTGTGAAAATAAATCAAGGCAGTACTTTAATTAACTTTTTAACTTAACCTATGTACAAATTGTTTTCTTATTTTACATGCGTATCTTATATATACTATTCTTATTTCTACTTATTTCGAATTACAAACTACTTTTTAATCTTAATTTTCTATGCTTACATTAATATATATAATAATATATTTGAAACATAGTTTATTATACATCTACTTATTTTTATTTCTCTCTATTACTCTACTACAGATTTTAATACAGTAGTTTAAGAATTCTTGTCTCTCCTTTCCCGATATTATTTCCCTAATGCTACCTCTGTCGAGTTTTTTATCTATTTTATTTTCCAATTCGTACCTTTCCGTCGCGTACACCGGGCAGTCCAAGAGTAGGTGTGGGACAGTTTCGTCTTCTCCAGGGTCACAGATGCACGATGGGTTCCCCTTACACTTGAAACGATGCAAGTATTCGGAGAACCCACCGTGCCCCGTCATGATTTGTGTTAGGATCAGGTTTATTTCGATCTTTTTGACCGTTCTGTACGCCGCCACTGCGTCCGGGAAAAACATTTTTGTAACAGAGGCCGTGTGACCCGCCGTATATCTTTGGTTCCATTCGTCAAGCGTCGCCATACGAATGTGACGCTTGACGAAAGAAACCGGACACAGGTCGTAGTCAGGCTTCCTCTTGCTATTCATGGCGGCCTCCTTTGCCAGCTGATCCGCTCTTTCGTTGCCCTCAAACCCTGCATGGGCCTTTATCCAATACAAGTTAACCACCTTGCTTTGGTGGGATATTTTTGCTAAATTATCCCTGGCTTCTACTGCCAGGGGATGAAGGCAGCTGTGGTTTTTCACTGTCTGGAGGGCCGCCATGGAGTCGCTGTATACTCCGAAGCTGGATGACGAATGCTTCTGGATTTCCCTGGTTGCCCGGCTTATCGCCAAGAGTTCCGCCTGGTAGACCGTGCAGTAGTCCGGCAACGCCAGTTTGATAGCACGCGCCTCGGCGTCGCCCCTCCAAATGGAGAGTGCGGCCCCGACGCGCCCGTCTATCTTACTTCCGTCCGTAAAAATTTTGACTTCCAAGTTTGCGCTGGCGTCGACTTGCTCACGATCCGCCAGGCTTATGAACTCCAGGTCGATACGCCTAGCTGGATGTGGGGATTCCATAGCGGATGCCACCCGCTCCACCTCCCTGCCCGCTAGCACTGCCTGGGGTAATCCTCTCCTAGTCTCGTAGAGTGAGGCCGCCTCGCGGACCCGAAGGTCTAGGGGGAGCATCCCAGCCAGAAGCAGTGCCGAGTTCAGGGAGACAGTGCGGTAGGCTTTGCACATTTTCTGTGCAATCCCGCGCTGCACGACACCCAGCTGCTTTATGATTCCCAACTTACTTGCTGCTGGGGCCCATACACTGGCGGCGTACAGGATGATCGGCTCTACAGTTGCAGTATATATGATCCTGATCACCTCTGGATTTAGTCCCCAGCTCACCCTTGCCGCTCTACACAGCTGCTTGTGAACACCTATGGCCCTGCGGCACACATTGGACACATGCGTATTAAATGTCAGCTTATCGTCGATGGTGACACCCAGAATCTTGACTTCTTTTGACACATTTATGTCAATCCCGGCCATGCTCAGGCGTGGGGTATCGTACTTTAACTTCTTGGTTATAACCATCGCGTTGGTTTTTTGTGGTGCGAATTTAAGTTTGTTTTTAACACCCCACGCCCGAACATGGTCGAGGGCGGCGTTGGCTTTCCGCTCGATTTCCATTGCTGTGTCACCATCGAAGACAAGAACAACATCGTCCGCGAATGCCTGGGAATAGTCCCCTCTCCTCTGCAGAGACCCCAGAAGTGGATCCAAGAGCAAATTCCAGAAAAGGGGGCCTCCGATGGAGCCCTGTACACAGCCTTTACTTGTGGCTTTAGCATACTCCTCTCCACCATACCGGACTCTGACCTTTCTGTCCCTCAAGTAGCTGTCGATGACCCTCCTCAGGTTCACCGGACACTCTTCCTCAGCCAGTCGGACTCTGATAGCCGGCCACCAGGCACTGTCGAATGCTCCCTCTATGTCCAAAGACACAAGTACTACTATCTTCCTTTCGTGTATCTTATTGCGGATGTGCTGCATAAGGTCATAGAGGGAGTCTTCGGTGCTCCTTTGTGGCATGAATCCGTACTGGCGAGTACTCATCCTAGGTAGAATGTGAAACCTGAGGCGGGCCACCAGCATCTTCTCGAATATTTTTCCGAGAATGGGTAACAAGCCGATTGGTCTGTACGCTTTCGGGTTAGTATAATCCCCCTTTCCCGGTTTTCTCAGAACCACAACCGTAGCCTCCTTCCAAGGTTGTGGGAAATATCCACGTTCCAGGCATCGGTTCAGCAGGGCCAGGAATGTCTCCGGTGCAATGCCAATGGCGCGGCTACAAATGTCGGCTGTGAGGCCGTCCATTCCCGGAGCTTTCCTGGGGTTGAAGGAATCTTTAGCCGTTTTTAATTCTGCCATGGTGAAGGGCGGATCGTGGCCATCCCTGTTCTCCTCTGCATTGACTTGGTCTGCTTTCAGTCGGATGTGGCAATGGTAATCATCGTCAGCATTGACCAAGTCATCCGGGTAAAAGGTTTCCGTGATATATTTCACGGAGCCTTTTGCATCTAATACTTTTCCGTCCTTCACCATGGGCAAATCCTCTTCTCTACGCGTAGTCCTTCCTATTACTCTATAAATCCCCTCCCAGACACCCTCTCTATCCTGCTTACAGCAAAACTCTTTCCAGCTCTCGGTTGCAGCTTTTGCCTCCTCTAATTCGTACTCTTCTTTCTGTTTCAGGTACTCTCCAACGACTTTCGACCTTCGGACAGGAGCAGCGCACCGGATTCTTCGCTTCTTGGTGGCGACCTGTTTCTTTAGCCTTTCGAGTTTTTCCGACCACCACGGCAAGGTAAAGTTTTCTTTTGTGGTTTTTATTGGCATGGATGAGTTACATGCTTCTTTAATTACTTTAGTTAATTTGTTTGTTACTATGTCTATTTGTTCAGTGTTGTTAACTTTATCTATTTCTGATTTTGTGACTTTATATTCTGTTGCCAATTGGTTGAATTTCGCAAGAAAGTCGTCCCAATTGGCTTTTTTGGTGTTGTAAATTCGTGTCGTTCTTTCTATTCTAATTCCTTTGGATTTACGTAATCTAATATTAAAAGTTATGCCGTTGTGGTCGGAACTCGTTAGACCCTCATCTACTCTCCAGTTATCCACCAGACCAAGAATGTTCGTCGAGCAGGCTGTGATGTCGACATAGCTCATGAATCTCTGTCCTCCTCTGATAGTGTCGAAAGTCGGGATTTCCCCTACGTTGAGTACGTGGAGCCCTAGCTCTCCGAGAGTTCCACACACGTCTTCGCCTCTATTATCAATGACAGGGCTTCCCCACCATGTGCTCTTCGCGTTGACGTCTCCTCCAACGATCAGAGGCTTGGAGCCGTTGGCAGCCTCAATTTTCTTTAGATGTTCTAAATATGCCTCTATCGGCTTGTCTGGCTCAAAATAGAGTGAAACGAGTGTGATCTCCCAAGCACTGGTCTGGATTCCCACCACAGAGATGTTATTTGTGGTGAGTTCCGGGTATTGTATAACGTTGATGTCGTTATCAAAGACGGCAACTGCCGCCTTAACAATCCCTTCTCCTACATCAGTGCTTTGGAAGACCCTCACTCCTCTTTGGCTCTTCACAGTCTTGAGGCTGCCAACGTAGGGCTCTTGGATAAGCGCAACCGCTATTCCGCGTTTTCCTGCTTCCAAGAAAATCTCGCCTGTCGCAAGCCTCTTTCGCTGGAGGTTAGCCTGTGCGAATTTGTATACATGATGTTCCCCCTGGGTGCCCTTAGCAGTACGCCACTGTTGCTCGCGCTAAATCATCCCATTTCTGGCGCTGCGGACACCCGGCGCTAAAGGCGTTGTGCTCTGTCTGGGTACTGTTCACCTTCTTGCAGTTTCTGCATGCTGCCGGTATTCCTGCCATCAGGTCCGCGCATTCGGCCCTCAGGTGGGGGCCGCCGCAATGGCTGCACATGTCCACCGACTCACTGCAGAACTTCTTGCTGTGCCCAAAACCCAGACAGCGCGTGCACTGCATCAATGGGGTCTGGTCTTCGGCCCTGATGCGTTGGAGGTCTATGTGCACATATCCTTTTGCAGTCACCCTTTTCCAGACAATTGGCGAAACACTGAGCACAATGTGGCCGGTGAGCGGATTCCTGGCCCTTTTCCTATATTTTATCTCCACCCTGTCCGTCCCACCGCTGAGGCCATGGAAAACATCCTGGTTCTGGTTTCTGAATGCCTTAAGGACGTCCTCATCGGTATTAACCAATAGGACGCCCCTGAGGATCAGCAGCGGATCTCTGTTTTTCATCTCCTCAACGGTGAGACTGGCTCCATTCTTCCTCAATCTTTCCTTCACCTTGTCTCTTTCTTCCGTCGTCTCAAAACCCATAATCACCTTTCTATCCTTCGCCTTTCTTACCTTCTCCACCTTTATCCATCCCTCTTTTGCATCTATTGCCTTTCTCACCCTATCAAGAACTTCTTCTCCTGAGTGCTCCTCATTGCTGGAGGTGACCACGATTGAGTGCAGCGTTCGCTTTCCCAGCGCACCGCCACTCCCACCCGCGGTCACTCCCGCGTATGTAGGAGTCTCCACACTATCCATTCTTTCCTTCTGAGCCTCTATTATGGCCTTGAGCTCCTCCATCTGCTTGTTGCTTTCCAGCAGCAACTTGGAGTGCTCCTCAATTCTCCCCATTAGTCGGCTCGTCTCTTGATTTGAGGAGTGTGAGTTTTGCTCTGCATTGATTGAGAAGGTGTCGTCAATAGCGGCAGCTAAAGGCTCTAGGTTTCCCTTTAGCCCTCCCGCGGTTTCCGCTTTGGCTTCCCTTTCAGCCTCTTTGACCAGCTGAAACAGGCGATCCAGCACTTCGCTGATGACATTTTTAATTTCGCTCTTTAGGTTTCTCGAACTGCTTAGATGGAGTTTAGCTTTTTTCAAGCAGGCCCTGGCTTCTGCTGACCGATCCGCGTACTGTAACGTTGGCGGCATGTGGACCTCTACCGACTTCGCGTGCTTTGGTAGCGTTTTACTCTCCTGCAGCTCGAGAGGTTCTTTCTCAGCAGATCGCGGGGGACTTTTGGCCAACGCTTTTCCATCAACGCTTTCGTGCCGTCTCGCTGCCCCGAGCTTTGCCTCTTGCGAGAGCGTCGTCACTGACTTTGGTTTTGGAAGAGGATATGTTAGACAGATGGTCTTTTTCGGGGGCGATGGTGTTTTGAGGGGTGGGACCGTTTTGAGTCTCTCGGCCTCCAACTTGTCAATGCTGCGCCTCACCGACGGGCCAGCCCGATCCTCTTGGTTCCTTCCCAGGTCAGGACTCTTCGTGGGGTTTGCCTTTTTGGCTGGAGTGCGTATCCCCATCATTTTGGCAAGAGTTCTATTAAGGAGCTAGTTAAACGTCAAAACTTGCCGGGTATTGTAAAGGGATACCTCGGTCAATTTAGGAGTAACGTGTATATATATAAAAGTATAGGTTATAACAATAACAATGTCAGTTAATTAACTAGGTATTGTCGATCTATTTGCTGATTTCCCGCTTCCTCTTCAGTTGGTGTACGTGACTTGGAGGTCAACGGCGCGCTTTGGCAGTTCAACGCAATGCGTACGATGGTATAAAGACGGGAAAAGAAAGCAAGAAAAGAAAATACACACAAAAAAGAAACAATAAAGTTACATAAACTTTGGTCAGGAAAAACACTTACAAAAAGTTGTATAATGTCTCTACAAATACTACCCTGACTCAGAATTTGTTAGGGCAGTGGTCAAGAGCTCTATAAAGGCCCAGGTCAATTTAGTTCGTCAAAAAAGACGCTATTTTTAACTTTTTACAAAAGTGACTCTATGTAGAGTCAGTCTAATGGGACCACTGGGTAGAGCCCACCGTGCCCGTTCTAAAGACCCCAAACTCGAGGCACCTAGCTCAAAGGGTGTCGGAGCAATCGAAAGCCAAAAATTTGGTTTTTTACCCAAGATGGCGACCAGGAGATGGTTAAAGCTGGTTAACTCCACAACCGTCCGACCGATTTCCACCGTGTTTGGGTTCCCTCCACTGAGCTCGATGAGATCTAAACAGTGATGTGGTTTTCAGGCTGAAAAATTTTTCAGTCCTGTAAATGCCTGAAAGTCAGTTCGCCCAAGGGAGGGTTGCTAGCCAACTCTATCAAAGCGAACCCCGTCGCTCTACGACCCTCCGTTGCGGAGATATAGGTGTTCCAATTTTTTACAAGATGGCGGCACAGCTGTCAAAGTCTGACTTTGACAGGCGATTTCTCCACTTCGGACAGCCGCACAACCCCCGAGTTTGGGCTCTTCTGGCTTGCCCCGATCCCGTCCCTCGCGCAAAGTGACTTTCAGGCGACTGAAAATTTTCAGCCTGAAAACGCCTGAAGCCTATTTTACCCGACAGAGTTTGTCCCCCCGATCAACAATTCAAAAACCGCAACTCTCCACGACCACCGGTTCCGGAGCTGCGCCTGGTCAAAAATTTCCAAAATGGCCGCCCAGCTGTCAAACATTAACTTAAAATGGTTATAACTCCGCAACCGCCTATCGGAGAGAGATGCGGTTTCGAATGTGAAGAATGCCCCGGTCTCCCCTATATGCTGAAAGTGGTTTCAGCGCTGAAAAAGTTTTCAGCCTGAAACGGACTGAAAACGCAACAAACTTAAAGCTAACGCTACACCGCTGACCGGGGTGAAAATCCGGTACAAGAGAGGCCAGCGGTTCCTGAGATATGACGATTTTAAAATTTAAACCAAAAAACCAAGATGGCGCAAAAAAGCCAAAAAAGCCAAATTAAAAGATAAAGGGCCCGTGTTTGGGCTTATGTGGGTCGCAATGGGTGTATTGGACCCAGTCCCGGTGTCAATTATACCTATTTCCTATTAAATTTCAAATAAAAGCCAAAAAACAGTAAAAAATCGATATCTCAGGTGTCACTGATCGAAAAATTTCGAATAAAATATCAAAATAAAGGTAAAATACAGCTCTACAATATACAATTAACAGATTAAATAAAAACTAAAAAGCAAGCTGAAAATTTTTAAAAAATATGATTTTCCTATAAAATATGTTATAATTTAAAAACTACTTAATTTAAAAATCTAAGACTTAGGGTTTCTATTGTGCTGGTTAGCGCGCCACGGCTTGCAGTTGAAAATTTTGAAAATCTCGATTGGGACCGAAGATATGGAAGTCTGAACTTTTCAACTTCTAAGTCCTTTTAAAAATCGAGGGTTGCAGGTAGGTGAAAAAATTTTACGGTTACCTTCTAAGCGGTGCAGAAGGATGTCAGTTGCAAAGTTCTATGCGTCTGGCTCTGCGTTTTCCGTTTTTTCAGTCCACGTGGTTTTCCGTTTTTTCAGAATAACAGCCGAAGTTACAGGTTTTTGGTGCTTCTTGGTGATCAGGAAGGTGCGTGGTGGTGGTCTCACCCTTTTCCTTCAATAAAAAGGGGGGGTCGTAGCGCTTGTTCTCGCAGCGTTTTCAATTTAAGGTTTTCCTTCTGAGTTTAACCTCAAAATTTTGAGGTTTTTCACTTTTTCACGAAGGTGCACTGTAGCCCGGCTACTAATTTTCACCAGAGCGTATAGCTTGCGTTTTCCCACACACACCGACACTTGATTTATCGAAATCCGAGCACTTTTAACCGTTTTTTCGAATTTTTAAGCGTGGAGCTGCTTAAAAAACGATCCGACCGCCACGACGGCTGGGGGGGAACTGGGTTAGGTTAGGTTAGGTTAGGTTAGGTTAGGTTAGGTTAGGTTAGGTTAGGTTAGGTTAGGTTAGGTTAGGTTAGGTTAGGTTAGGTTAGGTTAGGTTAGGTTAGGTTAGGTTAGGTTAGGTTAGGTTAGGTTAGGTTAGGTTAGGTTAGGTTAGGTTAGGTTAGGTTAGGTTAGGTTAGGTTAGGTTAGGTTAGGTTAGGTTAGGTTAGGTTAGGTTAGGTTAGGTTAGGTTAGGTTAGGTTAGGTTAGGTTAGGTTAGGTTAGGTTAGGTTAGGTTAGGTTAGGTTAGGTTAGGTTAGGTTAGGTTTTTTTTTTTTTTTTTTTTTTGTTTTGGCAGGAGTGGGAAATCCTCATGGACGCCCAAGCTGCCTCACTAGTGAGCCAGTCTGGGCAGTGCCGGACTCTTACCGGCTAAAACCACACTCCTGCCTTACATGTGTCACCTCTGACATTATCAGAGCCCTTTTTCAGCTACTTCCTTTGAGTGCTGTTACATGTCAGTCTTGGGTCTCTTTGCTTAAGACTATCCTTACGACTATACAGACATTTACATTTTTTACATCCTTATATCTATAATAAATACGTCTTAACTCTAAGTTGCTTATATTATAATTCTATCCTATTAATCGATATACCTTTTTATCATGTTTTTGGGTTGTAATTTTCAGACATTTTCAACGGTTTTTTGTTTGCTACTGTTACATATTCTCCTTACAATATGAATCCTAAGCATTGTTTCGTTTACTTATTCCTAGTTGTTGTTTTGGTTGCTATTTTTGTGCAAAACCCTATAAACAGATCTCTGGTATTCTTGCTCGTTATTAAAATATTAAAGTTCGCCGCTTTTACCTCCACACCTAGCTCCTGTTCAACCTCGTATCTCTCTAGACCGTAAACGGGGCAGTCAGTCAAAATGTGAAACACAGTCTCGTCTTCGTCAGGGTCGCATATGCACGATGGGCTCTCCTTACACCTGAACCTGTTCAGGTATTCGGAGAACCCACCGTGCCCCGTCAATATTTGGGTTAGTAGTCCAGTCGGTTTCAGCGATTTAATCTGGCTGTACGCTTGGATGGCATCCGGAAAAAATGCTTTGGTAACGCCGGCTGTGTCCTCAGATCGGTATCTCCGATTCCATTCGTCAAGCGTGTCCGCACGGATCTGCCGCTTGACGAATGAAATCGGGCATTGGTCATAGTCCGGCCTTGTTTTCATGGTGAGGGCGGCGTCCTTAGCCAGCTGGTCTGCTCTCTCATTACCTTCCAGTCCCGCATGGGCCTTGATCCAAAAAAGTTCGACTTTTTTGGATCGTTCCCTGCACTGGCGCAGGTTTTCCCGGGCTTCTACTGCGAGGGGGTGGAGAGAGCGATGGTTGGTGACCGCTTCCAATGACGATTTGGAGTCGCTGTAGATACCGAAGCTGTGGTTTTGACTGCGCAATATGTCCCTCGTGGCCTTGCATATAGCCAGCAGTTCCGCCTGGAAGACGGTGCAGTGGGACGACAGCTTGAGTTTTTGGGTTTTGGTTTCAGCATCATTGCTCCAGTAGGATAATGATGCTCCAACCTTGCCCTCAACCTTGCTGCCGTCCGTATATATACGCACTGCTTGAGTGCAGTGGTTCGTATGTTGCTCCTGGTCTGCCAGGCATATGAACTGCAAGCTTATATGTTTGGCTGGGTGGGGAGTTTTATCGAACGCGGTGCGTCGCTCGATCTCCTTATCTCCTAGTGCTGGCCGAGGTACCCCCCTCCTTGCCTCATACAGGGCTGCTGCTTCTTGTATACGGAGGTCAAGGGGTAGTATCCCAGCCAGCACCAGTGCCGAGTTCAAGGAGACTGTGCGGTAGGATTTACACAGTTTCTGTGCAAATCCCCTTTGGACCGCGTTCAATTGCTTGCGCACCATCAGCTTTTTAGTTGCCGGTGCCCACGCGCTTGCTGCGTACATGATGGTCGGTTCGACCACTGCCGTATAGATGGTGCGTATGACGTCCGGATTGAGTCCCCAGCTGACCCTGGCTGCCCTCGACAACTGCTTGTACAGGTTTAATGCCCTCTTGCATACATTAGATGCGTGGGCATTAAACGTCAGCTTGTCATCGATGGTCAGCCCCAGGACTTTGATTTCCCGCGACATACCAATGCCGACCCCGCCCATGCCCAACAGTGGGGTGCCATGCTTAAGTTTCCGCGTAATGACCATTGCGTTCGTCTTTTGCGGTGCGAAGCTTAACTTATTTCTGACTCCCCACTGATGAACATACTCGAGAGCGTCATTGGCACGTCGCTGGACCTCCATCGCTGAGTCCCCATCAAACACCAAAACTACATCATCGGCGAAGGCCTGGCAGTAGTCTCCCCTTTGTACCAGGCCTTTCAATAGGGGATCAAGTAGGAGATTCCAAAGAATCGGGCCCCCTATCGATCCTTGGACACAGCCTTTGTTAGTTGCCCTGGTGACCTCCTGGCCCGCGTATCTCACCCTGACCTTCCTGTGTTCCAGGTAGCTGTCCATCATGCGTCTGACATTTACCGGACATCCTGTTTTCGCCAGCCCGGTTTTTATAGCCGGCCACCATGCACTGTCAAAGGCTCCCTCTATGTCTAGCGATATCATAACGATGAGTTTCTTCTCATTTAATTTGTTGCGAATGAATTCAAGCAGGTCATAGAGGGAGTCTTCGGTGCTTTTCTGTGGCATAAACCCATACTGGCGGGTACTAAGTCCGGGTATGATGTGCCATTTAATCCTCCCTATCAGCATTTTTTCCAGGACTTTTCCCATCACTGGCAACAGTCCTATTGGCCTATATGATTTAGGAGCCGTATAGCTCTCCTTCCCGGGTTTCCGCAGGATGACTATCGTCGCTTCCTTCCAGATCCTCGGGAAGTAGCCCAGCTCTAGGCATTTGTTTGCCAGTGATAGGAAGAGCCCCGGATCGCGACTTATTGCTTGCTGGCAAATATCGGCCGTGAGGCCATCTGCCCCGGGGGCTTTTTTGGGGTTGAAGCTGCGTATGGCTACGCTTAGCTCTTCTTGAGTAAACTGAGGGTCATGTTCTTCATCATGACCTGTCTCATTTACTTTTTCGGCTAGCGTCCTGATACGTCTATGTTCCTCGTTGTCATCTTCCCTCTTGTCCTCGGGGTAGAATGTTTCCGCCAGCAATGTAGCAGATTGTAGGTGGTTCAATGTTCTACCTTCCTTGGTCAGAGGCAGATCCTCCTGCCTTTTAGTGGTCCTACCTATTACCCTATAAATACCCTCCCAGAGTCCCTCTTTATCCTGTTTTTCACAGAAGCTTTTCCAGCTTTCTGTTTGGGCCACTCTTTCCGCTTGCTCATATTTTTCTTTGCTTTGCAGGTACTCCCCGACGACTTTCAACCTCCGGATCGGCGCTGCACAGCGGATTCTGCGCTTCCTAGTGGCGACCTCCTTTTTCATCACGGCGAGCTCATCAGTCCACCAAGGTAATTTAATTTTATTTTTTACTTTTAATTTTGGTATGTTTGTATTGCATGCTTCTACTATTGTGTTATTGTATGACTCTATTTTAATTTCTAATTCTATTTTGTTATTAATTTTTTCAATTTCAGTTTTATTTATTTTCTTGTCATCTAGCAACTGGCCCATTTTCTCACGAAATTGGTCCCATTTTGCTTTTTTGCTATTAAATATTCTGGTTGTTCTGCTTACGTCTAGTCCTCTTGCCCTTTTCAGTTTAATTTTGAAGAGAATGGTGTTGTGGTCAGAGCTCGTCATGCTTTCGTCCACTCTCCAGTCTTCGACCAGGTCGAGCAGATCCGCCGTACATGCCGTGATGTCCACAAAGCTGGTGTACAGTGAGGTTCCCCTCACAGTGTGGAACGTTGGTGTGTCGCCTATATTGAGCACCTGCAATCCCATCTCCTCTAGGGCACCGGCCATTTCGATCCCCCTTCGATCGATTTTGCAGCTACCCCACCAAGAGCTTTTGGCATTTGCATCTCCACCCAAGATGATTCTCTGGCCGAAACTTCTCTCTACCTTTGTAAGCTGCTCCAGGTATGGCCCTATCGGTGTTGGTTCCGGTTCGAGGTAGAATGAGACCACCGCGACTTCCCAGGCGCTTGTCTTCATCTTCACCACTGTGATGTTGGGCGTGGTGAGGCTCGGACACTGCACAACGTCTATATCACCATCAAAGACCGCGATTGCAGCCTTGATGACGCCCTCTTCATTGCCGGTATGCTGGTATATTCTAGCGCCGCGGTAGTCTTTCATTCTACCCAAACTTCCGATGTACGGTTCCTGGAGCAGTGCGAAAGCCACCCCCTTTTTGTGGGCCTCAAGCATAATCTCATTTGTGGCCAGAGCCTTCCTCTGGAGATTTGCTTGTGCCACGAGGTATGGTCTATTTTGGGAGACAGAGTTTTCACTTGGGACCACCTTAGCAATATGCCACTCTTGATCGGGCTATCGCATCCCATTTTGCCCTGACGGGGCATTCCTGACTGAACGCATTGTGACCAGTCTTTTCTATTTTTGATCGCACACAGTTGCAACATGACGGGGCCGCACCCTCAAGCCGGTCGGGGCACTCTGCTTTCATGTGAGGTCCCCCACAATGGCTGCACTTTGCCTGGGTCTCCTGGCAAAAACGCCTACCGTGCCCATAACCCAGACAGAGCGAGCACTGTACTATCGGAGACTGGTCAGTCACTCTTATCCTCTGCAGGTCAATGAGGACCGACTCAGCCTCTGTCAGCCTCTGCCACAATTTGGGGGACACCCTCATTACGATGTGATTCGTGTGGGGGTTCCTGGTGCGTTTTTTATAGGCTATTTCTAACCTATTTTCTTGTTCACTCAAGTTCGTGAACATCCTCTTATTCTGATTTTTCAACGCCATTATGACATCCCCATCACTGTTGCAACTGAGCACGTCTTTCAGGATAACGAGGGGGTCTCTGTTCTGGATATTCTCCACGTTCAGACATTCACTGGATTCTATTATCCTCTTTTTTACTCGCTCTCTTTCCTCGTCAGTTTTGCAGCCGACTATTATTTTGCGGTCTTTGGCTTTTCTGACCTTCTCTACCGCGAGTTCTCCCTCTTTTGCGTTAACGGCTTTCCTAATTTTGTTAATGACCTCTTCTCCTGTT